>OZ010795.1:121451696-122651696 GCA_963932465.1 Maratus speciosus | reverse complement strand
GTGTTGTGTCAAAGCATCTGCTGTAGAAGGTATGTTTTCGATGGCTCGATTCTATCTTGTAAATAACACTCGTCTGCAATCATTGATGCTCGGAAGATCACGTTAAAAAATCACGCTCAAAAAATAACGTTACCTTAGCAACTTTTTAAACTTCTAAGCATCGCACATTTTTATTTTTTCTATTAGAATTAGATTTTCGTATTAGAAATAAAAAGTACTTTTAAATGAAATTTGTTTGAAAACTGCATCTCCATTTATTTTTGAAATATTATTTTTTTTGTAGTTTTTGGAGCCATTTGCTTCATATTGACAACGGAAGTACCCCATTTCTGTAGAAAGGAAAGGAAAAACAGTTGTAAAATATTAATTATATACTTTTGTTGCCATTTTTTTCATAACAACCGAAAGAAAATGTAATTAAAATATGTGCTATTTTGAAAAAAATATAAACGAATGATTTCTGTTAATGATTTCTGTCTGGAGCTATTATAAACTATATTTAATTTCAAGTATCTATATTAATATTACAAACAAATGAAGGCCTATGAATCCCTAGGGCATCTTTTTGCTGCATTTGTGTATTTCGCGATAGTGACGTCCTATGCCTATTTTACCGTAGATGTTTAACAGTGGATCGTAAATGTGGAATTCTTAAGCGGATGCGAATGACGTCATTTTACGTAAAATAAAAGCATTTGCTTTAAGTCTTAAAATTGAAATATGTTTTTTACTATATATATATATATATATATATATATATATATATATATATATATATATATATATATATATATATATATATATATATATTTTTTTTTTTTTTTTCATCGGGGTTGACTCTAAATTCTAAAAAAAAACAGAATTCCTGTTTTCTAGTTTCCGACTTGGTTTTTTTTTTATGTTTTTGGATTATATTTTAGATAATTAAAATGATATATTCTAATATCTTAGTAAGTATTTTTCAAACAAGAATTGTTAAGTCAGAGTCACAGAGTGTTAAATGACATATATCCAACTCAATATAAATTGCACAGAACTAGGATGAAAATCGTTTTTAATAAAAAACTCAAACTCCCAATAGATTTTTGCTATGTTTCCTACGTTCTCCAAAGACTATACCCAAACGAATGTTTCGTTCTTTTGCATAAGCCGTATGAATAGAAAAACGTTTTTCTATTGACAGAAGCCTTTTGGGATGGACTCTTTCAGCGCTTAAATGCGCCATTCCAATAAATATATGTCGAATTCTTGTTTTATTTATGGATACAGTTTAATTTTCGTTTCACAATTTCATTAAAGAATACGACACTGAAACAAATGCTGGATTATGTTAAGTGTATATGGTTTCATCTTGCGTGATGGATGCGCAAATTTAAAATCATCTTCGATAATTATTTAAAAACTATGAAACATAAGTACAATAAGTACAGTCGTGAAAAAAAAAAAAAAAGTAAACACCACCAACTAACCCCCCAACTCCTCAACAAATTATTGTAGACGAAAGTTACTGATACCGAACGATTGGAAATAAAGTCTACTTTTAAATGACGTATATAAAATTATATAAGGGGGCCATCTACATATTAAAACGAATCCAAACTTCATTTTTTTCAATGGCAATACACAATTTTAACGAGATATTTCAAATCTTTGGTTCAAACTATGCCTAGACACCAAATTTCAAGTCATTTGAATTATAAGTTTTTGAATTATAAACATTCAAAAGTTAGTGCTTCTAATGTTAACTTTTAACTGATGTCACATAACTAGTGTGAAGTGGTCTGTGAGACCGCTCCATCGAAAGATGAATAAAAGACGCGATTAACTCATAGGATAGTGTTTTTGTACTAAACGTTTTGTACAGGACTGTTATAATTGAAATTCACCTATTCAAAAGTCTCTGGTGATAGTATTTAAGTTCCAAACGGAACAAAATTTCGGTAGTGTTTGTGGTTAAACTGAAAATTGCAAGTTAAACTATAAAAATTGAAAAAAAGTCGCGGTCTGAGAGACCGGTAACATCAGTTAAAGGTTAAATTACATTTTCATATATTTATTTATAACTTCTGAAATTATGATCTTAATGTTCTAATTTTTTGTGTAGCAATAATACTAATGTACCCAAACGTAAATACGGTGAGTTTGCAATTTTTATAATTTACTGATATGAATTATGAAATTAATATTCGTAAAAATTACGAATTGCAACCTACAATTTTTTTGATGGATTCGGATTTATTAAGTCCTGCTTTATGAAAATCCAAAATTTCACATTTCTCTTCCAAGTAGTTTTTAAATTATGCTTAAAAAACGGCAAAATGATGGTTTAAGGGGCCGTCTATGATAGAAGTGACTAAATATTTTGAAATTTCTTATGCTAGCCTCTAATCTAACAGGCTTAATTGATTGCTTAAGGCGCCTTGATCAGGAAGAGAACTCTCTCGGTTAACAATCGAGTACCGAAAGTCAGTTTGGATACAGCCCTTAAAATACGCTCGTTTTAAAATAATTAATTTCTCGGAAATTTATGGTACGAAATGCATAAAAATTTGTTTTTAGACTAAATGAAAAGTGTAGAGTTCATTTATGCTGTCAGAATTATGTACTGCTATTGAAAAAAACGAAGTTATGGTTCGTTTTCATAACCCCTAAGCAAATTTTATATACATCATTTAAAAGTAGACTTTATTTCCAATCGTTCGGTACCAGTAACTTTCTTCTATGATAATTTGTTGAGGAGTTAGTAGGGGTGTTTACTTTTTTTTTTCCACGACTGTACATATCTTTAAAAAGTAGTTCTTTTAAGAATACTCTTTTATAAGCAATCAATACTCAACATGAAAATTACGCTTCATTTTTCATTCCTTTCTTTTAATTTACAATTTTGTTTGTTTGTATGTGGCAGTCTAATCATGTGACTTATTTTTTAAACCTCTTTCTGTTAACAGATAACTGTAAAATTTGGAATATATAGGCATTCCTGAGTGCAATAGACGAATTGAATACTGAATTTTTAAAATTCGATCCCTAAGGGATGGTGGTCAATGGTTGATTTCCTACGGAGAAATCAGTATCAGCTTCAACAGTTTGTATTTATATAACAATTAATCGCTTTTTAATGATATATTATTTGTATCTAAAAAGGTGTAAGATTAAAACTTAAAAAACACTAAAATATTTTTATTTGACTGTTGACATGACTGAACATTTCTCGAGTCATTTTCAAAAAAAAAAAAAAAAAAAAGCAATTTAACAAATTAAAACAACCATTTGGAAAATGATTTTTTCAAAGACTAAAATTTAAGACATAAAAAATTGCACGGAGTTGATCATACATTACATACGCCATGGATTAAACATAACATTCCTGGACTCAGCATGAACAAATTTTAAAAGAAATGTTAGTTTTACAATTTTCGGTACCGTAAACTTTTAAACTTCTACGGAGCTGGTCATACATTACGTACACCGTGGATTAAACATTAATATTCCTGTACCAATTGTAAATGAAATTTCTTTTTCAAACTTTTAAACATCCCACAATATTACTTTTTATATCGTCGTATAGAGAAAAAAAATGCATTTTTAATTGCATTTTGTTTGAAAGCTGTATCTTAATTTTTTTGAGTTATTTTTTTTTTTGTAGTTTTTATTACTTTTTTGTCATAGTGGCAACAGAAGTATCCATCTCTGTTGAAAGTAAAGGAAAAATACAGATTACGGTATAGCCCAAACGAATAAAATACAGGATTCAACTACTAAAACGCTTCAGATATGCTTTTGATTTCCTACCCTGACCGAGGACAATAACCATTTTTCCAAATGTTAAAAATAATTATATTCTGAAATTGCACGTTCGTTACATGAAAAACTGAATGATGGCGTTTTCAGTTCATTGTATCATAGACCGTGCAATTTCAGAATATCATTATTTATTTGTTTTGAAAACGACTCTGGAAGAGTTGAAACATGTCTACACTCAAATAAAACTATTTAACTGTTTTTAAAGTTTTAATCTTACTCTTTTTTTTTTGTAATTAGGAATAATACAATGAGTATTTGTGGAAAAGTACAATACTAAGTTTAGCGTTACTACTACATAGCCAATGTTGCCAGCTTAGTAAAATATCGCCAAATTGGGCGACGAAAATAAACTGCCGTATAGAAAACAAACTTGGCGATACCTGGTCAAATTGGAAAATTTACCCCTAAAATACACCTTTTTTCTACATGTTTTCGGATTTTAATGAAAGCATGTTTTTGAAAAAAATTAAATTTTATTTCACCCTTTATGTAGGGGAGACTTGGGAGAAAAAAAAAAAATAAAAAACGTTTCCAGTTATTATTAAAGGCTCATGTGTCTTTCTTAATGTAGTATTTTTTTATTTTGGAAAAACCATTTTTAAAATAAAAATAAATTGTTTTCCAAAAAATAAAAAAAGGATCAAGTCTCCCCAGTTGCGGGGAGACTTTGATCCCTTGCCAAGGGAGACTTGATCCTTTAAACAGCTTCATTGAAATGATTCAAATTAAGTAGTAGAAATCAAATTTATTGTTGACTAACGTATAAAAAGGAAGAGAAACACAATGAATGATCAAAAAACATTTTCAAAGCTTTAAAAATCAAATGTAAATAGTATTAAAATTATTGCAGTTCGAAGAATTCTACCAAGCATGGTTGGTTTGAGTAGTTTTTTGACAATGTCATCGGTGGCATCATTGTCATCCTTGTCCACAACACTATTGTCAACATTTTCTGGATAAATAAATTGGTCGAAATTAAGTCCTCGTTTTCTTAGAAAATTGATTTCGCATTCAGATGATAAAATCTTACTTTAAATTTTTCCTACAAAATGACTTCTTCTTTCCCAGAAATCGCATAATGACAGTCATTTTCACCAATCGACAAATTTTTTGGATCTTCAATATCAGAATGTTCATCAAGTGGATCTGAGTCGGTTGATCTGAGTGCATCCATCCACCATGTGCTTCATAGCCATCATATGCAGCCACATATTAACTTTCTATCTTTATCAACCATCTAAAATCAAGGTAATCATATTCTAACTAATACAGATAATATCTAAATATCACAATGAGAAGTAGCGGGTTAATAAAATTTAACATTAATTTAGCTTAACTTTGGTTTGGGGACACTCGATCCCCAGGATCAAGTCTCCCCATAAAACAGGGATTAAGTGTCCCTAATGTGCATGTTTAAGTAAAAAAAATTGCTAAATCAAAAATAAAGAAATTGTATTGGATTTAAATAACAACATTTAAGCATTAAGGAATGTTAGTATATTATATCAATAAAATTAAGTAATTTAGTTATATTTAGCAAAAAATATGAAACACTAACTATCTACTCAAAAAGAAGTTTGATTGTAAGAAAACAGAGATTCCTTTCTTACAACAAAAATAAAAATGGCTGAATGGAATTATGTTGCTAGATCTGTTGATAAGGAACCACTTTATTAATGTTTCCAGTTTTAGAGACTTAATTGCATTTTTTCTCTGGTTTTAGACCTAGGGGATCAAGTCTCCTTAGGGATCAACTCTCCCAAGTCTCCCCTACTGAATTATGAATTCATGAAAATTTTATCTTCTAAGGCATTTGTTGTGAATTGTTTAAACTACATTAGAAGATTTACGTAATCGTTTAATAAATTTTAGGATTTTAGAAGGATTGAAGGATTTAGAAGGATTAATTAAATTTTAATTTATAGGGATTTTGTGCAATATTTATAGCCCCCCTCAAATCATTTATTTTAAACATCTTTCTTGGTATTTTGTAGAATTAGGAAATGTGCAAATATAATGTTCTTACAATAGAAATACGGAAATATTTCAGAATTCAAAAATCCCCCGCCCCAATGTCACGAAAGCTGAAAAGATGCGAAGGGTAAAGAAATCATCCTTTTAAAAATAATTTTATATTGTGTAACCAATAATGCTCTTGGAACAAGATAAAGTAATGTATCTATAACGCATTCTAAACTGTATTACAACTAATCGATGTATTAAATGAATTTTATGACAAGTTATTTTAATGGTACTTATATGTACCATCAGTAGATAAAGGATTAAATTCTATTCATGTTTTATCCTGAAATTTCCGTTACAGTACATTGATTTAGTGTGAGCACTGAACCCAGTTATGAAAATTTCACTACATTTTTGACGTTTGCACAAAAATATGTGAATCTTGATCCGTTTTCAAAAGAAAAGAAAGGAAATTGTATTTAAACTGTCTTTTTCAAAATTTTAAAGGGATTTCGTAACCTAAGGTCGTAAATTCATTAATGTTACACAATTAATTGAATAACTAAGAGGAACAAGATGATATGGAACAAACATTAGAATTTGAGAAAATTGAAGTGAAATTTTTTGTCGTTGTAATTTAGTTATTTAATCTCTTCTTAGTAGCCTATGTTTCAATGTTAATAGGGTTATAATAAACTCTCATAGAAAATTTAATTAATTAAAAATTACAAGTTATTTTCACCATTTAAATTATTAAATATAAAAAAATTAAATATTAAAAGATCCTGTCTCCCATCTTCTATACTAAGTAAGGTCAGGAAGGGTAAGTATAACCAGGGAGGAATTGTGACCTCGCCCTATTGGAGAAAACTGTGTATGGTAAAATTTGTTTCAAGCTTAGATGTTAATCTCATAATGTATATTTCATATTAGAAATTCTTTATCACTAGTTTGAAGCTTTTTAAGAGCAATTTGAATAGCAATTTGAAACTCAGTCTATCAAAATTTTTGATAAACGGATTTGTCACTTTGGAGTTTAAAGTGGTCTCAATTGCCCCCAAACAAATGTGTACAGGAAAGTATAAAGAGAAAATATAGTGGTCATAATATCCCCATTACAGGTCTTAATTACCTCATACTTTTTTAATTGTGAGTTTTTGATGGGCTAATTATAACCACCCTTTTAACTAAAAAAACCCAGCTAAGACAAAACTTTTATAAGGTGTTCTTAAAGGGTCAAAGTTACTTCCTATGTACTAAAAAGATCACTTTTCCAAATAGAAAAAAGTAAAAAAAAAAAAATGTTGAAAATATACAAAGTGGTCATAATTACCTCTCCTGACCCTAGAATTTTAGTTTTACCATATGAAATTAGAGCCCGTAGCGCTTCCATCCATTAAATAAAACAATTTTTGAGGAAATTTATCATGACATGTTTTTCCACTAAGCTCTTCAATTGACAAAAGGTAGGGGAGATTGGGGAGGAATGGGGCGCTTTTTACAAAAAAAAAAAAAAAAAATCAACTTGTTTGACACAAACAAAAATTTCGATATATAGAATACAAAATGAAACACTTTCTAATGCCCTTGAACAATGTAGAAACATAATTTGCAGAAAAAAAATATAATTAAACTATAAATTTCAAAATGTGTTCCATACCTCACCACTAACAGGGAGGTATAGGATAGCTATAAAACAATCTAGTATAACCCCTTGAGGGGCAAGCAATTACGTTCGTGTAATGCTGAATTCTAACCAGAAATTTAGAAAAAAAAATTCAAACTAAGGAAACGCAATTTTTCGACTTTTTTCCACCAAAGTTAGAAAAGTAAAATTTTATAAAATTTTTCCGGTGCAAATCTTCATTAATCGTAGGTGAGATAAAATATATCCCATCGCCCCTGAAGTGGTTAAGGCACATAGTCTAGTGTCAGCTATATATACAGTCTAACAAAGATTGTAGGTTGATAATGTCTGTGCTAAAATATCAAATTCCAGTACCTTCATCACTGGAAGGAAAATTCATGATCGTCAATCAGAGATGACATTAAAAAATCATCAGTTCAGTTTATTTACATTTTGAAGTAAATGAATATATTTATAATGTTATAATTAATATACTACCCTTAAAAATATTTGCATATTAGCAATTTGCATTCATCTTATTAAAAAGAATGAATTAGACATGTCCTTTTCCTCCCTTTGCAGGCATGTCCCATCCTCCGTTTACCTTCTTTTATGTTAAACTTTTTTCATAAACAAAAATGCTGCTTTTAGGCATAGTTTAAATTATGGATTATATACAGTATAACGTTCTATAAATTGGGAAACTATTACATCTACGCATAAACAAGTCATTAATATACAGAAAGCAAAAAAAGTATATGAAGCAAATTTACTTTTGATACTTTAAATAATCTTTTTCTTTATTACAATCGCAAGCTTATGCAGATCAGCTACTTTATTCAACTGAAGATTGGGGTGCCATTGCTTCTTCTAACGTGTGATTGATGAAATGTTTAGAATGATACATAAAGAGAAAAACCTACTGTCCCATTCCACCCCACTCTCCCCTATATTTATTAAGTATCACACTCTTTCATTTTTTAAAATTTGTTTTCTGATTTTTAGTCGTTAAAATATTTCACGGGTGAAGTTTATGGTAGCCATTGGGCCTGTTTTTGGAGATCGTTGATGGACGCATCATTCAATCCCCAGTTTTTAATTTCTTTTACCTTCAATAGAAGAAAGTATTGTAATCGAAATTCTTTCGACATACGGTTTTAGAAAAAATTCGTGCGTTTTAGGGGTCAGAAATTACAAACATGTTTATACAACATGTATGTCTGTATGTGTATTCGTCTGCCCGCATTTCATCATTGTACCATGAAAAAAATATCTGAATTTATGAATAGAATTGAACCCAGTTTTCTGTGCTGTGGCCAGCAGGTCCTCCTTGAATTTGGAAACATTCCGACTGAAGGCGGCACTGTAATATGAATTTTTGTGCTATTTTAATCATTGTACCATAGAAAAATGTCAGTTAATTCCGGTTTAAAATTTCCAATTTTTTATCTTTTCTTCCTGCCTTCCGCTAGATCCTTTGCGTGACCATGCCACGTCCTTTCAACTACGTCCCTTATATCGAGATACTAGCGGAAGCCACGAAAGAATGGGGGAAAATTGAAGGGGGATTATGAATAGGAATAGGACCCAATTTCATATACAGTGGAACTTCATTTTAACGAAGTCCTTAGTTAACGAAGTTTTCTACTTAATGAAAGTTTTTGCTGAACGTTGACTCTGAACACCATTAACGTGCAAATTAATCTCCATATTACGAAAAACATATCCTTCTATATATAAAAAAAGGTTTGATTTGGAAATGGACAATGAAAATCTCCGTAGATCATCCGAGTATACTCCTACTAGATCGGCATCCATATTTTTTTTATGACCGGGGATCTTTTTTCGTTATTATTAAGAAAACTGTTTCATACAAAAATATGAAAACCAGTGGTATTATAGAGACATGTTTGATAAACACGCTGATGCAGACAGTTTTTAAATCGAATAATTATTTTAAGAGATATTTAATGTTAAAGATGGTCAAAATCGTTCCATTAAAAAAATTTTATAAGAGAAAAACTATACATAGGAATTTAATCATTTTTAGATCATTTTATACATTGGAAGTTCCCGATGTGCAGACTGCAATTATCTTTTTAATTTGACTCATTTTTTGAGGCTTTATTTCCATTTTAAATTCAAATTTTCAGCATTTCGAGAGAGATTTTTTACACATTTTAAAAAAGGGCAATTATTTTAAACTGTTGCCAATTTTAAAAACAGCGCAAAGAATAATATTTCCTTCAAATAAAAACTTTATTTACACGTGGCTATTATAAACAGAGAAAAATTTCAAATTAGAATTAAGTGATTACGTGTAAAAAATCGGGAAAATATTGAAAATTACATCATAAAAACTACAGTTACACGTGAATTTTAAAAGGGAAAGAAACTTTTTACATACTAAATTCATTATTATGCGTTAAAAGTTACATATGAAGGAAATTACGTCATATTTAAAAAGGTCAAATAAATAAAAGTTGGCAAAACACTTTAAATTAAAAAAAATATTTGCACGAGACATTTATTTCATACTTTGAGATAATCTTTTCAACTATTATCGTGAATTCTAAGACAGCGCAAATAATATTTCCTTTCTAACAACAAAAGTATTTTCATGTGAATGTTAAAAAGAGAAACGAAACTTTGGGGAAAATTACGGCAGATTTAAAACGATATATTTAAAAGAACTTTCTCATGGCCTTGTTAAAAAGTACCGAGAGACAAAGACTCTGTGTACTTAATTCATTTTACATTAGCTTACTTTCAAATTTTCAACTAATTTTTAACACTTTTCAACAAAGCTGAAAAGTGTTATTGATTTCGGTTTGTCTGTTCGTGCTCTAACTATTGTAAATGTACTCGGATCGCACTAAACTTTTGGTTATTGATGTTTAGCCTAGCACGAACCCTATTTCAAATGAAATTTGTAGCATGTTTAGTTCATGTACAGGGACAGTCAAAAGTATTCCGTTACATTACGTCCAATGGGAATAAATCATTTCAAATGAATTTTAAAGATGTCGCCCTTTCAGACATAATAAAAATATATGCATTTACGAAATGCACTAAAATATGCAGAATATTCTGTAGCATATGCGGTGCAACGAATAGTTACTATTCATTTACAGGGCTACACAAAAGAATTCCATTGCAAATGATATAAGGGGAAATTGTTTGCGGCGTATTTTAATTATACAAATTCATATATAATAAAATTGATATACGTCGGTGAGGCTTACTTAATTTATTTCATGCATAATACGAGGTGCATGGCATTTACAGGAACATACAAACCATTTCAGACAAGTATTTTCTATCCGAAGTACTGTATATTAGCGGCGATGGCAGGGAATGCATTTTTAATTATGATATGCGCTTTTAAGTTTCACTATATTTATGCATACTATATGGTGTGTGTAAATGTTATAGTTGATATACAGGGCTACGCAAAAGATTTCGTAAAGGTTACTGAGTATGACGGTAAATTGCTGAAAGGTGGGTTTAAAATGCGTTATGCTGAACTGCATGTAGTTTTCTATGAAACGTTTGTAGAATATAGATAAAATGATATACAGGGCCACGCAAAGAATTGGATACATGGCCGCATATAGATGATAAATTCTGAAAATGCGATTTCAGTAGTTTTAAGAGCGATTTAGTTTGAATTAAAGTTTAGCTAAATCGTGGCGTGTAATAAAGGTACTTATGGTGAAGAAGTGGGGTGGTTCAGTTAAGTGATTGGTTCAATTAAATGCAGAAGAAAAAACTCCAACCATTGTAATACAAGAACTAATAAAACTTTATTAATATTTTTAACACAATAATAAAATGTAATTTACTTAAAATATTAAATGGGAGAGAGAGGAAATCCACAAGTAAGGGCTACGCTTGAGCGTACCCTCAGACCACAAGGTCTTTTTACATCTTTACATGTTGAGAGCAGAAGTTAAAGTCAATGATTTCATAAGAAACATATAAGACTTGGCGCTACACATCGCCAAATTTCGAGCATTACAATAGTGCACGAAATAGCAGACAAAGGGTCAAATTTTGTGAGCCAAAATGATTAGCCCAGAATCCAGCATCCCAACAAAAACAATAAAATCGCGTGATGCAGAAAGGTTGCCAGAAAAACGGTTCTACATATGTATATATTCCTGACGCCATAAAGCCGGCCATAAATTATCAAAACAAATGAATAAGTTAAATGATTGCTACATAAAATTGCGAAATACTGAGAAAGATATTACATATTTGATATATTATATCAACGGTCACTTACTTAAATAAAGAGTGAGAAACAATTACATCTCGCGTGGGCAATGCAAAAGAAAAAATAACATACATTGAAATCAGAAGCAGGTACATCTAATTCTTCTGTTTATATTTTATTTTTAACGGCCGCAGATGTTGTTGAGAAAGCGATAATAAATAAATGAAGTGAAACTTACTGCATTACCTTTTAGAGGATATTGAAAGAAAGAAAAAAAAAACGAACTGATAAGATTCTAACTGGATTTTACGCATTGAGTTAAATAATAAATTTTACCTAACGAAGGGAAAAATGACATGTATCAAAAGCCCAAAATAAATGAATTAAATTAATTTTGAAGAAATAAGGATATGTGATAGACCTATGTCACAGTACTAGATAAACAGGGCTGAACAAAAGTATTCAAGTATGTTTCCATCTAGTAGTATAAATTGCTGAAAGAGAAATTTCAACCTGTTATGCGTTTTCTTGCTAAACTAAATTTTCTATTATATAGTATATATATCAGCCTACAGATCAAATGCAGGGTTGTTCGGAAGAATCGGAATAAATATTTGGCTATGGATGGTAACTTCTGAAATGAGTTTTTTAAATGTTTAGTTAGTTATCTTATTTACCTTATTTCTCTAAATAACGAAGTTTTGTTAAAGCTTTCAGGGAGTGTTGGAAAGTGTTTCATAATCTATGCCGTACGCATGATTTTTCTTTCTTGTTTTTAATCAAAGACGAAAACAGCCATTGTATCTCTTAGCAGCTGTTGATTTCGCCTTAAATCTCCAATCAAAGGAAAATGAATGAAAACCCGTTTACAGGGAGACCGTCACTGTTTTTTAAAATTATAATTCAATCTTTTTAAGGCCGATGAAATTAACATACTTTTAGAATCTGGGGTGTCTGAACGGGGGTTGACGAGCGTAGTTCGTAGGGGGCAGAGCCCCCTAATTCTATATAACGAAGTTTACTCCACTTCCGTGCGTGTACAACATTCAAACGGAGAGGTTGCTGTTGCGATGGATGTATCAATTTGTATCAACGGATTGAACTTTATTTATTTAATCATTTCCCTTCAAAAGAAGAAATGCTGAAAGCCTCCGATACAATAAGAAGGGGATTCCAGTTTCACGAGAATATTACAGATGCATTGTTCGGGTACTTACAAAAATGTGGAAAGTTTTATGAACAATGTATTTCTTATAAGGAACCTGTACAAAGTAATATTAGACTTTTTTCAAGTTAAGGTGTTCAAATAATGAGAAAAAAAAAGTGAAAAGGTACGCTACGCTTCAGTTTTTGTTTACCTCTCATTATTATGTTTTTTTTAAGACATTATTCTAATTAAATTTTTCTCATATGTCTACATTGTATAAGGAAAAGTTACTGCCGAATTAAAATCCATTTTTTCAATATTTCAATTTTAGGTGTATTTTTCAATTTATGTAAGTGCATTTTGTTAAACAAATTTCATAAATATAAGTTGATTTCTATTTAACGAATTTTCTTCATAACGAAGTGTTTAAGTGTAACGATGAAACTTCGTTAAATGGAAGTTTCACTGTATATGTTTTTGGCTATATACTGTATATGTTTTGGCACGTAGATCCTCCTTAAATTGCAAAATATTCCGCCGGAAGGGAGCACTGTCATAGCGAATTTGTATAACTTTCTTGATTTTTCTTAGCTTTACAGTATATCACAGGCTCTTGGAGAGACGGGAATTTCGCGCCCTGATAAGCCGGCTATTCGCTAAAAATACATGTACAGTCGTGGAAAAAAAAGTAAACACCGCTACTAACTTTTCAACAAATTATCGTGGAACAAAATGTCTGGTACCGAATGATTGGAAATAAAGTTTACTTTTAAATGATGTATATAAAATTTGTTTAGGCGTTTACATATTAAAACGAACCCAAACTTCATTTTTCTCAATGGCAATGCCCGATTTTAACAAGATATTTGAAATCTTCGGTTCAAACTATGCTTATGCACCAAATATCAAGTCATTTGAATGATAAGTTTTTGAATTATAAACATTCAAAATTTAGGACTTCTAATGTTAAATTACATTTTCGTATTTTCATTAATATCTCCTCAAATTACCCTCCTAATATGCTAATTTTTTGTGTAGCAAATATATTAAAATATCCAAACATAAATACACTGAATTTGCAATTTTTATAATTTTTTGATATGAATTATGAAATACATATTCGAAAAAATTATGAATTGCAACCTACGATTTTTTTTATGGAGTTAGATTTATTAAGTCCTGCATTATAGAAATCCAAATTTCACATTTTTCTTAAAAATAGTTTTCAAATTATGCTTAAAAAACGGCAAAATGTTGGTTTAAGGGCCGTCTGTGATAGAAGTGACAAGATACTTTGAAATTTCTTATGCTATCCTGTAATCTAGCAGTCTTCAATGATTGCTTGATACGAGCTTAATTTGCCTTGATCAAGAAGGTGTTTTTCTCAGTCAACTATAGAGTACCAAACTTCAATTGGGATACAGCCCCTAAAATACGCTCGTTTTAAAATAATTTCTTTGAAACTTATTGTACGAATTGCATAAAAATTTGCTTTTCGGCTAATTGAAGGGAGTAGAGTTCATTTGCCATGTCAGAATTGTGTACTGCTTTTGAAAAAAACAAAGTTATGGTTCGTTTTAATATGTTGATGGTTCCCTAAGCAAATTGTATATGCATAATTTAAATGTAGACTTTATTACCAATCATATGGTACCAGTAACTTTCTTCTACGATAATTTTTGCAGAGTTAGCAAGGGGTGTTTACTTTTTTTCCCCACGACTGTACAGCAGAATAATGAAAAGTATTGATTTTAATAAATTTCATGACCGAGATTAACTTGTTTTTCCCTCCGATTAATGGACTGAAGCAGAAATAAAGTCAAAGTTGGTAGAATATTGAACTAACAATATTGAAGTATTTTCATCTGTAACTACTATTTTAGCCGAGTGGTAAAGGAGAGAAAAAAGGGCCAAATTCGGAAATAATTAGTTGAAAGCTGGAAATTGTTTTAACCCCTTCACTTTATGTCTAGAATGAATATGCTACGTTTTCTTCCTCGTACTAGGCGAGCGTTAGGAATTATACATAGATTTATAGTCAAAAAACACGTTTTTTATTTAAATACCATAATGCTATCTCGAAATCACTAACTTTTTCAAAAACATTGCCAGTACAAATGTTGTAGAGCTTAAATTTCTGAATAAAATGAGAAAATGAGTACCTACACTTAATACTTTTGTTGAATATTAAGGTCACAATTCTACTTTAATGTTTTAGCCCCGTGGTCAGAGGTTTGTACTCAGAATTAATTAGGGGAAAACTAAAAATCGTTTTAATCCCTTCAGATTAGGTCTAACATGAATATTCTATGTTTTCCCCTTCGTACTAAATGAGCGTTAGGGAATATGTACACATTTACATTTGAAAAATACGTTTTTCTTTAATATTTTTAACAATATCTGAAATTGCGACCTTAATTGTGAACAAAAATATTAATGTGAGTATTCATTTTATTCAAAAATTTAAGCTCTACAACATTTGTATTGGCAATTTTTTGATATAGTTAGCTGTTTTGAAATATTGTTAAGGTAAATCTGGTCTCTCCTATTTTGAAACTCTTGATTAGTGATTAAGGCAAAATTTTTAAATAGAATTGCGACCGTAATTTTGAACAAAAATACTAATGTGGGTGCTCATTTTATTCAGAATTTTATACTCTACAACATTTGTACTGACAATGTTTTTGATAGACTTAACTATTTTGAGACATTCTTAGGTATTTGGTCTCTTCGGACTTCAAGCTGTATTAAGGCAAAATTTTGAAATTTAAATTGCGACCTTAATTTTGAACAAAAATACTAATGTGAGTGCTCCTTTTATCCAAAATTTTAAGCTCTACAACATTTGTATTGACAATGTTTTTAATAGAATTAACTATTTTGAAATATTTTTTAAAAAAATTAAGGAAAAACATGTTTTTCGAATGTAAATATGTACATATTTCCTAACGTTCACTTAGTACGAAAGGGGAAACATAGAATATTCATTTTAGACCTAATCTGAAGGTATTAAAATGATTTCCAGTTTCCCCCTAATTAATTCTGAGTTCAACCCTCTGACCACGGGACTGGGGCCCCACCAGTAGCCGAGAGGTTCTGCTCTCGAAGCTGGTAGATGGGAAGTGCTGGGTTCGATCCCAATCGCGCCCGTCGGCCTAATCGTTCGGAGTTTTCGTGGTTTTCTTCGAGCAGTGGATCTTCCATGCGTTAATACGGATTAGGTTCCCTTAGGAAGACCCCCACGGAGGGCACCCCCCCCCGGGCCTATATCCCTCGTGTAGATAATTGGTCGTCAAAAATCAACCCAACCCAACCCTGACCACGGGACTAAAATTTTAAAGTAGAATTGTGACCTTAATATTCAACAAAAGTATTAAGTGTAGGTACTCATTTTATTCAGAATTTTAAGCTCTACAACATTTGTATTGACAATGATTTTGAAAGAGTTGATGATTTCGAGATAGTGTTATGGTATTTAAAAAAAACGTGTTTTTTATTATAAATCTATGCATAATTCTTAACGCTCATCTAATACGAAGAGGAAAACGTAGCATATCCATTCTAGACCTAAACTGAAGTGGTTAAAACATTTTCCAGCTTTCCCCTAATTATTTCCGAATTTAGCTCCCTAACCTTTGGGCTATTTGAAATATTAAGATGTATGAGATAGAAGAAAGTTTTGGGATTGGCACATATCCAACTAGGTTCAACTCCCATAGAAATATATGCTTGTTTCTGGTCTACTCATTTGAAAATGCTTAAAATTAATGGATGAATACTAAAATTAAATTTTAAATTAGATTTTAGAGATCATTGAATTAAGTTGTTAATATGTTGTATTTCCATTGAAAACGTATCTATTTTTATTATTCCAGCCTATCAGGAATTGGATTAAAAATCGTTAACAAAATTCCATCCTTACATTCAAAAACGAGGTTGAGTTTTTTGAAGAGTTGGAAATTTAATTAAATTGAAATCTTTTCGAATATTTGCACTCCATTTTTGACATTACTTTATATTTTTGTCCATAAGTTTTTAATTAATCGCACAGCATATTTTAACAAAATGGGGGTGTGCTATGCCTGAAGCATGTTCAAAAACATTTCTAAAGTTACCGCATTGATCATTGCACAGTCTTGGAGGGAAAATAAAGCGAACTTCGCCTATTAACTCTGCAACAAATTACACTAAAATAAAGTTATTAGTATCAAACGACTGGAAGCCTACTTTTAAATGATGAACATAAAATTGGCTTGGGGAGGAGGGTCATCTTCAAATCAAAACAAATTATTTTTTTTAATAACAGTTTCAAAATTAGTTTGTGAAAATTTATTTTAAAATGAGCATATTTGAGGTCTGTATCCAAATTGAACTTCGGCACTCGATTGTTGAAATAATGCAGAAAAACTAAGTCACTTCTATTAATGTATTATTTTTTGCTAATATGACCATTTAACGCTCTTAATATGTTTTGATCGACTATTGCCAGAATAAATCGTTTAATGAAATGAGTAAAGTTTTGAAATGAGTATTTTTCAAATTATGCTTTTCAGCACATCTATAGACGGACCATAAACTAACATCTTGTCTTGTTTTAAAGCATAATTTGAAAACTATTTGAAAGATTTTTTTTTTTAAATTTTACATGCGCATAAAGTAGAACATAAATTGCAGGATATTTGCACTTCATATTTTTTTCGAATTTGAATTTCATAATTCATTATAAAAAATAATATAAATTACAAATTTCATGTAATTGTTTGGTTTTAAGTGTTATAACATTAAACAAAAAGCACATTAGAATTATAAATTCAGGAGATTTAATAAAAATATGAAAATGTATTTTAACATTCGAAGCTCTAAATTTTGATTGCTTATTTCAAGAATTTATCATCTAAATGACTTGCAATTAGGTATCTAGGCATAGTTTGAACGGAAGATTTCAAACATTTTGTCAAAATTGAATCTAGTTATTGAAAAAGTTTGGGCTGTGTTATATATATAGATAGCCCTCTAAGGAAATTAAATTTATTTCCAATCGTATTATATCACTAGATTATTTCTACAGGAATTTGTTACCGAGTTAGTTTGGGGTATGTACTTTTTTTCACTATCAACACTTTCGGTGGTGTTACTGCATTTCTCATCAAAATAGTTTATTATATTTAAAATGTCATTTAATATTGTTAAAATTAAGGACAATGGTGTTACGTGGGTTCGGATGAGATAACTGAACAAATATTTTGCGACCCTAATTTTCTATACAGAAACGTTTAGTTGTATCGTGCTTAAAATTTGTCTAAAGTTTTTTGGATAGTTTAATTACTATAATTATTTTTTTTTCATAATTTTTTTTTTATTTTGTTTTAGTAAAAACATTAATTTACTATTTATTAAAGTTACAAAAAGAGCAATTCGAAATTTTCTTGAGAAATATGAATATTTACTTTGTTTAGGATTTTGTTTTCTTTCTTGTAGATTCTTTTCCCTTTTTTTTAAACAAACCGATAAAGATATTATTTTTAGTTATTCATCCTCAATTTTTTTATAAACTGTTTATGAAGTTATTTGTATGTCACATACCTCGATTGAAGTGAGTGTATTAAGGGGACCACTGTTTTGGGTTGTGTTTTTTCTTTCTTGTACATTCTCTTTGCAAAATTTTTGTAACAAACTGATAAAAACTATTTTTAATTAACCACTTATAAAATTTTACAAAGCGTTTATAAAGTTTTTTGTGTTGGTTTGAAGTGCGTATTTAGCGGTGTCTCTTAAGATCTGCATACAGACTCCGGATACTACTGCCGCGCCTTTTGATAGAAAAAAAAAATAAAGTGGCTGCTTATATCAGTAACATTTTTTCTTTAAAAAAAAATGGACCCAACAATTATTTAAATACGTATAACTAGTTTAAATATTGTTTTTTTTAGATCGGTGTTAATGATTATTTTATTGAATTTAGTTTGGTATATAAATATAGAATATTTTAATCCATTTTTCAGGAGAATTGCAAAAACATACGTATATAATTGTATTTCGATGACAATACATTTTAATATTTTTATACTTTTTTGATAATAGATTAATTTTTATCTTTATTAAATTAGAAATTTTTGTGTTAGCAGTTCCAAAGTGATCTATCGTCCAGCATTCATTAAAGCTATAAACGTGCACCAGTTACAACAAAAGAGTTTGTGATGTCACATACCTCGATTGTCCAAATAGGCCAGATAGAGATCTGCACGAGCCGGGTTCGGGCCTATTTTCATTCACGGCACTCGGGCTGGGCCGGTCCCGGGCCTTACATTTTTCTGAAGTCTCGGGCTGGGCCTAGTCACTATTCTTTACGGGCCGGGCCGATGTCTTACTTTTTCCTGAAGGATCGGGCCGGGCCGTGCCTAACTTATTTTTTCTGCACACACCCGGGTACTGGTTTCATTCCTAATCTTCATGGCCCAAAATTTTCATTCCTAGTTTTCAGAGTATGAAAATCATTGTCTCGTAATGGCCTGGTCCTTTCAATTGTCAGTAAAATTAGGCTTGGCACAAATATTTTGTCAAAAAATGCATACATTTTTAAATCTCCGTTATTCTACAATTAAGCATTCAAATTCATTCTTTTAGAGAGTAGTAGATTTCTACACTTATTAAAATATAGTTAAATTAAAATATAGTAAAACGTGTGAAAAAGAACCTGTCTATGACGGAATCTTGTTTTAAACTGAAAAACGTGTTGATTCATGCAAAATTAATATACTACTTAATACTACGTAAGGAAATTATAATAATTAATAACAAACAAAATTAATATAATACGTAAGAAAATAATATATAATACATTTACACTTGCTAAGAAGGGAACTTGTCTATAACGCATTTTTTTTTCTTTTCTATGCAATTCAGTCTTAGATTTTACTCTATAGCCTTTTTCAGATATTTAATACTTCAATACATGGAATATGGATTAACAATATTAATGATAACTGAAACATTTACATGCAAGAAATAGAGATTCATTAAAAAAATAAATATCGCACCCTGCGGCACTCCTATAAAAATGAAGATTATAAACATGAAAAGAAAAGTTTAGATAAATATTTTTGGCTTGATCTCCTCGTACGAGAAAAACTTTTAACCAAATCGACATAAAAATCAATGTTTTGTAGAAATCACTCGGGCCGGACCGGGTTCGGGCCGAGATTTGAACTATTTTTCGGGCCGGGCCGGGACCGGGCCGAACTTAACACTTTTTTACCGGGCCGGGCGAGTATTTTTTTTGTACGGGCCTAGCTGGGCCGCATTATTTTCTGAGTCGCGCCGGGCCTGGAAATGTCGGCCCGTGCAGACCTCTAAGGCCAGATGGCTGTGAAACTAAAACAGGGAGATTCCTTGCAGAGTGTCACACACCTAACGCAGGCTTTAATTTGCATTTATTCAATTATTTATTAAATTTTAATGTTAATTCTGATATTAAGTGGTATGATAAATAAATTATTACCATATTTTTAAATTTAAATATATGACAATACATCTCACCGAAGTATATAATTTAATTTCATTACTCAAAATGTGCTCTTTTTCGATGTAGGAACTGTTTAGGATAGTTTAATTACTATAATTAATTTTTTCATAATTTTATTTTTATGTTTCAGTAAAAACATTAATTTACTATTATTTATTAAAGTTACATAAAGAGCAATTCGAAAATTTTCTTAAGAAATACGAAAAATTACTTTTTTTAGGGTTTTGTTTTGATTCTTTCTTGTAGATTCTTTTTCCTTTTTTTTTTTAAACAAACCTATAAATTTTATTTTTAGTTACGTATTACCAATGTTTTATAAAGTGTTTATGAAGTTTTTTGTGTGTGGGGTGGAACGAGCGTATCAGGGAGACTAATGTTTTTGGTTGTGTTTTACTTCTTTCTTGTGCAAAATTTTTGGAACAAACTGATAAAAACTATTTTTAATTAAGCACACATAGTATTTAATAAAGGTTTTCTGTGTGGGTTTGAAGTAGGTATTTAGCAGGGCCTCGAAAGTTTTGCATACAGACTCCAGATACTACTGCCGCGCCTTTGATAGAAAAAAAGCCCTTTCGGCCAGTGCCGGGAGGAAGAGGTATTTTTCATATTCCTTATTTTTTAAAATCTAGCTTATATTATTCAAACACACGAAGCTCAATTTGGTGGAAACCGATTATAGGAGATTCAATACTAGCTTTTATCAGTACTAAACCCTTATGAATGAGAATTTGGCGAAATTACTCGTCTTTATCAAGCTGTCTTTCTTTAAAGTAACTTATATTTGGTTGCCAAATTCGGTGATATCTTGAAGTGCCTGCCATTTTAAGACAACATGATGGATGAGGCTAACCAGTGAACTTGGTCGAGACCTTAGTAATTCCTGTGCACACATGCTCACTCACATCGGAATCGGTTGATATATACAATTGCTGTCGCAGGCAAAAAATCAAATTTTTCAAAATGTCACCCACATAAAGAAATTCAAACTGCTATATCTGAGCCATTTTTTAAGATAAAGACAAAACGAAAAATACTCCTGAATCCTTATAGACAGGTCAAATACTTAAGAAAGAAACCTTTTTCAATTTCTAATTTTTTTGCACCACACTTTAAATATTTTTTTTTTATTCAATGGCGGCCATTTTGAAACAAGATGGCGGATGAAGCTGGTCAGCGAACTTGGTCGAGACATTGCTATATACTCTATATGGCCATTAATGACCGTCAACTTTCAATTTTAGACATTTTTTCGAATATTTAGAAATATACTTGACAGGTTCTTCGGGAATTTCAGGATTAAAAAAAACGGGTATGATGTCATATTTAGCAATGTCGATTTGATAAGTGGGGGCAATAAGGGTGCTAAGAAAAAATCAAAGAAAAAAAATAATACTGGTGATCACCCTGTAAAATAAAATGCACAAAATGATTTATCGCTACCGAATATAAATAAACAGACATTGTCCAATATGTGCATTCTTTTGTGTAAGAATAACACCTATATTAATAGAGAGATAACGATTTATTTTAAAAAACTAAAAAAATTCTTGCATGTTTTTTGCTTAAAACATGCAGGGTTTTCAACAGAATTTAACACCGGTTTTAGAAAAATTGACAAAATATAGTTTAAACAATATAATGCAATTGGAATATGAATATATTAAATATTTCTGGAAATATGAGCAGTTGTATGAAATAATTTATATCTGAGCATGCGCGAACGATAATAAGGATTATTTTATATAATTTAATAGTCAAATCTAAGGAGCAACTTATTAAAAAAACATTTAGTCAAATATCGTAAAAATTCAGAAAGATATCGGCGTTAAAGTAAGCAAATTTTTAGTTGTTCTCTAAAAGCAGCTGAAATGATAAGGTATTTTCCACAAATTGTTATTTTTAATTTTAAAATTTTTAAAATTTTTATTTTTTATTGATGCTTTAGTTCTTTTTGGATAATTACCAGAACGAGCCTATACCATGGTCAAAAGAAGCATAAAAATCGAAGCATTTTTTCCAAATCCACTCGCTGATAGCCACTAAATACTTTTTTCTGAAAGTCAATAATAATCTGAAAGTTAAGGGATTTTACACAAATTGTCATTTTTTATTATCATTCAGCTGCTTTTAGAGAACAACTAAAAATTTGATACTCTAACGCCGATATATTTCTGAATTTTTACGATTTTTGACTAATTTTTTTTAATAAGTTGCTCCACAGAGTTTACTATTAAATTATGCAAAATAATCCTTGTTATTGTTCGCGCAAGCGTAGATAAAAATTATTTCATACAACTACTCATATTTCCTAAAATATTTTATATATTTATATTCCAATTGCACTATATTGTTTCTACTATATTTTGTCTATTTTTCTGAAACCGACGTTAATTTTGTAGAAAACTCTGCATGTTTTCAGCAAAAAAACATGCAAGAATTTTTTTGTTTTTTTAAATAAATCGCCATATCTCTATTAATAGACCTGCTATTCTTACACAAATGAATACACATATTACACTGTCTATTTATTTATATTCGGTAGCGATAGATCATTTCGTGCATTTTATTTTACAGGGTGATCCCAAGTATTATTTTTTTCTTTAATTTTTTGTTGGCCCCCTAATTGCCCCACTTATCAAATCGGCATTGCTAAATATGACGTCATACCTGTTCTTTTTAATCCTGAAATTCCAGAAGAATCTGTCAAGTATATTTCTAAATACTCGACAATATGTCTAAAATTGAAAGTTGACGGTCATTATTGGCCATACAGTTGTACTATCCACATCCTTTCTTATATCCAAACAGGTTCATAAATACTTGTGTTATAGCATGACAAATATCAGATCGTTTCAAAATGTCAGCCATGCTAGAAATTCAAAGTGCTATAACTCAACCATTTTTTAAGATATAGACGAAACAAAAACTGCTCCGGAATCTTTGTATCAAATTCAAACACACACACACACACACACACACACACACACACACACACACACACACACACACACACACAAAAAACTTTTTAATTTTGATTTGATGCAAATTTTTGATACTTCATTTTAAATTAAATTATTTTTTAAATGGCCGCCATTTTGAAACAAGATGGCGGATGAAGCTGGCCAACGCACTCAATCGAGACATTGGTATCGACTACGTACACACCAATGTATATCCATATCGGTTCGTAAATACGCCTGTTATCACGTGACAAAAATCAGGACGTTTCCAAATGTCAGCCACGATAGAAATTCAAACTGCTATAACTCAGCCATTTTTTAAGATATAGACGAAACAAAAACTGCTCCGGAATCTTTGTACAAAGGTCAAACACATAAGAAAAAAATATTTTTCCATTTTCAATTTTTTGGAACCACATTTCAAATTTCAATTAATTTTTTTTTTTAACTGGCCGCCATTTTTAAACAAGATGGCGGATGAAGCTGGCCAACGAACTAGGTCGAGACATTGGTATGTACTATTTGCATACGAAGTTACATCCAAATCGGTTCATAAATACCCCTGTTATCGTGTGACAAAAATAACATTGTTAAAAATTTGCAGCATTCTGTCCAGTCATTCGACCGTTTTTTGAAAAAGTAGTTTCACAACGGTAATTTAATTATATTCTGACCATAAAATGGCCAATAATATGGTCAGAATAGCGTTAAATTACAGTTGTGTATCCGTTTTCGATAAACACGGTCAAATGACTGGGCAGAATGCTGCAAATTTGAATGACTTTATGAATTCAGTTTGTTTGTTTGTCTGTTTGCCTGCTTGCCATTTCATGCTCTAACTCGCTTAAGTATCGCTACTGGCTTAAATTCACTCAGATTTTCATGTAATTTATGTATGTTATTGAAGTTTACAATAACATGTTTCGAATAAAAGTGAAGTGTATAGGTTTTATAGTTCGTTTACAGGGTCCTCAAAAGAATTCTATCACGTTATTTCCTATTAATCCGCATGCTACGGTTGAGAAAACTGCAAATCGTGATAAGAATATACCGATTGGTGAGTATCTACTTTATATTAATGCAATCCATATAAGACGGGGAGGCATCGCGTAAAGTCGTAGGAATTAAAGATGGCAGCTGTTATTCAAAATGGCGAAATTTTCTGAATTTTTGTACTATCAATCATATAAATGTGCATTTGAGGTGGATTTCGATGTTTTTAACGTCAAAAATTTCGTTTTTAATACCTTCCGCCATAGTTGAATGAGTTTATGAATTCAGTTTGTCTGTGTGCTTGCTTGCCATTCCATGCTCCAACTCGCTTAAATATCGCTACTCGCTTAAATTCACTTAGATTGTCAGGTAATTGATATATGTTATTGAAGTTTACAATGCCATGTTCCGAATAAAAATTCAAGTGTATAGGGCCCTCAAAATAATCCCATTACGTTATTGTCTATGGGAGGGGGGGGGAGGAATCGTTTGCAATGTGTTTTAATCCTGTTAAACTCTCTGAAGCCCATTCAAATTGACATCAGTGAGGTGCACTACAAGATACTTACTATAGAGCAAGGTGTGCATAATATTTATCGTTTATTAACAATGTCGCACCAAAAAAAGAATACGTGCATTTGTAAATCATGCATAAATTCTATAAAGATCATCAGTTAAATCAACTGTTATTAGTGGAGCTGCTAGTTATGAAAAAAAAAACTGAATTTTGTGATAACGATATACCGAATGGTCAGTATCTATTTCCTATTAATACAATGAGTATAAGAAGTTGAGGCATCGAGCAAATTCATAGAATTTCAAGATGATGGCTGTTATTCAAAATTGTTTGCATTTTTATTCCTATACATCATAAAAAAGTGCCTATGATGTCAATTTCGATATTTTTCAACTAAAAAATTCCCTTTTTAATAAAAAAAAGCTTAAAATGAAAATAAGACAAATATTAAAGTATTTTTGTATTTTATAGTGAGGAAAATGAAAGGAATAAATAAATAACAAAAATGCATTTTTATTAATACCTTAATTATACAAGATATTAAAAAAATTGCATGTTACATTTAAAGTTAGAGAATATAAAAACTTCACTTTGTATCATCATATTTTTCACATACGTTTTTGTAGTTGCACAATAATGTGCAAGAAAGCTCAACCTTTTTACAGTTACACTTATTTTTACAGATTTTGCACATAACATTTTACATCACACTTTTATACGATGAATAGTATGAAAATTGCAAGAATTACAGAAAATGACGCCATTTTGAATAACAGCCGCCATCTTGAAATCCCACGATTTGACGCGATGTCTTCCCCCCTTATATGAATTGTATTAATATAAAGTAGGTACTCACCAATCGATATATTCTTCTCCCGTTTTGAAGCTTTCTCAACCGTAGCACCCGCACTAATAGACAATAACGTAATGGAATTCTTCTGAGGGCCCTGTAAACGTACTATAAAAGCTGTACACTTCAATTTTTAATCCGAACATGTTATTGTAAACTTCAATAACATATATAAATTACATGACAATCTAAGTGAATTAAACGAGTTAGAGCATGGAATGGCAAGCAGACAGACAAACAAACAGACGAACTGAATTAATAAACTGATTCAATTATGAAGGAAAGTATTAAAAGCGAAATTTTTGACGTTAAAAACGTCTAAATCGACCTGAATCATGCATTTATATGATGGAAAGTACGAAAATTGAGGAAATGACGCCATTTTGAATAACAGCCGCAATCTTGAATTTCTACGACTTTACGTGATGCCTCCCTCTCTTATATGAATTGTAAAGTAGATACTCACCAATCGGTAAATTTTCTCACGTTTTGCAGTTTTCTCAAACGTATCACCCGTACTAATAGACAATA
Source organism: Maratus speciosus (assembly GCA_963932465.1). Classification (NCBI taxonomy): domain Eukaryota; kingdom Metazoa; phylum Arthropoda; class Arachnida; order Araneae; family Salticidae; genus Maratus; species Maratus speciosus. Next base: position 122,625,564 of record OZ010795.1, on the reverse strand, counting down.
ACGTAATGGAATTCTTTTGAAGGCCCTGTAAACGGACTATAAAACCTATACACTTCATTTTTATTCGGAACATGTTATTGTAAACTTCAATAATATCTATAAGTTACGTGGCAATCTGAGTGAATTCAAGCCAGTAGCGATATTTAAGCGAGTTAGAGCATAGAATGGCAAGCACACAGACAAATAAACAGACAAACTGAATTCATAAACTTATTCAAGTATGGCGGAAAGTATTAAAAGCAAAATTTTTGACGTTAAAAACGTCGAAATCGACCTGAAACATGCATTTATATGATGGAAAGTACGAAAATTCAGGAAATGACGCCATTTTGAATAACAGCCTCCATCTTGAATTCCCACGACTTTACGCGATGCCTCTCCCTCTGAAATACATTGTATTAATATAACGTACATGCTGACCAATCGGTATATTCTTATCACGATTTGCAGTTTTCACCTTATTTTGGTCGCGTAGCACTCAGCTGCAATAGGTCTTTTTTAATGAAAGCTACCTAAAAGTAAAGTGGCTGCTTATATCAGAAACATGTTTTTTCTCTTTAAATTAAAAACCGAAGAATTACTTAAATACATATAAGTATTTTAAATGTTACTTTTTTAAATCGCTTTTAATGATTATTTTATTGAATTTAGTTTGGTATATAAAGATAGAATATTTTAATCCATTTTTTCAGGAGAATTGCAAAAACATACGTATATAATTGTATTTCGATGATAATACATTTTAATATTTTTAGACTTTTTTGATAATAGATTAATTTTTATCTTTATTAAATTATAAATTTTTGTGTTAGCACTCCCAAAGTGGTCTATCATTCAGCATTCTTTAAATCTATAACCGTGCGCGAGTTAAAACAAGAGTTTGTGATGTCACATACCTCGATTGTCCAAATAGGCCAGATGGCTGTCAAACTACGACAATGAAATATTTTGAACACTAAAATAAAAATATATAAATACAAATTTAAAAGCTGTAACATATGTTAAATATATTTTTTTAAATAATACTTCAATATAAAATTATTATACGTTGTGAAATTAATTTAAAAATCGTGAATAGGTAATTAAAGTAATGTTTATTAATTTCACTTCAAAAAAGTATGAACTTTTTATTAAATTCACTAGTTCGCGCTTTCTACTTAGTATGAAAAAAGGATGACTTTTTTTATAGTTGAAACCTATTTAACGAGAATGATTTCGTGAAATTATAAATATGGAACAATTATAAGACTATTAACTGAACATGTAGCTCTAGCTGTAGTTTGATTTTTAATATAAATTACTTGGAGTCTTCTGAAATTAAATTAATAATTGCTCTAGCTTTGTTTTCTTGTCCAATCTTTAGGCAATGGGTCTGGTGGTCGTTATACAGATCTTCTTTTGTTTCAACCTTGAAACCCCATATTGTATAATTATTGTCGTTTAATTTCTCTATAATAAAACTTTCATTTGATGCCGTGGTCTTTATTTCCAACTTAATTTAATTTAGAAACTCTCTAAATTTGTGTAATACTTAACGAGTAGGAATACTTCAATTAAACTATTTTTTCTGATATATATGAGAAAAGAACACTTTAAATCCATACAATTTTATAAAATATATAATAAAATAACATTAAATAGCATATAAACTTTTAGGACAAACAGGAGTCCTTCAAAACACGAGTCCTGTTTGTCCGAAACGTTTACATGCTTTTTAGTGACTTTTACACTTGTGTTTCGAATCGATATCAGGAAGTCTAATAATTGTTTTTTTTTCCCTTGCAGGATGTCTGATGCAAGTGGTGATGGTGTTGATATTGATGTGGAACAAGATTTGCTGTTCGGGCCATGGCGTATATATTTTTTTTTGTACTATTTATTACAGCTTTCATAATTTTATCAAGAGTCGCACTTGACGACCAGTTTGATCTCCCTTAAAATTTGTTTGAGTAAGCATGCTAAGCATTGTATCATGTTACTTTTATTCATAATTTAATTTACTTGGACTACCTAAAATAGGATTAATGTAATCCCTTAAGCTGATATTAGTTTTTGTTGCATTAAAATATTTCAATTTGTTGATTTTCTGTAAGCAATTAAACCCTATTGGTTCACAATGGAAGATATGGTAATTTGGCGAAATATTAGAGAGATCACCTAGTTAGCGACAAACTTGGAGGCATTTGACGATAGATTAGGGTCCCACCTATGACAACCCCCCTTTTAGGTATGGAGATGCATTAAATGCTGTTCAATAACTAATGGGATGCGTTTCAATTGGGCGTTTCCATTAAACAATTAACAAATCATCGGGATTTCTGTGCCATATACGACAGCGTAATATATATATATATATATATATATATATATATATATATATATATATAGAGAGAGAGAGAGAGAGAGAGAGAGAGAGAGAGAGAGAGCCCGAGAGCTGATAAACATTTTACGTTAGGTATATGACTCACCTTGAAAACTTCTCTAAGACTTCTTTTGTAGTGTCTGAATACATAATCGAAAGTCTCGCTGAAGGATCGCGACACTTAGCAAACGCGTGATTTTTTAAATTTCCGAAATATTAGTCGAAAAAAAATCCTTGAATTTTGAAATTTTAATACCTTCAAATTCAGTATTTAATGAAATAAAAAAATTGAAAAACAGACTATTTCCGACCAAAAACTGTGTCAGGTGGTTTCAAGTGTATTTTATTACTATAAAAAAAGAAGCATGTGAGGCACACTGGGATTGACACAGAATAATATTTATACCTACAAAAAATATTTTGAAAAGGACAGACGATTTTGATGTAACTTTCTACTTGCTAGACAATAGGGAATGGTGAACGCGAGTGCCAGTAAAGCTGGCATTTCTGGGCCTCGATGAAGATCCGTTTACTAATTTACGATAAAAATAGAGCGTAAACCACGTTGCACTGCCTCGCGAAAGCTATCTTAAGAAGTATTTCAACTGGATAGGAGCGTAATCTCGTAAAATCTAAATGCGATAGGCTCTCGCAAGTCCACGTGGCTCATAGCCAGAGTTCCGTTGTTCGAAAAAGTTTAAAATAGGACAATCTAACCAGTAAATGAATGTTAAGCACATTTTTCCTTAAAAATGATTGATAATATAATAATAAATAGCATATTTTGGTGTCGGACTATGCAGATACATGTGTTGGTATACAAATGATTAAAAAATAATAAAGAAGTTTACAGTTTAATTGTTTGGGATGTTAGGTGTGTCTTAGTAAAATCTATACAAAAAACAGGTAAATGAACAATTCTTACCATTTATTGAAAGCAAACTTTTTCAGTGAATGAACAGGTAGCAGTTTAAAAAGACTCATCAGAAAGATCTCATACATCTACTGCACCTGCAGACTTCAAATTCGATTCGAAGTTCGTTTACGCTATAAAACTAAGGAATCGAAAAAAAAAATTGTTAAATTCGGTTATTTACCCTCTTCAGGGTGTCCATTTTTTAGTTTAACATTACGTCTATTAGGCGAAATTTTAATTTGCCAAAAAAGCGCTAAATATTGTATCCGGGCTGACCATGCAACAAAATCACCTGAATATAAGCCATTTTCCGTTAATTTCAGTGAATTAATTTTTACTTTCTTCTATCTTCAATAGAAGAAAGTATTGTAATCGAAATTTTTTTTGACTTCCGGTTTTCGACGGATTTACACGTTTTAGGGGTCAGAGATCCCCGAAATCATGTTTATAGAAAATGTCTGTCTGTCCGTGTGTCCGTCTGTCTGTCGCCATTGTACCATCGAAAAGTGTATGAAGTTATGCATAGAATTGAACCAAAGTTTTATTTTAAGTTTTCGGCTTTAGCCAGCAGACCCTCCCTGAATTTGGAAAACATTCGCCGGTAGGAGACGCTGTAATAGCGATTTTGAATATTGTAACATCCGAAAATGTATTAAGTTATGCATAGAATTGAACCAAATTTTTATTTTAAGATTTTGTCTATGGCAATTAAGTCCTCCCTGAATTTGGAAAAAATTGGCCGCTAGGGGGTGCTGTAATAGCGATTTTTGTGCCATTTTGAATATTGTACCATCAAAAAGTGTATGAATTTATGCATAGAATTGAGCCAAATTTTTTGTGTTTGTTTATGGTCATGGCACGAAGGTCCTCCATGAATTTGGAAAAAATCCGCTGGAAGGGGGCGCTAAAATTGCGATGTCTGTACCATTTCCATTATTGTACCATCGAAAAGTGTATGAAGTTATGTATATAATTGAACCAAATTTTGTGTGTATGTTTCTGGTTATAGCAAGCAAGTCTTCCCTGAACTTGAAAAAAATTCCGCCAGAAGGGGCGCTATAATTAGATCTCTGTGCCATTTTCATTATTGTATAATCGAAAACTGTATGAATTTATGCATAGAATTGAACCAAATTTTTTGTGTACGTTTCTGGCTATGGCAAATAAGTCCTCCCTGAATTTGAAAAAAATCTGCCGGAAGGGGGTGTTGTAACAGCGATGTTTGTACCATTTGCTTTATTGTAAAATCGAAAAGTGTATAATATTATGCATACAATTGAACCAAATTTTTTGTGCATGTTTTTGACTTTTGCCAACAGGTCCTCCGTGAATTTGGAAATATCGCGCGGTAAAGGGGTTCTGTGATAGCGATTTTTGTATACTTTTCTTGATTTTTCGTAGTTCTATTGTCCATCGGCGGCTCGTGCAAAGGCGGGAACTCGCTTCCTGCTAAGCCGGCTATTCGCAAACATCTGATAACAACAGAATAAGGAAAAACTATTAATTTTAACAAATATCAGGATATAGATTAACTCGTTTTTAGTTAGTTTAATTGACTGAAGCAGAAATTTAAGATGAAAATCAAAGTTGGTGTAGTATTGAACTAATAATATTGAAGTATTAACATGTGTAACTACTTTTTGAAATATTAAAATGCATAAGATAGAAGAAAGTTTTGGGATTGGCACATCCAACTAGTTTTAATATAGGTGCATAAAATTTATCTTTTTGTACACATTGTGAAATAACGAAAACATATTGAGAGAATGCATATGTCGAAATACTCACATATTTCAGGACATGCGTAGTTGAAAATAGTCTAATCCCAGAATTAAAAATGTAAACAAAAGGAGTCATTCCTATGATTCAAATAAATATTGTTCATGACTGTGTGGCTACCATGGGTCTAGGGTCTAGGCAGTATAGCTGTGGACGACCTTGCAGTGTCTCGAACTCTCAATGTCAGTGCCACAGGAATTCTATCGATTATGGGTTACCATAGGGGAGACCCTGCTCTGTCGCCAAATACCGCCAAGTTTGTCGATAACTTGGCTATATATCGCCAAATTTGTGGACCAAAATGAGTCGCCAAAAGTGACGCCAAATTGGCGATAACTCTAATATTTCGCCAAATTCCCATAGACTTCCATTGTAAACACACAGGGTTTACTTGCTTAGAGAAAATCAACAAATTGAGATATTTTAATGCAACAAAAATATTAGCTTAAGGGATTATATTAATCATATTTAAGGGAGTCCAAGTAAATTAAATTATGAATAAAAGTAACATGATACAATGCTTAGCATGTTTTCCCAAACATAAATTTTAGGGAGTCTAAACTGGTCGTCAATGGCGGCTAGTAAAGAAAGAAATGTTTTCAAATCTTGACTTGTGTAAATATTATTAATACGATTATTGTTTTTTCAGAAACAAAAAAAATTTTTTTGGGATCAATACATTTCGTTTCAAAACATACATTTAATACAGCACTTCTATTAATATAAAATTCAAGTCGGTGTGTCCCTCAGAATTCTGGTTGGGCCGCCTCATCATAATGAATAATTGTTGAAAAATACTAATGGCAGGATTACCACAATAACGCCAAATGTTGACCAACTTGGCGAAATATTGCCAAATTTGGCGATAAAAATGAATTGTCATATATGAAGCCAATTTGGCCATAGCTAGCTAATTCGGTGAAATTCCTATTTAAAACCATTAATCTTCTATAGCCGAGCTCACAGAAATTTAATTTAAATTCTGCGCATTTAAGGTTTTTTTTTTTAACTTATGGGCTTGAATTTAAAGTGTAATACACGGAAATGTATGCCAAATATTTTGTTGTAGGAAATTTAAATTGAATGTTGCTTGGTGAATAAAACAGTCGCTTGTAAACACATTAAAAACCATTAAGTAAAGTGTTAAAGAATATTGTAACTGTACAAAAAGTAATGATATCGAACAAAAACATATTTGTGTAAAAAGGGAGCCAAGTTCTGTAAAAAAAAAAAAAAAAATGCCGAGAAAAGAAATGATATCTAAGTGGGTGCCAAGTTAAGTTTAAAGAAAATTCACTCAAACTTACCTACTGAAGTATTATAGCATTGTTTAAATTATTTAAAAATAAAAATTATTGATAGGATATTAATAATAAATCTAGAACTTGGCAAGTTTTTGATAAATGTTGTTGCGTCCATGGTTTATCGGCACGCACTTCTTCAATTGATAAGTTGTTTTCGTTGCATGGCAACCGACTTTTATTTGTTGTTGTTCTAAAACAGTCATCCATGCGAGAGGTGGCTATTTTATATGTGTGAAATAAATAATGTTTTTATATAAAAGAATAATCCTTTAAATTTTAGATTAATAACACGCAACTTCTGACAAAGTGGTGAAACCCCGGACGTTATGAATTTTTGAAGGTTAGTTTCCATATTTATTTATTATTTTCAAGTTTGAAAAATAGAAAGTTTCGAATTCTGTTAGAGATCCGAAATGGATATTTTGATTTAACAGAGAGCTCCAGTTAGGGCTAATTTTACAAAACATTACCAATGTTTAAAAACTCTATTAGAAAATAACGATGCAATTGATAATATTGAAGTGAAATTTTCATCTTTAGAGAGAATATTTTGCCATTTAATGGATCTTGATAACAAAATATTAGGGTTATTATTAAATGACGTTTCTGATACGAAATACACAGACGAGTTTGAAATTGTAGAAAATTACAGAGAAAAATTCGATGAAATGAAAACTCGCGTTAAGCTTTTGACTCAGAATTCTGATTTTGAACAACAAAATGCCGTTGTTAAGACTAATTTAAAACTTCCGAAAATTGAGCTTATTCAATTTGGAGGAGAAGTAGGAGATTGGCTCACATTTTGGAGTCAGTTTAGTAGAATTCACGAAGATAAATCATTAGAGAATGTAGATAAATTTCACTATTTAATACAGTGTATGTCTCTTGGTAGTAGAGTAAAAGAAATTATCGATAGTTATCCTCCAACCTCAGAAAATTATTGTAAAGCTATTGAAAGTTTAAAGGCAAGATTCGGACGAGAGGAATTACTTGTAGAATTTTATGTGCGTGAACTTTTAAGTCTAGTTGTAAAAAACGCTACGAGCACAAAAATAAAAAGCAACATAGTTCACCTTTATGATAAATTAGTCTTATTTGCGATCTCTTGAATCCATTGGTATGACATCTGATAAATATTCGGCTATGTTGTTTCCTTTAGTTAAATATTGTATTCCTGAGGAATTGCTAAGAGTTTGGCTTAGGAACCCAGTGTTGAATTCCTATGGGGCTAAATTATCACAGTTGTTGTTATTTCTTCGCACCGAAGTTGAAGGGAAGAGCGAGTTTCAATGGCAAAAATAGGAATCAATCAAAATGATACTCCTTTTGAGAAAGCAAAAATATAGAGCAGTTGAGTCGAGTCCAACTGATAATGATTTAGTTTTTAACGTAAGGAAAGGAACTGCTGTACGTTGTTTATTTTGTGATAAGATCCATGAGACTAAAGATTGCTTTAAGGGACAAAATCTTTCGTTAGAAGAGAAGCAAAGTATTTTAAAGCGCAATAAAAACTGCTTTTCATGTCTTAAGGCAGGTCATTTATCGAAAAATTGTAATACTTACGTAAAATGTGTCGTTTGCGGTAAAAAAAAAAAAAAAAACATTGGCCCATTATGTGTTCCGAGTTGAAACATAATTTTAAAGATCCAGCAGAAGATGATCGAAAATTTAATTCAGATTCCACGCTGTACAATTATAGTGATTCCTCTGAAGTTTTATTACAGACATTATTGGTTAACGTAGAAGTAAATGGAAAACAATCGAGCGTCAGAGCTCTTATTGATACTGGTTCTCAACGATCTTACGTTCTAAATTCAACAGCAGAAAGGCTTGGCTTAAAACCAACGCGGCCTGAAGTTTTGCTCCATACGATGTTTGGGGAAAGCACTAGTAGAAGAAAACATAAATGTTATAAGTTGAAAATTAATGAATTTACAGGCAATTATTCTTGCAATATACAAGTGTTAGATCAACCGGTAATTTGTGGTTGTGTTCCTAGAATGAAAAAGGGTGGTTGTTTCAAAGAACTTCAAGAAAGGGGTATTCAGCTACACGATGTGGGAGCGACTTCTCCTCAAATAGTGATCTTAATAGAGGCTGATTACGCTGGAAAATTATTTTCTGGATTGACGTTTCAGTTAAAATGAAGACACATTTAGGTTGGTTGGTAATGGGAAAACCAGATGTAAAGTACGACAATAGTTGTGTCGCATCTCTGTTAGCTCAATGTGATGATATCGCTAATTTATGGAATTTGGAAGCTATAGGCATTGCTGATCCTTGTGAACGTAGAAATCAGGAAGAGTTAGAAGAAGCTGCATTCTGAATAGCTGCATTGCACCATTTCAGGAAGACAGTCCATATTAATAATGGAAGATATGAACTCGGTGTTCCTTGGGTAGAAAATAAAGTTGACCTTCCAAGTAATAGAGAAGGTGCTGAAAGACGGTTGAAATCCACAACTTCCAAGCTGAGAAGAGATGGTAACTTAAATGCCTATGATGAAGTATTCAAAGAATGGTTGTCAAATGGTATTATAGAAGAAAGTAAAGAAGGTCCAGGCCACTATTTACCTCATCGTGGAGTATTTAAAGAAAATGCTACCACAAAAACTCGTCCTGTATTTGATGCATCCTTTAAGCAAACCAACAAGTATCTATCTTTAAACGACTGCTTGTTGAAAGGGCCTAATTTTTTGGAAGAAATTACTTCAGTGCTTATGAAATTTCGCCAAGAAGAAATCGGGGTAACGTCTGATATAAAGAAGGCCTTCCTTCAAATTTTAGTAGCCAAACCAGATCGCGAATATTTGAAGTTCATATGGTATGGTAAAGAAGGGAAGAGAAAAGTGTTTCAACATTGTAGAGTCGTTTTCGACTTGAATCGCAGCGCATTTCTGTTAAATGCAGTTTTACGTTTTCATTTAGAAAAGGTATGTTCCTCTTTCAGCTCAGTATCGTGCATTGGAAAAATTGTTGAAAAGCTCAGTACGTCCCTTTGTGTCGATAATTGCGTCACTTCAATCAAAACTAAAGAAGAATTGAAACAGTTTATAGATATTTCGACAAAAGTTATGGCAGAAGCCAAATTTGACTTACAAGGGTGGGAGCATACTAATTTGCAAGAGTCAAAAGGCTTTACTGATGATTCATGTACTGAATCAAATATATCTTCTGTTTTAGGTTTGGTGTGGAATAAATCAACTGATACTCTTAGCTGTTACATACCTACAGCCGATATCAACCTAAGCACTGTTACCAAACGAAGCATACTATCAATTGTTCAAAAAAATCTTCGATCCGATTGGATTTTCCTGCCCCGTTACCCTATTACCTAAACTTATGCTTCAGGCAAGTTGGAAATCTAAATTGAGCTGGGATTCTGAAGTACCTGGTGATATTAGAAGAAAATTCCTGAAATGGTTAGAAGATTTACCTCTGCTGCGCCTTGTAGAAATTCCTAGCCATGCCTTTCTTACTGATAGCTCGGAAATGAGTCTACACACCTTTTCAGATGCCTGTAGAACTTCCAATGCGGCTGTTGTCTACTTAAGATGCCATTTCAACCAAGATGTTTTTGTGCAGTTACTGATGTCTAAATCTCGAGTAGCACCTTTGAAAGAAATGTCCATACCACGATTAGAAATTTTTGCCTGCTGTCTAAGTTCAAGTTTATCTGAATTTGTAAAAAGAAGCCTCAAACTTCAGAATACTAAAAAATATTTCTGGACAGATTCCACAACAGCGTTACAGCGGATAAAGAATGATTCCTGGGGAGTATTTGTACGCAATAGAGTAAATGAAATACGTAAGTTAGCTCAGGAAAAAGATTGGAGGCATATCCCTATCCAATACAATCCGGCTGATTTACCTTCGAGAGGATGATCAGCTTCAAAACTTCTTTCTGTGAGATGGTGGGAGGGACTCACTTGGCTGCGACTTCCTGAAAAGGATTGGCCCAAATCTGAAACATCCTTTAACAAAGATGACGTTTTAAAGGAAAACAAGAAATGCATTACCTTGATTGTAAACGAAACACTGGCAAGTGATAACATTTTATCTTATTTTTCAAGTTATATGAAATTCATTAGAAGGATTAGCTGGATACTGAGATTTCTGTTCAACTCAAAGAATCAAAAGAATCAGAGAAGGGGTGATCTAACCGTAATTGAAATAAATGAAGCAGAAAAAAAGAGAATTATCAAAATTATTCAAAATGAAGCCTTAAAGGAAGAATATGTTAGAAGTTTAAAGTCATTGTATATTATTAAGCATGAAGAAAGTATTTATAGAATTAAGAACAAACTAAGTGAACGAAATGATACACATGATTTCAGGTTTCCTATTATTCTTCCTGGAAAGCATCGAATAAAAATGCTTCTCATCAGAGAGACACATTTGAAAATGATGCATGCCGTAATACAAATTTTGTTATCTTGCTTGGGAGAGATAATTCGACCTATTCGTAAATTATATTCATTAGAGATTGAATGTGATTCACAAGTTTCAGATGAACAATCTAGCGATACTTTTACCACAGTTCCAGATTTGCTGATCGTGCAACCTGTTCCGAATGTTCTTACTTCTGATCGAGATTCGCTCACTAATCTTGCAAAAACTAGAACATTCCTTAACTACAGATTTTCTAAAAGAAAACAAAAATTTTACAACTAGAAGGGGTAGAACTGTCAAATTACCTTCAAGATTTCGACAGGACTGTATGTGAACTCTATTTAGTTTAACTTTAATTTTTAACATTATGTTTCTCAACTTAGTATATTTATCTTTGATATGTAAGTATATGTATTTGGTATTTTATGATATTGTTGAGCAATGTGAGTTTTGATTGTAATGTCCTAAAATCAAAAGGTGGGAGTATGTTGCGTCCATGGTTTATCGGCACGCACTTCTTCTTCAATTGATAAGTTGTTTTCGTTGCATGGAAACCGACTTTTATTTGTTATTGTTCTAAAAGAGTCATCCGTGCGAAAGGTGGCTATTTTATATGTGTGAAATAAACGTTGTTATATAAAAGAATAATCCTTTAAATTTTAGATTAATAACACGCAACATCTGACAAATGTTATGCCTATCATTTTCATGTCTTAATAAAATGAGGATGTTAATATTAATAACAATATCGTTATAAAAATTTTTAATGTAGTTAATATTATAAACAAATGACTCATATTAAAGATTTCATAAGCCAATAAACACACAAATATACTCCGCTCATCTTTGGTTATCACTCTAGCGACACCCCCCCCCCCCCCCCGGAAACCTCGATGCAAACAGACTAAAAGAATTGAGAACGAGACAGATACATTTGCGCTTGTTCTTGGTCATCACTCTAGAGACTGCACCCCTTTAACCCCTTGAGGGGCGGTGGGATATATTTTATCCCATTTACGATTAATGAAGATTTGCACCAGAAAAATTTTATGAAATTTTATTTTTCTAACTTTGGTGGGAAAAAGTCGGAAAATTGCGTTTCCTTATTTTGATTTTTTTTTCTAAAATTCTGGTTGGAATTCAGCATTACACAAACGTAATTACTTGCCCCTCAAGGGGTTAAGGAACCTCAATACACCCAAATTAAGGCTTCTAAAAATGAAATAACAAGTTTTGATATAATAATGTCATTAATAAAAATAAATGACTCGTAGGTAAAAACTTGCCAAGTTCTAGATTTTTTATTAATATCCTATCAATAATTTTTATTTTTAAACAATTTAAACAATGCTATAATACTTCAGTAGGTAAGTTTGAGTGAATTTTATTTGAACTTGACACCCAGTTAGATATCACTTCTTTTCTCGGCATTTTTGTTTTACAGAACTTGGCTCCCTTTTTCCACTGTTATGTTTTTGTTAGATTTATTTTATCACCTGTGCAAATAACTTATAACATGTTTTTACTGAATTAAGACATAATAATTATCATCTAGGTTTTTGAAACCTAGAATGACAATTAACTTGAATAATAATCACTTTTGAGTCCTGAAATTAATTACAAATTTCAGATTTATTAAAATAAACAATTTCCTGAAACTCTTGGCACTACCCTTCTCTATTGCAGGAACAAGGTATACTCCAAATGAACGGTAGGATGTTGCAGAAATAAGTATAGGTGTTTTTATTATGCCTATTAATATGATTCTTTAAATATCAGGTCTGATCATCGATTGCAGGCCACTTCCAATTCCATCCCTATAATAAATACGTTTTTTAATGGTGCTTACATGATAGTTTCCACTTTTTTATTCGTTGCCAGTCCAGAACTTTCATATGCTGCAATCTCGTATGATTCATTAATTGCTATTCTTTGTAAGGGTAGTAAAAGTTCTGTCACCAGAGTTGTACTGTTACTTTTGTTAAAAGAGTTTAGATTATCCAAACTGCTATCAAAATCATGGAATGATATCATTCCGTCATCATATATTTTTCATACTGTTAGCCCACAGTATGCTATTTCTTTCTCCCACATATTAATGTGCTTATCCATCATGTCTTTCATTTTTTCCCTTGTCACAGTTCTACCTTTAGGCTATAATAAAGGCTGATCTACATTTTTCAAAATCTGTGTTCTACTACCTACATAATTCCTTATATTAATGGTATTAAATTCTGAATATTTATTATAGTCATATTTGAATGGTATGAGGTAGGGTTTGGACCTTTCTAACTTTATTCAGCGTATTTTAAGCCCATTTATTAGGGTTTTGTTCATCTGACGAAACCCTATTCGTCTCACTCCTTTGTCTGTCTGTCACAGAGCCCGTTCTCAGAAACTATACATGTTGGAGACTTAAAATTTTGAGTACTTATAGCTGAACACCTCACATGAAACGACAAATCCTAAAATTTTGAAAAAGTCATAAATTTAACAATTTGGGCTCCCACATGTGTATTTCAAACAATTATTTCTAAGTCGGCCGATAATAAGGTTCGAGCCATGAAATTCCGTATAGCTGAATACTTGAGACAACAAGACAAATCATAAAATTTTGAAAAAAGTTTCATATTTAACCATTTGGGCCCTAACTTGTGTATTTTAAGCATTTTTTATTCTATCAGAGCCCCTAATTAAGTTAGAGACATGGAATTTTGAATTATTATAGTTAAACACATGAGCCCACACAACAAATCATAAAACTTTGAAAAAGTGTTATATTTAACCCTTTGGGCTCCAATTTGTGTATTTTCAGCAATCCTTTATAACAGAATTCCTAATCAAATTGGAGGCATGCAATTTTGTATTCTGATAGCTAAACACCTCAGATCACACGACAAATAATAAATTTTGAAAAAGTTTTATGTTTAACCCTTTGGAGTCTAGCTTGTGTATTTTAAGCAATTCATTTTAACAGAGTCCCTAAGTGAATTGGGTTGAAATTTTGAAACCTTATAGCTCAACGCCTCGGATCACACGCCAAATAATAATTTTCGATGAAGTTTTATATTTAACCCTTTGGACTCAAGCTTGTGTGTTTTAATCAATTCTTTTTAACAGAGCCTCTAATTGTAATGGAGACATGAAATTTTACATACTTATAGTTGAAAACTTCAGATCACACGACAGATAATAAATTTCGAAAAAAGTTTCATATTTAACCCTTTGGCCTCCAACTTGTGTATTTTAAGCAATTCTTTCTAACTGAGCCCATAATTAAATTGGAGATTTGAAATTTTGCATACTTGCAGCAGAACACCTGAGGCCAGGCGACAAATTATAAAATCTTGAAAAAGTCTTACATTTAACTTTTTGAACACCCACATATATATTTTAAGCAATTCTTTCTAAATGAGACCCATAATTAAGTTGGAGACATGGAATTTCGCATACTTATAGCAGAACACCTGAGACCACACGACAAATATATATATATTTTTCTATAAAAAGTTTCATATTTAACCCTTTGGACTCCAGCTTGTGTTTTTTAATAAATTTTTTCTAACTGAGCCCCTAATTAAATTGGAGACATGAAATTTTGTAGACTTATAGCTGGACGCGTCAGATCATAGGACAAATTATGAATGTTTGAAAAAGTCTTATAATTAACCCTTTGGGCTTCAACTTCTCTATTATAAGCAATTATTTCTAACTGAGCTCTAATTAAGCTGGGGATATGAAATTTTGCATACTTATAGCTGAACACTTATGATCAGACGACAAATGATAATTTTTTCAAAAAGCCTTATATTATTGACACCTCTGGGCTCTAACTTATGTTTTTTAAGCATTTTTTCTAACTTAGTCGCTAATTAAGCTACAGCGAGCTAGTTTCACTTGAAGGCTCCGGGAGGAGAGGGGGTCAATTTTTCCCCAAACCCCTCATATGATATATAATTTGACGACCCTTCGTACACTCTTTCATTTTATGCACAATAGCCTTTCATATTTTATTTCCACTTGGCCAGGAGGGCTTTCCTATTTTAAGTTTTATGGGTCCAAATTCCTCGACTGATATAAGTGCGAATAGGTTCTAAAACGGAGTTTTGTCGGGCAGACGTTTGTTTAAAATAGAGTGCACTCCCTAGTTGCGAATTGTGGAGCTAACAGATTTTGCAAAAGGGTAGTGTTTTGAAAGAAATATTAAATGAAACCCTCTGTGCGATCTGTGATCACACTTACTCACTTGTTATACTTTAGTTTTGATAAGTCGACACTAAAAAAATTATTGTTATCATTCAACGCTTGCTAATGCATTTGAGTTGCTTTATTGTAACGTTTTACATTACATTATGGAGTTAATCAAAATGGTCTCTGAAATACAATATTTATTATTCAGTGAGCAAAAAAATGTTGCCATTTAATGGTGTTAATCTTTATTATTCAGGAAAGATATTACAAATCTAACGAGTTGGAAATTGCTCATCAAACGTGGCAAATGATGCGCGTTCGTACTATAAATAGTTTTATATTTTTTGCACCGCATATTGTAATGAATGTATATTTTAATACTCTTCATAAGTGCATATACATTTCATTCTGTTCGAAAGATTGTAACATCATTAAAATGCACTTGAAATAATTTTTCCCATTGGCCTTAACTAACGGAAAACTTTTGACAGTCCCTGTCATTAAACTATACATCCGATTTTCACAAAATTTGAAATGACTCGACAAAATTTTGCAATAATTATATATTTAAAATTTTAAACCATTCGGAAGACTTTAACATCATTAAAATGCACTGCAATAATCTTTTCCCATTGGCCGTAATGTAATGGAAAACTTTTGACTGTCCCTGTAATTAAACTATACATCCGATTTTCATAAAATTTGAAATGGCTCGACAAAATTTTGCAACATTCATCTATTTAAAATTCCAAATCATTCGGTCGGGTAGTTTTTGATCTGTTATATGCGGACGGACAGACGGACTGGACGACAAATATAGGCGCTACGTATTTATATAATTACGAACGTATCTAATAAGGTATGATTATACCAAGTGCATTGACACTTAAAATGTACGATTTTTCAAAAGTGGAGTTAATCTATTTGTGCACTGAACGGCTCATATATGCGATCCCCAGATAAAAGAAGGGTGTATTTTTGGAGGTCTAGGAACAACTGTGGAATATTACATTCGGTGTGAAAAGCTTTACCTTTTTTAATTATTTCTGTGTTACGGTTGTGTTTTATCGAAATGTCGTTTTAGTAATAGTCACCAAATTCTTCCCTGGACAGTTGTCTATAAATGGATTTTTTCTTCCTGTTTGTTTAATGACATTGTAATTAGCATTTTTTTATTTTCCCCGTATACTTTGTAAATCCAGTTTTAGTTTTTCTAACTGTTCAAAGAGCTTTAGTTTTTCCAAAGACAAAACTGGCAATGATCCCATCCGACTTACCTTTAATTCTTTTCCTTCGCAGTTTCATAGACTTTGTTGCTTCTGATATATTAAAATGAAGGTATGCTTTGTTAAAACATAGCTGGCTTGCATGACAGCTTAATCTTGTATCGATTACCTCCTCTAAATTGGCTGTAAGTAGTGAGAAAACGACAGTACGGACTCAGGAGGGTGCGAAATTGATAGATCGTCTCGCACCCGCAATGTCCCTCCACATCTTAGACCCGCTACCTCACCATCCCTCCAGCACCACCGCCAATCCTTTTTTTTTCACCCCTTCCACACCACAATACCGCCCTCTAGCGGGAAAAATAATTTTTCTGCTATAACATGAAGGGTAAACAACCCTCTATTCAATTACCATCAATCACTTCTTAACACGGTCAATACCTCTCGTTAATAGATATATCCTCCTCAAAATGGACATTTCTTCCCTAAAACGGCCATTACGTTTCTAAACGACAATTTTTAGGACTATATAAATCGATGTTTTTTAAAATTATTTTTAAAAGGATGTTAAACGGTGAAGTGATCAGTGCTTTATGTGCTTGGTATTGATGTGTATTGCTTTTTGAACAATCTTTACCTTAATGAGTATTAATAATTAGGCAAAACAATGAAAAATATCAATTTTTAAAGTAAAAAACTGATTTCTGTGGAATTTTTTTCAACTACAAGATCAGAATATCAAATTAAATGTGTAAAGTTAAACATATATTTGAATTTTGGATGATTAACATATTAAGGAGTATTATTAATTAAACAAAACAATTGAAAATAAAAATTTTTAAGGAGAAGAACTGGTTTCTTTAGATTTTCCAAGCTATAAGATAAGAAAAAAAAATTAAAAGATAAAAGTGAATCATATATATTTGAATTTTGAACAGTCATCCCCTTAATTAGTATTATTAATTAAGCAAAATAATGAAAAATATCAATTTTTAAGAGAAGCTGATTTCTTTAGATTTTTCCATCTATAAGATAAGAATAACAATTTAAAAGATAAAAGTGAATAATATATATTTGAATTTTCAACAGCCATCACCTTAAGGAGTATTATTAAGCAAATTAATGAAAAATATAATTTTTTAATTAAATGAGAGAATATCAGCTTAAAACGAAAATTTAAACATGCACTTTAATTTTCGAACAACCATTACCTTAATGGATTTTGATAATTGAACAAATAACAAAGGTTAATATTGAATTTTTATGAAAAAAGACAAATTTTATTAATTTTTACACTAGTTTGAGATTTTAACATACATTTAAACACTAGTTATGTAATATTTAAAGCAACATACGTTTAAACACTAGTTATGTAATATTTAAAGCCTTAGACGATTGCACTCCAACATATATATTAATTAAACAAAAATTTAATTTTTAGTTCAGTCAATAACTAAAAATTTCACATTTAAAAAATATTTTCATGAAAACGCATATAAAAATAAGATTTTTGTATTCTAATTTTCTTAATATTTAGCAGATTGAATAGGATTTTATCTATGAGACTATAAGAAAATAATTTAAACTCCTATTCACTACCGTCAACTACTCACATTCCTTAAACTTGAGGGGACCGTAACAATAGTTTTGACGTCAGAAAAGCATACCAGAAAATGTTTACACCCAACAAAATGTCAATTTTTATGCTTCCTTTCAACTGTTACATGAAATATATGAACTTCTATTTTAGTTTTGGACAATCATTACCTTAATTAATATTAATAATTAAGCAGAACAATGGAAAATATCAATTATTAAGAGATAAAAGCCGATTTCTTATGATTTTTTCAACTTTGCACGGAAATACCAAGTTCTGAGAGAAAAGTTAAACTTATATTTTAGTTTTTAACAACAAAATTTAATAAATATCATTAATTAAACAAAAAAAATCAATTTTCAAGAAAAAGATGAATTTTTACGAAAATTTTCAACTTTGAAATACACTTCTTTATATATTGTCACAAGATGCTATTTATATTGTTAAACTTTATATTTAAAATCTTGATTGTCTATATATAGTGTTGATATTTGTATCTATAAACATCATGACAGCATTTTGAGATCTTACAACCAAAAGTACAAATTTCTCTTATATGTTGGAAACTGGAAATGAATAACATTGTTTTATGGTGACGTGTTTATGCTGATATCGATATGTGATTGTTATATGTGAGATCGTTTGATTATAGATACATTTAAGATTTTGAACATATGTCCGAATTTTAAATGAACAATACCTTAATAATTTAACAAAACAATGGAAAATATCAATTCTAAGGAATAAGACCGATTTCTTTTGATTTTTTCAACTATAACATAAGAATATCAACTGAAAAGAAGCAAGTTACAAGGATTTCAACTAAAAAGAGAAATTTAAACGTTTTAGTTTTTGAACAACCATTACATTAATGAATTTTAATAATTGAACAAATAATAAAGTGAAATATTTTTTAATGAAGAAAAACAAATTTAATCGAATTAGTAATTAATTTAATCGAATGAGTTTTACATAAGTCTGATATTTTATCTTATTTTAGATGCTAACTATGCAGAATTTTCACCTTTGAACGAGGTACACTTCAAGAAATACTCTTTAACTTTATTCTTTAAGGTGACCGGGAAAGCCCTTTCTCCGCCATGTTAAATTCACCAAATTTATGTACCTTTTTCTCAGAAATGGTGAAAAATAGAGGTCTAGATATTTTAGAATAGTTAGAATAACGTGATTTACGTATTTTAAGACTATTTCCTTTCTAAGTAAAACTCAAAATTAATTATTAATTATTTTTTTATTAGCATTTTTGTTAAGATTTCACTGCTTAAAATAAATAATTTTAATCAAATCATTAAATCCCTGTGCTAAAGTATACAATATAACATAATATAAATAATTAAAAAATCTGAGTTCTTAAGTTTAATAGATATTGAAAAAATGAAACGCAAACAGGAAAAATCCAAGTTTTGAGAAAAAGTCAAATTTTAATGGCCATTACGCTGTGAAATACTCTTAGATATAATGAATAATTTCAACACTTATTTTTTTATGTATAAACATGTGTGACACATCGTTGGAAAGATAAAAGTTTAAACTATTTAATGATATAAAAAAAATAAAAATTGATTTTTTCGTTGAATTTTGCGCTCGGACCCCTTAACTGTACATGTGCTAAAACAAATCATTGAGATTAACCATTTCTGTTAAAGAGGATTGCTGCTGTTTTGATTCTTGCTGTAATATCCGTACAATAAAAGAAATATATTTATGTACATAGGAAAGGTTTAATATATAAATAATCATTATTTTTCTTAATGCATATATATTGTAACGATATACTAAAACTTACTTTATTCACTAACAAAGAAATATATTTCTCACTGGAATTAAAATTTGAAAATTTATCAGAGTTGCACACATCTGAGAAGAGATAGTGGTAATGACATTTAAGGTAGGAGTTAAACTTGCAATTAACAAAAATTAAAATTTTCATTTTTTTCAATTACTTGTAATTTTTTTTTTTTACTGTTGTAATTTTTTTAAACTTTTGTAAACTCTATTTTGCTAATTTACATATTATTTCATTCATCAATTTAAGTTTTATATGTAATAGATGAAATATTATGTGATAGTTAATTGTTTCTATTAATTGTATTTTCCTTTTGTGATACTTTTCGCATATGGGGTTATTTAATATGTATTACATTTTCTTTACTTATTCATATGATAGTAATATTTTGAGGAATACATATCTGATAACTATTGGAAATCATTCTGTGATGTTGATAAGTGTTGTAGTAGGAACTCATATAATTTGGTTTTGAAAATAGGTTATAATGAAATATGAAATGTTAAAATTAAATATTTTATTCATGTATGCTATGCATCATTAAAACTATAAAGATAGTATTTATATTTTAAACAACTTGATAAGTGGTGATTTATTCTGAAATCGCCAAAATGAAAGGTGAAATATGTGATAAATTGAATAATAATATAAGCAGAATAACTTAGAATTTCAGAATTTCATTGAATCGCAAAGTATATAATTTGATTAAAAAATGTTTTGTGTATAAAAATTAAAATGGAATGTGATAAAATTATGGAAATTGGTTTATAAACTGTTATTTTTATATGAACAATCAGGAAAATATATTTTTAAATGTGAAATTTCCAGTAATTGATAAGTTTAAATATTACATTTGTTTAATTATGAATATTTTTTGAGGTGTACGTTATCCAATTGTTAAAATCTTACAAATTCCATGTACATTTGTTAGAATTATGTAATGTTAAAATATATAGGAGCAAGAATTTAGTTTGATGTAGATAAGTATTGCTTCAACAGTCAATTCGATGTTGAATTTCAAGAAATTGTGTGAAAAGAGGGTTTTCTATACAGAGATGATGCAATTTCAGTTAAAGTTCTTGGAAAATTAACTCAAAAGTTGTCTGCTGTTTTTTAAAAGGTGATAGTGAAAAGATCTAAGTAATATTTTCTCTTATGAGATAGAAATTTCAAATAGTTTGGTTTGAAATATAGACTATATGAACTATGTATGTTTGAAAAAAATTAAAGTTTCTTTTCATGTATATCCTGTATCATTAAAAAACTGTAAAGATTAGTATTCATATTTGAAACAGCTTGAGGCGTGATCAATTAAAATAATAAAACTTTGTACAAAATCACCATAAAATAAAACAAAACACAGGACGCATTTCGAGCTAAAAACATAACAGCTCGTCATCAGCTATAGCATACGCGTGTCCGCAAGCAAACAAGTTCAAAAATGAACTGAAGGTAAAGAATGTAGCAAAGAATGCGACAGATGGCGCTACCTGAAAGAGGCAGATGCAAAAGTGAAAGGTGTTGTCAAAAAGATAGAAGAGAAATTGATAGGGAAGAAACGGAAAAAAAAGAAAAAAAAAAGAAGTAAATTAAAAATATAAATAATAATAACAATAAATAAAGAAAAATAAAAGAATAAAACAAGAAAAACAAAAGATCCATTTTTTTTAAAACAAAATAAAAAGAAAAAAACAAGAGAAAAGGGAAAAGAATTACAATAGTAATTTCCACGCTGGAGATAGGAAAGGAGATGATGGGAGATCATTGACAAGATTAGCAGAATTTTTAGAAATAAAATATGCTTCATGAAAATCCGAGGGAGAGGCAGGGGAAGAAATAATTTTGGCCATGGAGAAATTGAAACAATGACTGGAAGACCAACAGTGAGAAGCAATCGAAGATTTAGACTTCTTGATTTGCAATATACCTCTGATGATCGCCTAATCTGAATTTTAAAGCTCTCTTCGTTTGACCAATATAACCTAAATTGCAAGAGCAAGGAATGAAATAAACACCCCACCGGTTCTCAGTAGGAACAGGATCTTTTAGAGAAGAGAATTTAATTTTATTCATAGGTTTGAAGATAACTTTAAAATTAAAACGAGAAAGGATTTTAGCAATTTTGAAACAAAGAGAATAAAAGGGCAGAACTATTATAGAATTAAAATTAGGAGGATTATCTGAATCAGAAAAAGGACGTTTAGGCTTATTAAATTTATACAAAGCTTTATCAATCAAAGAGGGATTATAACCACGAGCAAGGGCAAGAGATTTGAGATAATTAATTTCATTATTCAGAGCAGAAGAGTCAGAACAAATGCGTAACGCCCTAAAAACAAAAGTATAAAAAAGGACGCCACTTTTTGTTGAGGAGGATGATTTGAAAGAGCATGAGGAGGAAGAGAGACAGCGAAAGGTTTTCTATAAGCGGAGGTAGAGAACCGATCTGGGTGTTTTGAAACCAAGACGTCAAGGAAAGGAAGAGAATTGTTCTCTTCGACTTCGAGAGTAAATTGAATACAAGGATCAACAGAATTAACAAGAGAAAGGAGATTAGAAAGATCAAGGTCAGAGGGAATTAAAATGAGTGTAATCAACATACCTAAACCAGAAAGGAAATTTATATAAACTGAAGAGTTTTTCTGCAACAAAATGCATATAAATATCACATAAAAGAGGAGACAGTGGATTACCCATGGCCAGACCCTCAGTTTGAGAATAGAAAGTATTGTTAAACTAAAAAGCAGTTTGCCTGACACAAATACTAACTAAATGGAGGATTTCATCAGTCTCAATGGAAGAGTAATGAAATTCGCGCAGCCTTCTTTCCAAACAATCAATTGCCCCTTGAACAGACACGTTAGTGAAAAGGGATTTAACATCTAAGGTACTGTGATAAACAAAATTTTTGTAAACAAAAATTGTGTATCAACAAAATTTGTTGATAAAATTAAGCGCCTTTCTCCTTGCAATTATATAATGGTTTCCTTATATGTTAAATCCCTTTTCACTAACGTGCCTGTTCAAGGGGCAATTGATTGTTTGGATAGAAGGCTGCGCGAATTTCATTACTCTTCAATTGAGATTGATGAAATTCTACATTTAGTTAGTATTTGTGTCAGGCAAACTGCTTTTCAATTTAACAATTCTTCCTATTCTCAAACTGAGGGTTTGGCCATGGGTAATCCACTGTCGCCTCTTTTATGTGATATTTATATGCATTTTGTTGAAGAAAAATTCTTCAGTTTATAAAAATTTACTTTCTGGTTTAGGTATGTTGATGACACTTTCATTTTAATTCCCTCTGACCTTGATCTTTCTAATCTCCTTTCTCTTGTTAATTCTGCTGATCCTTGTATTCAATTTACTCTCGAAGTCAACGAGAACAATTCTCTTCCTTTCCTTGACGTCTTGGTTTCAAAACACCCAGATCGGTTCTCTACCTCCGTTTATAGAAAACCTTTCGCTGTCTCTCTTCCTCCTCATGCTCTTTCAAATCATCCGCCTCAACAAAAAGTGGCGTCCTTTTATACTTTTGTTTTTAGGGCGTTACGCATCTGTTCTGACTCTTCTGCTCTGAATAATGAAATTATCTCAAATCTCTTGCCCTTGCTCGTGGTTATAATACCTCTTTGATTGATAAAGCTTTGTATAAATTGAATAAGCCTAAACGTCCTTTCTCTGATTCAAATAATCCTCCTAATTTTAATTCTATAATAGTTCTACCCTTTTATTCTCTTCTCTGTTTCAAAATTGCTAAAATCCTTTCTCGTTTTAATTTTAAAGTTATCTTCAAACCTATGAATAAAATTAAATTCTCTTCTCTAAAAGATCCTGTTCCTACTGAGAACCGGTGGGGTGTTTATTTCATTCCTTGCTCTTGCAATTTAGGTTATATTGGTCAAACAAAGAGAGCTTTAAAATTCAGATTAGGCGAGCACCAGAGATATATTGCAAATCAAGAAATCTCTAAATCTTCGATTGCTTCTCACTGTTGGTCTTCCAGTCATTGCTTCAATTTCTCCATGGCCAAAATTATTTCTTCCCCTGCCTCTCCCTCTCACTTGGATTTTCATGAAGCATATTTTATTTCTAAAAATTCTGCTAATCTTGACAATGATCTCCCATCATCTCTTTTCCTATCTCCAGCGTGGAAATTACTATTGTAATTCTTTTCCCTTTTCTCTTGTTTCTTTTCTTTTTATTTTGTTAAAAAATGGATCTTTTGTTTTTTTTAGGGTTTCGTTCATCTCACGAAACCCTATTCGTCTCGCTCCTCTGTCTGTCTGTCCGTCACAGAGCCCGTTCTCAGAAACTATACATGTTAGAGACTTGAAATTTTGGGTACTTATAGCTAAACACCTCACATCAAACAACAAATCATAAAATTTTGAAAAAGTTGATAATTAATCGAATTACGTGCTAATTAACTTCTAAAATTAACCAATCCACCTTTTTAATTTATCAAAAGCACCTCTCTGACTACAATTGGACCCTTTTTTTGCGAGGCTAGCTTCGGGGCACTACCATTGGAGGATTCACGAAAGCTGAACCCCGATTTTATCTTGCGAGGCTAGCAAACTGCAGACTTGATTTTTTATCTCAGACATTACGGCGCGCTCGCGGTTTTTATTTTAATACGAAATTTAAACTTTTTAAATATTAAATTTTTTGATTAAATTTTTTGCCATCGTGATTTGAAATTCTTCGGTGATTTCATACATACCAAGTTCAAACTCATAGCTTAATTACAAGCGGAGATATTAATTATTATTTAATTAATTAGGTTTCATTTCCATGAAATGCGGGTGGCACGTGCTTTTTAAACCACGAAATAATTTAAATTAGGAAATATATAAATTTGCATGAGGTTCAGCGCTATCAGATAAGTATATTCGAGGTGAGAAAAAGCGTGCTTCGCCCGCTATCGCATAATTTTTGTTAGGTTTGTGTCGAAGGGAAGGGGGGTGGTGGTAATACTTTTGATTAAATATCCCAATTAAATCGAATTACATATATTATTATGACAAAGACCAGCGTGCTTCGCCCGTTATCGGATAATTTCTTTCTTTCTGTGCGTGATAGCTTATTTGTAAGTTGCGATATTAATTTTTATTTAATGAATCTGCATGTGTAGTGGACAATGGGTGCGTTTTGGATCATTTTTAGGCAAACGGGGAGAGGCGCTGGTTTTCTTTTTTAAAAATTAGCTTTTATGACCTTTTTAGATACCGTTTCTGAGGGAGTCCTCAGATATATGCTACTTATTAAATATAAAAATGTCAAATATTTAGTTACCACTATTTCCGAATAGTGATTTTAGCAAGTTTCTTAATTTCTAGCTTAAGACCGCCACCAACTCAAGTAACATATCCACTGATAGGTTTTTTAACACAGTTTCGTTCAGATACACTTTTGTTATGAATAGTGTGCGCTTCCTGGTGGTGGAATGCGGAACTAACAAAATTCTTGGTTAATAACGCCACCATTACGACTCCTGTATCTACGGAAAGATTGCGTGAAGGAGTTTCCTTCAGATACGCTTTTGGTACGAATAGAGTGCGCTCCCTGGCGGTGGAATGCGGAACTAACGTAAAGCAATTTTGTTAAAATTAGGAAAAATAACAAGTAGATGTGTTTTGAAACTTTAAGGTAGTTCATAACACATTGAGATATATGCTACTTATTAAATATAAAAATGTCAAAAGTTTAGTTACCACTATTTCCTTATAGTAATTTGTGCAAATATCTTAAATTCTTGCTTAAGACCGCCACCACCTCGAGAAACATATCTACTGATAGGTTATTTAACGGACTTTCCTTCCGACACAGTTTTGTTATGAATAGTGCGCTCCCTGGTGGTGGAATGTGGAACTAACAGAATTCTTGGTTAAGACCGCCACCTTCCCGACCCATGTATCTACGGAAAGGTTGCGTGTAGGGGTTTCGTGGACACATGTTTTTGTTAAGAATACAATGCGCTCCCTGGTGGTGGAATGTAGAACTAACATAACGCGATTTTGTTAAAATTACGAAATCTAACAAGTCGATCTGTTTGAAACTAAGATATTTTATAACACATAAGATAAAGTGTAAGAAAGAATGACACGTGAAATTCCGGGGAGGGGGGGGCGCTAGATTTCTATTAAAAAGAGTAGCGTTTCTGACCGCTTTAGGTGACTTTTTGAGGGAGTCCTGAGATATATGCTACTTATTTAATATAAAATTGTCTAAAGTTTAGTTACCACTATTTCCTAATAGTAATTTCTGCAAATATCTTAATTTCTTATTAAGACCGCCACCACCTCGAGTAACATATCTACTTTTAGGTTGTTTAACGGAGTTTCCTTCCGATACAGTTTTGTTAAGAATAGAGTGCACTCCCTGGTGGTGGAATGTGGAACTAACATTTTTGTTAAAATTAGGAAATATAACAAGGCGATCTGTTTGAAATTTTACGATAGTTTATAACACATTAGAAAAAGTTTATAAAAAATGGCGCGTGAAATTTCGGGAAGGTGGGGAGAGGGGGAGGGGCAAAATATTTCTTTTTTGTTTCATACAGTTTCAGGTGCGTTTTTTGATGGAGTCCTCAGATACATGCTACTTATACTTATTAAATATAAATATGTCAAAAGTTAAATTACCACTATTTCCGAATAGTAATTTCAACAATTATCTTAAATTCTTGCTGAAGACCGCCACCCCCTCGAGTAACATATCTACTAATGGGTTGTGTAAAGGAGTTTCGTTCAGATACGCTTTTGTTAAGAATACAGTGCGCTCCCTGGTGGTGGAATGTGGAATTAACAGACCGCGATTTCATTTAAAGTAGGAAATCTAACAATTCAATCTGTTTTAAACTTTAAGATACTTTATAACACACGATAATAAATTATAAAGAAGTGCGCATCGCATTTCGAGGAGGCGGGGGGGGGGGGGGTTGAGGGAGGTGCGCGAACAAAATTAGGAAATATAACTGGACGTTCTGTTTGAAACTTTAATATGGCTTATAAAACATAACATAAATTTTTAAAATCAGGCTGCGTCAAAAATCATGGTCACCATCTGGCCACTCCCCCCCACGGGGGTCACTTTTCTAAATTTGGCAGATACCCGTCATGTGATATATCGTAGCATTTGGGGGGGGGGCGAACAAAGTTAGGAAATATATAAATATAGGCGAATATGTTTGAAACTTTAACATAGTTTAGGATGTGTTTGCCAAAATTTAGAAGGTATTCCATGGCAATAAATGTACTGGACGTTATGAAAGAAAGTGTTTTGAAAGGAATATTAAACGAAACCCTTTGTGCGATGTATGATCACACTTACCCACTTGTTGTTCTTTTATTTTTCTTTATTTATTGTTATTATTATTTATATTTTTAATTTACTTCTTTTATTATTTTTTTATTTCTTTTATTTCCGTTTCTTCCCCATCAATTTCTCTTCTATCTTTTTGGCAACACCTTTCACTTTTGCATCTGCCTCTTTCAGGTAGCGCCATCTGTCGCATTCTTTGCAACATTCTTTACCTTCAGTTCATTTTTGAACTTGTTCGCTTGCGGACACGTGTATGCTGTAGCTGATGACGAGCTGTTATGTTTTTAGCTCGAAACGCGTCCTGTGTTTTGTTTTTATTTTATGGTGATTTTTTACAAAGTTTTATTATTTTAATTGCTTCGGTGCTGTTTCGCTTGATGTGTGATCGTTATGTGATTTAATAATTTTCTGTGTATGGATACAAACAGTTATTAAAATTATTTAATGTTAAAATATGTAGGAGCAAGAATCAAGTTTGGTGTAGATAAGTATTGTAATAATTCAGAAATCTTTGAAGCCCTTGTAGCGCAATTGGATAGCGCATATGGCTGATAACCATGGGGTTGGCGGTTCGAATCCGTCCGATTTCTTACCTTTCTTTTAAAGAGTATTTTTAGAGGTTTCAAGAATTCCTTTGTATTATTTATTTTCAGGGAAAGTTACGCATTAAGCAATTATTTTTATAACTTTTTTGTTTTAGTTTAAGTTTTAGTGTGCTGCTAATTCCATTCGTTTCATCCAAATCTATAAAATTATAGAAGGTGCTCATGTTTTTTAACTCCTAGGATTGCGTTTAAAATTGAAAAATCACTTAATTTCGTTAAATCAGAAAGTTTTTGATTATATAATGCTTTGTGCATGAAAAATAAAGTTGTTGTCATTCTAGGTTTCAAAATTCTATATGATAATTATTATGTCTTAATTCAATAAAAACATGTTATAAGTTATTTGCACAGGTTGTAAAATAAATCTAACAAAAACATAACAGTGGAAAAAGGGAACAAAGTTCTGTAAAACAAAAATGCCGAGAAAAGAAGTGATATCTATGTGGGTGCCAAATTCAAATAAAATTCACTCAAACTTACCTACTGAAGTACTATAGCATTGTTTAAATTATTTAAAAATAAAAATTATTGATAGGATATTAATAATAAATCTAGAACTTGGCAAGATTTTCATAAATTTTATGCCTATCATTTTCATGTCTTAATAAAATGAGGATGTTAATATTAATAACAATGTCGTTATAAAAAATTTAATGTAGTTAATATTATAAAGAAATGACTCATATTAAAGTTTTGATAAGCCAATAAACACGCAAATACACTTTGCTCATCTTTGGTTATCACTCTAGCGAACCCCTCCCGTCCCGGAAACCTCGAAGCAAACAGACTAAAAGACCTGAGAACGAGACAGATACATTTACGCTTGTTCTTGGTCACCGCTCTTGAGACTGCACCCCTTTAACACCTTAAGGGGCGGTGGGATATATTTTATCCCACTTACGATTAATGAAGATTTGCACCAGAAAAATTTTATAAAATTTTATTTTTCTAACATTGGTTGGGAAAAAGTCGGAAAATTGCGTTTCCTTATTTTGAAATTTTCTTTTCTAAACTTCCGGTTAGAATTCAGCATTACACAAACGTAATTACTTGCCCCTCAAGGGGTTAAGGTGCCTCAATACACCCAAATTAAGGCTTCTAAAAATGAAATAACAAGTTTTGATATAATAATGTCATTAATAAAAATAAATGACTCGTAGGTAAAAACTTGCCAAGTTCTAGATTTTTTATTAATATCCTATCAATAATTTTTATTTTTAAACAATTTAAACAATGCTATAATACTTCAGTAGGTAAGTTTGAGTGAATTTTATTTGAACTTGGCACCCACTTAGATATCACTTCTTTTCTCGGCATTTTTGTTTTACAGAACTTGGTTCCCCTTTTCCACTGTTATGTTTTTGTTAGATTTATTTTACAACCTGTACAGATAACTTATAACATGTTTTTACTGAATTAAGACATAATAATTATCTAGGTTTTTGAAACCTAGAATGACAATTAACTTGAATAATAATCACTTTTGAGTCTTGAAATTAATTACAAATTTCAGATTTATTAAAATATTTTCCTGAAACTCTTGGCACTACCCTTCGCTATTGCAGGAACAAGGTAAACTCCAAATGAACGGTAGGATGTTGCAGAAATAAGTATAGATGTTTTTATTATGCCTATTTGTATGATTCTTTAAATATCAGATCTGATCATCGATTGCAGGCCACTTCCAATTCCACCTCTGTAATCAATACGTTTTTTAATGGCGCTTACATGATATTTTCCACTTTTTTATTCGTTGCCAGTCCAGAACTTTCATATGCTGCAATCTCGTATGATTCATTAATTGCTATTCTTTGTAAGGGTAGTAAGGGTAGTCACCAGAGTTGTACTGTCACTTTTGTTAAAAGAGTTTAGATTATCCAAACTGCTATCAAAATCATGCAATGATATCATTCCGTCATCATATGTTTTTCATATTGTTAGCCCACAGTATGCTATTTCTTTCTCCCACCTATTAATAAGTCGTCTCCAAAAAATAACGTTACGTTGCATAAGCCAGCCGTAAAACAAAGCAGATGTTTTATTGCACGGAATAATCTCTACTTTAATTTTTAAAACTTCTATGCATCGCACATTTTCAATTTTCCTACCGTCGTATTGGAAAAAAGAAAATACTTTTAAATACAATTCGTTTGAGAATTGCATCTCCATTTACTTTTGAAATATTAATTGTTTTGCAGTTTTTAGCACCATTTGTTTAATTTTGGCAACTCAAGTACGCCATGTCTGTAGAAAGTAAAGGGAAAATAATTGAAAAATAGCAATAATATATTGTTGCCATTTTCATAAAAACTGAAAAATAAATAATTTAAATACGTACTATTTTAAAAAATATATATAAATGCATGATTTCTGATAAACATGCAGCTATTATAAACTAAATTTAATTTTAAGTATCTATTAATTATATTTTACAAACAAATGAAGGCATATGAATCGTGAGATAGCCGATTATTTTTGTCCAGTTTCTTGAATGAGGAAATGCTTTTTTGGATTTGTGTATTATTCAGCGATAGTGACTATCGCTAAATATCCTATGCAGTGTTGGGCACGCTCACACACACACATACACACACAAAAAAAAAAAAAAAAAAAAAAAAAAAAAAAAAAAAAAAACGAGCTAATTCAAACTCAAATTCAGTTTCTCAAAAATGAGTCAAGTTCACGTTCAAATTCAAAAATTTTCAAATTAACTCGTTCAACTCAAACTCATCTATGAAAGTGAGCGAAGTTCACTAAAAACTCGTTTTTTTTTTTAAATATATTAGAATTTGATCGTCCAAATTTACAAAAAAATATTAACTTTTGGTTATTCGATGTAAGGATCGTCTTCATGGGTACGGCACAATTTTCCTTCCCCGACACCCGGTCCGACCTTGGTTTGGGGATTACTATTTTTTAGAGCTTCAGACCGAGATGAGCCGGGGACTGGATTTATTTTCCGGCCAGAGTCGGGGTTGGACTGCATTCTTCTTGAGGTATGAAGAGGCAGAAATTTTCAGTCCCACTTCCAACCCAGCCGATATGAAAATCATTGGACCGGCTAATTAATATCAGTAAAATTTTGCCCGGCCCCATTTTTTTTTTTCAAAAAATGCACGAATTTTTAAATCTCTATTATTCCACAATTAAAATTGGTATATTTATTTTTATTATTTTTTAAGATGGGTAGATGCATTTCTAGGCAATAAAATTAAAATACGGTAAAACCTCAAAAAAAGAACCTGCCTATGACGGAATCCCGTGTTTAACAAAATAAAACAAAAATTTTGATATTTAAAATGAGGATGACAATACTTGTGGAAAGAATGTAACGCATTTACAACAGACGATGAACTTGCTCATAGGGGAACCAGCCCATAACGGATTTTTCTTCTTTCCTATTCAATTCCGCCTTAGAACATTTTATTGTATAGAATTTTTTTAAAAAATTTATTAATCTCCAACCCATAGAACGTGGATTAACGATATTAATGGTAACTGTGATATTTACATATAATCAGATGCATTTAAAAAATAAACACCACAGCTCCGAAGACTTTTTTAAAAATGAAGAATACAAACATGATGTAAAAAGATAAAATAGGCACAGCAGAACCTCTTTTATTCGAAACTCTTTTAACCGAAACTCTCGCTTAACCGAAATCTATTTCTCTTTTTTATTATTATCACATTCCTTGTGTGCAAAATCCATTTTGAAAGC
This sequence comes from Maratus speciosus, assembly GCA_963932465.1. Taxonomy (NCBI): domain Eukaryota; kingdom Metazoa; phylum Arthropoda; class Arachnida; order Araneae; family Salticidae; genus Maratus; species Maratus speciosus. The sequence continues at coordinate 122,594,339 of OZ010795.1, read as the reverse complement.
TTTTCCTTTTTCTTTCTTCCTTTTTAAAAAAAAAATAAAGACATCATATTGTTTGTGTGCAAGCGGTCCTTTCCGAACTACTAGTATATATAAATATTTTCGATCCCGTTTCTGAGAATTCCTGCGAATTTAACTTAAGGTCCTGCAATCTGCAGAGTGGAACGAACAAAACGAACAAATTAGCAATTCTAAAGCTTTTGAATGTTTTGCTAAAGGTTTAGCATGGCTGGAGCAGCAGAAAGACTGCGATACTGGGGAACTAACAACATTTAAAAACTCTGTGATAGAGCTTCAAAACAAAGTCAATCGAAACTGTGACAAACAAAATATTTTTTCAAACCCTTCTGATATAGGTAAAAGGTACTTAATTTCAAAATTAAAATTCAGGTAATTTATTCTTGTTTCTATTTTGCTATTGCTTTATTTTTATTAACCGCTTGGGGATGAGCGTCTTTTACAGAATTTTTAATCCTTAATTACCGTTTTTTTTAAGCAGAAATTTTTGCCCAATTGAATCGGGAAAATGCTCGGATTAAATAAGGCAAAATTTACAATAAAAATTTACTGGTGAGAATAATGCTCTATTCTGAGCACCTTCCGCGTCACGAATACCGGTCGCTCTTCCCCAAGGGGTTAAGCACTTTTTACCATAATAAGAAATATTGCATTTATTTATCCATAATCTTAAAATGGAAGCATTCTCAATTATCCGAAAATTTCGATTTTCCGAAAGAGGACTGGTCCCAATTACTTCGGATAATCGAGGTTCTACTGTATTTTTAGTTAGGACTTCTCGTAAAAGACAATTTTAACCTTACAGGCGTAAAAATCTATGTTTAGCCGGGTGTAGCTTGGTCGGGCCTAGCCGAGCCAATTAATTTTTTGTGCAGGCTGGGCCAAAGGTTCAGTTTTTATACCGGGCTTGGTCAATAATTTTTTGGAACGGAGCGCGTTTAGGCTCGGAGCATTTCTAGCCAAACTTTAAATTTTTTTTTTGCCGGGTCAAAAGAAAAATTGTATATGGATCTACTCTATATGAGTTGAAACAATAATAAATTTAATTATGCGCCAATAAAAGTTAGCCGAAATATGCCAAATGGCTGTCGATTTTCAACAATGAAACATTTTAAATGATTAAAAGTAACATAAAAATGATTATAAATAAAAAATGAAGTGTGTGATATAATAATAATAATACCCTTTTATTAATAATCAGTTTACCATTATTAATTTTCCGATTGTACATTGAGAAATCAATTTAAAGATCCTAAAAAGTTAGTTTAAATAATGTTTATTTTGTTTGTTTATTATTGTTCTGAGTCATTCCATGTCAATTCAACCAGAACTTGTAACCCGAACCCCAGGGATTTGGATGAAACTCGGTGTATATACTAATTCTATCATGATATGAATACATCAGAAATTTTTCCTTCCTAGACGTCATAGTTCGTGAGATATGGGGGGGGTCCAATTTTTGGATTTTTCTCAAATCGCACATTTCTGAGTCTGTATTTTTAGACTGCAGTTCCATTTTCAAAAAATTGTTTCTCTGGATCTAAAATGTGAATCATCTTAAAAATATCACCGTAAGTACATCAAAAGACGCAGATTTTAATAAAAAAAATATTTAAAAAATTAATTTTAAATATTTAGGGCCAAAAAATTAAACCAAAGTCGAAAGTTATGGTTATTTTTCCAAATTTTTGTGACTTTACGAAAAACGCTCTACACAAAAAGGCAAATGAAATTTCCAATTTCTTTTTATTTTAAATAAAAGTTTACACGTTGGGCTTTCTATTTATAAAATAAAAATGTCTTTCTCATGGCTTATGCAAAATTTTTGACTTATTTTGGGATGCTGTACCTATCAAGAGATAAATATCTTTAACTTTGCTTATGGTGCCAAAATAATTGCTGAACATTTTAAATATAAATTTATTAATCATTTTGATTTATTTCCTAAAATGAACCTGTAAAATCAGACTGATTTATTTATTTTTATAACAGTAGAAAATTTGTATGTTATTGGTACATATTAGGGTGGGCCGAAAAAAACTTTTTTTTGATTTTCGATGATGGGTAGTGCGGAAAAGTGGCCACTAGTAGCACCAAGTTCACACAAAAAATTTGAGATTTTTAGGGCAATTCCTATATTTGCCGCTTTTGACTTGAAGTTTTGCTAAAAGGCTGATTTTTGAACATTTTTAGCAAAAATTTAAAAATGTTAAATTAAACTTATTTTAATCGTATTTACTTGAAAAGGCATATTTAATGTTCCAAATGTATAAATAAGCTCTGATAATGTATTATTTAATTGCCTTGTGTATTTTAAATTAGACGATTTTTATAGCCTTTTTGCGTTTAAGTGAGCAAAAGTTGCATGTATTGTTTGAATCTTTTAACGGTTTCTCTCTTTTGTCTTGTTTATGTCCCTTGGTTTTCCTTATTTTTTTCGATGCTTTAAGGGTACAGATCTGGAGGGAGAGAAGGGGGTGAGGCGAGAACTTCAGCAAACGCAGTGACTCATCGCGATATTGGGGGTGTGAAGGAGGAAATACAAGAGGGGAGAAAGTGCGATAAGGGATGTTTATTATTTTTCAGTGCTCGGTTTCCCTGTGACAGATCTGGATCTGGATTTCCTCCTTCACACCCCCAATATCGCGATGAGTCACTGCGTTTGCTGAAGTTCTCGCCTCACCCCCTTCTCTCCATCCAGATCTGTTTCTGAGGGATTCTGCTGTCCGTCACCCAAATATATGACCCTTAAAGCATCGAAAATAATAAGGAAGACCAAGGAACATAAAAAAGACAAAAGAGAGAAACCGTTGAAAGATTCAAACAATACATGCAACTTTTGCTCACTTAAACGCGAAAAGGCTATAAAAATCGTCTAATTTAAAATACACATAGTAATTAAATAATACATTATCAGAGCTGATTTATACATTTGGAACATTAAATATGCCTTTTCAAGTAAATACGATTAAAATAAGTTTAATTTAACATTTTAAAAATTTTTGCTAAAAAAGTTAAAAAATCAGCCTTTTAGCAAAACTTCAAGCCAAAAGCGGCAAATATAGGAATTGTCCTAAAAAATCTCAAATTTTTTATGTGAACTTGGTGCCACTAGTGGCCACTTTTCCGCACTACCCATCATCGAAAATCAAAAAAAAGTTTTTTTCGGCCCACCCTAGTACATATCACACATTATCTGAATTTTTGTTGTTCTCAATCTTATCGCATATGTTTGTCACATAAATGTACCTCTATCATTGGATTCAGTGGTATAGCATTTCTATAAATACTTTCACAAAGGTAGTATGTAAAGAATATGTACAATATTTAATGGAGGGGGTGTAGATATTGAAATCATAGATTTTTTTCTTATTTTACTCAGAAAAAACAAAGCAAAAACTTTACTTTGTAAATAAAAAAAGAAGCACTTATATTAAATAAATTCAACAAGTCATAGGAAACACAGTAATTATTTAGGTACCACAGTTTAAATTAGACACATTAGAGATTTTTTTTTCTTGAGTGGTGCAATTTCCCAAAACAGGGCAAAATTTTTACATAAGCTAGGAGAAAAACTTCATTTTTATTAAAATTGAAATAATCATTAATTAAATCTAATATATTAAATAAAATTGCTTATAAATAATTTAAAGGTTTAGATTGTTGCATTTTTTTCTGTAACAAATAAAGAATATTAATATTTGGAAATTTTTCCAGAGAGAAACATTCGCCTTGAATACAATATTTCAAATGAAAATCAAATTTCAAATTATTTTTTTGCTTAAAAGGCGCAAAGACCAACTTAGTGAAAAAGATTCCATGCCGGGAATCGAACCCGGGTCATCAGTATAGCGCACTGACTTTCTACCGCTAAACCACATGGAACGATACCCAGCCTGGAACTTCTCACTATTACAAGTTGGCAAGGCTACAAACGCAGCACAAGATGGAATATATATTTAACAAATAAAGAATTTGTTAAATTATATGCACATTTTTAAAGCTAAAAAATCAGAAAAAACATTATATTTAAAAGATTGAAATTCAAAAATATAACTGAGCTAAATATAAATATAGAAATAAATGACGTACTTTTGCAGTATCACTTGGACTTATTTTGCAACATTCTTTTTTCGTGCAATTTAAAATTTATATTTATTATGAATAAGCAACATTGAGAACCTTCTAATATATATGTCAATTTTCTTATCTTACTGTAACTCCAAACATTATAACACAACAAATCATCGGTATATTAGAAGATCTTCGTGATTTAGTATCTAAAACATTAAATCGTTGGCTATCTCCCCTCCTTCCCCCCACTCCCAGAAAAGAATTTAAATATCTTATGGGGAAATTCTCTTCATTTTGGTACAGGTTTATGAAAATTTGCAATTTTTATATTGCAAGAGCACCATCACAAAAGTCAAGGACTTTCTTTACATCAGGAAATATCTCTTTTACAAATGATATCACTTCCTTCTGTGTTAAACACACAAGAGTGACATCATGTTGCATATCATAAGATAAAATGTGTATATTGCTTGCTGATAATCTAATACTGAGAGATAGAGTGTATATAACAGTTGGATCAATAGTGCAGCTTCTTTGGTCCAATGGTAACTTTAAGCCTCATCTTGAATAAGAAAAGTAAAATTTTTGCTGAAATCCTACAAAACGATAGCTTTTTGAGGGCCAAAGTTTGCTTTAGTTTCTTTTCGGAAATTAGATTTAGCTTTCGTTATAAAAGAGTGGAATAACATTTTCCAAATATTTTACTTAGCTTGTCACAAATTCAATTAAATGAACAGTGCTGCTAATACAAAATTGAATACCTAGAGTTATACTTCTCAAGTTTTTTGGAAATTCCTGTTTAAAAAGAGAATACAACTCATATAGATACACATAATATCAATCGCTTTTGTGCATAGTACATTCTTAGCAATGCTAACTACATTTTTTCCAGTCATGATTCTTCAATATTCATTACAATTATAAAACTTTTCAATTGGTTCAAATGTTTCTGGACCTGTAGCTGTGGCTTTAATTTTTCTTATTTCTGGCATAGACAAGATTCTCTTTTCTCTCAGAAGTTGTCATAACGGTTTTGCAGCATAATTAGTTACTTCAAATTCATCTATTATTTTCATTTGCAGCACAAGGAAAAATAGATCCCCCTTCTATTATGAGAAACAGCAGACTAATAATAATTTGATTAGCAGATTCGAAAACACCTGCCTTAACTAAATAATTTTAAATTATTTTATCCAAAAATAACCAAATTATTTTATCCTGCCTTTGTCAGAATTTGTTTATACAAGGCAGGTGTAAAATATGTTTCGTACTGTTGAAATGAACTAGGCTTTGTTAAATATAAGATATTTAAACTATAAAAAAACATATTTAAAATGATTAAAATTATCCAAGATAATAAGATAGAGAGTTTTAAAAGAATGTTAAATATAAATAAAATATTTCAATTCAAACACAAATACACACGCAGAAAAAACATACTGAAATTTGATGGGTAAAAAGTCATTATTGCATTTTCTTATTCTATATCAACAAAAGATTTTTTGTTTACAGTTATATTGTAAACACAAAATTAAGGGATTGTTTAAATTAAAAAAAAAATGCTAATAATAAAAGAAAATATATGAATGAACAAATAATGGAAACATACGGATTATGCACAAATTTAATGGAGGGAGGATAGACTGCAGTCATAGACCCCCCCCCCCCCTTTTACTCAGAAGAAAGAAAAAAAAAAGCAAAAACTTTACTTTGCAAAAGAAAGGAAGAAAGAAACATTGAATAATATATTCAACAAGTCATATGAACCACAGTAGTTAGTTAGGTACCTCAGCTAAATTTAGGCAGAGATTTTTTTTTCTTGACAGGTGCAGTTTCCTAAAACATGGCAAAATTTTGCATAAGTCATGAGAAAGACATCAGTTTTATTTCCTAAATCGAAAGCCCAAAGTGTAAACTTTTATTTACAACAAAAAGAAATTGGAAATTTAATTTGCCTTTTTGTGTAGAGCCTTTTTCGTAAAATCACAAATATTTGGAAAAATAAACATAACTTTCAACTTTGGTTTAAGTTTTTGACCCTAAATATTTAAAATTAATTTTTTAAATATTTTTTTATTAAAATCTGCATCTTTTAATGTACTTACTGTGATATTTTTAAGATGATTCGCATTTTAGATCCAGAGAAACATTTTTTTGAAAATGGAACTGCAGTCTAAAAATAGAAACTCAGAAATGTGCGATTTGAGAAAAATCCAAAAATTGGACCCCCCGTATCTCACAAACTATTACGTCTAGGAAGGGAAAATTTCTGATGTATTCATATCATGATAGAATTAGTATATACACAGAGTTTCATCCAAATCCCTGGGGGTTGGGTTACAAACCATAAAAAATTTGGTTGAATTGACATGGAATGACGCTTCTATCTTAACTCTTTCTCAAATTCCCTGTTCAATAGCACGAAACGTTCTGACACATTCTGTATCTAATTTTTAAAAGTCAAAGCATAAAATTGGCAAGTCTGACTACTGAACCGATTTCGAATCGAATAGCGTTATTAATTTTTTCATAAATGGGTTATAAGTTATTCTTGTCACGTGACAAGCTCTTCCCCTTTCATTCACTGTTGCGTCGGGAATTCGGTTCAAAACTCCCACTTTGTCAGTATTTTCTGGTAGATATTCTGACTTTACAAAAAAAAAAAAAAAAAAAAAATGGAAAATGCCATTCGATTACATAATTTCTGAACAAGAACAAAAGCCAGTTTCATTTATTTACAAACAAAAACGAATTAAGAAATGTCACATAAAGTAGCTCCTTTAGATTTCAAAACAGCCTTAAAAATCAGAAGAAAAAAAAATTCAATAAATTCACTTGCTCGCGCTTTCTACCAAGCGCGTAAAATAAGCGGGGATTTTTCATAATTGAGTTCGGTGCTGTCAAAATGCTGTCAAAAGATAGAGCTGTCAAAAGTCATGAATTGCTGTCAAAAAATAGAGCTTAATTTTCAGGATGAGCATTAAATGCTTGTAAAAGAGTGTTTATAAAAAAACAATTTTTACTCTTATGCTTATTTGTTTAAAGGGTATTTGTCACCGAGATCTCAAATTCACCTCATTAATGTTAAATCTATTGACATGGAATGCATTTTTATATTTAAAATATTTCCCCAGAAAATGAATATCTTTAACTTTTTTTCTGGGTAATTTTCTTAAAGGATTTCTCTTTTTTCTTTTTTTTTTTTTTTTCTTTAGCTTGCAAACTTAAGCAATCGAAATTTTATTGCAGAAATACACATACACATATACATAAATATATTAGAGAAAACTTTAGCATGTTTTAAGTTTATTTTACTGCTTCCATTAATTTAAAATAAATGAGATGTTCTGAGGTTTATAAACTTTAAACTATTGGTAATATGTTGCAATGTATGGGCTAGATTTCGCGGCATTGCTTTTAAAATTAAATAGGATAAAAACAAATCTCAACTGCCAGTGGCGTATTCAGCGGGTAGGCTGATGAGGCTCCAGCACCTCTCCAAAATTTGTAGAAAATATCAAACGAAAGTTTTGCAAAATGTAATGAAACATGATAAGATGAAAAATTCATAAGTAAGCAGAAAAATATTCCGTTTTAGGCCGGTTGTGTGGTATTTCTCAGAGACTATGAAATAGCTATTTAAGCCAAGCTTCTGTTATATATAGGCTCTCTTTACACGCGTTTTATTATGTAAAACGTGACATGTGGAGATTAAAAGTGCAATATTAATTTTAATTAGTTTATAAAACATTAATAAAAGGCTTACTCTTGCTATTTATCAGTTGAGAATAAGCAATTTAAGGTAATTCACAGATTGAGACATTGCAGTATGAACTGCAAAGCCTTTAACCTTTTTTTTAAAATTTATTTATACAAATGTTTGATACGCTATAGTTTTGATATTCAGATCGTTACAGCGCTGTGATGTATTATTTTATTGCCATAGGATTACAAAATATTGACAAAAATGTTTTTTCTGTGGTTGTGTAATTTTTTGACTAGAAATAAGCTTTATGTATAGTTAAAATACATCATAAATCTAATTGAGCGAATCTGGAATACACAAAAAGCTTCCTATCAACCACAATTTATGATTAAAAATAACTGTCAAATTTGGCAGTTTAAGCCGATTTCGGAGCCGTGGCAATCTAGGAAAAGATATCATTTTGACCCGTAAGTTGTTCCTTAAACAGATTTTTGCACGAGTCAGACTGGGACGGGGCAATAATTTTCATACAAGCAGGGGCGACAGGGCCATAAAATTTCTGTCGGTTCAGACTTTTAGGAAGAATAAAGTACAGGCTCAGAAATAAGTCCATTTCGGCCCGGCCCGAGTCTCCAGAGAAAGCAAGACCCGGGCACGACCCAGAAAAACTGATGATCAGACTCGACCCGTCTTGAGTCCGTTTAGACCTCTAAATGGCATTTGAATGGGAAAAACGTGTTCTTAACGATTGGAAAAATTTTAAAATAAGTTATGAAAAAAATTGAGTTTGAATTGTAAATTTCGTTCAAACTCACGGAATTTTTGAGCTTTCGTTCAGTTCACGTTCGTTTATCAAAAAGTGAGTTATGTTCAACTCAAAGTTCACAGCAAGTGAACTAAGTTCGTGAGTTTTCGTTCAATGAACGCGCTCATACCTAACACTGGTCCTATGCATATTTATCTGTAGACGTTGTTTAAGACTAAATTGTGAATGAGGAATTCTTTAGCGGATGCGGATGACGTCATTTTATATAAAATAAAAGCGCGTGTTTGGAGTCTTAAAACTGCACTATATCTATATCTATTTACATGTATATATATTTTTTTCATCTGGGGCAACACTAAATTATGTAAAAGCAGAATTCGTAATTGCTAGTTTTATTCCTTTACTTGATTTGTTCTGTCCAGTTCTTAAAATTTCTTTTCTTTCTTTAATACTCTTCCTTTTGTTTTCTAGTCTTGTTATTTTCCTTGAATTTTCTTTTCCGCTCGCTCAATCTCAACAAATTTTTGCCACTTTACTGAAGTTACAGTGAAGCGTAGTCTGACCAGTAACTGAATTTTTTGTCCACTGGAAAAAAAAAGTTTGCCAAAACTGAAATGCTTTCTGTTTCCAACTCAGCTGCAATTGTGTAGAAGTCTTTTTACTTTTTAGACCCATAATATTTTCTTTTTTTGAACAACCTTCAACCCCAATTTAATCAGCGTTTTTATAAGCCGTTCAATGCACAAATCGATTAATTCCATAAAACAAAAATTGATAAATGCGATGAAATAATGTACATTGCTTTCTAAAATTCCCTTTCTACAATATATGTTTTAATTTATATTATAATGCATAAATACAGATATAGCTTTTATCTAAATGTATATAAAATTAATAAGAAAGAATAGCCAAAAATTAATCGTCAGTAATGTTACAATTTTTATGTGACGGGTGAAGTTAATTGATTTGGCAACTGAAAAAGGTAATAAAGTTAAATTCAATGCTTAATTTTTTAATTTGTTTATTACAGAAAAAGTTAGTTATTTTATATTTTTATTAGATTTCTATTAGTTCTGTTACAATATACTATTTGTGAGTAATTCATCAGCAATATAAATAATGTCTTCTACTTCAGGTGTCTGTCAGGACGCTTCATTTCGAATTGTTTTCAAGCTTTTATAGTAATCAAGTTTATCCATCATGTCTTTCATTTTTTTCCTTGTCACAGTTCTACCTTTAGGCTATAATAAAGGCTGATCTACATTTTTCAAAATCTGTGTTCTACCAGCTACAGAATTCCTTATATTAATGGCATTAAATTCTGAATATTTATTATAGTCATATTTGAATGGTATGAGGTAGGGTTTGGACCTTTCTAACTTTATTCAGAGTATTTTAAGCCCATTTATTTTACTTTAATTCTGATAAGTCGACACTAAAAAAATTATTGTTATCATTCAACGCTTGCTAATGCATTTGAGTTGCTTTATTGTAACAATTTACTTTAGATTATGGAGTTAATCAAAATGTTCTGGAACTGGAAATGAAACTGGAAATGAATAACAATGTTTTATGCTGATGTGTTTATGCTGATATCGTTATGTGATTGTTATATGCGAGATCATTTGATTATAGATGCATTTGAGATTTTGAACGTATATTCGAATTTTTAAATGTAAATTACCTTAATAATTAAGCAAAAGAATGGAAAATATCAATTTCTAAGAACTAAGACCGATTTCTTTTGATTTTTTCAACTGTAAGATCAGAATATCAACTGAAAAGAGGAAAGTTATATGTTGGAAAGGATCATAATATAAGCGTGATACATCCTTTTTCTTCCTGTTTTAATTACAACTGAGTGACAGCAATTATCCTTTTCTTCATTATAACTTCATCATTACTTAATTAACTTTTTCTTCTGTTAAACAGAGGACCAGAGACGATTCCACGTGGGGTCAGCCTGTCCTGGTCTAAGGCTCAGAGGCAATGGCCTGTTTCAATGCAGAGCTGGTAAGTATTTAGTTCAGTGTTAGCAGTTTGGTGTCCAATTTTAATGCGAAATATCAAATATTTAACGAAAAATACGAAGGAATTTTTAACTTAAGTGACTGCTAAAAGCCTCTTATTAAATAAAAAAATAAATTACTATTTTTATTTCTGGTATGAACTTTAAATTTCTGAATAAATTTGGAGGCCAAACTGACAACCCTGATTTAGTATTCAAATAAACTGTAATAATATACTGTTGAAATACTGTTCGAAATTCTATTTTCCCATGATTTAATTTTATAAATGGTGTTAAATGGCTAATTCTTAAACCGTTAGTCATAGTTCCAATTACAAAAAGTTTTTAAATGAGGTAAATAAGTATTTTTAAATCGATTTGGGTCAAGAAAAATATTTCTTAAAAAGTCACTAAATTTAATTTTTATATGCCCCCCCCCCCCGGTTATATAAGTTATATTTAGGAAAAATTCCTTGTTACACACACACCAAAAAAAAAAAAAAAGTCCTGTTCATCTAACATTAAAATTGACCAAGTTATAGAACTTTGAAAATATAATTTAAATAAAATTTCGGTCAAGTTCGCTAAAGGGCAAAATCGGACCAAGGGAGTGGAAAAGTGGGAGGTTTTTTGTGAAAACAGTAAAAAAGCCTGCAACTTCTTAATTATAATACACATAAAATAACTTTAAAGTTATTACTTCTTAGAAAAGGGTTAAAAATTTATGTATGACAGATTTTTGATAAAATTAACAAGTACGAAATTGCACGTCATACGTGACAAATGAGGTGCGTTCATACTATAACTATTTTTTTTAAATATTTTTTGCACTGCATATTTTACTTGATTGTATATTTTAGAGCAATTCGTGAGTGCATATCAATTTCCTTTTCTTCGAAAGCCTGTAACATTAATAATATGCATTCGATTTTTTTTTTCTCATTGGCCGTAATGTAACGGAAAAAGTTTGATTGTCCCTGTAATTAAACTATACATCCGATTTTCATTAAATTCGAAATGACTCGACAAAATTTTGTATAAATTATATAATTAAAATTCCAGAACTTTTTGATTTGTAGCTTTTGCTCTGTTATATGTGAACGAACGGACGGACAGAAGGACCGAACGACGATTATACATGCTACTTATTTATAAAATAACGTACCCATCTATAAATTGGTTCAAGGGGTTAAAAAAGGGTTTTAGGGAGAAAAAAATATTCATAACTTCAATTCTCTAGATATCAAATTTAATGAAACTTATTATAAATCTTTTTAATTCTATCTACAGCTTTTATTTTGACAAGTGTTTGATAGGATCAACTCTTATCTGAAAAATAAAATAAAAATTGAAAAAAAGGGTAGGGTTAAAGAAGAAAAAAATCATAACTTCGTCAATTCGCAAGTTATCAAATTCGGTTAAAAGTATTATAAATCTTCTTAATATTATCTAAAACTTTTAGATTGACAAGTTTCTGATAGGACCAACTCATGGTAACCCCTTTGATGGAGATGGTTCATTTTTGGAACACCTAATTTTAATCCCTAAATGGGACACTGACACCAGAATTTTGATTTGAAAATTTTCATTTTATTAAGTACGTGAATAAAAGATTTATTACCGAAAGGTATGAAAACATGGCGGACTGAGAGTAAGGAAACACAAAGGTAAACCTACCAGTCACTCGGTAAAATCCGGTTTTTTAGGTGTTTTCTACTAAGATATGACTTGGCAGACCGATTGCGTTTTAATATGGGTATCGAGTTTTAGCTAATTCTGTAATTTCAGCCTCCAGCTCGATGAGGTGGTTGTTTCATTGTTCGTACGCCTCCTTCAATTTTGCTGACCAGAAAATATTTCGGCACCAGTATTATTTAATAGAAAATCTCTTAAAAGAAGTCGAAATTTTGCGCGTTCAACCTAGATTTAGTTTTCTATAAAATGATACTCATAGTTTTCCTGGAGAAATTACGGTATCCGTACGAACCATATGTTTGGCACAGACACGTATGTGTCTGAGCTGCCGGCTCCCGGTTGTTAGCTATTGCCAAGTTGGCTTTAGTTAGGTCGACCTATTTTGTCGCCACATTTGTCGCTCTTTTGCGCGTGCCGTCATTCTTTGTTATAATTCGATTCTGGCTGATATGAGTATGCCGTTTTAAGCGAATGAGAGTTGGAACAATAATTGCTACAAGAAAATTTACTGGAGTCCGCTTACACTAAAACTCATAAACTGAATCATTTTATTGAAAAATTCCCTTATTACAATTCTTCATTTATAGAGTCTTGGGGGTGTACATATTTAAAGTTATCACTATAGGGGGGGGGGGGCACCTATTAACAGCAAAATATTCTATGAACCCTTTATTAGTCTGTTATCGCTTTTTATGAACATACAAAAATATTGTTAAAACGATTAAGAAATTATAAAATAATTTTATTCCAAAATACGGATTATCCAAACATTCGGCTTTCCTATTCTTCTGCGATATGTGGATATAATGCGTTGTTAGAGATACTTGGTTCGAATTAATACTTGTTATGTTTACTAGAAACAAAATGGAAAAATTGTTGGTCACCTGTTTTGTATAAAATAATTTCTGCTTAGCCCCTACCCCTGAAGAGGGCAAGTGCATGAAAACAATATTATTGTTGAAAGCATTGTATAACAAAAAGCAATATATATATTTTTAAAATAATAAATAGTCTCTTAAAGTATTATTTGCTATAAAGTTATTTCATGTATAATAGTAATATTTTATTAAATTATCTTAATTTAAATCAGTAAAATATGCGAATAATAAATGTATATCATTGCAAACATATTAAAAAAAAGAAAGAAAAAATCGTAAAAAAAATAGACATTGCTAACTTTATCATTAAGATAGTGTGTGTGTGTGTGGGGGGGGGGGGGTGAGGAATGATAACGTATGATATCACAAGGGGGAAAAGGGGTCCAAAATTTCCAAAAAGTTGATAACGATGTATATGCTTAGCCCCTTGTATGTCTTAAAGGACGCAAAAACATTCAACGATTGAATGAATGCCTCTTAAAGCGTTGCAAAATGTTTCATAATCTATGCTAATTTTTCATCTGACGAAACCCTACTCGTCTCACTCCTCTGTCCGTCTGTTCGTCACAGTGTTCGTTCTCCAAAACTGTTTGAGATAGAGATCTGAAAATTTGCATACCTATAGCTGAATAACTCCGATCCCACAATAAATCATAAAATTAAAAAAAAACTTTAACATTATTTTAATTAAATGAATTAATTTAATCAATTACTTCAATTACTGCGATCTAGATTTTAAAACAGAAACTTTAATCCAGTCTTTATACGAACAGGATAGATAGTTCCGTGGTAGCGCATTTTCCTTCTAATGAAAAAGTTCCCAGTTTGAAGCTCGTCATCAAAGTTTGAAATTTCTTCCCCGGAAAAAAATTAATTTTACAGAATTTTTGCAATATTATCTTTACCTTTTTAAGTAAAAAAGGGGTAAAACTTTTAACCAGTTTTTTTTTTTTGAATTAAAAATCCTTTTTAAAAAAAAGAGATTGTGAAGTTTTAAATTGACTATTTCACTGCGCGATGGATTTAGTGAAGAAAACTTTCGCATTTTTATGATATTTAAAAAGTTTTATTCTTTTATATCTAAAGTTAAGTATTTGTTTCAGATATACAAAGATATGTCGTTATAATTGTCTATGAAGCAGTTATTTAATAAGTTTAATTTCGTTAAATGTGTCTTTCGATTGTAATAGATTTGAAATTAAATTGAAGGGTGATGTCATCTATGTTATTATTGAAAAAGATTAAGGATTTATTGAAAATGATCAAGGATTTATTGAAAATGATCTTTAGCGAAACCCCCTGTGCAGTCTTCTTACACACTTGTTTCTTTTGTGCCTATTTCGTATTGCGATTTTTTTAAGAGGCCTCAGAACTTTTAAAATTGAAAAAAAAAATTAAAGACCATTTTCAACAATTAATGTCTTAAAATTTATATGATTTAAACACAATTTTAATTCAAATGAAAGATATCTTCAGATGAAAGTATCTTCTTTCCTTTCATGTATTTAAAAAATTGCAAGATGCAGAAATAGTATTTATAGTGGATGACAAACTGTCAGACATTTCTCGAGCAGAAAATTAATATAAGATATCACAAAATGAATTTTTTAACTAGACTGATTTTTTTAATGCCTAATTATACTTCAGTTTGTAATAATTACCTTGAATCTAAATAAATTTGTATTTGATTTTTTTTTTAAATATATTTAATACAAAGTTATATTTAGCTAATACAAAATTTTGAAAATTTCAACTATAGAATCACCTAAAAATATTTTATTGAACCATAAAAATTAAAGTTTAGGTTCAGCTTATACAGGATGTCCCAAAAGTAATGGGACAAATTTTAAGGGGAGGTAGGGGACATCACAAGGATTCAGATTTGCATAGCAACCCAGTGTCAGAAACTCTTTCCTGGCGCAGTAGTGCCGACACAAAACACAAGAAAGAAAGGATACGAATAAGAGGAGACCACATATTTATTATCCTTAGTATATCAAAAAACTAAGAAGAAAGAACATTAAAGGGTCAACGATTGTCATCAATGTAGGTGTTCAAAATTACGACCCGCGCCGTGATGCATGGAAACGCATCTCCTGCGTATGGAAGATCTAATGTTCTCGAAAATATTGAGAATACCCCGGACTTCCCCAACAGCTGCCACGATGCGTGGAAGAAGTTCCTCAACATTTTCCAGCATTGCCCCGGCATTTTGCAGCGCTAAGAATAATAAACATGTTTTCTCTCCCTGTTTGTGTCCTTTCTTGTGTTTTATGTCGTCACTACCGCAACAGGAAAGCGTTTCCGACCCTGGGTTCCTATGCAAATCTGAATCCATGTGATGTCCCGTATCTTCCCTTAAAATTTGTCCCATTACATCTGGGACACCCTGTATAGACTAATACATATGTTTTGAAAATTTTTAGAAAAAATATTCAGTAGTTTTTGAGATCCTGTGCTTTATGCAAAAAAACGTCATTTGAAGGAAAAGTATTTCAAATTTTCGGAAAAGTCTCTTCAGCTATTAAGCGGGTATAATTCTAAAAACCACAACTTCTTTTCTAATGTGAATTTCAGCGAAATAATTATATCAAAAATTTTAAAAAAGTTCGGAGTTTAACATCTAAAATATAATTTCCGTAATTGTGTAGTTTTAAGAGTCCTGAGGCCCCTTAAAGTACCTAATAACTGACACATTTATACATTCTTTTCTCTTTTTATACAGGCCAACTGGCCAGTTTTATGGTCAAACTAGCACCAGTCCTCTTAAATATGCCAATTCAATTTAGCATAAGGCATGAAGTAAATGATGATGTTGTTGAAATCAACTTCATGCATATGTCCAATTTCGGATACCGATGTCTATACATGTTGCATGATCCCGGGATTCATTATATGGTGATAAAGCTAGGTCAAGTAGAATTACCACCTATTAGAGTGGAATGTATTGGTACGTACTATTTTTTTTTTCTTTTTGGATACTGATACTTGAAGTGCAATCGTTAAGGTGTGTGCCTACCCTCAAATCGGTGTTTTTGCGAAATTTTTTGATTTCCTTTTTTGTTATTTTAAATTAAAGTTGAAATATTTAGGATTCCAAAAATGCTTTACTTTTGCTTCAGCGATAATAAGAAGCAAAATTATAGCCCAAAATATAAACCGAAAATGAACTTCCTGAAACTGGAAGAGGCCGTTAAAAGAGCCACAGAAAGGTAAATAATGCATTTTAATACACAAATAAATAATATATAAATCCCTAAAAATAGGGTGAATTTCAAAATTGTAAACTTTATACATAATTCTATGTGCTCTATTAAAATCTTAATCTGCGTTTGCTGGAAAACTGCGTTTTGCATTGTGTACGTTTACGGGAAACATTTCTTTAAAAGTTTTTAAGATATTGAAATAAAATTTTGTGATAAATTTCTTCTCATATGTAGGTATGTTATAAAGCAAAATATAGCTTGTAAGTTTGTATGTATTCCTTAAAGAGCCATTTTTATTGAAAAATACACATTTTTTGTAGAAAAAAATCCCGTTTTGTATAGAAAATTTGGCATAAGATAGTAAATTTATGATTTGTTTGCAAATATTTTGCTTCATAACACAGGTAAGTGGTTTGCTAATATATTGTTTTAAAAAAAGTGAAATATATTGAATAGATTTCGTTATAGAAGTTTGGCATAAAGGCCTTTTTATACTAAAATTTGACTAAATAGTGCCTAAATTTGAAAAGTTAATAAAAATTCCTTTAAAAATTTATATGAATTCAGTTTTATTTTCTGTTTTAACTAAAACCACATGTGTTTGAAAAAAAAACTTCATATATTTTTTTTTCAAAGTGCCTCAAAGGTAGGTACAAACCTTAAAATAAAATGTCTTTTTTAAACCCATATCTCTTTTGTTTGTGGAAATGGTTCATTTTATCTTTTTCCTTTTTTTGAGGGGGGGGGGGGAGTAGAGGCGGTTGTGTAACCGAATATTTGTTGTATTTTTACTTTACTCTTTTTACCAAACGATTCATTCATAGATTAAACATTTTGGAAACTATTTATTAAAAAAAAAAAAAAAAAGGATTCAGTCCTCTTCATGAAAAGCAATTTACTTCCACGTTTGTTGTTTTATGGTCATTATCGCAAATATTAAATAATTATATCGAGTCATTTTGTATTTCTACCATTCTACAATTTTGATATTATTTCAAATGCATGTATTTACAATTATTTGTATTATTTTGTTTCTTATGTTTGTATTTTATTCCTGAAATATGTTGGTATTTTTTTCATCCGTTGATGCATAAAAATCGTGTACAGGGTGATAAAAAAATGGGACAAACTTTAAGAAGAGATGGTACGCACCCTTACAAACGATTTTTATCATCCAATGCAGCGTCGGAAATGAAATGCAAAGGTGTTAGATGTCGCATGATGATGAAACCGATGAGAAGAGGCAAAACACAAAAATGGCAAAGCGGCTTCGTGTTTCATTTTCGACCATGCATTCTGTGATGAAAATTATTTGTCTAGGGACGTACCACCACCTCTTAAAGTTTGTCCTATATTTTTGAATGACCCTGTATAAGTAAAAGAACATACCATGTAGCTATTCTCCCAATTTCAATTTGAAAGTTTCATTTATAAATTTTTCCACCCGTTAAAAAAAAAAGGGAGAGAAAAAAGCATTTAAATGTTTCCGCACACAACACTGTTAACACACGAGTTTTGATAATTAAGTGCTTTGAGCAGGACTTCGAAGCGAAACCAAAAACGGATTTTTTTTTTAAGAGTTCTTTTTTGGCTGCATTACACAAAATTTGACGTTACAAAAATTAATTTAAAATTTTACAGTCAACTCCATGCATATTTTTTTCAATTTCATTAATGACATTACTGAAAATTTAGCTCTTGATTAAAACAACATTGAGCATTTATCTTAGCTTACAATCTTTGACACTCTTTGATTGTATTATTCCACAGAGCTTTTTTTTTAGTTCAACTTTATTATAAAATATCTGTGAATATCCATTCTTCAAGTATTTTTCATGAAGTTTCGCGTGTAACCTTTTCCATCTTCAGACTCAAGGGCGAAGAAAACATTAAAAGCGCCAATGTATGCGCTCCTGTTTAACGCAAGTCAACATTAAATTATACAATTTTACTCCACATTTGTGATGCTTGTTATTTATCTACTGATGTAACATAAGTCTTCTGCACTACAAAATCGTAGACTTGTTCAGAAAAATGGACCTTATTAGGCGGATAGATTTCAAACATTTTTGTATTAAAATATTCTAACAAAGGATGAATCTTGAAAATGTTGTCGCCATAGCTAACGGCAATTTTCATGATTGATTAAATAAGATTAATTTTTTTTTTAATCAGCTATATAAAATGATCAGTAAACCATGTCAATACATCCCTGAATTTTATACCTACGTTATATTATTATACAGTGTGTCCACGTATAACCTGACCGACCTTTATTTTCGCAACCGTTGGTCCTAGATGCATACTTCCAATTACAAAAAGGGCTTAAATAAGGTAAAGAATTATTTTTAAAGCGATTTGGGTCAAGAAAAACATTTATTAAAAAATTACGAAATTAAAATTTTTATACAGTCCTCCAGTCCTATAAGCGATATTTAGTAAAAATTTACTGTGACACTAACAAGTAAGACAGAAAAAGTCCCATTCATCTGACATTAAAATTAACCGAGTTATGAAACTTTGAAATACATGACTTATACCACTTTTTTGCATATCAAAACAGATGATTTCGACCATGCTTTCAGGGGTCGTATATAAAGTACTTAAACTTATTTCAAGGTATCTGCGGTTTTAAAGAAATCGTAAAACAATTACGATTGAGTTAACTGTATTAGTTAAGTTTCAGATTAGTTAAAATAATTGTATTTTAACATATGTTGTATTTTGTAAGGATTTGAGGCTATGATTTCTTTTAACAAAAATGTTATTTTCATAAGGTTTTATTACACTTGCAACGATCGTCTTTCCAGTTTAAAATTTGTACTCTCACTTTAACTGACTTTCAAATGTCCGATCGAAGTTAAAATTTTACATACTGAATTAAATCCGATTGAAATGTAATATTATGATTTTCGACGCTTACCATCTTATACATACTTATATTAGAGGATAACACAAAAAAATTCGGATAGATTACCGTCAACAAGTTTAAAAAATGGTTTTAGATTGGATAACATAAACCTGCGATGGTTGTGTTTTTTAACTTTTATCATTACTTTTTATCTATTTTTTAATGCTAAATAACAAAATTATCTTCATTTTTAATCAACATGTCAGGATTTTTCGCAAATCGTAAATTTCAAAATTTAAAAAATAGCGAAAAATCTGATACCATAAAATATATATAAAACTTTTTTATTCAGTTTAATTGTATTTAATTCAATAATTTATTCAATTTTGTGGTGTATACTGGGTTTCTTGCAGCTAAACAGCTCAGGGGTCCGATGAGGCTGGGAGGGGAGGGAGTCTCAATTTTAATTTTGAGCTTTTTAACTTTGAAATTTGCGATTTGAGAAAAATCCTGACATGATGATTCAAAATGAAGGCCATTTTCGGATTCAGCGCTAAAAAATACATGTGAATCAATTTTCAAAAGCTAAAAAACATGGCACAACCCAAAATTTGAAAGACAGTGTAATCTAAAGCATTTTAAAATATGTATCATTTTTGTAAAGAAATGAGGCTATTGTTTTTCATCCTTTTATTGAACAAAAATTCTGTTATTTTTATCCTCTTATATGTTCAGTACAAATTGTTTATTTTTCAGTAATATGTCAGAATGATTAAAGATTTCCAATTTATATTGGAATGCTAATTTTAATCTCAACCATTTCTTTAATAGATCTGACGAAATTATATTTCTACTAAATTTGTGAATGACCCCTAATTTGCAGCAAAAAATATGCTCCAAATTTAAACAGCTATTATTCGGTCAATTTTAATCGTAGAATAACGGGACTTTTTTTGTCTTACATGTCAGTGTAACAAGAAAATTTTACTAAATATAACTTATAGGACCGGGGGACCGTATTACAATTTAGATTCTGTAATTCTTCGCTAAATTGGTTTTTCGCTTCAAACTTTTTTTTATCTTAACTCTGCACCTAAATTTGACCACTTTTGTAAATGGAAGTATGCATCTAGGACCAACGGTTGCGAAAATAAAGGTCGGTCAGGTTATATGTGGACACACTGTATATACAGAGTCATCGAAAAATGATGCCTAGATTTAAAAAAATCATAACATCGAAACCTTTTATGTTAAATGAGTAATTCTTTCACTACACGATAACTGGTGAACGCAAGTTTGGTTTTAGTTCACCAGAATTTGTTTGCGTGTCTTTTTTTATGCGTGGATTAGTTGCGCAGTCGTGAAGGTCAGACGACGCGCTAGACTGCAGCTGCTTTGTACGATGTTGGTCGTGAAACAAAAAGAACAGCGTGTGTTTGGTATGTGGAGTCAGTCAATAGTGTACAGCGGCTTTTTTGGAGAACTTATCCAGGTCAAACTGCTCCTGGTGCTCACATTGCACACAATTGCTCCTGGTGCACATCGAACGGCGCTCACAATGAAACATACTAAGCTATGAAAAAAGATATTTGTTGCCGCACATTATAAGACTAAAACCAACAAATTGCCTTTCATACTTTTTTGTGACAGTTATTTAAAATCTAGGCATTATTTTTCGATGACACTGTGTATGTGTGTATATATATATATATATATAGGGGAGATTAGGGAGGGTTGACCATACGGGAGGCTTGACCCACCCATCAGTTTTCATATTTAAAATAATTTCAGAGTTTTATCAATAGGTGTCAACCAAAGCTACTGGAATGCTCAAACAACAGTCTTTGTTTCAGACAGCTAATCGAAATGGGTGTGGAAAAATCAATTGTGAAGCGTTTTCAACCTAAAAAGTGCGTTTTCTAGAAATATTTTGTAAGCTTTTTTCAGATAAAATATACCATAGAAATTTAAATAAGTAGGTTTAAAGTAATGCAGAAATATCGAGCTTTCATTCCAGGCATGAAGATTGTACAGTAAGTTAGGCTTAACATAACAATGTGCTATTCTTTAGAAAAGTGGTATGTGGGGAGGCTTGACCCAGTCAATATGAGGGTGGGTTGATCAGATACTCAAAGCTCTCTTAATTAAGTGGTTTTGGAAATCTGTTTATTATACACTGTGCATAATGAAAAGAGTTACATATAGAAAAGAATGTATATTTATTCTGTAAACCTACTGTAAAATGGGGTGATGGAAAAGAAAATGCTTGAAACTGCTTAAAGAAAGATGTAAAAAATTGCTGTAGTATCCACTGTAAGAAAATACTTAAGGAAATATAAATGGGAACGTTGATAGGAACTTTTCTGCATCTAAATATTACTTAAAACAGGTAAATAGAAACAGTGGAAAAGACTAGAAAGTATGAAAACAGTAGTATTAACTCTTTCAGAGGCAGTGGCATGTTTATGAAACCGCTGAATTTTAATTCCCAAACGCCATAATGACACCAGAATTTTGCTAAAATCTTTTCCATTTAATATGTATGTGATATATAGCCTTTCTTATTTCCAAATAAATTTGTTCGTAAATTCCGGTGCCAGTCATTTATTTCAACATTTTAGTACTGAAAGTACTTTCCACCTGAAAGGACTAAACGATGTTAATAATAAGTTAAGTGCTCAATGCGGCTGCAAAAGAAAATAGCATTGATCGAAAAACTTTAGGAAGGCATGTAAACAAATTTCACCAGCATGAATACAGTTAGATGAAGCAAACTATGTGACAACTAGAGTTGTCAGGTCAAGGGTCTCAAAAAGTAGGACAAGGAGACAAAAAAAGGCGGGACAGCGTCTTCTGAATCAGGACATGAAATCCTATGAAAACGGAACCTGTCTCTAACGGAATACTGTCTTAAATGTTTAAATTTCATTTTCCCTGCTGTACAGTTACACATGCTCAGACAAAATCATGTTTTAAACAAATGTTTTCTCCTATGACTTGCGATTGCGTCAAAACAGGTTTGTTTAAGCGTCATATTTTCAAAAATCTATATTTTTTTTATAATTAAAGCATGTAGCATAAAGTTATTTTGCTTTTTTTTAACGGATTTTATTTATCTTCTCAAATATTTCAATATAAAACAAAGTGGTTCAAGCCTCCCATATAGTGGGTCAACCCTCCCGTATGTGGAGAGCCTTGACCCATTATTTTCTCATGAATAAAATCAATCATTTTTCAAATTTCTTATATATTACACTTATGTAGAAATTTTATTTTGATAACTGATTGTATAACGAATAAAATGATATATAAAACTTTATTCTACGTTCAATATTTAAAAAATAAAAAATCATTTTGTAAAAAGTGGGTCAACCCTCCCTAGTCTTCCCTATATCCAAAAAACAAACCAAATCCACACATATATATATATATATATACAGTTATTTACATTCAAATGCTTACAATTATTTATACAGTTATTTACATTCTAATGCTTACAAATATTTATCTTGCGTTAGTTGTTTAATAGAAGTAATACTAGATGGCAGCACTAAATTTGTCTCTTTAAGATAGCTCCTATTTTTAATTTTTCTAGCTCCATTTCAGTTATAATTTAATACACCAGGGGGTATTTTTAGCTAAATTTTGACGATATTGTTAAACTGTTATTAATTAATTTAATAGTGCATTTTAAATAATGTAATTAATATCTATTTATTTTATATTAGATTAAATATGTTTAACAAGGTATTTCAAATTTTATTTCAAATTGTATTAACTGCATCCTTTGGTATCATTTACTGTGATTTCTTAACTGTTTTATTCACCTTAATCTTTTTGATATACTGGCAGCCATGTGCGCGTGGATTTTTGTAAAATACTGAAATATTAATCGGTATGGTGTTTATTATTTATATTTTATATCCTATAAATATTTAAATACGTTTTATTGATTCTTCCATTTCATAATATTTGTTTCTATTCTTTCATTTTTAATCAATTCACTTGATTTTTTGGTTGTTTGGGCACAGGGGAAAATAACTTTTAGCTTTAGCTTATTTTTCCCACAGAAAACAACCATTTTGCTTATATCATTGAATTCTGTGCCCTTGATAACGTAATTCAATGTATAAGCTTTTCAATTTTTGTTGGTTTCCACTTTTTTCTTTTTCTTCCATAATAATTCTTATATTATTATTTTTTTTTTTTTTTTTTTTTTTTTTTTATATTTACAGCTTTAATTCATAATAATTGACGGTGGATGGTTATGTTTAATTAATGGTTATATATATATATATATATATGGATTTTAAGAAAGACATTTCAAAGTATCATTTTAAATATGTAATTGTCTCTTTTTAATAGCCATGTATAAATACATTTTTAGGGTTCCGTACTTAAAAAGTAAAAACAGAACCATTATAAGATCACTCCTGTGTCTCTCTGTCTGTCACAACCATTTTGCTCGAAAACTGTGGAAAGTTGAAATTGGGGGAAGTGATAAGGAATATTGACCCACATATTTACAGATTATTAAACATTGACAAATATTTAAAAAAAAAACATATAGAGAGGCTGATTGAGTTAGTTGAATATATATTTTTTTATTATTGTCTGGGATGCCATGTGAAAGTTTTCGTAATGCTGAACTCAAAAATACACTTCTTGTAATTTTAGGTATTATATTTTCAGAGATATCGTCAAAGATGTAGTGCAAAAATATGTTCCCCCCACCTATTTCCGAATCTACTGAAACTAAAATTATGAAAAAATTGGAGCAAGTAGACGTTAATTTAATACTTGCAGTAAAATTATAGCGATTGGCCTAGGTCACATAGTTTTTGAGAAAAGAGCACTTTTCCGTTAGACACAAATTTCGATTTGCGGGTATTCAGCAAAGGCGTTGAGGAACGCTGGAGGTATCTATCATAGGAGAACTATAAGGGTATTGTAATAAATGATTTTTAGAAAAAATGGTTGGTAATTAGCCGAGATATTAACCCTTAAATACACGGACGGTTTGGACATACATAACGGGAGTGGTAGAGTGCTCTATGTACCATCAGCTTTTAAAGAATAAAGAACAAGTTTTAATGATACATTTGTATAATTCAATGTCCAGTAGATGTACAAAAATAATAAACGTCAAATTGTTAAAAACAGACTAATTGAATTAGAACTAATCACATAAATACTATTGGATTCGCGACCAGTTAGCATTGTGTGGATATATCAACACACCTCCAGTGTCCTTAAAAGTTAATTAAAATCCTATCTGAAAAAACGCGGCACGGTCCAAGGCGTCATTGCTACTTTGCGACCTCCTTTCGCAGCGCGCTTAGAAAAACGCCAAGTTTAAACTGTGAACGAGGATTTTGTTTTAGCTACTCTGTAAAAAGAATAGATTACTACGCTGAATTTAGTTTTATGAAATGACAAATGAAATCTAAATAAGCACTATTTTTAATGTCAGTGCCGAATTAAGCTCATCATAAATAGATTATGTTATGATTTAAATAAGAGTTATACAGAATAATAATGTTTGATATTAATTAGGCTTCATATCTCTTTGAACTTTTACGATATACCCATTCATACTTTTCTAGCATATATAGAACTATATTAAACCGTACGTTTTCTAGTTTTTTTACAAAGTCTTATTTTTCTTTTAGTAACGATATTTTTTTAATAATATAGTTAATAATTCATATTTATTGTACGGAACCTTCTGACCGCGAGCAATACTCGCACTTAACCGTTTATTTATACGTATAAATACTATTTTTGGAAAACAAAAAATATTTGTGCTTTTTCAAAATTTGTCAACCTTATGTAAAAAATGACTTTTTCCAAATATGCAGTCCATCGCCTAAGGCCAATTCCATGAAAACTTGTCTGTGACACAGCTGAAAATCGATATGCTTTGTTGGATATCAGTATTTTTGGAAGGGAAAATGTGACTTATTTAATCGGAGATATCTCATTAATTGAATAACGCAAAGAATACTTTTCGAAAATAATGGTGGGCAACAAGCATAGCGATTTTCAGCTGTGTGATAGACATGAGAAGTTTTCATGGAATTGGCCCTAAAAATATTTTTTAATTGAAACTGTTTCTCTATATTATCGGGTTCTTTTTTAAGTATGGTGCAATACTTATTTATCGTATTAAAACATTATACAGTAGAACCTCTTGTATCCGAAACTCTTTTAACCAAAATTCTCGGTTAACCGAAATCCATTTTTAAAGTTTTTTTTTAAGTTTCACATTTCTTGTGTGCAAAATCCCTTTTAAAAACTTTTTTTTTTTTTTAAACTATCATATTCCTTGTGTGCAAGCGATCCTTTCCGAACTACGAGTACATATAAATATTTTCGATCCCCTTTCTTAGACTTCCTTTGAATTTAACTTGAGCTCCCGTAAGCTGCGGAGTGGAACGAAGAAAACGGACAAATTAGCAATTCTGAAACTTTTGAATGCTTTGCCAAAGTTTTGGCATGGCTGGAGCAGCAAGAAGACTGTGATAATGGTGAACAAATAATAATAAAAAATTCCGGGATAGCGCTTCAAAGCAAAGGTTATCGAAACTGCGGACAACAAAACATTTTTTCAAACCTTTGTGATACATGTAACAGGTACTTAATTTCAAAATTAAAATTCATATAAATTATCCCTGTTTCTATTTTGCTATTACTTTATTTTTATTAAGCAGGTGTTACCACAATAAGAAATATTGCATATGTTTCTCCTTAATCTTAAAATTGAAGGATTCTCGATTATCCGAAAATTTCGATTTTTCGAAAGAGGGTAGGTCCAAATTACTTCGGATAATAGAGGTTCTACTGTAATTTAATTACTGTTTTAATCTTTTCTTACTCCTATTTAATATTCTTATGCAAATACGCTGTTATATTGTGAAGAAATATAATATCTTTGCATTGTTTTAATTTCCACCATGATACTTCCGAAGTATGAAAAATATCTATTAAGATAATGAAGTTTTGAATTATAAAAATAATAATAAACACCTTTAAAAAATGAGTCAAGTTAAAAAATATTGTACACTTCACCAACAAATGCATCAAATATGTCGCTGCAAAATATGGTTAATTACCCTGCATAGTTTTTTCATACTATGAAACTTTTCTTTTTAATAGTAACTGTTCTCACCAAATGAAACATTAAAAAGAGCTTAAAATAACTCTCCAGTTTTAAAAAATGCTTATCGAACATTTATCTATAAAACTACCCATTTAATATATTTTTATAATATAGCTAGGGGGCTCTGCTCCCTGCAAGCTACGATCGCCAACCTCTGTTCAGACACTGTAGAATCTAAAAGCACGCTAATCTGATCGGTTTTAAAAAGATTAAAGAAGATTGAATTATACTGAAAAAATCTGTAGTGATCTCCCTCTAAACGGGTTTCCATTCAATTTCCTTTGACTGTAAAATAATTAAGGCAGAATCAGTTGCTGTTAAGACATCCAATGGTTGTTTTTATGTTTGATTAAAGAAGATCACTTAAACATTTGAAAAGAAGCTGAATTAAAATGATTTAAGTAAAGTCTTTGCCTACCGGTATTTTTTAACAGCGTTATAAAACGATTGACATAATACAATTTACCACAATTACTAAAATTTACTGTTGTAACCTCTTCAAGGGCGGTGGTTCATTTTTGGACCACTTAATTTTAATTCTTAAATGCCACATTGGCACCAGAATATTGGGATGAAAATTTTCGTTTTATTAGGTAAGTGAACAAAAGCATTTTTGTATTTCGAAATTTGTTGGTAAATTCTGGTGCCAACTACTGATTTCAAGATTTTACGAATTACCTTGCCTCTGAAAGGGTTAAACGCATATTAATGTATTTATTATTTTAAAGTTTCTTTTCTCTTTTATTATTCACTTGTACATACAGTTTTCAAGGCATAAGTTTCAATATTTTCCTGCTTTCAACACATACTCATTTAATAGTAATTTTAAAGTTTTTTTTTTTTAAATAGTCACGTGTAAATAAATTTTTAATCGTTAGGAAATATTATTCTTTGTGTTACTTTTAGAATTGAAAACAATCTCTAAAATAAGCCTAAGTCATGTTGACCATCATCAATTCCTCACGGCTCCCTTCGCTTTTTACATTCCAGGCGACCATTTTCGTTACTTTAATGTTAGCCAGCCACAGTTGTGATAAGTCGCCAAATATTATTCTATCGCCATTATTTCGCATATATTATAATAGTCCAATTTGTGTAACTGCCATAAATAATTAGGGCTGGCCACTTTGCTTTTCATAAGAAAGGTTTTGATTTAAAAAATCAAAATTATTTTTTCGAATAAAACTACATAAGTTGCCATGATCGCAAAGAATTCCTGGTACATTTATGTTAGCCGGGTGCAAATCTCGCCGATAGCTTTTTTTTTTTTTTTTTTTTTTTTTTTTTTTTTTTTTAACTCGGCAGTTAGCATATTTTTATTTTTTGAATGGTAAATTAAAACGGTGCTACTTGGTTACTCTATCGACCAAAAATCTGTCACCAAAATATAAGATTAAATGCCATTAATGGTTGATCGTAAATGTCACATGCACTTGATTTGAAGGAAGTTACACGTGTTTACACCATCAAGTGATTTTTATTTCGACGTTTTATTTGCATTTTTAATAATAATATACTAATTTATTTGTTATTCGTTATTTAAAGAAAAAAATTATACCAATTTGTATAATTTGGTGAAATTGGTCGACGAGAGAAGTAGTACCTTTTAAAACATTGAAGATGAAATTAAATATCCTGAATTGTTGTGTTGTCATATACGCACCGGGTTTGGCGTAAAATAAAATTTAGGGCAATTTGGAGAAAACCTCGTTTTCGAATGCTAGTTACATATGTATTTTTAAATTATTTTCTATTTTTAAAATCAAATAACAATGAATAAAAAAAGTTTAATTAATAACTATAGAACAAAACAGTTTAGAACTTTATTTGTAAATAAAAATAAAATAAATTTAAATAAAGATTTATTATTAAATGTAAGCAACAATAGCCAGGTTACCATGTCATGCAAAATAACGCCATTTTGGAGCGAATTAGGTACCCCTTTGTGTATATGACATCAATGCCTAATATTTTTCTTTTCTTTCCGTTTAAAAAAAAAGGAGTGAAAGCCATTTATTTTAAATGTTTTAGTTTTAAATGAAAGTTTTTTATTAAATAAAATAATAATGAAATACAAATTACATTATGAATAAAAATATGATGCGTGTCTTAGTTTACATTTAAGGGAGGCCAAATTGGTTGCCAAATTAGTTTGATGTAATAACGTTTTATAAAATATGAAAAAAAAATCTGTTATGATTAAAAGTTGAGTTGCCATCATTAGAGAAAATTATATAAAATTAAAAAAAAATAATATTTCGAAAACTAATTCAAATTTAAAAATTCTATTACCAATTTATAGATCTGCGTATTAATACTGATTTTTGGTGTTAATTTCATCGCAAAGTATTCCATATTTTAGGAGAATTCGCCGTGAAGCATAATCAGTTGTTTAATCAATAGTCTCATAGAACCGTTTTATAAATTTGTTACATTTCAGTCGTTTCATATATTTGTTTCATAAATTCGTTTCATTTAAGCCATTTCATAAATTCGTTTCATTAGGATTTTATATAAATAGGGTATATATAAATATATTTTAAAGCAATAATTTCTTTTCTTGAGTAAAATGAATTCTTTTAAATTTTATATTCCCATTAAATTATATTATTTTAAATGTGTTCTTTTAAAATATATATATACTAGGGGGCTCCGCCCCCTGCAAGTTACGCTCGCCAACCCCCGTTCAGACACCGCAGAATCTAAAAACACGCTAATCTGATGGGTTTTAAAAATATTAGAGAAGATTAAATTATACTGAAAAAAAGCTGTGCCGATCTCCCTGTAAACGAGTTTCCATTCAATTCCCTTTGATTGCAAAAATTTAAGGGCGATTCAGTTGCTGTTAAGACATCCAATGGTTGTTTTCGTTCTTGATTAAAGAGGATCAATCAAACATTTGAAAAAAGGGTAAATAAAATAAATTAAGTATAAGAGTCTTTGTCACCCAGTATTTCAAAACAATCTCTACAAAAATAGCCTGAGTCATGTGCCTATCATCAACAGTTCCAGACGGACCACTTCACTTTTTATACTCTAGGTGCCATTTTGTTACTTAAAGTTAGCCAGGCACAGGTGATAAGTCGTCAAATATTATTCTATCGCCATCATTTCATCTATATTATAATAGTTCAAGTCGTCAACTGCCAGAAACAAATACGGTCTGATCCCTTCGCCGTTCATATGAAAGTTTGACAAAGATGTCATATATAAAAGTTAGCATTTCTTTTTTCGAGTGGTAATATTTGGCCAGATACGCACCGCAGGCTTGGCGTGATTTTTTTTTTTTTTTTTTTTTTTTTTTTTTTTTTTACGAAAATTTGGCGAAAACTTCGTTTTCAAATACCAGTTACATATGCATTTTTGGTATTCCTTAGATATCCCGACGACCAAAAATCTATCGCCAAACTATAAGATTAAATGCCAATAATGGTTGATCGTAAATGTCACATTCACTTGACTTTAAGCAAGTTGCACGTGTTTACGTCATCAAGTGATTTTTATTTCGACGTTTTATTCGTATATTTATTAATGTTATACTAATTTATTTGTTCTTTCGTTATTTAAAATAAAAATTATGTCAATTTGTACAATTTGGAGAGTGTTTTGGCGATTTATATAATTTGGCGAAATTGGTCAATGGTAATTAAATTGTACTATATTTCTTAATTATTTTCTATTTTCTAAAGGAAATATAAAAAACAATTAATAATCATAGAACAAAATAATTTATATTATTTGTAAAAAGAAATAAAAGTAAATAAACATTTATTATCAAATAAACCACAATAGCCGGGTTACCATGTCAACCTTTTCTGAAATATAAAAAAAAAAAATATATATCTGTCCTATAAAAATTTGAGTTGCCGTCATTAGAAAAATGTATATAAAATTAGAAAAAAATTAATATTTTGAAAACTAATTCGAATTTAAACATTCTAATACCAGTTTTGAAATCTGCTGATCAATATTGATTTTTGGTGTTAATTTCATCGCAAAGTATTCCATATTTTAGGAGAAATCGCCGTGAAACATAATCAGTTGTTTAATCAGTCGATTCATACTTCCATTTATTAAATTCGTTTCATTAGGATTTTATATATACTAGGGGATCGAACCCGAGCTCCTCGGGTTACAGAGTATAGGTAAAAACCATTCTTTTTTTTTCCATATAATATATATTTTAGATTGCCCACTAACATCAAAAAGAATTTTTATCTGAAATATATCAATTATGCAATCAATTAAAGTTTTAAATTTTATTAAAAGAGATACTTTCACATGTCATCGCATGCCAGGAGTTATTAGCCCAAGATTTGCGACTTACGGCAGTCTTTCCGATCATTTCAGTGCTCTAATCACGTGGTTCAATCACATGTCTGTTAATTTTTTTTCTTATTTACATTATTTTATTTATTTTTCTATAGAGGAAGTTTTAATTTTGTTATGCAACATTAGACGGAAGCAAATGCTGAACTTTTTATATATATATTTTTAAGAGAGATTAATCTTTCGTAATCGAGCTACACGTGATAGATAAATTTAAAAATAATTCATGCTTGAAAATCTATATATTTTATGCTATCGTTGGTGGCACACAGAAATCGCGATTATTTGTTAATTGCTTAATGGCATCACCTGAATGAAACGCATCTCATTGGTTATTGTGTAATATTTTTAAAAAGGGAATAGCAATAAATAAATAAAAAGTTTAATTAATAACTATAGAACAAAACAATTTATATAATAAAAATAAAATAAAATAAAAGCAAATAAACAATTTATTAATAAATAAGTAACAACATCCGGGTTACCATATCAAGCAAAATAACCACACTTTGGCGCCAGTTAAGTACCCAGGTGCGTATATGATATTGGCGTCAGAAAAAAATCGTGCCAACGTGGTGCGTATATGATATCTGTGTCGTCTTTTATTCAGCTCATTTAAAATAGAATAAATGAATAAATAAATAAATAAAGGTATTTTTCCAGTATAGGTAGTGGGCGAAATAGAGAAAAGGTCCATGCGAGCAAGAAATTTGGCAACGTATTTTCTGGCAACCTATTTCATCAAAATATTTTTTTCGTATAATACTACATAAAAGTTGCTATGATCTCAAGAAGTTCGTACTTTTATATTAGCTGGGCGCAATTCTCGCTAATAGCATTTTTTAACTCGCCAGCAGCATTTTCTATTTTTCGAGGTGTAAATTAAAACAATGTTGAAATTAAATGGTTTTGTGGTATTTATTCTTTTCTTTTCTTTATCCTTTTTTAAAGAATTTTTTTTTAAAGTGAAATTCGTGAATTTGAAATGTTTCAGTTTTAAATTAAAGTTATCCAATTTAAAATGAGTGAAAGGATTATATTTTAACTTAATATTTCATATTCCTTTAGAAATATGAAAAAATTCGACGGGTGCAATGTTTGGCGATTTATCACCTGTGCCCGACTAACGTAAAAATACCGAGTTCTTGATTTCTCTATCAGAATCTTCCGATTTGGCGAAGGATTGTGCAAGTAAATTAAATTATGAATAAAAGTAACACGATATAATGCCTAGCATTCCATTTAAGGGAGACCAAACTGGTCGCCACGGGCAGCTAGTTATTTTAAAAACCGTAATAACTCAGTCAATTAAGATAAAATTTTCAAACACATTGCATTTGAAAGTAGATTTTTTTTCTATATTTGACGGTGTAAAAATTGAAAATGGCTTTGAATTGGAAACTTAAAAATTCGCTGACATAGCATGCATTATAATTTCATTTTTTTTTTTTTTTTTTTTTTTTAGTTTTTATGAGAAAATGGCAACAAAAGATACAGTAATATATTATTTTCTTTACTCGGGGATTATTTTCCCTCAAAACCCTCCATGACTTTCAACAGAAATGGAGTTCTTCAGTTGCCACAATTTCAAAAAAAGTATTAAAAACTACAAAAAAATTAATATCTCAAAATTAAATTGAGATACAGCTTTTGAACAAATTGCATTGAAAAGTACATTTTTTTCCTTATACGACGGTGTAAAAATTTAAAATGTGCGATGTTTAGAAGTTTAAAATTTTGATGTAAAGAAAATTGCAAAACCAAAATTTCATTTCAAATTTCAAAGTGTTGCCATTCGCAAAATGACGTATGCGTTACGCACAGATATGTTTGTCCTTTATAATATAGATAGGGTAGATATGTATATTGTAATGTAAGGGGGTCCGATGCTGAAAATTCTTTTTATTTATAGAGATTTTTTTTTTCTGAAATAAGTTTTAATGTAATAAGAAAATTGCATGCAACGAAAATCTGAAAAATTTCAAATATTTTTTTATTTAAATTTTAAAATTTTAAACTTATTTAATTTTTGCCATACCTCTGGAAGTACTTACCCGATTTACAAAATTTTTACATCCTTGTGTGCAAAAAACGTGTCATTTTAATTTGTCTTCAGGATTTCTTAAAATATTTGTAATGAAATTTATATAAAAAATTAAGTAGAAGAATGATATTATTATATCATTGAGTTTTGCATTAATTAGCATATTTTCACAATTATCAGTCAAAATTAAAAATCCTGAAAACAATTTGTTGGAAATACAGCATAAAATCTCTGTTGAAAATTTGATAAACTGTAAATAAAAACGTAAATATTCACCCCACCGGAGTGAATACTCCCTTTATCGCAAAGTCGAAGAATGTCCAACCTCTTTAGAGTGGCTATTCACTCTAAGCAAAAGTGCGATTTTTGATTGAATGAGTGGATACGCACACCTGGGAAGTGAATATTCATTTCGAGCATGGGTGAATAATTTATCTTTCGGGGGAGTGACTATTTACTCTTGCTAAATGAGTGCGTTTTTTTCACCCCTGGTAGGAGTGAATGTTAAATTTTTATGTAGTATATTATTTTTTTATTATGTTTCATGAGAATAAAAAAAAAACACATTTTTTAGAGCATGCAAGGAAAATAAATACAAGCTTGGTAAAGATTGGAATAAAATACCTTATTGACAATATTTAAACTTTTACGGAAAAACTCAATTAAATTTGCATGTCAATTAGATTACTAACAGAAAATAAACCTAAAATATTTTATTACAATTTCATCCTTTGTGTTTGTTTTCAGTTCATGCCCCTTTAAATATATGATAATTTTAAAATGAAGTTTTGTTTTTAATATAAAATCTTACCTTTTTCCCGCACTTTTTAGCAAAATATCGCTATTTTGGAGCCCTATTCTTCTAAAACACTAAATTTTTCCACTTATACCAATTCTTATCAAATGACAGCTTGATCTAAATATTAAGAATATGTAAACTTTTGTATGTGTTGTGATGTCGAAAGCTATGTCGAAAGAGATTTAAAATATCAGCTTTACAAAAATTGTACAGAAAATCCGCCCCCCCCCCCCCCCCCGAAATAAATTACAGAAAATTCGTATCATTTAAAAATTAAATTTTTCTATATTACAATATATATTCCAAACGGAAAAATCAAAACATATGTTAAAATATTTTCTTGCTTTAAAGACGTTACGAAAAACACATTGAAAGTAAATTAAAAACCTATATTGACGTGTTTTAACTCCTTCACTGAATCGTCATCATAATGTATCACAGAAATTACAAATTCAATGCACGTTAAAATTGCACATGCAATTAGTGGACGTAATTACGTCTTATAACTCGTACTTACATGGTTATTAGTGCACGTAATTAAGGCTTATAACTCGTACTTACTTAAATGGTTATTAGCGGACGTAATTAAGGTTTATAACTCGTACTTACACACATTTATTAAATTTTTCTTTTACATTAATTTATATTGCCATATGGGCATTTTTTTAGACATCAGATGAGAATCGGAAAACCTATTTATTTAATAATTAAATAAATAAATATTCTATTTTAATAACATGTAGAAAAAATTACTTGTGATTTCTAAACTTCTTTTGTCTTAAACATACATCTTAACATCTAATTATCATTTTTTATTATTTCATTTCAGTGATAATAAATAAAATTATAAAAATAGTAATTTTAAGTGCAGAATCTAGTTATGAAAGTAAATAAATAAAATCCTAGCTTTTTAAATTTCAAATTTATTTTATGTAAAAAATAATTAAAAATCAATATTAAAATTGATTTCAATTGAAATATACATATCTATATCTTTAGGGATTTTGACAGTTAAATTAACATGCATAATTACATGAATGTAAGAATATATAAATTTAGAATTGGTTATTTTTTCCCGAACCGATTCAAACGTAATTTATATTTCATGCAATATTTTATGTGGTACTTACTATAAACAAAATATCAAAAACACTTTCTGATATCGATATGCAGAATTCCTATGAACATAGATGTTCATAAATTTAATAGAAATACTAGCAGAAAAATATTTGAAAAAAAAATGCATTGGTTAATGAGAATATTTATTTGCAATCGTTCTCTTTGCCTATCTACGCATTCATAAAAAAAAAAAAAAATCCCAATGGCTTATCCCACAGTGGGCGTATTCCAATGTGTGACCCTGCACCTTGTGGTATAAATTTGTAATTATTTTAAGTGTCAGTCTTGTTTAATATTGAAAAATACTTTAGAAATAAATTTTGCTAAAAAGAAGTAAAAGTTTTAGCTATTCGTTTTTTTTATGATTTCTTTTCCTTTTAGAAAATGAAGATTATCTCGATGACCTAAAAGAATCAACACAGATCCTTTTGGCTAGTCTCCAAGGAAACACAGAAGTTGTAAAAAACCTACAAAATAAGTGTGCATTGTATCAACGGCAAGCAAAAGAATTTTCGGTAAATATAGACTTTGGTTTTATAATTACTTAAAGACTACCTTGAATTATAATAACTAATGAATATATCTGTACTGTTTCTCGTTTCCTACAATACTAGCTTATCTGCCCGACGGTGCCCGGATCAGTCAAAAAACAGCCCAAATTGTGAAAAAGTTCGGAAAATCATAATAAAAAGTGGAGAAAAATTTAAAAATAGCTTTAAATTTCGAATAAACTTCAGAAAAATAGAATAAGAAACACAGAAAAAAATTACTATATTGGGTTAGAAGATTAAAACAAGATTCCTTTTACTAATGTGTGAAAACCGATGCAAATCTCAAAAGTGCACCAAAAATCCCATTACAATTTCACAAAAAATTCGAAAATTATTGTATGAAGGTCAAAGAAACTTTATTCAAAAGAGGGCAGAATTTACTATGTTAAGCCAAAAATTGAATAACAAAAATTCAGTGGATCACAAAAAACTGTATTAAAAATTACAAAAATTTCAAAAATCACGAAAGTCGAAATTTACCTTGCTTGAATAAATGTTTCAAATCTAATTCTTTTGACGAATGTCAAGTCGCGAAACGCAGAAAACTTAAAAAAAGCACGATAAAAAGTGGTTAAATAGCAAAAATCGCACAGGAGAAAATTTGTTCTATTACGATATAAGTTTGAAACTCGATTCCTTTTCCGTATCTCAAAAAATCACTGCGAACGCTAAAAAGAAAGAAATAAACATAAACTAGTTGGATGTGCCAATCCCAAAACTTTCTTCTATCTTATACATGTTAATGTTTCAAAACCTAGTTACACATGTTAATACTTCAATATTATTAGTTCAATACTTTGATTTTCATCTTAAATTTCTTCTTCAGTCAATTAAACGGACTAAAAACGAATTAATCTATGTCATGATAGTTGTTAAAATTATTAGTTTTTACTTATTCTGTTGCTATCAGTTGTTTGCGAATAGCCAGCTTAGTAGGAAGCCAGTTCCCACCGCTTCACGAGCCACCAATGCACAATAGAACTACGAAAAATCAAAAAAAGTATACAAAAATCGCTATCACAGAGCCCCTTTACCGCGCAATATTTCCAAATTCAAGGAGGACTTGTTGGCCAAAACCAAAAACATGCACAAAACTTTTGGTTCAATTGTATGCATAATTTTATACACTTTTCGATGGTACAATAAAGAAAATGGCTCTAACATCGCTATTACAGCGCCCTCTTCCGGCAGATGTTTTTTTCAAATTCAGGGACGACTTGCTTGTCATAGCCAGAAACATACACAAAAAATTTGCTTCAATTATATGCGTAACTTCATACACTTTTCGATGGTACAATAATGAAAATGGTACTGACATCGCAATTATAGCCCCACCCCCCTTACGGCGGAATTTTTCCGAATTCAGGGAGGACCTTCGTGCCATGACCAAAAACAAACAAACTAGTTGGATGTGCCAATCCCAAAACTTTCTTCTATATTATACACCTTAATATTTCAAAAACTAGTTACACATGCTAATACTTCAATATTATTAGTTCAATACTATACCAACTTTGATTTTCATCTTAAATTTCTGCTTTAGTCAATTAAATGGACTAAAAACGAATTATTCTATATCATGATATTTCTTAAAATTGTTTTTCCTTATTCTGTTGTTATCAGCTGTCTACGAAAAGCGGGCTTAGCAGGAAGCGAGTTCCTGCCGCTGCAGGAGCCGCCGATGGGCAATAGAACTACGAAAAATCAAGAACAGTATTCAAAAATCCTATCAGAGGGCCCCTTTACCGTGCAATATTTCCAAATTTAAGGAGGATCTGCTGGACAAAGCCAAAAACATGCACAAAAAATTTGGCTTAATTCTATGCATAATTTTACACACTTTTCAGTGGTACAATAAAGAAAATTTCACAAACATCGCTATTACAGCATCTCCCTTCCGGCAGATTTTTTTTTCAAATTCAGGGAGGACTTGCTTGTCATAGCCAGAAACATACACAAAAAATTTGCTTCAATTATATGCGTAACTTCATACACTTTTCGATGGTACAATAATGAAAATGGTACTGACATCGCAATTATAGCCCCCCCCCCCTTATTGCGGAATTTTTCCGAATTCAGGGAGGACCTTCGTGCCATGACCAAAAACAAACAAACTAGTTGGATGTGCCAATCCCAAAACTTTCTTCTATATTATACACCTTAATATTTCAAAAACTAGTTACACATGCTAATACTTCAATATTATTAGTTCAATACTATACCAACTTTGATTTTCATCTTAAATTTCTGCTTTAGTCAATTAAATGGACTAAAAACGAATTATTCTATATCATGATATTTCTTAAAATTGTTTTTCCTTATTCTGTTGTTATCAGCTGTCTACGAAAAGCGGGCTTAGCAGGAAGCGAGTTCCTGCCGCTGCAGGAGCCGCCGATGGGCAATAGAACTACGAAAAATCAAGAACAGTATTCAAAAATCCTATCAGAGGGCCCCTTTACCGTGCAATATTTCCAAATTTAAGGAGGATCTGCTGGACAAAGCCAAAAACATGCACAAAAAATTTGGCTTAATTGTATGCATAATTTTACACACTTTTCAGTGGTACAATAAAGAAAATTTCACAAACATCGCTATTACAGCATCTCCCTTCCGGCAGATTTTTTTTTCAAATTCAGGGAGGACTTGCTTGCCATAGCCAGAAACATACACAAAAAATTTGGTTCAATTATATGCATTAACTTTATGCACTTTTCGATTGAACAAAAATGAAAATGGTAAAGACATCGCAATTATAGCGCCCCCTTCCGGCGGAATTTCTCCAAATTCAGGGAGAACCTTCGTGCCATGACCAAAAACACACAAAAAATTTGGTTCTATTCTATGGATAAATTCATATACTTTTTGATGGTACAATATTCAAAATGGCACAAAAATCGCTATTACAGCGCCCCCTACTGGCGAATGTTTTTCAAATTAAGGAAGGACCTGCTTGCCATAGCCAAACACTTAAAATAAAAATTTGGTTTAATTTTATGCATAACATATACACATTTTGATGGTACAATAATCAAAATCGCACGAAAATTGCTATTACAGCACCTCCTACCGGCGGAGTTTTTCGAAATTCAGGATGAAAATGCTTGCCATAGCCAAACACTTAAAATAAAAATTTGGTTTAATTTTATGCATAACTTCATACAGTTTTTGATGGTACAATATTCAAAATCGCACAAAAATCGCTATTAGAGCGAACCCTACCGGCGAATTTATTTCAAATTCAGAGAGGACCTCCTTGCAATAGCCAAAAACTTAAAATTTACTTTAATTCTATGGATAACTTCATACTTTTCCATGGTACAATATTCAAAATCGCACAAAAATCGCTATTACAGCGCCTCCTACCGGCGAATGTTTTACAAATTCAGGGAGGTCCTGCTTGCCATAGCTAAAAACTTAAAATAAAAATTTGGTTAATTCTATGCATAACTTCATACACTTTTTGATGGTACAATGGCGCAGACACACGGAGAGAGGGACGGACGGACGGACGGACATACACACGGACAGACAGACATTTTCTATAAACATGTTTTTTGGGATCTCTGACCCCTAAAACGTGTAAATCCGTCGAAAACCGGAAGTCGAAAAAAATTTCGATTACAATACTTTCTTCTATTGAAGATAGAAGAAAGTAAAAATTTGGTTGAATTCCATGCAAAACATCATACGCTTTTCGATGGTACACTATTCAAAATGGCACAAAAATTGCTATTACAGCGCCCCCTATCGGCGAATTTTTTCCAATTTCAGGGAGAACCTGCTTGTGATAGCCAAAAACTTAAAATAAAAATTTTGTTCAATTCTATGCATAACTTCATACACATTTTGATGGTACAAAGGCGACGGACACACGGACAGACAGACATTTTCTATAAACATGTTTTTTAGGATCTCTGACCCCTAAAACGAGTAAATCCGTCGAAAACCGGAAGTTGAAAAAAATTTCGATTACAATACTTTCTTCTTTTAAAGATAGAAGAAAGTAAAAATTGCATTAAAAATTGCATTAACGATCGCTGCATTTAAAAAACTTGTTGGATGTACCAATCCCAAAACTTTCTTCTATCTTATACATCTTAATATTTAAAAAACTAGTCACACATGTTAATACTTCAATATTATTAGTTCAATACTATACCAAATTTGATTTTCATCTTAAATTTCTGCTTCAGTCAATTAAACTGACTAAAAACGAGTTAATCTATATCTTGATATTCGTTCAAATTAATTGTTTTTCCTTATTCTGTTGTTATCAGAGTTTTGCGAACAACCGGCTTAGCAGGAAGCGAGTTCCTGCCGCTGCACGAGTCGACAATGGACAATAGAACTACGAAAAATAAAAATAAAAGTATACAAAAATCGCTATTACAGATACCCTTTACTGCGCAATATTTCCAAATTCAACGAGGATCTGTTGGCCAAATCCAAAAACATGCACAAAAATTTTGGCTTAATTGTATGCATAATTTTATACACTTTTCGATGGTACAATAAAGAAAATGGCGCAAACATCTCTATTACAGCACCTCCCTTCCGGCAGATTTTTTAAAATTCAGGGAGGACTTGCTTGCCATAGCCAAAAACATACACAAAAAATTTGGTTCAATTATATGCATAACTTCATACAGTTTTCGGTGGTACAATAATAAAAATGGTAAATGCATCGCAATTAAAACGCCCTTTCCGACGGAATTTTTCCAAATTCAGGGAGGACCTTCGTGCTATGACCAAAAACAAACACAAAAAATTTGGTTCAATTCTATGGGCAACTTCATACACTTTTCGATGGTACAATATTCAGAATGGCACAAAAATCGCTATTACAGCGCCCTCTACCGGTGAAGTTTTTCCAAATTCAGTGAGGACCTGCTTGCCATAACCAAACACTTAAAATGAGAATTGGTTTAATTCTATGCATAACTTCATACGCTTTTTGATGGTACAATATTCAAAATCGCACAAAAATCGCTATTACAGCGTCCCCTAGAATCGAATTTTTTCCGAATTCAGGGAGGACCTGCTTGCCATAGCCAAAAACTTAAAATAAAATTTTGGTTCAATTCTATGCATAACTTCTTACACTTTTTGATAACACAATGGCGACAGACACACGGACAGACAGACATTTTCTATAAACATGTTTTTGGGGATCTCTGACACGTAAAACGTGTAAATCCGTCGAAAACCGTAAGTCCAAAAAAATTTGGATTACAATACTTTTTTCTATTGAAGATAGAAGAAAGTTATAAGGGAGCAGGACATTTACCATAATTGAATATTTTTTAAAAACCAAATTGCTATTAAAGAAGAAGTTTCAAACAGAATTATTTTTACAAATGTCAAAAAAATCATTGTGGACGCCGAAAAATTCCATTAAAAATCGCAAAATACTAAAATATTGACAAGAGTCAAAATTTAATTTAATGGGGTAGAAAACATTGTAATTGGAAAGCTTTAATGAATGACAAAAAATCGACGCGAAACGTAAAAAAAATAACGAAAACTTCTTTAAAGGTCGAATCAACAATTGCTATATTTCAAAATTCGTAGCTGAAAAATTTACTATACTAGGCTAAATGTTTGAAATCAAATTCCTTTTCCGGATGTCAAAAAATAGCTGTGGAACTGGAAAAAAACGCTAAAACTCAGATTGAAAATCGATGTAAAAGTCGCTAAAATTCAACAAATTGGATATTGTACGACAAACGTGGCAAATAAGGTACGTTCGTACTATAATTTGTTGGATTTGAAATACTTAAACATAATTTAAAAACGTCACAAACGTTTTTTACCCTTTATACCATTATGTAACAGAATTCTTTTGTGGCCCTGTAAATTAATAATAGCTGAACCGCATTATGCTACAGAATGTATATTTAAATGCGCGTCATAAAAGTATTTCAATTTCATTATGTTCCAAAGGCTGTAACATAATTAAAAACTATCTCAAACCATTTTTCCCAGTAGGCCGCAATGTAATGGATTTATTTTGAGCGTCCCTGTAATTATCCACTTCCACCCACCGCGACCAAACCGTCTTACTAAAAGGAGGAGACCGAGGGCTATCTAACCAATGCAACCGTGTGCAGGTGGCAGTAGGTGGTCATGGAGAAAAGTGTCTTTACCCATACACGCTTGCCCTTTT
Source organism: Maratus speciosus (assembly GCA_963932465.1). Taxonomy (NCBI): domain Eukaryota; kingdom Metazoa; phylum Arthropoda; class Arachnida; order Araneae; family Salticidae; genus Maratus; species Maratus speciosus. The sequence goes on along the minus strand of OZ010795.1, from coordinate 122,552,970 downwards.
TTATACAGGATGATTCATAAATATCGAAACAATAGGCTATCTCCTTAATTAATGTCCCTAGTCACATACTTCCAATTGCAAAATTTCATAAAAAAAAGGTGGAAAATTTTATGAGAACTTACAACTCCATAGGGGGTCTATTTTAGAAAATACGAAAATTAATTTTTTATACGGTCCCCGTATGGTAAAATTTCCAAATAGGAATTTTTTTCTTGTACATTCCTGAATTAAACACAAAGTTCCGTCTTCATATCTGCAAAAATCATGGAGTTATGCCTGCTTAAATAATTCGTCAGGATTTAAGGTATTAGATACAAATTGAAATGCGTGTTATTCAAGAAACAATGTTACTTTAAAAGTTACAGGATACATGTAAAAAATATATTTACTGAGTTACAATTTGATTTTTCTCCTTTTAGGGTTCCGTACTTAAAAAGTAAAAACGGAACCATTGTAAGATCACTCCTGTGTCTGTCTGTCTATCACAGCTATTTTACTCATAAACTACGGAACGTGGAAAGTTCATATTGGGGGAAGTGATAAAAATTATTGACTTACATATTTTCAGATTATTAAACATTTATAAATATATTTAGTAAAAATGTGGAAGGGGCAAATTAAATTACTTGAAAAAAATAATCTTTCTTTGTATATAATGTGGGGTATCGTGTGAAGGCTTTCGTAACGCTGAATTCAAAAATACATTTCTTTTAATTTAAGTATTAAATTTTCAAAGATACCGTCGTAAATGTCGCGCAAAAATGTCCCCCCCCCCCCAATTCCGAATCTACAGGAACTAAAATTATGAAAAAAATAGAGGTAGTAGACGTTAATTTAAACCTTGCAGGAAAAGTATAGCGATCTATAGCCTAGGTCACATGGTTTTTGAGATAATAGCATTTTTCCGTTACACACAAATTTCGATATACGGGCATTCCGAAAAAGTGTTGAGCAGCGCTGGAGTTACATATCGTAGCAGAAGTATAAAATCATTATTAATCATGATTTTCGAAACACTTTGTCGGTAATTAGCCGAGTTAAAAAGAACAAAGTGGGATTACAAAAATTAGACGAAGGCATTCGTCTAATTTTTGTAATCCCACTTTGTTCTTTTTAAAATAAATTCTGGGTTCCGTGGTCGGTGGTGCATAGACGCCCTTAGCGGGTGAGCGTCGCCCCTTGAGCATTTTGTGTTTCTCCGTCTGCACACGGCCGGACAGGGCTGTACTCACTAACGAGCCCCAACGTGTCGGGGAACATACCGGGAGAGACGTTAAGCTCTAAGGGGCAGGCCTAGCCGGCCCTGAGCAGTCTCTCTTAGGCTGCCTAACCCTTAAACATATGGACGGTATGGACATGCATAATGACAGAGGCGGCGTACTCTATGTACCCTCAACTTTTAAAGCCTAGTTAACAACTTTTAATGATATATATGTGTAATGTAATGTCCAGTAACAGTATAAAAGCAATAAACGTCAAATTGTTAAAAAGACTTATTTAAGGGGTCTCAGGACTCTTAAATCTTTCATTTAAAATTTAAAAATTTTCATTTAAAATTTTTTAGATGTTAATCTTCTATTTTTTCTGAACATTTTAATATAACTGTTTCCTTCAAACTCTCATTAGAACAGAAGTTATGATTTTTAGAATTATACCCACTAAATAGCTGGAGTGGCATTTTCAAAACTTTTAAGTAATTTTTCTCCAAAATACTTTTTTGCGCATAACGAGCACGATATCTCCAAATTTTTTGAATAATTTTTCATGAAATTTTCAAAACATACGTTTCATGTTAATCTGTATAAACTGGACCTAAAATTTCCTTTTTATTGTTCAAAAATATGTATTTTTAAATGATTGTTCTTAAATTTTCAAAATTTTGTATTAGCTAAATACAACTTTGTACTAAAAATATAAAAATGTTTTAAATACATATTTATTTTAGTTCATGTTAATTACTACAATCTGAAGCATAAGTAGGCATCAAAATTTTTATTCTAGTTGCAATATTTATTTTCTAACCGTGCGCATAAGCTGTTATACCATTTTTTCTACTTGTCAAAGGTCTGACTGTTGGGAGCACCCCGTAAATGCTAATTCTGCATCTTCCAATTTTTTAAATACATAAAATGAAAGAAAGAACTTATATACTTCATCTCAATAAAAATTGTGTTTTAAAATCATATACATTTTAACATATTAAATGTTGGAAATAGTCTCTTTTTTTCATTTTTCCAATTTTAAGAGCCCTGAGGCCCCTTAATTAGAATGAAATACATAAATACTATGGGGTTTGCGACTATTTTGCATTGAATGGATCTTTCAATATACCTCGAGTGATTTTAAATCAGCAACGACCAAGGTGGCCTTGCGAATTTGTGACCTCCTTTCGAAGCACGCTTAGCACAATGCGAAACGTAAACTTTGAACGAATGTTTTGTTTTAGCTACACTGTAGAAATAAAGGTTATTACTATGCTGAATTTAGTTTTATGAAATGCCAAATAAAGTTTAAATATCACTGCTTTTATTGTCAGTACCAAATTAAGTTCATTATAAACAAATTAAGATAATATTAAACTAGTCGGATGTGTCAATCCCAAAACTTTCTAATATCTCATACATGTTAATACTTATTGATAAATGGAGAACAGCAGTGACACCAGTTAGGTGATTTATACCAAAATCTAATCAGGGACAAATTACGTGAGCTTCTAATTGAATTTGAAGTTTAATGAAAATCCTTGCGTTAGTTTCTGAGATAGCTATTGCGGAAATCGTGAAAAGTTCTGCATAGCACTTGCACCTCTTGGCCAATTTACACCAAAAACGTATCAGGAAAAATTTATAGGGACTAACTAAACCAATAGTTGGATGAAAATTCATGCATTGGTTCTTGAGATATAGCTATTGCGGAAATCGTGAAATTTGCAGCATAGTAGCGCCACCTGTTGGGCTATTTACATAAAAAAACTACACAGCACTAATTTATATCAGGGGCTAACTGAATCTGAAGGTTGATGAAAATTCCTGCATTAGAGCTTTTGCGATAATCACGAATAATGCAGCTTAATAGGACCAACTATTGGGCAATTTACAATAAAAGGTTATCGGCACCAAATTATATCAAGGACTAACTGAATATGAAGGTTGATGAAAATTCCTGCATTACAGCTTTTGCGATAATCACGAATAATGCAGCTTAATAGGACCCCTATTGGGCGATTTACAATAAAAGGTTATCGGCACCAAATTATATCAAGGACTAACTGAATCTGAAGGTTGATGAAAATTCCTGCATTAGAGCTTTTGCGATAATCACAAATAATGCAGCTTAATAGGACCAACTATTGGGCGATTTACAATAAAAGGTTATCGGCACCAAATTATATCAAGGACTAACTGAATCTGAAGTTTTCTGAAAATCCGTACTTTAGTTCTTGAAATATAGCTATTGTGAAAATCACGAATAATGCAGCGTAATAGGACCATCTATTGGATTAAATTACAAAAAATTAATTTACTTCGAAAAGTGCAGGAAAAAACCTTGGGGACGGTGAGACCACCAATAAAGCCACGATGCTAGAAATTGATATTTAAATGCTGATTTAAATTCTACAGTAAATTTCCTGCTAAAGAATTTTAGAAATTTTTTCTCTAGCATACTTCTGCATGAGAAAAAACTTGAAAAAAATTCTGTGGCTGCATTTGAAGTGATTTTCTGTATAATTTTATAGGTTTATAATTTTTTATGGTAAAAAAATTAAAACCTAGGGACAGAGTTTAAAAAATAACCCTAAAAATGTGTGCAGGCTAATTTTTAGTTACTTATTTATATAAAACAATAGTTCGTTTCAGAAAAAAACTACATCGTATTATTTTTATTGAAATAATTTTATCCAGACAGCGCCAAACTTAAAAATCAGCTTCAGGGACACGGGACGGTACAGGAGTTTTGCAGGTGTTTGTACCCCCAACATCGTCCAAAACTTATTTATCTCGTTAATATTGTTGTGCAATAATGCAATAGGATGTTCCCAAGTATATGAAATAAATAAAAACACAAAAGCGTATTAAAATAATTATTATTCAGGGACATGAAAGTCAAAAGATTGTGAGAATGTCCCGTATAATACTTGAAAACTTTGAACATTATTCTTTATTTTAATTACTGCATCTCAATAAAATATCTCAATAAAATAGTTATTATAATTTAATTTCTGTTTATTTTTGTCGTTTTATAAATAAATTTTTGTCGTTTATTAAATCAAATTTTATTTTCTTGCAGCATAAACTACGTGAGGCAACGGATTTGTGGGTGAGAGCATTCGACTCCACCAAAACTGCATCTGATGTGGCCGTGGATGCACTAAACATAGCAATGGAATTGATGCCTGATGATGAGTAAGTTTTTCGTTTTACCCATGCACATTAATTTTCATCAAGAGGCGGTACACCTTGAAAAATGTGGGAAATCTACTAAAACTACGAAATTTTGATTTTGTTATTAACCTTTCTTGACTAAACACCGATTTGAAAAACATTTACTCACATGTTAGAAAATATCATTTTAATCATCTAATAAGAAAATAATATGTTGTGGTCATCACAAAACTTTTTTTCCATATAAATCACGTCAATTAAATCATTTAAATAATACAAGAAATTACATAAATTTAGCACCAATTCATATCAAAGTATATCTGAATTTAAAGTTAGATGAAAATTCGTACATTAGTTCTTGAGATAGAGCCATAGCGGAAATTCTGAAAAATGTGACATAGCAGCACCACCTGTTGAGCGACTTACACCAAAACATAAACAGCAGTAATTCAAACCAAGGTATACCAGAATCTGAAGTTCGGTGAAAATACAAGCATTAGTTCTTGAGTTATGGATATTGCAGCAATCGCAAATCATGCATCATCGTAGCTCCTCCTGTTGAGTTATTTACACCAAAATGTAGAAAACGTAAATTCCTGTCAAGAACTGAATCTAAAGTTTGATGAAAATCCGTGCATTAGTTCTGGAGACTGATCTCTTGAGGAAATCTTGAAAAATGCTGCATAACGGCGCCACCTGTTGAGCGATTTACACCGACAACTAATCAGCACGAATTTATATCATGGACTAACTGAATATAAATTTTTATTAAATTCCGTTCATTAGTTCATGAGATAGAGCACCACAAAATTTGAGTCACGCACAGACTCACAGACAGACATTTTGTAAAAAACATGTTTTTCGAGTTCTCTGATCCCTAAAACGTATAAATCCGGTGAAAAATAGAATTCGAAAATTTTCATGAATACAATACTTTAATCTTGTATAGATAGAAGAAAGTAAAAAAAAAAAATAATTAAACTAGTGCCAATTACGAAACATCCCTATATCTCATGCATGTTAATACTTTAAAATTCGTTATCATAGTGCCGAAATTAAATGATAATCTATACCCATCATGAAGAATGTCAAAGTATATGTTCTTTGAATTGTGTGTGTTTTACAAAGAGGTATAACTATCGCATTTTTCAAACGAATCGTTGAATTTCCGTATTCACCCTGTTAGATATATGAACTTAAAGAGCGATGTCAGTGTGCACTCAAGCCAAATATGGACCTATTTGTGTGAAATTGTAACAGTGGTTAAATTCCGTAAATTGATTTTTGCGCTAGAGGAAGCGCGAATGTCGTGAAAATGCAGCATTTCGGTGCTATCTGCTACATTTTTACAAAAAAGCAAATCAGCACCGGCTGATATAAAGGTTTAACAGTATGTGAAGTTTTATGAAAATCCTTTCATTAGTTCTTGAGACATGACTATCGGTAAAAACGTGTAAATCCTAAAAAATGCATCACGTAAATACCACCATTTAGACGGTTTACACCAACACTTAAACAGCAACAATTTATCTCAACATCTAACAAAATCTAAAGTTTGATGAAAATACGTGCATTAGACCTGGAGATAATGCTATCGGGAGAAATCATCAAAAGTGAAGCATTGCTGCGATACCTGTTGCACGTTTTACGCCAAAGCATAATCAGCAATATTCTATCTCAATATCTAACAGACCGGGAGCCGACAGCACAGACAATCACCTCATCGAGTTCAAGGATGGAATTTTAGGATTAGTTAAATCTTGATTCGCATCTTAAAACGCAATCGGTCTTCCAAGTCATATCTTGGTGGCAATCATCTGAAAACCCCATTTTAGCGGTTGACTCGTAGGATTACCATTGCGTTTTCCTGCTCCCAGTCCTCCATGTTTTCATACCTTTTAGTGCTTGAAAACACAATGGTAAACCTACGAGTTAGTTGCTAAAATTGGGTTTTCAGGTGTTTTGCACCAAGATATGACTTGGCAGACTGATTGCGTTTTAATATGCGAATCAAGATTTAACTAATCCGAGAATTTCATCTGTGAATTCGATGAGGTGATTATCTGTGCGGTCTGCTCGCGGTCTATAAGTGAATCAAAAGTTTCATTCAAATCTGTGCATTGCACTCTAAATTAAAATGTCTGAAATTCAGACACTTAAGTGTCTGAAATGGAGTGTTCAATTTTCAGACATTTTAAAATGTCTGAATTTTTTCAGACACTTTTTGCGTCTGAATTTCAGACACTTCAAACGTCTGAATCGCATCCATTTTTTTGTAAGCATCATACGTAGCCATGTTTGACCACGTTGAATCCTGGAAAAATATTTGGCTGTGGTCCTGCCCCCCCCCCCCCCCCCCAATACAGCCTGATTTTTTTGGTGCTCTCAGTTTTGGTATACAATTTTCGTTACGTTGATAATTTAAATCTTTTACGACATTGTACTGATTATAATCAATATCTTGAACTTCAGGAGTAGAACAAGATTAAAAAACAAAAAATATTTATCTAAATATTAGATTTTTTTAAATTTATTTTGTTTTTAACCTTATTTTACTTTAAAAGTTCAAAATATTGATTATAATCAGTACAATTTCGAAACAGATTTAAAATAGAAGCTTTACAAATATTGCACATCAAATTTGGGGGCACTACAGTCGTAGGTGGACGCGGCACTTCCCAGTTTGCCCTTCCTTTAATCAAGAAGTACTTTTGCAAAAAACGCAACCCTGCATTATAGTTGTCTAAATTGAGATGTCCGGTATTCGGGAGTATCCGTTGTGGAGGTTAATGGACATTCTCGAATAGCGAACACCTCTATTTAACGAATACTTTTTTAATCAGCAGACATACATATTTGTATATTTTTACCTCAAAAAAGTAGACATCTCCAATTATCGGACAAATTCCGCGGTCCCGAAGTGTTCGCTATTAAGGGCTTTTAAGGTACATAGATAAATATATATATATATATTATAATCTTGTCCTACTCTAAAAGTTCAAAATATTTATTATACTCGGTTGAATGTGGAAAAAGATTTAAAATATCAGATGTACGAAAATTGCAAAAATCCCCCCCCCCCCAAAAAAAAATGAAAATACAAAAAAATATATTGCCACATAGGCATTTTTACATATACATCACTTGATAATCACAACAGCCATTTAACTATGAATAATGAAAATAAATAAATAAATATTCTACTTTAATAACATTGGGGGAAAAATGACTTTGGTATTTTGTTAAATATATTTGCGTTTTTAAACTTGTCCTACTCTAAAAGTTCAAAACTTTCATTATAATCAGTGCAAGATTTAAGATATCAGCTTTACAAAAATTCATGCAAAATCCCCCCTCTCCCCCCCCCCCCCAAAAAAAAAAGAAAATACTTATTTAAAAATTATGTTTTTAAAAAATTTATATTTCCACATGGGCAAGTTTTTATGTAGATCAGAGGGTACTCACAAAAGCTATTCAACTATCAATAAAAACAAATAAGTACATATTCTATATTAAAAACATGAGGAAAAAATAACTTATGATTTCCAAACTTCTTTCATCTTAAATATAAACAGTAACATCTGTCATTTTTTGTATTTTTCGTATAAGTGCATATAAATAAAGTTACCACAATTTTAAATACGAAATCTAGTTAGAGGTTTTTACTTTTTCCCATTATAAATTTCAAATTACTTTTTTATTAAAAATAATAAAAAAATCAGTATTAGAGTTGATTGCAAATCAAATACACATGTATATTTTTACAGGCAGCTTCATATAATAGACCAGTCTCATTTACTTTATTTATCTTTTTTTAATCTGCGGTTTTATGCCAGGAAGTAAGAAAGCATTAGGTCATCTTTCAAAGTTTTTTTTTTCTTTACTTCCTTGTGGCCGTCATTTACTGCGAGATAAAAATTATCCATTGAAACTAAGAACTGACATTGAATATATAATTCGTAATAAAAAAGAACGTCATAAGTTTAAAAATATATACTTCTAGAATAGTGCGGTTTTTTGCGAACAGATTCAAAACTAATTAAATTTCATACAGGATTTTGTTTAGTACAATAAATAAAATCATAAAATACACTAATTTTACTACTATAAAGAAACTTACTTGAGTTGCTGCAAGAGGTAAGAAATATTCCTCGATTTGAAATTTTAAAAACTACCACAACCACAGTGAGGGAGAAAGACTTTCATCAGTTTAAAAGGTAATCCCATAATACATCCGACTAGCCATATTTAAAGAATAAGATGTTTCATCCTAAAAACAGGACCCGCCAGACAAAAGTTTCTTTTTTTTTGCCAGCTTCGACAGGACGAAGATGAATAACACAATATTATTGATATAAATTGATACGAGTTAACACTAAGCCCATTGCACACGCTTTGTAGAATTTCCGGGTGTAATCTTCAACCGTCGTCTACTTCTGTTCTGTGTCTATCCCGCCCTTGTATCGACGACAGCTTCTAAGAGACATTTGATGTCGAGCACACACGTCAGATGTATGTATTCAATAAATAAATAATAACGAATTAAAATCACAGTACTTCACATTTCGCAAAAACCGAATTAAAATACACGCGTACATAAAAACAAACTTTGTTTGAATTACAACGTATACCACTTCGAACGAAGACATCTAAAACGCATGCGCAACTGGGAGTGCTAGTGCCCCCTGGTGGTTATTGCGTCGGAAGAATCAAAACGTCTTAAATTAAGACACGTTTAAAGCAATGAAGTGTCTTAAAATAAGACGTTTGCAGATATTTTAGACATTATTCTCAGTTCGTTTACACCATGGTCATAGTAAGACGCTTATGTATCTTAAATTAAGACATCTATAGTGTCTTAATTTTCAGATTAAGACACTTAAGTGTCTAAAATTCTTTTTCAGTCACATATGTGTCTAAATTTAAGACGCTTCTATTTGCAGTGTGGTCATGAGATAGAGTACCCATATGTTTTTTATATACACACAGATATTTTCTAAAAACTCTCAAATTGTCAGTTAGACAGTATGAACAGTAAGGTCTTATTCTAATTTATTATCAGTCTGATCCTGTTCAGCACTTTCTAAAATGTATAAATCCGCTCAAAATCAGAAACAGATTTTTTTTACGAATCCAGTACTTTCTTCTTCAAACCTAGAAGAAAGTAAAAAATATGGATTAATCGATGATTTTGTTTTGCTTTTGCAATAAACAGAAAATTACATACTTCTCATAAGTAGTATCGATTTTCTAATATAAAACTGTAAGGTATACGAATTCACCTTTTGTATAAGTTTATTTTTGGACGTCTGAAACGTTTTTAATTTAAAAAAAATTACAAAGTTCATTTTAGCAATAAAGATGCGAAACGTCCCAAATGATCGATATAAAATTGGTTCGATGAATGAACTCAGTATCGCTATATACTATTGGGAGATAGCACCCAGTAAATAAAATCATCTTTTAAAGTCTACAGTAAAATTGACTTTGGAATATGTTGAATATATGTGACGGTGTGATCAAAGGGCTAAAAGTTTTAAAACCAGAGGATCCGACAATGATTCTTCAATCCTTAAACAATAGACAATTCCTTGTTTTAATTAAAAACTGTAATAGTGTTTTTTGTATTGGACCCTAACAATGCCAAAAAGAAATTTTATAAGTTATCCAATGTATCCCAAAATTTTTTTGAAATTTATTAAAAGCGGTAATTCTGTATTAGCCGCTGAAAAAATCGCCAAAGATATCGACATTTTTTTATAGCGTCTATTTCAATGCATTTAAATTAGTGTAATATCTGTATTTTAATTATAAATTGAGGTGTCAATTTCATCTTGGAATTTCAGCTGGAAACAAATGCTGAGTTTGACAGTCTTTTAAGGAATATTCCATAATCAAGTGCAGACGATGAATTGTCAAAAACGTCATGCTAATATTATTTAAAAAAACAACAAAAAATCAAATTCAGATACAGTTTTCATATAAATTGTATTTCAAAATGCATTTTTCGGTGGTGTTAAAGATCAGTCTTTTGCGATGTTTCGAAGTGATTAAATTTGCGGAAAAGGGGAATAAAAATGTCTTAGTCCGTTGCTATAACCATCGTCGGTGTTATTCACGAGGACGTTTTAGTCTGATTCTATACATTATTCTATTATAAAGCTATCTGTAAATTATTCCCATACTCAGTAGCGAGATTTAAGCGTAATTCGTAGCTAATAAGTCGCAACTTCCAATGTAATGTGGATACTTACACGAATTCTGCATACCATTGTTAAGGCCATTATATGATAAGTCTTTTTATAAATCACCATAAAAAAACCCCGTAGGACGCGCTTCATACTAGAAAATTAACAGGTGGTCATCAACTGCTATAAACACATGTCTTAAGGGGACAAGATCGCAAATGAACAGAAAGGAAAAAGAAAAGATATTACAAAGTGGACGACAGTTAGCGCTAGCAGAATGTAAGTACGAAAGAGAAGCACATGCAGAATTGCAAGGTGTTGCCACAATGATAGAAAAAAATTATAAAAAAGAAATGAGAAAGGTAAATAAAATCAATAAATAAAAGTAAAAAAAAAATAAATAAAAGGCACGATTTTGCAAGATATAAAGATAAGATTTGCAAGATGTGCAAGATAAAAACAAAAGAAAAGTTTCTTTTTTAAATTAAAAATTAAGAGACAAGAGTGGAGAGTAAAGAATTACAAAAGTAATTTTCAATCGGAAGAGGGAAAAGTACATGATGGAAGATCGTTGACAAGTTTATAATAATTGTAAAGGCCATTTTAAGTTACATTTGCAAATGATATTTATATTATTTGAGTAATGCTGTGAATTTTTTGGGAATTACACGTCTAAGAAAACTTATTTATTTCCAGAAAAGAGGCTCTCTTCTGACACAAGGTTTGGGATTTATATGACCTGCCAATTTATGACCCAAGTCATCTAAATAAGACGATGCAACGGTCCATCCGTGAGAGGGTTACCGAGTGCCCATAACCATCAAATTTCATTTTTAAATTTGAGAATATCTGTTACACTTCTTGAAGTAGAATTTTAAGTATTTTCAACACTTTACAACATAGTTGAAAAGTGTTTATGAATTCGACTTGTCTGTCCGCCTGTCTGTGCTTTAACTGGTGTAAATATTGTCCGAATGCTCTGATCAATATTTTATGGCAAATATAATGGAGATATGTTATTGGGAATCATTATGACATGTTCGGTATTGAAAAAGAAGTGTGTAGCATTTATGTTTCATTTACAGGGACACTCAAAAGAATTCTGTTACATTATCATCTATGGAAAAGAATCGTTTGCGCGATATTTTAATGATATCACACTATTTAAAATATATTGAAATTGGTATTTATCATTGAAGCAAACTACAAGGTTCTTACTGTAGAGCATGGTGAGGATAGAATTTATCGTTCATTTACAGGAATATTCGAAAAAATTTGGCTATAGAAGAAAATGAACAATAATTGAACTACTGAAGCCTACAAACAATAATTCTGTATCCATTTATTGACGTTATCGTACATCCCTTTATTAACGAAAATTACTGAATGGAAATTTTCAACTGTGCTATGCGTTTAAATGAACTAACTTTTGGCATACTATGTAGTATACATGCATATCATTAGATCATATATAGTGCTGCACAAAATAAATATTATATTTTCCCGACTATTCATGGTAATAGGATAAATTTGGTTTTGAAAAACGTTATTGTTATGCGTTTTTCAAATTGTTCAAATAAACATAATCTTTAATAAACTGTGAAGTTTTGATATAGTATTCTGAATGTGATGAAGAGTTTCATTTATACCGTATGCATGATTTTTCCTTCTTGTATTATATATGATTGAACAAGCTATTGCTTACGAAAACTTCGGACCTGAGGACTTAGCTTTTTAAGTGACAGATGAATTTTAACCTGTTGATTCGCCAACTTATAGTGCGAGCTGTCACTTAACACGCTGCTGTAATGCACCTGCTTGAATTCAATTAAGTTTATCCATTAAAATATACGATGTATTATTGATGTGCTTGTATAAAGCACCCAATCTTTAATCCATATATTTATGATGAGAGATTTGAAAAAACTTTATTATTTTTAACTGTGAAAGGGAAAAAAAAACCGTGAATCGAATCTATGATTATTGACTTAAACTTTAAACATTGAAACATCCAACTTACCAATTTAGTTTTAAGTTCCAGATTTATAATAAGTAAAATTTTAAACTTCTTTTGATCAACGTTTTTTAATTCGTTGAGTAAACTGCGAAATCTATGGTTTCGACTTATTTATTGACAATCAGCTTTCACAGTATAAAAAAAAATATATATCTGTCAACTACTCATTTTGTTGTTCCTAAGATTAATATATAAGAAAACTAGGGAGGCTCTGCGCCCTACGAGCTACGCTCGTCAACCTCCGTTCAGACAGCGCACACTTTAACAGCACGCTAATTGATCGGCTTTAAAAAGATTTCAGAAGATTGAATTATAATTTGAATCTGACAATTATAATCTGACGTAATTTTCACCAAAATTTTCTTTCCCTTTTTAATATTCACGCAAAAATACTTTTGCTAGAAATGAAATACTATGATCATCTTAAAATATCAAATAAATGTCTCGCGCAATTTTTAAATGTAAACTGTTTTGAAATATTATTTTTTGTTCATTTTACGTAATAAGTGCAATGTGACGTAAATGTGACGTAAATTCTCCTATTTAAGACTTGTAACGCATGTTAATGAATTTATTATCTTACAATATTCTTTCTCTTTTCAAATTCATGTGTAAATATAGTTTTTATGACGTAATTTTCAATGAGTTCTTGCTTTTTATATTTTCTGTTTACAATAGCCACGTGTAAAATAAATTTTTAATTTGAAGCAAACATTATTGTTTGCGCTGTTTATACAGTTGGCAACAGTTTAAATTAATACAATTTTCTAAAATGTGTAAAAAACATCTCTCGAAATGCTGACAATTTGAATTTTTAAAATAGAAATAAAACCTCAAAAAATGAGTCAAATTAAAAAACTAAATGCAGTCTGCACACCGGGAAATTTTGATTCATAAAATGATCTAAAAATGATTAAATTCGTATGTACAGTTTTTGCTCCTATAAAACGTTTTTAATGAAACGATTTTGTCCAACTTTGGCATTAAATATCTCTTAAAATAATTCTTCGATTTGAAAACTGTCTGCATCAGCGTGTTTATCAAACATTTCTCTATAATAGTACCCATTTTCATATTTTTGTATGCAACATTTTTTTTAATATTAACGAAGAAAGTCCATGTTAAGGTCCATGTTAAGTCCATGTAAGGCTAAGTTAAGGCTCGTGCAAAAACGCATTTACGATCAAATAATTCAAACTGTCAATTACGGGGTTTGAAAAATATTCTTGTCAGATGCCCCGAGAAGGAACGGGTAATAAGTTCCCAATTAGATTGATTCTAACAGCAATTCGATTCCAAAATGATAGTCTTAGCTCTTGGGTTGTCCGGAAAAACTGCGACATTGCTATCAGGTGGAAGAACTGCTCATTCCGCTTTCAAATTGCCATTGAACATGCAGTTCATTGAAACTGTCATATACAATGCTTCCAAAGCATCCGGCATGGGAAAGGTAATGTAGAAATGCAAACTTATTGTTTAGGATGAATGCACAGTGGCGCACAAAGAATCGTTTGCTGCTCTTGATCGATCATTGCAGTATTTCTTGGAAACATCAGACCATTTGGGAAGGCATTAATATTCCTTGTAAGAGATTTTATGCAAATATTACCTGTAATTCCTCGTCCAACATCAGCGGACGAAATAAATACGTGCCTGAAGTACACTACTTTGTGGCTATACATAAAAACGTTAAAATAACTGCAAATATGCGTGTTCAGCTTCAAAACAACCGATCAGATGAGATATTCACACCAATTGCTGGAATTTGGGATAGGCAAGGTGCCGGTTGATCTGACCTCAATACGAATTTCTTTGCCTTATAACTTCTGCAATTTAGTGACGTCAAAAGAATTTGTTACGGTAAGAATTGACGCAGAAATAACAATCTTGACAGGTTCTTTCAAAGATGACTGGTCACTATAAGAATTGTCATAGAAGCATTAATCTTGACAGGACCTTTCAAAGGTGAGGATTTCCTTATTTCCCGCATTCCTGTGATTATAACGGATATGCCATTTCAATTTAAGAAATTGCAATTCCCAAATTGATTGGAGTTTGAAAACACCATCAACAAAGCTCAGGGCCTACCTTTAGAATTCCGTGGTTTAGATTCAGACACCGATTGCTTCTCACACGGGCAAGTATATGTTGCGCATTCTAGAATCTGCAAACCAGACAATGTCTATATCTGCACACATAATGTAACAACAAAAATTATTGTATGCCCACAAGCACTGTGAAATTAAACATGTTAAAAACGTGCGATTTCTCTTTTTTTTTCTTTTCCATTTAGCCAGAGCAAACCGCAGCAACGCGTGGCTGGGTACAGATAGTCTTTTTAATAAATAAATAAAGGACATTAATAAATAAACATAGGTGAAACGGCAACTGTGAACTATTTTAAACACTAAAGAGTGGAATATATCTTTAATTTAATAAAGAAATCAATCAATAAATAAATAAAGAAAAAGGATTCGACACTCGACGATTTCATATCGTTAAGCCATATTGCCGTAAACTTTACTAAGCATCTAATTTCTTGACAAATATAAAAAATACGTTCATTTGCATAATTGATTATCCTAAAAATCACGCAATCATTCGACCTAGAAATTGAAATGAATAGTTTTCGGATATTTATTTTCCTTTAATATCTTCCTCAGTATCCAATTTACAAAATCTGAGTAAACCAAAAATGCTCTGTAATTAGGGTTTCGTTCATCTCACGAAGCCCTTATAGTCTCCATTCTCTGTATGGCCATCTGTTCATTACAACGCTCGTTCTTGGAAACTATTTAAATTACAGCCTTGATTTTTTTTACATAGACCTGAATATTCCCTGTCACACCCCAAATCATAAAATTTTGAAAACTGTCATTTTAATTAAATGATGTAATGACATCCCCTCCCCCCTTTTTGAGACTTCAGAACACAAACTTAATTTCTACTATTCTTGTGAACTCGGTAGTCTTGTGGTAGGAAGTGTTATTTCTAACCGAAAGGTCTCTGGTTCGAAGCATGTCGGCGAAAGTTGAAATTTCCCTTTTTTTCACATTTAATTGTCAGATGGATTTAACAAAAAAAAAAAAAAAATCGTACTTTTTTGCCATTTTACGGGTTTTTTGTAATTTTAATAAATGTTAGCATCCTTTTTTTGACGCTATGTAGTGAGTGTTTGGAAAGTGCAAGAATTAATATAGTTTTTTTTCGGAATTAGTTCAAAAATTTAAATATGTTTTAAAGAATTTTTTATTTTAAAGGTTATATTTTATACCTCTGCTATATTTTTGAAATTGCGGACATTAAAAATATTCGGATTTTTTTATATTTAAATAATTTTACTTGAATATTTTGAATTTGGAATAAAATTATTTTTAAAACTTAATATAACTAAAACTGCTGCCATTTATGTAACGGTTTGATAATTATAAATCAACAATTTTCAATTATTTATTTAAGTATAAAATATTTTAAAAGATATATTAAACGAAACCCTCTGTGCCATCTGCGATAACACCATCCCTCTTTTTTTTTACTCTTGAATTGGCATTTTCGGTTGAACTAGAACCTTATTTTCTGGAAGATTTTATAACACACGAAAAGGGGAAAACCCTTCATTTATAAACCTAGATCGGTTGCATGAATTCCTCATAATCAGGAACACAAAACCTGTAAAAAGTGAATGTTTTAAAATAATGCTGGTGTAGGAGGAACAAATTCTAAAAAACCGTCCAATTACAATACCGTCTCGGTGGATAACGTGGTTTTTCCATGATCGGGAATCTGAAATATACTGTATTTAAAACTCGTTAACATCGTTGAAAAGTGCTTATTTTAGTCGGTTAGTCTGTCCATGCAGTAACTCGTATAAATAGTATCAGATTGCTATGAAATTGATATATATTATTGGAGTTTAATGGTGGCAGATTCGGTTATTGAAAATGTAATGTACAGTAGTACACCGGCTTACGACACCTCGACTTACGTCATTCCGAATTAACGTCGTCTGGCCTGAAAAAAAATCTTTAATTAAGATGCTCTCTGACCTTTTTGAAGATTTTCGGTTCTATGGGGGGGGGAAACTTTCCCGCGACAGCCATCTGATATTGACAAACAAATAAAACAAGTCACAAGAAAAAGTTTAGAAAACTCTGCTATTACAGAGAGCTTCTAAGAGAAAAAAAATCTCTCTTCAAAGTTCAATGCGGGATTTTTTTTCATTTGCTCAAATATTTGAAACGGCAGCTAAGAGAAAAATAAATTACAAGTTAAAAACTTATTGATTTATTCCAAATTCTTGTATCGCGCCCGTCGGCCTAATCGTTCGGAGTTTTCGTGGTTTTCTTCGAGCCGTGGATCTTCCATGCGTTAATACGGGTTAGGTTCCCTTAGAAAGACCCCCACGAAGGGCACTCCCCACGGGCCTATATCCCTCGTGTAGATAATTGGCCGTCAAAAATAAACCCAACCCAAATTCTTGTATTACAAACGTATTTTATTTTACTCACTTTTATTTCCTTAAGTGTATGTAACACAATCCCTAAAGGCAATAAAATATGTTAATTAGATCATTGACAATTTTTAATAATTATCCTTTTTTGCGTATCTAAATGTACCTCGACTTACGTCACTAATCTTGAAATGGGTTCCTGACCTTAGGTGAGGTATTACAGTATAGCGTTAAGCGTTCATTAACAGGGTTGCTAAAAAAAAAAAAAAAAATCCGTTACATAACGGCCTAGGGGGAAAAACCGTGTGTGGTGTATTTTAATAATATTATGCTATTTTAAATACCGGGTGATCCAGATGTTCCAGGAGTTTTGAAATGTTAATAATTAGAAAACTATGTACAATAGAAAGGCGCGGTTTTCACATATATGCTCAGTAACATGAGGGGTTTGTGTTAATAATGAGCTTTTGTTTAAATAACAGTTAAAACGTTTGGCAGTAGTTGGCGCTGCTGTACAACATCGAAAATATCTGTACATGCGTTATATGCACATGAATTCAATGAGCAATATCCTTCCCAAGATATTTCTCAAATTTCGCTTTAAGGGTCGTTTATGTTCAAACGCTTTTTCGAAAATTAAAGAAATTGCATTTAAAACGAATTTTGATGTATAACTGCTATGTTTAAACATGCTTTCTTTGCGTGACAAACCTTTGTTTGTTAAGCTATTTTACAAAGAGGATGAATCGGTAAATTTAGCTTTGCTTTCTTATCGTACAGTGCGTGTGGTTAAAACTGGCAAAAGACCAATGACCGTTTCAAATCTGAAGGCTGTGATAAAGAGGTTTGAGGAAACGGACTCATTGGAAGATCGTCAAAGATGCAGGAGACCCCTACTTTTTTTTGCAGCCGTAAACAAGGTTGAACATGATGCCAACACTCAATCGGTTTTATTTTACCCCAGCAAAACTGTATCATCAATTTCAACGCCACTTGTTGGCAAAAAAGTGTAGCTAATTAACATTCTTTTTTCATTAAAACAAAAACAAAAACAAATCCTATATGCTTCTAGGCATTTTGCTTAAAACCGCATCTTTCTATCGTATACAGTTTACTAATTACACTGGTTTCCAAAAATTAAGCAAAAATCACAAAAAGAGCGATAACTCGTTCAAAAATTAATCTATCCATATGAAATTTACATATGTTGCGAACTAAAAGATGCTGAATAAAATTACAAAATGCAAATTAGTGGCGCTGCAATCGGATTGCGTCACCTGTGAGGAGCATAAAAATACATGATAGAGTGTACGGCTGCTGGTGTCGCTGTGATTATAAGATAAGAAAAACTGAGATAGCCAATTCATTAGTATGATGTCGAGGTATCATTTGACGGCGTAACTGCTATATAGAGCTATTGGAAGATTGGAGGTAGGCCAAAGTCAGACAGAGGTGGCCAGATGGCTAAATCTGTGTCCTTCTGTTGTTCATAGGCTTTGGAAACAATTGCCAATGTCCTCGAGACGATTTAGCGAAGGACGGCCAATAGCTAAGATAAGCGCCAATGACGATATTTGCGGTTACGTGTACAAAGAAATAGAACAGAAACACCCTCTCTTCTTAGTCTCCCTTGTTGCAGCAACTGGAAGGTTGGTATCAACGTCTACTGCTCGTAGAAGGCTTCATGAAGGTGTTCTTTACGCGACGCGACCCGACATTTGTGTGCCGCACACATCACGTCACCGGAGGGTACGTTTAAGTTGTGCACGTCAACATGTCCACTGGATGGCTGATCAATGGAGGCGTGTTCTCTTCAGGGATGAGTTCCAGTTTAGCCTTCAAAGCGATAGTAGGCATTGTTTGATTTGGAGAGAACAAGAAACCCGCTATCATCCATCAAAAATTCATAAAAGAGATTCGTATGGAGGAGGCAATGTCTGTGTTTGGGAAGGTATTTCTTTGGGCGGACGTACAGGCATCCATGTCTTTTAAAATGTAACTGTAAATGCTCACGTCTATAGAGATGACATTCTTGATGCTTATGTGAGACCTTATGCCGGTGCGATAGGTAATTATTTCCTATTACAGGACAATAACGCTCGACCGCACAGGTCTCACATCGTAGAAGATTAACTTCCACACCAAACCATTCAGCGCATGGAATGACAAGCTCGATCACTGAATTGAATCATATCGAGCATGTTTGGGATGCTTTAGGAAGATGTGTCATTGGTCTCAATGCCCTTCCTCAGACACTTGCCACGCTTACAACTGCTTTACAAGAGCAGTGGCTCGCACCTCCCACATAACTTATCAATCGCACAATTGACAGCATGACACATCTCTATATGTGCTGTATTGCTTCTAAGGGTGATCATACTCCATATTAAAAGAACTTTACCTATACTAAACTAACACATTTATTTCTTTATTTTATAACTGTGTTAATTTCTGAAATGCCACAATCGTCTCGTAATTTCTTTTAATGCTATTTTATACCTTACTATGTGTTGTACATTGTGACTCAGTTTTATTAAAATTTGCTTGTAACATTTTGGGTAATCGCTACTTTTGTTACTTTTCCTTAATTTTTGGAAACCAGTGTATTAACATTTCAAAACTATTGGAACTTCTGGATTACCCGGTATATTGAAATTTGTATACATCAGTGAGGTGTACTAGAAAACTTACTGTAGAATCTCATGTACATATGATTTGTCATTGATTTCCAGGATAAGAATAAAGAATCTGCCTACAATACTGTCTATGAAGTATAGTTGCTTGAAATGAGCTTTGAGTTGTAATGCGCGCTTTAAAATTTAACCAGGATTTTGTATATTACTGGGTGTGTATAAATTCTATAGATACTATGCAGGGCTACACAAAAGATCTCAAGAGTACTTTCGTTTATTGACGGAAATTTCTGAATGAAAACTTTCAACTGTGCGATGTGTTTTAAGGTTCACCTACTACCCTCAAATCTACCTACCCTAATTGGTCCACCCTGAAATCGCCGTTTCTGCGAAAATTTTCGGTTCTGATTTTTATTATTTTAAATTAAAGTTCAAACATTTAGGATTCTAAAAATGCTTTACTTTTAGTTCAGTGATAATTAGAAGTAAAGTTATAGACCAAAATATAAAACCTTTTATACATAAGTTTTTGTGCGATATTAAAAACTTAACTTTTATTTTCTGGAAAACCGCGTTTTTCTTTGTGTACATTTACGAGAAACATAATTTCTTAAAAAGATTTTATCATATTGAAATAAAATTTGGTGACAATGTTCTGCTCATCTATTGCTATGTTATGAAGCAAAATACAGCTTTTAAGTAAGTATATATTATTTTAAGAGCTATTTTTATTAAGAAATACACATTTTATTTTTAAAAAGTATGTTTTATACACAAAATTTGGTATATGTAAATTAATTTAAGAGGTTATTGCAAATCTTTTGCTTCATGGCATAGGTAAGTGGTTTGATGAATATAATGATGAAAAAAAGTGAAATAGATTTTGTTATAGAAGGTTAGGTATAAACGAAATTCTTTGCTAAAATTTGACTAAATATTGTCTAATTTTGAAAAGTTAATTAAAATACCGCTAAAGAAATATTTGAATTCATACTTTTATTTCCTGTTTTAACCAAAAACACATGTGTTTAATAAAAATTTCTTATATTTCAAAAAAAGTTTCTAAGCCACGAAGTTAGGTGCAGTCGTGGAAAAAAAAGTAAACACCCCCCTACCAACCCCTTCATTAAATTATCGTAGAAGAAACGTATTAGGGCCGAACGATTGGAAATAAAGTCTATTTTTAAATGATGTATGTACAATTTGCTTAGTGGGTCATCTACATATTAAAACGAATCATAACTTTATTTTTTTCAATAGCAGTACCCAATTCTGACAGCATAAATGAACTCTGCACCCTTCAATTAGCCTAAAAACAAATCTTTATGCAATTCGCACGATACGTTTCCATAAAATTGATTATTTTAAAACAAGCGTATTTTAAGGGTTGTATCCAAATTGAAATTCGGTACTCGGTTGTTGACCGAGAGAGACTCCTTCTTGATCAAGACGCCTTAATCCACACTCAAGTTGTCATTGAAGTCTGCTAGATTACAGGACAGCATAAGAAATTTAAAATAATTAGTCACTTCTATCACAGAATAAATCACCCTTAAACCACTATTCTGCCGTTTTTTAAGCATAATTTGAAAACTACTTGGAAGAAAAATGTGAAATTTTGCATTTCCATAAAGCAGGACTTCATAAATCTAAATCCATCAAAAAATTGTAGGTTGCAATTCATAATTTGTTTTAATATTAATTTCATAATTCATATCATAAAATTATAAATATTGCAAATTCAACGTATTTATGTTTGGGTATATTAATATTATTGCTACACAAAAAATTAGCACATTAGGAGTATTATTTCAGGAGATATAAATAAAAATATGAAAATGTAATTTAACATTAGAAGCTCTAAATTTTGAATGTCTATAATTCAAAAACTTCTCATTCAAATGAAATTTGGTTTCTAGGCATAGTTTGAACCGAAGATTTGAAATATTGCGTTAAATCTGGGTATTGCCATTGAAAAAAATAAAGTTTGGATTCGATTTAATATGTAGATGGCCCCCTAAGCAAGTTTTACATACATAATTTAAAAGTAAACTTTATTTCCAATTGTCCTGTACCAGTAACTTTCGTCCACGATAATTTGAAGACTTAGTGGGGGGGGGGGGGGGGTTACTTTTTTTTCCCACGACTGTACATACCTTAAGTGGCCCCACCAGTGGCTGAGAGGTTCTGCTCTCGAAACTGGTAGACGAGAAGTGCTGGGTTCGAACCCAATCGCACCCGTCGGCCTAATCGTTCGGAGTTTTCGTGGTTTTCTTCGAGCCATGGATTTCCATGTGTAAATACGGGTTAGGTTCCCTTAGAAAGACCCCCACGAAGGGCATTCCCCCCTCGAGCCTATATCCCTAGTGTAGAATATCGGCCGTCAAAAACCAACCAACCAACCATACCTTAAGTGAACACACTTTTAGCATACTATGTAATCCACATGTGAATCTATAGATCGTAAACAGGGCTTCACAAACAAATTCGGATATTTTTCGTACTGTTCATGGTAATTGAAGAAGTTGAGCTTTTAAGTGTTTTACGAATTTTCTAAATTCATTAATATTTTTTAAATGTCTGAGAACTCTTATATTTGAAAAAAAAATACCATTTTCAACCCGTAATATTTTAAAATGTATACGACTTTAAACATAACTTTTACTGGGATCAAATATATAAATATGTTCTTTTAATCCATGTTTAAAAAAAAAAAAATTAAGATGCAGAATTAATATTTATAGGTGTCTCCATTCTTTCAGACTTTTGACGAGCAGAAAATTGGTATAACTGCTTAAGCGCAGGATTACAAAATAAATTTTTATACTAGAATAAAATTTTTTAGGCTTAAGTATCCTTCAAATTGTAAAAATTAATCTGAACCTAAATAAATTTGCATTTAAAGCATTTTTATATTTATAATACAAATTTGTATTTAGCTAATACAAAGTTTTGAATTTTTTAATAGTATAGTCGCATAAAAAATATTTTTTTGAAGAATAAAAATAAAGTTTTAGGTTCAGTTTATAAAGATTAACATGAAACATATGTTTTGAAATTTTCATGAAGAATTTTCAGAAGTTTTTCAGATATCCTGCGCTTTGTTTCTAAAAACGTCATGTGAAGAAAAACGATTTAAAAATTTTAGAAACGTCGCTTCAGCTATTGAGAAGGTATAATTCTAAAAGCCATAACTTTTGTTCTAATGGGAATTTCAAGGAAACAGTTTTATCAAAATATTCAGAAATGATAGAAATTTAACATCTAAAAAAAAAAAAAAAAAAAAAAAAAAAAAAAAAAAAAACAAAATTTCGGAAATGATGCAGTTTAAAGAGTCCTGAGACCCCTTAAGATGCATGAGGTCCAAATAAAATTTTGTTTGTTTTCTGAATAAATTGAAAAGTGTCTTATATACTATGCTAGACGCATTACTTTTCGTTCCCGTTTACTGTAATTTTTATTTACAAATAAAAAAAATTGAGCTAATCACAGAAATGTTATATATTGAAATGGACGGGAGTCTAGAATTAGATGTTCCTTAGTCGATTATTTTTCGCTCCCCATTTAACCCAACTTGGTAAAAATACAACTCACTTTCTCATAAATCGTAATAATAAATATACACATTGGACGACAGTAAAGCGTTTTAATATTTTTTGAACTCAGTTGTAAATGAATAAGTTTATTTTAAGCATGCAATAACTGATTTCATGTTCCGAACTGATCCCATCGCCGTCGTCGAAACTACTCTGCCTAAAACAGCCAACCGGCTCTGAAATTGCGACAGCAAAACACTCGTTTAAACACTAAAAAGTAGAAAATAAAACAAAAAAAAACTTAATATTTTATTTTTATTATTATTTCATTCTTCATGATTTTATCAATTGATATTTTAAAAAGTGATTGAAGGATGAGCCGTTGAAGACAGTTAGGAATTTACTTAATGTTGAATCTCTTTTCAGAGAAGAAGAAATTATGTTTACGGATACTGAAACTGAAGAGGACGACGTGTTTCTTGGATCAGATCACGAAGATGATGATGACGACGATGAGAATAATAATCAAGTGTGCAGATATCCCCTTGCTAATGAACAAGCCTCTCCAATAGTTGTCCATGTTAGAAGAGATATTGCATTGGAACAGATTCCAGAAGATGAAGACGCGGATCCAATAGATGATGAACAGGACGAGGAGGAACTTTTCCCTCTACGTGCCGTTAAAAGGCGGTTGAACTTTTCTGATGTAATTATCTTTAGAGACATCGTAAGCATACATCCAATCATCCTTTATTTTATTCATTCTGTTTTTTCTTTGCCACAGGAGGAATCATCTGATGATGAAAGAGCGTCTAAACGAAAACGATCGACTTCAAGTGAAGGTTCGTATCTTTTAACATGTTCAAAGCATACCATTTGTTTCTCTTCTTATTTATCTCGTCTTCATTTCTATCGTTAAATTAAGGTGAAATAAGGTGAGCACCGCACTCGATCAAACCAAACCCACACTTTAAGGCTGCTAGTCACTCATCTTTCAAATTCCCCTCATCCATGCTAACTCTACGGGGATGGGGTGCATTCCTATATTTAAAATATTTCCTCGGAAAATTAATATTTTTAAATTCCATTTTCTTTTTACACTTCTTAAATGATGTCTATTTTTACTTACCCATCATACGTAGTATAGAGTAAGTCTTGTAATCGTTTAAAAAATCTTTTTTTTTCGGAGTGGGGGGTGGAGGGATTTACACGTTTCAGACGCTGGAGATTCCAAAAAACAAATTTTTAGGAAAAAAATTTCGTCCGTCTGTCCTCATGTGTGCCTCTGCGTGTGTGCCTGTAAACGCTCTATCTCCCTAACAAATTAACAATGTAATTAAAAAATAAAATTTCATAATTTAATCAAATTAACCGTAAAAATCTTAAGAAATTCCTTTCACAGGAACTTTTTTTAAAAAGTTAAACTTTAATAATCCGTTTCACCTGATTATAGAAATTAAATTTTGCTTTTAATTTTAATTTTAGGCACGCTCTCAGCTCCTCACGAATCATCAGATGATGAACTGGAATTCCCTCTTAATGTTCATTGCATTAGCCCGAGCCCAGAGTCTTCTAGCTCCAGGAGCGTATTATCTAGAAGATCGCTCAGAACTGCCTCTCGCTCTACTTCATCCAGGTCGTCAACATCTGGAAATTCTGTAAGTCCGCCGGCATCACCGTCTCCTTCACCACCACCATCTCCTCCAGCTCCACAGCCTAGTAGGCGGAGTATGTATTGCTATTTTCTTTCTCATTGTTACTCTTTTTATTTTAACACAAGTAGTATTGAATTTTGCATTTGACTTTCCCCTTAATTCCTGATAGTCTAGAATTTAAAAAACTATTTACACAGCTGTGTCTTCGATGAATATTTTAATAATTTTAGAAAACTTGTTATTTCTTTTTTTCTAGTTTTTTAGCCATCGTTCATCAACCTACGGGATGACAGTTTATGAGTTATAAAACAGTAGGGTTGAATGGTACGTCAAATCTTTCTTGCCAAAACAAATCAATGGACTAAGAAAGTGCAAAATCGTGTTATTTTAAACGATTAAATGTAGAAAACTTAAATAAAAAGTAGCGTAATAATTAAAATAAATATTTACTCCTTTGTCATGGAACACGTAAATATCAAATTAAGATTCTATGTTGAGAAAACAATTTTGAAATTCTAAATGCCGAAACTTGTTATTCTAATAATTCTGTTTTTTTTCCCGCGTTGTTGTTTCCATTCAAACAAAAAATAAACGCTAAATTGGAAATCTTTTAATAAAATTACTTGTTCATATTTTCTACCAGGCATAAATAACAGATATTTCACAAATGATATTCACGACAGTATAAATTGTCAATAAATCACGACATATAAATTTCGAGACAATGTAAATTGTAGTTGGGGAATTAAGCGTGACTTAAAATAAACATTCATTTTTTATAAATTATAAAAGTGTTTTTTAAAGCTAATTTTGGGATACGCTTAAACAATTTTATTGGAAACTAAAAGATTATGAACACAATTATTTCGGAAGTAAATATATATTTAAATAACCATTGTTTAACGTCTGATATACGATTTAAAAATAAAAAATATACAGTCGAACCTCTATTTAATGAAGTCGCTAAATCCCGGAAAAAAGTTCGTTATATGGAAAATTCGTTAAATAGAGATTCACCTTTTAAAATACTTTAAACTACATGAAACAGATTTTAAATTCATAAACACTAAATATTTTTACTAGAAGTAATTAACCACATTTTTAAAATAAATTATATCGATTTGTTTTATTTATTTTACCCACCAATATCCATCATAAATTCATTTTTTTCTATGTGTTTAAATCTTTGAAATCTGCAAGGAAAGCAAAACATTGTCCGGGAATACACTGTATTTTCTGTTTAAAGTAAATAGTTTTACATTAAAATTAACGAATTTTAATGACCTAATCGCATTTATTATTATTATAACAAAAAAAATTTAACCATATATTAACATAAGCGTCCTTAAATTTAATTTCTGAAAAACTCTGTTAATTTTTCCTGATTTTTTTATTTTAAAAAGTGCTTTCTCTCATACGTCTCGCATCTTTGCAATGCACCAAAAACCCCTTCATGCGTATTTTCTTTCAACTATAATTCCCGTCGGATAATTTCAAATGATTTTAGCATTTCATCATATGAAATTTTGTTAATTCCTGCATAATGACCATTTCCATCACCATCATATTCTTCTTCATCGCAATTCATTGCTATATTGTTTTTATTTTTCACACTGTCGAAAATATCCAATTCAGACAGTTCTTCCGAGGTCTCAATTTCAGAATTAAGTGAAATAGAATCATCAATCAGCACATCATGGTTAATTTCTTCTTTTTTTCTCACTGTATCCACATTTTTAAAAGTTACTCTAAGGGATCTTCGTCCTCCGTACTTACCGAATTCTCACTGCTGACAAAGAAGGCGCGTGGTAAAACCAGGCCTGGTAAAACCAGTTCAATGCCATTGAATATCATAAAATGTGTTTAAAGAAAGAATAAGTTTGAAATGTTCAGGGATATTTTGAGAAATGGGAAGAAAAAAATTTTGATCACAAGAAAAAGTTTGTTAAATAGAGAATGCACTTCTCTATTTGGAGGTTATTTTACGAAGAAATTCTCAAAATATTCTTGGTTCCAAGGAAAAGTTCGCAAAATAGAGAAATTCGCAAAATAGAGATTCGTTAAATAGAGGTTCGACTGTATTACAATGCAGCAGACATACAAGTAAAAATTACATAAATACATTTAATACGATTAAAAATTCAAACGTTTCGAGTTAAATTTTAGCGCCTCATCAGTGCAATAAATAACATTCAAATGACCAGAAAATTATGTATCATGTTTACAGTTAAAAATTATTAGCAGTTAAATGAAGTATAAAATATATCAAAACAATGCTGTGTATCCAGGTGGGAGTGCACATGATTCATTTATCGGCGAAGTTTACTTACGAGTGAACACACCTTCCAGAAAAACTCTACTTTTAACATTATTGCAACCGGATCTGGTAATTTTCATATTTGCGAAATCTGCGATAGGGTCGGTATCTAATTTGTAATCTAAAATCTAAATGTAATGCAAAATCTAAATTGTACAGAACCAGAGAGAATTGTAGATACCGACCCAGATTTCGCAAATAATTAAGTTATCAGATACGGTTGCAATAATGTTAAAAGTAGAATTTTTCTGGGAGGTGTGTTCACTTGTAAGCAAACTTCGCTGATAAATGAATCATATGCACTTCAACCTGAATACACAACAATGTTTTGATATTTTGAACCATTTGAAAAAATGGTTATTGTCCTCGGTCAGGATAGGAAATCAAAAACATATCTGAAGCATTTAATTGGTTGAATCCGCATTTTATTCGTTTTCTGATTGGTCTATACAGTAATCTGTATTTTCCGTTTACTTTCAACAGAGATGGATACTTCTGTTGCCACGATGACAAAAAAGATTAAAAACTACAAAAAACAATAATAACTCGGAAACATTGAGATACAGTTTTCAAAAAAATTGCAATTAAAAATGCATTTTTTTTCTCTATACGACGATATACAAAGTAATATTGTGGGATGTTTAGAAGTTTAAAAATGAAATTTTATTTAAAATTGGCCCAGGAATATTAATGTTTATTCCATGGCGTACGTAATGTATGACCAACTCTGTAGAAGTTTAAAAATTTACAGTACCGAAAATTATAAAACTGAAATTTCTTTTAAAATTTGTTCATGATGGGCCCAGGAATGTATATGTTTAATTCATGGCGTACGTAATATATGATCAGCTCCGTGCGATTTTTTGTCTTAAATTTTAGTCTTTGAAAAAATCATTTTCCAAATAGCAGTTGTAATTTATTAAATTGCTTTTTTTAAATATATTATTTAATTTTATCTGCTAATAATTTTTAACTGTAAACATGATATATAGTTTTCTGATCATTTGAGTGTTATTTATTGCACTGATGAGTGACTAAAATTTAGCTCGAAACGTTTCTTTATAATTGTATTAAATGAATTTATGTAATTTTTATTTGTATGTCTGATGAATTGTAATATTTTTTTTTTTTAAATATATATTTATGTAAACAATTTGGTGTAGGTTGTTTTTCCTTTCAGAAATAAATTTCAACTGAAGAGCTCGAAAACATTTTATACACTAATTCTTGTTCTAAAATAGCAGCAATCTGAAGCTACTGCAGTGTTCACGCTCTCCATGAAAAATGAAGCTATTCTGGCAAATTACGTACGCGGTCAAAAAGCCCATGTCTTGCTGTTTAATTGTGTGGAAAGCTGTGTTGTGCAATTGTCTACACTTTAGTGTAACGGAATTTAATCTCTGATGACTTTTTGAATCTCTGTCATTCAAGTGTATTTTTCTCAAAACGAATCTTTTGAAATCTATATGTTTTTAAAATGATCCATGCGTTTCAATTTTGTTCGAAATGTTGAATGAGACTAAAGTACAATCATGGAAGAAAAGTGATTAACCACTTCTAAAACTACATTCTGAAAAATGCGATTGATTTCTAATTCATAAAACCGACGTCTCATCGCGTTGACGGCTGTAAATCGGGGATTAATTAAAACTCGATTATCATATTAAAATGCAACTGGTCTGCCAAGTTGTATCTTCATGAAAACCACAATCAGACACAATAATTTATTGGTTGATTGGTACGTTTGCCATTGTGTTTTCCTGCACCCTGTTCTCCCTGTTTTCACACTTTTGGATGCAGGAAAACACAATGGTCGATCTACCAATCAAACTTTAAATTCGGGTCTGCAGGTGATTTCTAAAAAGATATGATTTGGCAGACCAGATGGGTTTTAATATGCTAATCGAGGTTTAACTAATCCTACATTTTTAGCCGTCAACTCGATCAGGTGAAGGTTTGGGCAACCGTCGCGCGGTCTATCACGAATAAGTAATAAATGTAAAACGTTTAATACTAACGCTAAATTTTGGCCAGATATTTGTATTTATGGCCAATTTTAACTAAGGAATAAAACATAAGTATTTCAGCCAATGTTAATTTCATCTCCAAAAACAGGTTGCAATTCTGATAGTTTTTCAAACGTAACAGAAAATTATTGCGCAGTGTGAGCTATCGTTTCTATTTAGCATATTTAAAACTTTTAAAAGTAGAATTTTTGATTTTTTTTTTTTTTTACATAGGTAAGGTTTTTATTT
Organism: Maratus speciosus; assembly: GCA_963932465.1. Lineage (NCBI taxonomy): Eukaryota > Metazoa > Arthropoda > Arachnida > Araneae > Salticidae > Maratus > Maratus speciosus. The sequence goes on along the minus strand of OZ010795.1, from coordinate 122,523,537 downwards.
TTTATTTTTTCTATAAATTATTTAAAAATTAATTTTCGGAAAACATATAGCCTGTAACCTATCGGTATTTTAACAAAAATCGGTTTCTAGGAATTTACAGCAGCATTTGTGTTATGTGTTAAAAGCTTCCCGCTTTGTATTGCAAAGAATAAAACTGAATTTACCAAAAAATGTTCACATTTTTTAAACCAGAATAATTCACAACTGAAGACATAATTTTACCATAGGTGTTAATTTTTTTAAACTTAGCAGTTTGTTACGTTTTCTATAGGCAATCCAAAAACACAAAATTAAGCCTATGTAAAAGTTACTACAAATCGATGGGTCCCAGTTACGATCATGCGAGTCAGAAGGTGATCACTGCAACTCATAATCTTTTGAAATATTAGTTTATGAATGTCTTAAAATTAGTTATAAAGTATATTGGAAAGTTTATTTTTAATAAATATAACCTGGAATAGTTATTCAAAGTGTCTTTCGATATATGGAGTGAAATTAAATTAATTTTTATTCTACATTTATAAGAGTTGTTGCTTTATGACGGGCAATTATCAAGAAGAGGGATATACGCCCGAAGGGGGGAGGGCGCCCTCTTTTGGGTTCTTTCTAAGGGAACCTCTACCGTATTTTGCAAGGAAATCCAAAGTTCGAAGAAAACCACGAAAAACTCACAACGCTTAGGTTACGAAACTGATCCAGACAAATTCTCTAAATTCAGATTTGATACAATGCAAAACATAATGTAGGCATTTTTCTCATGCTATCTTATGATTCATATTCTTTACATAAGGTTCGTCTGTGCAGAGATAAATGTAAATATACAACAGAATATGCACCACAGTAATTTTCATTAAAGCTGTCGAAAGTTTGCCTCGTACCTTAAATTTTAGAAAAAGAAATTTTAGGCTTTGTAATAATAATACAATAATAGTAATTTCATCACTTTAGCTTCCATATCGTTAAGAAAGTATCATTAAAATTATCAATAAGAACGTAAAGTCATGCCTCAATAATCAGACTATGGAACATTTTTCAATGCATTCGAACTACTATAAAAAAACTTCATAGTTTAATAACGTGAAAAACGATGTCTATGTAATATTTTTTAAAACATTTAACACGTTTGAAAACACAATTTCAAACAAAGTCAAAAATATAGCTGAAAATTTTGTACATCCCTGTATATGAACTATAGATTTATAATATAATTCACCATATGTTAAAATTTAGAAGAGTTAGTGAACGCAATGCACAGTTGAAAATTCATCACTAGCAATTTCCGGCAATAAGCGGTAATATACTTCAGATGTTTTTCGCAGCCTTGTATCTGATTTATAGAATTTATACACACTAAGTAGTATGCAATTTTTATAAATAAAAAAGGTGTTCCACAACTGAAAACGCACTTCCATGAATTATTGTTCATACAGAGAAAAATATAACTGATTTAGTTTGTGTGCCCTTGTATATGAAAGATGAATCGCACATCCTATTCAATAGTGAATATTTTTTAGAGCACCTCGGAGATATAATTTAAATACTTCAAAAAAAGTGTAACATGAACGAAATAAGAACAGAAAAATCTTCTTAAAACACCATCAAAAATTTTTAAATTCGCTGGCCTTTCGAAAGATCCGAGTCTTTCGTTGTCAGGCGCAGCTTCTACTATGAAAGCAGCAGCAGGACGCAAGACAGCAGGGTCTTGCTGCTGCTTTCATAGTAGAAGGACGTCTTCTTTGCACCTGACGAAGAAAGACTCGGATCTTTCGAAAGACCTATCGCATTTAAAAATTTTTGATGGTGTTTTAAGATTTTTTTTTTTGTTCTTATTCATTCACACCAGTTTTAACTTATTTTCTATGAACGAAATACACCACAAAAAATTTTCTCCAAAGAATGCAATGTAACAGAATTCTTTTTAGTGTCCCTGTAAATATATCGAGAAATGCTGCCCATACCATATTCTATAGCAGCCATCTTGTAGTGCACTCCATAGATATGTATATAAATTTCAAAGTCTTTGAAATTATAAAACATCATTAAAAACAACCACAAACGATTTTTCCCCATAGGCCGTAATGTAATGGAATACTTTTGAATGTTCCTGTAACGAAATTACTACACGCTACATTTTACAATACCTAACATTCAATAGTGAATGTAAATAACATTTTTCAATTTCATGGCGATGCGACTATACTGACGCAAAAAATAATTTTGCACAGCTAGAATCGGTAAATCACCCATCATGCGACAGGTGCGATTGGGTACGAACCCAGCACCTCCTGTCCACCAGTATCGAGAGCAAAACCTTTCGTCCAATGATGGGGCCTAGATTTAGAAGAGATTTACATTAACTGATATGTTAAATTTCTCATCCTAAAAAAAATCCTATTTACCATGTAAATTATGTAACAAATGATATTACAATGTAAATGTACAGTCGTAGAAAAAAAAAGTAAAAACCCCCTACTAACTCTTCGACAAATTATCGTATTCGAAAGTTACTGGTACTGAATGATTGGAAACAAAGTCTACTTTTAAATGATGTATATAAAATTTGCTTAGGGGGGGCATCTACATTTTTCAATAGCAATACCCAATTTTAACGAGATATTTCAAATCTTTGGTTCAAATTATGCATAGACACCAAATTTCAATTCATTTGAATGGTAAGTTTTTGAATTATAAAAATTCAAAATTTAGTGCTTCTAATGTTAAATTACATTTTCATATTTTTATTTATATCTCCTGAAATTATACTCGTAATGTGCTAATTTTTTGTGTAGCAATAACACTAATGTGCCCAAACATAAATGCGCTGAATTTGCAATTTTTATAATTTTATCATATGAATTATGAATTATGAAATTAATATTCGAAAAAATTATGAATTGCAACCTACAATTTTTTTTTATGGATTTAGATTTATTAAGTTCTGCTTTATGAAATTCCGAAATTTCACATTTTTCTTCCAAATAGTTTTCAAATTATGCTTAAAAAACGGCAAAATGATGGTTTAAGGGGCCGTCTATGATAGAAGTGAGTAGATATTTTGAAATTTCTTCTGCTGTCCCGTTGTCTAACAGGCTTCATTGGCTGCTTAAGGTGCCTTGATCAAGAAGGAGGCTCTCTTGGTTAACAATCGACTACGGAACTTCAATTTGAATACAGACCTTAAAATACGCACGTTTTATAATAATTTCTCGTAAACGTATGGTACGAATTGCATAAAAATTGGCTTTTAGGATAATTGAAAGGTGTAGAGTTTATTTATGGTGTCAGAATTGGATATTGCTATTGAAAAAAATGAATTTATGGTTTGTTTTAATATGTAGATGGTCCCCTAAGCAAAATATTTATACACCATTTAAAAGTAGACTTCATTTTCAATCGTTCGGTATCGGTAACTTTCTTCTACAATAATTTGTTGAGGAGTTAGTAGGGGGTGTTTACTTTTTTTTCCACGACTGTACCTAAAAATGATATCTTACAATTGAAGTGGATTTGATAAAAATAGAGAAAAATGCTTTTAAAAGAAGTTTTTGGACAAAATCTTATCCGCGCTTTCCCTGGCGTTATTGCCAATGCGTAATTATTTGTCCCACTCGTAGAATCGAGTATGACGTAGTTGTGTAGAGTGGATTTACCCGCGTCCATTCACTGATATTTAAGACCAATTAGGAAAATGCTGTAGAATACGATTCATTAATTTTATAAATATTTCAGGATTTTTCGAAAAAACAGAGTCAATGTAGAATGAAATCTTACTTGCATTACGTTTTGTACAAAGTGATTGTTTAATTGGTTAGGTTTTTTTAGGCTTGATAGAAAGCTAGTGAAAAAAAAAAGAATTTTACCCTCTTTTCTTCTTTAAAAATGGCAACATGAAAGAGAAAAAAAAGCGTTATTTAAACTGTCAATTTGGATTTCTAAATTAATTCCTCAACGTACAATCGCAACTTAATATGAAATCTTAATGGATCAAGATGTTAATCAAAAATTGAACAAAGTGATTTTTTTTCAATTCCTACTATTACTTCATACTCTCCCTATATATATTTATATATCTTGTTCAAACTTTCAATCGTTAATAAAATACTTATTATATATCCACTCAAGCTCAAATACATTTTTTAACCATTTGGAAAAATTGTTATTGTCCTCGTCAGGGTAGGAAATTAAAAGCATATCAGAAGCATTTTATTGGTTGAATCCACATTTTATTCGTTTTCTGATTGGTCTATACACTAACTTTTACTTTCAACTTAGATGGATGCTGCTGTTGCCACTATGACAAAAAAGTAACAAAAATTACAAAAAAAAAAATTAATAACTCAGAAACAAATTGAGATACAGCTTTTAAACCAATTGCATTTAAAAGTACATTTTTTTTCCTATACGACGGTGCAAAAAGTAATATTGTGGAATGTTTAGAAGTTTAAGAATGAAATTTCATTTAAAATTGTTCGTCAGATTTCTTGGAAATCTGAGGATGGAAAAGCCTTCTCCCGAACAGCCAATGAAATGCTTGGATAATACGCAATTTTTAGGAAATCTAACGAGTCGCAGGCGATTTTTGTCGCTTGCAATTTTTACGTGTAATAACACTATTAAAGTTTAATTCATGGCGTACGTAATGTATGATCAACTCCCTGTTATTTTTTGTCTTAAATTTTAGTCTTTGAAAAAATCATTTTCCAAATGGTCGTTGTAATTTGTTAAATTGCTTTTTTTTATTTTTTAAACTTGTAGTGTATGACACTTGATGTTCATACAGTTTTTTTTTTTCAAATATTAATTCATTAATTTTATTAAAATTTTCAGTCGTTAATAAAATAATTATTATTCATCCACTAAAGTTAAAATACATTTTTTTTAAACTTGTAGTGTAGAGCTCTTGATGTTAATACAGTTTTTTTCAAAAATTAATTAATTAAATTTAATTAATTAATATTTGTTTTATATGGGAGAAAAAAATTCTTTTTCAGATTCTTTTTTGCATTTTGGGTTCTAGTCCGTGTCAAGTAAGGAACAAAATGGAAAGTGAAACATGTGAAAATGAACGTATATTTACTCCTACAGTGAAACCTCGTTGAACGGTCACCTCAAAACAACGAAAACCTCCGAATACCGGCCACATATTGCTGGAACCAAACACATTCCATATCATTAACATTATAAAGAACCTCTAAGTAAGAAATTCTGAACAATGGCCCCTGAAATGTCAGGAGAAATTTTAACAGTTTCTGGTACAATTTCTTTTTATTTACAAACCAAAATCTGAAACAGATCAAACAATGTTTATTTAACATGTCAACAAAATGTTACGTAATCTCTTGAACACTTAACCCTTTTCTAAAATTAGACATAGAAAATGAAGACAATAAAGATGGGCACAATTTAGATAATTCTTGGAACAGCAAGCTTAACTAACACGAAGAACGGTAAGTTTGTGTGTCTGGACAAGGATTTGGCAGCTACTGCTACATTTGATTCATACAGCAAATGGGTTGGGTTGATTTTTGACGGCCAATTATCTACACGAGGGATATAGGCCCGGGGGGAGTGCCCTCCGTGGGGGTCTTTCTAAGGGAACCTAATCCGTATTAACGCATGGAAGATCCACGGCTCGAAGAAAACCACGAAAACTCCGAACGATTAGGCCGACGGGCGCGATTGGGATCGAACCCAGCACCTCCCGTCTACCAGCTTCGAGAGCAGAACCTCTCGGCCACTGGTGGGGCCATACAGCAAATGGTGAAATATAGGAAAGATCAAGTGAAGTGATGCGGAAGGGGGATATGGAAGAGATTATAGAATCACCTAAAATTTCCAGTATTAACACATATACCTAATTTTTTAAGAACCTTCGTGAAATCAAAAATTTTGCATTAAATCATAATGATAATGTGTCGTACAGCAAACAACTCATACTATTATTTGTTTGGAGAAAGATATTTGCAGAAGTAAAAGCAATGACAAATGTTTGTTTTTTATAATGTATTAAAATAAGAAAAAATAATTAAAATGACTGTGTATTTCTATTTAAATTTATGTAATTATGATTTTGTTTTAAAGTAAAACACCTAAGTAACACCCACTTCTGAATAGCGGTTATTTGTCATCGGTCCCAGTGGCAACCGTTATTCAGAGGTTATATTGTATTATAATTATTTCATAAAAAGTAACTAAAATAAAATTTTTCTTTGTTAGTCTGCGTAAGAAATGACTTTATTATTATTTTTTTTTATAATACTAGTTATGTTTTATGTTCTTACTATTGGGAGATTATAATATTTCAGTTAACCTGTTTTGGCGTATCATGGAAGGCATTATTGTTGTAGCAACTCATATATTTTTGTCAACACTATACTCTGTATTCTATGTGCAAATTTAATTTTTTGCATAAAATGTACGCACCAAGAACTACTCGACTGATCTCTGTCGATTTAAAGTAAACGACAGGATTACGACTCTCGTAGGCATTCCATAGATCTCTAAAAGAGTTCATTAGTTTCAACTCATATATGAGGACCCCAAGAGCCAAAGGCTATAAGTGACAAAATTGAAAAAATCGAACTAAATGCGCAGACGACCTGGAAATATGTTTTTTCATGTCAGGTAAAGAAATATAAGTGATTTTGTAATTATGTGTTATGTTTTAGAGATCAACCACTTTTGCCGAATAATGATCCATATTTATAAATTATAAATTTAAAGAAAATTGCACTCTACGTTTTTCATATTTATTGAAATAAGAGTTCAAAGACCCCTGTGAAACAAGCAGCAGTTTTCTATTTAAATTCAGTCAATTATTATTGATGTTCAACTTTAACGTCAATTATCTTTGAATTCAATTTACTCCAAATCGAAATTTTGTCCCTTGTACCCCTTGGCTTCTGATGTCCTCATATATAAAAACAGTCATCAAGTGATATACTAATATACACATTTCTAAAATTATTAAAATAGATACAGCCGTCGGAAAACACATCTGTGACCCTATTTTTTCTTCTTTTTATCATTCTAGCCTATTAGGAAAAGGGAAGAGAAATTGGATGCATGCAAAAGATAAAGTTAAAAAATGCACATTTAATTTTTCCATTAGAAGGAAAATAAAATGCGCTATCCCGGACCCTAATCCAGAACCTTTGAATTTCATTGTCCATGCTGTACTGATTGAGCTACCTGGGTGGACAACTGGCGGGTCAAATTCGTTCAGATAACGTTATAGGGAATAACATCGGGTCTGCCCTGTAGACAACTCAACAGAATAAGCCGCCGGTTATTAAACCCCATTTAACCCTTAAATGCTGGGTGTTGCCTTTGGGCATCATACCCAATTTAGGCTTCTAAAATATTGTTAGAATAATATTTAAGCTATAATGTCTAATGTTGCCAATAAAATACATTCTGAAAATATTATTAAATAGATTTTCAACATGTAGATGGCAACACTTGTACTGTTTAACAATAAAGATAGATTTATTTTTTCAAATGTTGCTACATGTACTTCTTGTTTTGCTTGGAAGCTTGCAAAATACTCTATTTTGTTCTGCCGCGAGCAAGTAAAATTTATTTCTTATGATACTTCTGAAAATTCTTGTGTGTTTAATAGTACAGAATTTTATCAGAGAAAATTATTTTTTCAATTAAAGACCAGTATTGCCGATTAGTAACAAATGGTTTTTTAGCTGTAAATTATGCTTAAAACAAAATATGATTTTTTTGAGTATTTTTTCAATGATTTATTTAAAAAATGAAAGCCGAAAAACATTATTAAAATGAGTTTTGAAAAACCAGGCATTTAAGGGTTAAAAGCTGGGTACATAACCCGATGGGATGATCCATTAGGTTTTCTCAGCGAAATAGGCCCACCTATTGTCGAGCCAGGTGGCTGAAACGGTAGAGCATATGACAATGTAAGTCAAAAGTTCTGGGTTCGAATTCCGGCTTGGGCGTATCAGCTCATGTGGATAAATTGAATTGGTATGTTAAAATTGGGTAACATTGTGATATTTAAATATTGGTCTTTTCTTTATACAGGATGTGGCCACATGGAGCTACGCGATGGTAGTCCATTAAATTATAGGCGGTTCTACCGACTGAGAGGAGGTAATTTAGTTTTATTATATTCATTCTTAAATTCATTGAAATGAATACTTGGAGAAATTCTAAAATATGTATTTTGCGTCCATGCGGATCTTTTTAAGAAAAGTATTACCATTGGACGTGCTTTTATCAGAAATATATCTCTTTGTATGTAATGTGTTGAAAATAAAGCAAATAAATAAATAGAAATGCTTAATTCATCTTTAAAAGTTAAAATTAAATTTACACTATGTGCAAAACTACTTAAAAGATGACAATATTTAAAAAGATGTTAAATTACTTTAATACCTTAGTACTTTCAACTATGAAAACTTAGTCTTCGTCAGAGGAATATAAGAAATACTATTGTTATTAACGTCTAATTTTCAAACTCCACGTAGATGGTGACGAAAGGAATGAAAGTGGAAGTCAATTTTTATATCCGAGAAACAATGGGGAAATAAAACATGGATTTAAGGAAGTGAAATATTACTCGTTTTATGATACTTTAAGCAAACTGAGTCAAATTTTGGGTATATTGTAGGATAAAACATCATTCAAAACGGTGTTTTCTTTAGTAATAATGTCTATTGCTTGGCAGATAATTAAATCGTAATTCTTTGAGGGATATATAATTTTTTTCGTCTTCGAAATTAACTTGTATATTCTGCTTCTAGTTAAGTCTTGACAGCCTGTTGTAGGTTGGTTATACTTTAAACCTCTCAAATGTTCTTTAATACGAACTTTAAGTATACGCGAAGTCATTCCTATGTATTCGAGATAAATATAATAAATCGATCCCGAAAGATGAAGTTTCTGGAGTATATATAATTCCACTGAAAACAGAAAATATTTATCTCGAATACATAGGAATGACTTCACGTAAACTTAAAGTTCGTATTAAAGAACATTTGAGAGATTTAAAGTATAACCGACCTTCAACAGCCCTGTCAAGACTTAACCAGAAGCAGAATATACAAGTTAATTTCGAAAATGCAAAAATTATATATCCCTCAAAGAACTATCATGATTTAATTATCCGCGAATCAATAGAAATTAATACTAAAGAAAATACCGCTTGTAATGATGTTTTATCATACAATACACCCAGAATTTGGCTCAGTTTGCTTAAAGTATCATAAAACGAGTAATATTTCAATTCCTTATATCCATGTTTTATTTTCCCATTGTTTCCCGGATCTAAAAATTGACTTCCACTTTCGATCCTTTCGTCACCATCTACATTGATTTTGAAAATTAGATGTTAATAACAATAGTATTTCTTATATTCCTCTGACGAAGACTGTTTCTTTAGTTGAAAATACTAAGGTATTAAAGTAATTTAACACCTTTTTAAATATTGTCATCTTTTAAGTAGTTTTGAACATAGTGTAAATTTAAGTTTAAAAAATAACAAATATTATATTTTCTTTGTAAATATTTATTTAAATAATAAATTAAACTAATATTATTTCAATCGCTGATATAATGATTTATTAGAAACATATAAATGTCGTGTAAAACCGCGCGCCTTATGAGTTGACGGAATTTCTAATAGGATTTAATGTAAATTTGCTTCGATATTCTGTACTTAACCATAGATAAATCTAAAATCTCGTATCTCAAATATACGATTAGATCCTCCCATTTTTATTAATAAAGAATCTATTCATATTATTTCTGTTGATAATCTGTCTGATGTGAATTTCTGATTCTTCTAAACATCTCTTTACCTGCGCACCTAAAAAACACACTATGGACAATTAGGTACCTCAGGACAAGTTTTTAGGGAAACGGTGAAAGTTATTTTTCTTTTTAAATTTTCATCATAGATGTATGATATTTTTTTGAAATATATATTTCAGCATAAATATATGGAGCACCTTAAAATAAATTTCCAATCTTTAAATTTTTTTAAATCTTAAAATTATAATATTTTAAAACGCTCTATGCGATATAATTTTAGAGATTTCCTCGATTTTGCATTTTAATCACTTAAACAGCTATTGCAAACAAATCTTTGTATCAATTTTTTAATCCCTTGAATAAATTTTTTCATATATTTTTTTGAGTTCAAAATTGAGAGCAAAATTTTGCCTTTTTTAAGTTAAAAATCAAATTTAATTATCTCGATGAACACAAATTTTAAAATGCTTACACTGTTTCTTTGTAAGTAAATTCGGGATTCTTACTTATCAATTTTATGAATTATGATCAAAATTAAGAGGCATGGAATGTTTAAAATATCTAAAAACGTTGAAAAATCAGATTAAGCTAAATAATGCTATAAAAAGTAATAAAATATCTTTATTTAGATTGACGAACGTTTTATCGCACCAACGGCACAAACTTATGTGTTTTAGAATTATAACCACTCAATAGCTGAAGAGGCGTTTCCGAAAATTTTAAGTCCTTTTTCTTCAGATGACGTTTTTGGTTATAACGCGCAGGATATATCAAACACTTTTGAATATTTTTTCATGAGTTTTTCAAAACATATGTTTCATGTTAGTCTGTATAAACTGAACCTAAAATTTCTTTTTCATTGTTCAAAATAAATATTTTTTAGGTTGAAATTTTCTGTTTGGCTGAAATTTATACTGTTGCAATTTTCAAAATCTTGAATTAGCTAAATGCAACTTTTTATTAAAAATAACAAAATGCTGTAAATATAAATTTATTTAGATTTAGGGTAATTATTATAATCTGAAGTATAAATAGGTGCCAAATTTTTCATTCTTCTTGAAACATTTATTTTGTAATCCTGCACGTAAGCTGGTTATACTAATTTTTGAGCCCCTATAAATACTAATTCTGCATCTCTCATTTTTTTAAATACATGAAATGAAAGAACATACTTACATATATTGTCCCAATAAAAATTGTGTTTTAAAGTTCAGTATCAGGGGAAACATTGATGTCGAAACGAAAAGTAAAGTTCATTCAATTATGTTTATTTTTATAATAATTATAATTTTTAAGTTTAAAGTTTTAAAAAGCTTATTGTACTTATCTTAATAAAATATATCTTGATATTCAACAAAAAAAGATTTTAAAATGAAAATACCACTGACCCGAAAGTTTTTCTTAAAACACACATTTTGGTTGATTGTGATCCGCCGCCAAAAAAGTTGCCGGTCACTGACCTAACGCATAAACTTTTCAGTGTGTTTGGCTGTTTCTAAACTGTATTGATACTGAGTCAGAATCTCTACAAATAGAGTAAAATAAATGGCATGGTGCGATTGAACATGGAAAACGGCATCAAGTGTTCAAGAACGCGAAAATAAAAATGTCGACTTTATTGGCACACGCACAAAAACAATCAGCAGATATTGAGCACTCGCAAATTGGCGAGTCTGATGGTTCATTTACTCGCCAAATGAAACATTTTGTTGCGATTTGGCGCTATGACGAGCGGAAGCGAGACCCCTGACATGGTTTTATTAGACTTAGAGTTGATACAGAGTATCAGTTAAAAAAATAAAATATATTGTTTCGATAAATTAATAACACGAAAAGCAATATTCCAAGTGGATTCAATCGCAAAATACACAATATGAACTTTTAATAGCTGACCGTTTTACCTAAAAGACAATCAAAATAAATGTTACAAGTTTAAAATATACATTTAATTTAAAATTTCATAGTACTTTCGATCTGTATTTTCCGCGGGCATCGTCAAACATTTTTATAATTTAGTGCTGTTCTATTCATAAAAAATACGTGAAGTATGTGAACAAAGTGACGTAATAAAGTAAATGGAAGTACAGTTAAATATTTTTGTCTTCATACGTTCAATCCAAGGCACTGCTACTGTAACGTCTATTTTTGTCGCCATACAAGTAAACCGGTGAACTTTTTAAAGCTCTTATTGTGTATTTACAAGTATTTTGTTTATCATTTTTTGATTAAATAAAAATTATTCTTTCTTTTATTTTAGAAAAAGTGCATTAGGAAAGAAGTATATTTTTCTTTTTAATTCGGAAAAATAATTTATCTATGTACATTACTTTTCATTCTATAATTTTACGCATTTTTTTTTGTAGGAAAATAGAAAAAATGTGATGCAGAAGATGGTTTTAAAGAAAATAGTAAAATTGCCTGTACAAGTCATTTACCTCATTGATCACCCATTCATCGCCCTTTGATATACGTTCTACATTAGTTAATCATAAATCCTGCATGTAATAATATTCCTCATCAAACTACCTAAAATAAATACACCCAAAATTTCTGTCCCAATGGATGAAAGATTCAAATAGGTATACATTTATTGAGTTTTTAAAAAAAAAGATTTTTTTTTGTTCCTTTTTAATTCTGGTACATGTTCTTTTTATAGTAAACTTAACTGTAATGTTTCAACTTACTAATTTTACTTATTTTTTTGTAGGCTTCTCTGGCTCCACCCTGTGGAGTTCCCAGGTCCCACAACTCCAAGTCTCCCATGAAGCAAGTGTCCCATGAAGCAAGTGTCCCATGAAGCAAGTGTCCCATGAAGCAAGTCTCCCATGAAACCCAGGCTGCTCGGCACAGGCAGAACAACAACAGACCACAGTAAAACTTTCAGTCCCTGTGTATTCAGGATTTTGTTTACATTCTACCGTCGCACAGTGGATCAAACCTTAAGAAAATGATAATTTTAGAGCCAAAAAATAATCATCAAATAACTAATTTTTTGCAATGCAATATTTAAAAAAATCTACAAAATAGGAATATATGTTTATTTTTTAAATTATACAAAATTACATAGTACTTGTAATTAGCATAGTATTTGGAATACACACCTTCCAACAGAGGAACTTTTCTGCGAATTTTAGTAACTTTTTGCTGTGGTCAGAAATGCAATCTAAGTAACCTCTACCAATAACTCATTTAAATATCATTATTAATTTCTTAAAATACATTTTAAGCCACTACTGACTATATTTTAATTGAATTTAATGTTTCATTCTACATTATGAACAACACATGTAGAATTAATGGTATCACAATCATCAAAATTATGTAACTCAAATTGTTTAAAGTTGTTTGAAATTACAAACACATTCCTGAAATCCTATACTTTAATTTGGTATAGAGGATTTTTTGAGCAAATCTGCGCGTTTTCGAAATAATTGGACCTGAAGAGGCTATTACGTAATTTTCCGTTTCCAGAAAACATGTTAAATTGGCTGTACACAAAAATATTTTTTAAAAAAGATTATGCTGTAAGAAATTTCTAGGACGAAATGATGTAAAAAACTAATTTAACATTAGACTGTGTAATTAAATTTAATATACACGTATCGCGGGCTACATAAACGTTTACATGAAAATTTTGAAAAGCGCAAAGGCTCTCAGAGGGTTACATGTACTCTAATAAATGGATGCGCTGCTTTGTCAGTGATAAATTGTTATATTTTTAAATAAAACTTCCAATGCTTCTATAAATTTTTCGTTCCTTTGAACGTTTTTTATTTTGTGTCTAATACTAGAAATCAAAGCGTCAGATGTTATTGGCAAATGGTGCAATAAGTCTTCGTTACAAGCTCTTCGGTTTATTTTTCTCTTATGGAACTCCAGGTACCTTCAAAACTCTTTATTTTGAGCTTCGCTAGCTTCTTCCAATAATTATTCAATTGGAACAGCAAAATTTGTAATCATATCCCTCTCATGAGTACTGGCATACAATACCAACCGGACTTTGAGGCACATTGTTTAGCTGTTGCCAGTGCTAAATTGCCAAATTTTTCGGCATTAATTACTTCATCACAGACGATAAATTGCATTATAATTTCAAAGCGTTTAATAAGTTCTTTATACAATCCAGTTATCTCAGCTGTCTTTTCAAATTCAGCAAAAAATGTCCTTGCAGGGATTCCATCGTGTGTCAAACCAATTCCATGTTTAACAACATCTATTAGCAAACCTAATTCTTTTCCGAATTCGCGTTGAATTTTTCTCTTTGATTCTTCTTAATTAAGCTTCTCCAGAAGTATCCTCTCTGAAACATTGAGTTAGTCTTTCATATGAGTTTCGGTTACATCTGAAAAAGATTTTCGTGATGTTGATTTCTGCAAATTTTCAACTGCAAATGGTTTAAGCTCATTACCAACTTTAAAGGAATACTAAAGGGAAGAATAGCTTTTATTATTGAAACGATCTAATTTTCGTTCAGATTTCAGACAACTATTTTTTTGCATTTATACAAAACATACGTAAACGCTCCTTTAAGTTTTCTTCATCAATTTCTAAGACAATTAGTCCACAGTGTTCACTTATAAAACTAAGCATTGATTTTTCATAACTAAAACAATTTAAATTCTTCAGAACCAGAAACAAATCTCTGTTTCTTATCATATATTAAAAGTATGTAAGAAAAAAGACGAAATGAAATAATCTTGCTTCAGATAAAAAAGAAATATTCTAAAATTAATATTACTACAAGATATTTTAAAAAACTCAAACCCATTAATAACAAATATGCACTGAAACAAGTTCTAAAATGTTGCAGTAGTATTTTGGAGTTTTGTAGAATGATTTTAAAGAGTTATGTAAATATCGCATATGTTGCCAATTAAAAATTAAACAAATGTTTTAAATATTTCACAAATGTCATTTGGATATAAGTAAAAACCGCATGCTTTGTTTTTCCAGTTTATTTTAGATATTCATCACCTCCCTAAACTTCCTGTTTGCAATAAAAAAAGCGAAAAATTGTTCGTAAAAACCATGCAGATACTTTCAGTATCATTTATTTTACTGATTTAAACCTAAATATAACAAAAAAATCATATATATAGTCTTATACTATCGTGAGAATCCTATTTTGACATCGCCTATACTTTGATCCACTGTGCGTCGCAGCGTCGTTGTAGACATAATGATTAACTGACAGTAGCAAAATGCATATTAGTTGGGCACCTAATATTTCGTATATACCTCTCTGTGGCTTCGGCTGATGCTAATTTGAATTGGCCTTAAGTCAGTATCTCCATAATTATAGTAAAGTAAATGGTTCATTATAATTGAACATTATCAGCGACATCAATCGTTCAGTAATGCAAATAAGCTTGGTTCCTGAACTCACAAACGCAAAAAAATATGAGCGCAAAAAAATATAACGCAAAAATTGAGCACTCGAATTTGGCGTAGAGAAGATTTAAAGAATTTTGTCGGCATTCAACAGCGAGAACGCTGCCTGCCCTTCTGTTTGACCTCGTTTTCTGTACCACGTTTTCGAAATAGTTTTATTGGCATTATTAATTGCAGTATTTATAAAATTTTCTGTGATGAAGTAAAACTAATATTACAGTGCGGATATACCAGTATTAAAATGGGAATATTTTGTTGTGTTCCCTTGTAGCATTTCCAATCTAGAAAATGTTTTACTGTATGGCTTAGAAAGGGTATACAAAATATACAATATATACAAAAATATAATAGGATAACAAAAGAAAAAAATACTGATGAAATAAAAGTCTTTAGTTAAGGTTTTATTTAATATTAAATCATATCAATTTTATTTTCCATATATGATGCCATATTCACCTGTTTTCCATACTTACTTATGTTTATGCATCTTCTATTATTTAGAAATGCTGGCAAATTTCCGTTTTATTATCAATGAGATTTCATATAATTTTTCTTTAACACTCAATGTTTTTATTAAATTTTCTTTTTTAATGTGAAAATATTTGAACGGAAAACTAATATTTGAGGAGAAATTATTCCTGGTTTAAGTTTTTTTGAAACGAGAAAAAAAGATTGTTAAATTTCATCAGAAAACTGTCAATTAATTCTCTATTAAAATAATGAAAGTTTGAATTATTAAGAAAGACATTTGAATTTTATAAAGCACAGCCACTGTTCATTTCTGGAGTATAATACGTCAGATTTGTAAAGATACAAAATCATTATTTAGACCGTTTTGACGCTGTCTTGACTCGAACACTCACACACACTTTCACATTTATAATATTACTAGTAAATCTGCAGATCAGGAGCCTCAACATCAGCTCTGCAAGTCATTGTTTTTAAACACACTTTGGTAATATTCAATTTCCTGCAAACTGCAATTTAAAGTTTTTAAATTACTTAATTATTTATAAGAATAAAAAAAATACGAAGTTTTCAGATATTAGAAGCGTTAAATAAAAACGTTGTTATATAAGGATATTTTGAAATTTTCATGAGCTGCTAATTCTGGTATTTTTTTAGATAATAAAGTAGATTTCTTCAGGAGGGCTCCGCCTCCCTGAACCCCCCATGGTATCATAAAATTTAGATACATAACTTTTTATTGATTGCGTTAATGGTTACTGTAAATCTTAGATTTCTTTTTACACTTTCGAGCCTTATTTTGCAATACCGGTGGACAGAAAATAATTTACATTGAGGCAATTATATTAAAAGTTCTGGTTTTATGAACGAAAATGTAATTTCCTTTTAAAAATAAATTAATTTACATTCGTATTTTCTGAAATGAGGCGGCATTAAGAAGTAACACTCGTCAAAAAATATTTTTTTCAGACAATCTAGTTAATGATTGGTTTTTAAGAAATAAAATATTTATTTCGCGATACAATGACGTCATTTTCGACAGAGATAATTTTGCGGTGCATAATTTTGAAATTTACTATTTATTTGCTTTTCAAAAGTTTTTTTTCTCATTGAAATTTTCGATTAAAAATTAAACATTTCTGTTAGCCGTGTGCAGACGATAAACCGTGAGATATTGGTAACATTTTTTTTTAATGATAAGAATAAATATAACACAAGGCCCTTTTATTTCAACCCGTTTTATTTTTGATGTATGAGGTCAAATACACCTTCATTTCGTACTTTTGTTTTATTTCCAATATGAAGACGTATTCATGTCTATTTTTTATTAGCCCCGGTACGGTATGCTATTTCTTTCTCACAGCTTATTTTGTGTCCAAAAAATGTTAGCTTACAGACGCTAGCAATAAACAAAGTAGATGTATCATTGTACAATTAAATGCTCAATAGCGTTTTTTAAAATTTCTAAACACCGCACATTTTCAGTTTTTATACCATCGTATTGGGAAAAAAAAGTACTTTTTAATGCAATTTGTTTGAAAACTGCATCTCTATTTGTTTTTGAAATATTAATTTTTTTGTAGTTTTTAGCGACATTTGTTTCATTTTGGCAACTCAAGTACGCCATTTCTGTAGAATGTAAAGAAAAAAATACTGAAAAATAGCAATAATATCTTTTTGTTGCCATTTTCTCATAAAATAGAAAAAAAAATAATTAAAAAAAATTAAATTGAAAAAAAAAATCAATTAAAATACGTGCTACTTTGAGAAAAATATAAATGAAGGATTTATGATAAAACAGGGAGCTATTATAAACTATATTTAATTTTAAGTTTCTATATTAATGCAAATGACGTCATTTTACATAAAATAAAAGCCTGTGCTTTAAGACTTAAAATTGAAATATGTTTTGCAGTAGAGTCCCGATTATCAGAGTCACGCTTAACCGAGTTATTTTCTTCTGATGGACTGGTGGCTTCTATTATTATGAAACAGCCGTTATAAATGAAGCGTTAGGTGAAGATGAAAGAGCTGCCGTAAAAAGTTAGAACTTCGATTTTTTTATCAGAATGAAAAAAAAAAATGGCCATAATTTTTTTTAACGCTTCATTTATAATGGCTGTTTCCTAATAATAGAAGCCACCAGTCCACCAGAAGAAAATGAAGTAATGGAAATGCCGGGGCGACACTAAATTCTGAAAAAGCAGAATTCCTGTTTTCTAGTTTCATTTTCCTCTTGCACATGAAATTCTTTCAAATCAAAATTAACTGTTTAGGATAAATTATTATTCGGGGATGTGATTTTCTTGGCAACGGTAAAAACAAAAAAAAAAAAAAAAAAATGATTTCTAAACTTTATAGCAAAATGTCAATTTATTTCTTTAGAAAATAATGAACTTTTAAATTTAAAAGAAAAATATTTGAACAAAATCAACTGAACACAGCCTTTCTTTTTTTCTGGGGTAAATTCCATCTATATGTAAAAGCGCCAAAAGGCATTAATTCATCTCTTTTGACGTTGATTTGATTCCAAACAATTACACATACTTTCACTTTCACATTTACGATATTTTTAGGTTGCTAGGTAACAGTTAAAAGAAAATTAAAACAATGAAGTATTTGAATTTAACAAAGAAAATTTGTAAAAGAAAATATTTGATATTATTGGAACACACATATAAAATCCCTCCATATGTTATATACCGAATTTAAAAAGTCTGACAAATGTATCCACAAAATTTGAACTAATATGAATAATGCATGGTTCTAATTAGGGAATTTCATTATGCATAATTTACCATTTAAATCCTTCAATCATATGGGCCATTTTCTTACAAGAAATAAAAATGGAAAAATCGTCTGAATTGCTATAGAAAAGCATTATTGCGCAAAATAAAATATTCTGTATTTTCCGAACGAATGAACCAAACATAACAAAAAACTATACTGCTAAAAAAAATCCGGGTAATTAACATACCCACTTAATTTCAAGCTATTCGGATGCTTTTTGCGGCAGTTATCGCGGAACAGAGAGACAGACTAGCGGAAACCAAAACTTTTCGTGTCTCCACAGTAAGCCTTCGCTGACGTTTCGGCAATTAGGATTAATAAGAGCAGGTGAATATTATTAACTAGTAAATCTGCAGATCAAGAGCCTCAACGTCATCTTTGCAAGTCATTGTTTTTTAACACTCATTGCGTAATATTAAACTTCCTACAAATCGCTTTTTAAAGTTTCAAATTACATAAATATTTCTAAGAATACAAATTACTTCGTAAAGTTTCAGAAATTAAAAGTGTTAAACAAGTGGCATCAAAAATTGCATTTGTTCAGGGGAGCTCCGCCCCCTTAACCCCCCGTAGTCTATTTAAATTTACATTCGTAATTTTCTATTGATTGTGCGGATGGTTATAGTATATCTTAGATTTTTTTTTACGCTGTGATTTATAAGGATAAGCATAAGCTTTTTTTATATAAATTAATAAAATTTAAATTTAAAATAAAATCTTCATGTTAACCGTACGCAGACAAGAAATCTTGAAGTGACGCCAAAAATGTAACCCTGAAATCCGCTACATTCGGCACAAACACAACGACGTGCTTAATAAAAAAAAAAAAAAAGATATTTTTAGTAATACAATTTTTAATTCATAATACAATGAAATGCTACCTTAGAATGCTTAAATATAAGCAGATCATTTTACAGAAAAAATGCACGGATGAAGTCAAAGAATTCGGTCCCTGTTCCACTTGTTTGTTTTGTTTGGGCCGAATGAGGGCATTTAAATCTGAGTGATAACGCACATCATATTGCAAACTGTTTTTACGGCATACTGCAACTCCATCTATCTCTTTCCTTCGTGAATAATAGTTAATTTTATATTACTCAAGATCTTTTTATTCCAGCATCTTTGTTTTCGATAATGACGTCTAATTCACCTGCTATGCGTACTTACTCAAAACTTTTCAGCTTGTTACATTAAGAAATACTCGAGAGTTTTCTTTTTATTTCCAATATGCCGCCATATTATTTTTCTATTCTTAATTTTTTTTTTCATTTTCCTGTTTCATGTCAAAATATTTCAATTGAAAAATGTTTAAGAGAAAGTATAATTCCGTGTTTTGATTTTCTTGGCAACAATTAAAGAAATATTGGTAAATGTTACGAAAAAAAATGTCACATTATTCTCTATAAAAATATTGAAATTTTGTATTTTTAAGCAAAATATTTGAATAAAATAAATAAAATATTGCCTATTTTTATTTTTGGGCTAAAATCCATCTATATACAAA
Organism: Maratus speciosus; assembly: GCA_963932465.1. Taxonomy (NCBI): domain Eukaryota; kingdom Metazoa; phylum Arthropoda; class Arachnida; order Araneae; family Salticidae; genus Maratus; species Maratus speciosus. Next base: position 122,503,604 of record OZ010795.1, on the reverse strand, counting down.
GATACAAATTCATTAATTCATCCGTTTTGACGTTGGCTTTACTCAAACATTACGCACGCAATTATATTAATATTATTAGGACCAAATACGTTGCTAGGCAACTTATGAAAGAAAAGGAAAAAAAAATGAAATATATATTATGTCAAATTGATAAAAGAATATGCTTTATATTATTGGAAAATGGACTAAAAGGTATATATCATCCTGCTAAAAGGTAAAAAATATGGACTTAACTTCTTTCAAATCTGAAATAAACCGAAAGTGACACTACTTTTCATAGTGTCCATTTTCTAATACACAATTGTAAAGTATACGAACTTATCATTGTAAAAGAATAATTTTTGGAAATTTTCGGTAGTTTTAATTTTATAAAAATTACTAAATTCATTTTAGCAACAAGGGTTTGAAGTTGTTCAAATGATAAATAAACATTTGGCATGAATAATCAACTCCATATCGTCTACTGCTAATATAATCGTGTTCGGTATGCTGCATTTAAGGAAAGCTCTGATACAGCGGGTTAAATCGAAACATTAGAGTAATTTCACAGGACATAAACTCATTGGTATTTTAAGATACCTTTTCAGACCTTATACATCAAAATAACTTGTAGTTAAATAGAGAAATGTGTTATCAATCTACTTTGCAGTAATGCTAATTATTAAATATATTTTCCAATTGAAATTCGGGGGGGGGGGGAGGCAGGAAGGACATCTTCGAAGCAGTTAACACCCGAATACCTCTAGCAGTGCCAATCTGCCATAACAAGATACTTGTTCTCGTCAGGTAACAATAAATTTATTTTCTTCATCGTCCATTGCTGCATTTTATCATGAAACACATTCTTTATTAGACTAAACAATAAGATGAGAAATGAAATGTTCCAGTATTTCAGCCCATGAAAAGGAATTGATAAAAGACTTCTCTCGAATTCTGAAGTCTTTATAAAGTATTTCGGACTATTCATTTCACATTTTCAATAGCTCATTCAATAGCTGTAGAAATAACTATTTTTTTTCTTCAAACATGAATCAACTTCAGCTAATCTACAAAGTTTTTTTAAATTTATTTTATCATTTTTATAAAATTTCCTTTAACTGACAATTCTTTTTCTGACACTTTATGAAGTAGTGTTGCCAGGTAGCTGATTGCTTAAAAGAGAAAAAATATTACTTTTGATAACCAAACTGAACAATCAGAATATTTTATGATTCAAAGGTATTCCATCAAAAATATAGTTAGAATTTATAATTTCTTACAGATGTACCTATGACATTGTTTATGAGACGAGTTAACCTCGTAAAAGAAAGAAAATTTCATACGCATTTTGTAAGAAAATATTCACTATTTTTCATACACATAAGCCATTTTTGCTTATATTTCTGCAATTTATTCAATTTAAAGTAGCCGTTTATCTATTTTTATACATAAACATATTTATGTACAAAATATTTCATTATGTATTTCTTTTACGAAATCATAATTTTTTGTATAATATTTTGGCTTAATACACATGCTGTATTGACACTGAGTAGCTATATGACATTCATCTGCATTCATTCATACAGTGTGTTTAGGCTACTATTGCAAGTGTCCCGGATGTCATCGGATGTCCCGGATCCGTCCCACTCAGCTTGTTATACTCAATGTGTTTCATCTGTTTTATCTTTTAAAATGAAGTCCATATTTCAGTTTAATCAAAATCATAAATTTAATTCCTAGTCTCAAACGAGAGAATTCAACACTATTTAGGTCGCATTAAGTCACCACAACGACTGGATGTTACATTCTGTTCTATCTAGAACGTCTCTTCAAAGCTCCTTAGATTGTCCGCAAACAGGACCTGCAAAAGGACATCAGTATTGGCTGACTACGATACCATTTTAAAAGACATTGGTGAGTTTTTTTTATATAAATGAATCTGTAATTAGATTATTATTTTTCTTCAATTATCTTCGAATCAAACTAAAAGTGACTTCTTTAATCATTAATTACAACAGACAGTAGAGCCTCATTTTAAATAATATGTTTAACATATAAAGGATACAATTATTATCTGTATATGGGGCATTCTCACAATCTTTTGACTTTCATGTCCCTGAATAATAATTTTTATTTTAATACACTTTTTTGTGTATTTTTTATTTCATATATTGTGGAACATCCCATTGCATGATTGCACAACAATTTTAACGAGATAAATAAGTTTTGGACGATGTTGGAGGTCCAAACACCTGGAAAAACTCCTATACCGTCCCGTGTCCCTGATGCTGATTTTTAAATTTGGAGCTGTCTGGATAAAATTGTTTCAATAAAAATAATTCGATGTAATTTTTTTCTGAAACTGAAATTATTGTTTCATATAAATATGTAGCTAAAAATTAACCTGCACACATTTTTAGGGTTGTTATTATTTTTTAAACTCCGCCTCCTGGGTTTTAGATTCCTTACCGTCTCTCTTCTAAAATTATACAAGATATCATTTCAGATGCAGCCGCAGAATTTTTTTCAAGTTTTTTCTCATGCAGAAGTATGCTATAGAAATAATGTCTAAAATTCTTCGGCAGGAAATTTACTGTAAAATTTAAATCAGCTTTTAAATATCAATTTCAAGCATCGTGGCTTTATTGGTAGTCTCACCGTCCCCAAGGTTTATTCTTGCACTTTTCGAGGTAAATTTAAAAAAATGTAAGTTAATCCCATGTTAACAACTGTTTCTAAAAATCAATGAACATTGTGGCTATCACTTAGTCTTAACATGATTTTCCTAAAAATAGCTGGTAATTTTCCTTACCGTTCCATCCTTACCGTCCCCTTTTTTCCAATATCATCCCCTTTTTTTACCTTACCATCCCTCCTTTAACACTCCTTTAAGACAATGTTATACAAAAATTCTGTATTAAAAGTACTACAGTCTTATTATTTCTTATTTGAATGTCCTGTGGGTACTATGCAAATTCATTATAAGTAAAAATTTAGAAGAAAATAACAAGTTATAGGGGTAAAAGGGTAAGGAAAATCAAACTGGCAAGTTTAACTTAAACCTCAGTTAAATAAAAATTTTTTCGCTGCTGACCATTTTTTCTTTATTTTGAATCTTTAAGGCATTCGTCTATCAGATTAAAATGTTATTTTAGCAAGTTTAATTTTGTCAGATTTTTTTCCCAAAAGTCAAAAGATTGTGAGAATGCTCCATATACATTATTGGTTATTGTATGAAGATGTATATTTAGTATTACATATGTTTATAGCAACAATTTGTCTGCATCCGGTCAGAAAACCTGGTTCAACCCGAACGTATATAAAATTCTGTATAAGGATTTTCATGTTTTTATATAAAGATATTTTAATCTGTTATTCAAAACACACATTTTTAAAATTCTTTTAAAATTTTATTGGAAATTTTAAAGAAGAAAAATTAGGTTTAAAAATTGTTTATTAAAAATTAGTATACCTTAGAAAGGGAAAATTTTCTTTGCGGTGCTAGCGGGAAGATTTATCGATAATCTATTTGCAACTGTTTCATTCATCACGTGCATGAAGCTTGGTAATATAAAAAATAAATGTATTTCCGCGCTGTATCGTAAAACGCATCCTTTGCATACAGTATTAACAGCTGCTATAGTACACTCAGTCAGGTGTTCGTTTCCAACTCCGAGGACTCAGGATCAATTACCGGGACGTTTGGAAATAAGTACTGTAAAAATTAAATAGTGCAGCAGTTCAATTGCAGTCAAAAGGTTCTAAATCTTCAAAGTTTAAAAATTCAGTAATTTCTAGAAAAAAAATTAAATGATCATTAAAAATAAGCTAAATAAATTTGCAGAGTCTACTGTAAATTTACAGATTAATTCCTCTGTTATTTAACAGAATCTCGGTTTTTTGTAATCTCTGTAATTATTTATAGGACTTAAGATAATGGATTATGATTAAGAGTAGATTATCCGTAATTTCGAAGATTTTTACAGTGTGTTCTCGAATAAATTTTCGTAGGATCTAAAAAAGATAATTTTGTCTACCAGTTTTCTCGTTTATATTGGCATTTTAGGCAAAATCCTTTTTTTTAAAATTAGACAATCGTCAGAAAAATACAATACGTTATAAAGATATAGGATCTTAAAACTGCGTGTAATTCTGTTACTATAATACTGATGGTAGTCAAAGAAATGCTACGAAAGCAGGTATTTAATATTTTGTGAATCTTATATAGCTTTATTGTATTGTTTTATGCAGATGGCCAAATCTTATCTTATTTTTCTCATTTTTGTTTTTGAAATAGTCCGTTACTATGCATAATTTCTTTGGCAGGGATGATCAAAAATTAAAAAATAGGATAATGTTTTATTTCTCAAACATGCGCAATAAACACGCAACACGTGCGGTTTAAATTATTCATGAATATTAACAAAAGTTGTCACAAGCACTCGTGTTATTTTATTCGTGTATTAATTTCGTGTTAAAATACACGAATTGGTATACATATACCGGGTGTTTCATAAGTTCGGTGCATATGTAAAACACGATAAAAAAAATATATATCCATGGGTCGGAGAGACATACGATTTGCAGATAAATATTTGGCGTGTTACGGGATTTCGTATGACTTCAGCAAAATCTTAGTTCAAAATCTCGACAGTAGAGGGCGTCACTACTGATAATTCAATGGAACAATTCCACATTGCTCAAACAACACAAGATTTGGATTCAAAAATATCAGAGAATATTGTATGTACAGTATTTAATTTCCAAATCTTGCGTTGTAAGATCAATATGGAATTATTGCATGGAATTATCTACAGTTGCGTCCTCTATTTTCGAGATTTTAAATTAATAGTTTTGTTGGTGTCATACAAATTCCCGTATCACGCTGAATATTTATATGCAAACCGCATGTCTCTCTGACCCATATTATTTTTTTTATCGGGTTTTACTTTCGCACCGACTTTTTTGAAACACCCGGTTTATACCTATATACTCTTTAAAAAAAAATTGCGTTACAGAGGCAAAAACAGTACAGGCGAGATCATAATATGGCGTCATAAGGCTGATAGAATTATATTAAATCAAAAAACGCTGATGAATTATAACTTTCTTGCATGGTATAAGCACACAGACTCTTATTACAAAGTAGCACAAAATCGTTGTGCTAACGGTGACTTTCTAATTGGCTCATTGTCATTCCTCATCGGCCATGGTTTCAGCGAACTCCAATTGTGAACAAAGACTCAACCGTTCGCTTCCAAATGAGAGGGATCTATTGTAACTATTGAGCTTTTACACTGTAAAAAAAAATCTGTAATCCTACAAAACTAGTTTTTGTAAAACTACAGAAATCTGCATGTTTACTAGAATTTTATCTGTAACTGGGTATAATATTTACCTCTCGCATAGTAGAAATACAGGAAATATCTTAGTCTCCCGTGTCAGCCAGTGAGAAAGGACTTCAATGATGACGTAATGACTATTCACGCAGACACAGAGATATTCAAGGCATCCATCTTGATTATGATTTCAAATTAGTATGTAAGTAAATATTTCTTCTTTATGAGTTAAATTTTGTTATATTTCCATTCTCCTTGATTCCTAATAAGTAAAAATGAACTACACAGTAAGACCGCTTGATTTCGAATTATAATGTAACATGATTTTAGCAGATTAAATATTTTATTTTTAATTAGTGATGCAATGAATAGTACCCCCCCCCCCCTTTGACTGATAATGAAGGCTAAATATTCCACTATTCTTCTGCAGAATACTTAAAATGTATACCAAAATTATCTTTCTTAATATTAGAGTCGTGCCGTGTAATCGGTATTTATTGTACTAGATTCCGGCATCGGGTCGGGTTTACTTTATTTTTTTGGTTCAGATCGAGTCGGTTTGGGTTTTGAATTTTATGTGTCGGGTTCGGGTTGACTGATTTTTCAAAAGAATGTCCAAAATATTTTTTTTTTTTCAGGTTAAAAATCTAGGTATAGGGCAGATGTGCCTGTAATGGTTAAAATTCAAAGTTTTTTGTTTATAAAAAAAAATTATACAATAAAAATTTTACTTTAAAAATTTTCTTCATAACTCCCCCCCCCCTCCCCACGCTTACATGTTTTATAATCTGTGTTATTGTTGATACTCTTAATCAAACCAATTAGGAAGCAAAAAGTGATCCTTCGAAGTTCCATTATTTTTCATTTATGTTGGCGAACATGCAAAGAGCTGGTTTAACTTTTTATATATTCTTTTACTTTCCTGCAAAATTTCCTGCAAAATTTGTTTTTGTTTTGGTTGTAATAAAAATTTTTGAATATGATCATTCTAGACATTTCATCAATCGCACACTAGATGAAGCAATGGTAGCCCAATCTCCAGTTGAAAAAAGTTGCATAAGATTTCAATTGTATAAAGTAAAAGATTATTTCAAGATCAGAAGTGATTTTGCTTCATATACTTTTTATGATTTCTGAATATTAATGACTTGTTTATGCATAGATGTAATAGTTTCCCTATTTATGGAACATTATACTGTATACTATCCATAATATAAACTAAGCCTTCAAGCATGGGTCTAAGCATGGGACAATTTTGAAACTTGCAATTTCTTTGATTATAAAATTGTTTCTGAAAATTGTGTTTCTATATTGTTCAAGGACATTAGAAAGTGTTTCATTTTGTATTCTATAAACTGAAATATTGTTTTTGTGTCAAACAAAGTTAATTTTCTTATTTTTGTAAAAGGTGTCCCATTCCTCCATACTCTCTCCTATGCTTCTAACTCTAAATATTGGGCACTTCTCTATCTATACACACGTATCATGGGTATGTGTTTTAAAACTATCAGAAATATTATACATGTAAGGGAGACAGGGGGAATGCCACCAATCCGGGTTATGCCGCCACCCCATCTAGCTTAAAAACTAAGGGCAGTTTGAGATAGTGAATGTGCCTGCACTATAGCGGCCAACAATATAAACAGTGCCTAAAGTGAGAGTGACTTTGCTGTACGTCGTTAGTTTGTTCTAGTGAAAAATGTAGTTTTCATCTAGTTGCTTATTATTTTGGAGCTTCAAATGAGTAGAGATAAGCACCTTTTATTGTAACATTAGGTATTTAATATAATATGACCCGTAATCTACATGCATTCGCCGACATTTTGATGCAATGTGTTGAACAAGTTCGGTCCTTCTTTCGGCTTTGCTTGGGGATTTCCGCCATATTGTCCTCTCGGGGTAATGCCGCCGCCATGCAAATCGGGTGAGAAATGGCCTCATTTTAATGTAGTGGAGCCGATTCAGCAGAGTGACTTTTGCAATATGAAGTAAATTGTAAGCTTAATCATTATTCTACTCAATTACATTGCTTTCTAACTATTTTCAGCAGGTTGTGTGTTTCCTAGTATCCATTTGATGCATATACTAGGTCATTAAAGAGTGGCGGCATTACCCCGGTACAGTGGCGGAATTACCCCAGTGTCCTGGGTAATCCCGCCACTGTGCAGAGGTTTAAAAAATATTTTTTTATGTATGCTTACTTTACAGTTATGATTACGGTTAAATTTATACAGATACTAAAGATGATGATTCAGCTTTAGAATTTTTACTATTAAAAAATAAACATTTTTTCGAGGTGAAAAAATTTAAATTCCCTTAAGGTGTCGCCATTCCCCCGGTCTCCCCTATTTGCGTGTATATGAAAAATGAAATGTTGGTAACATTTTTCTATTCCTAGAGAAGAATAAATGGTTCTTAACTGTGCCTTAAATAAAAAGAATTTATCACATTTCTTATATATATATTTTTTTTTCTTAACATTTAACTGATGTTACCGGCCTCTCAGACCGCAGCTTTTTTTAATTTTTGTAGTTTTGCAATTTTTTATATACTTGCAATTTTCAGTTTAACTACAAACACTACCGAAATTTTGTTCTATTGTGAACTTTAGTACTATCACCAGACACTTTTGAATAGGTGAATTTTAATTATAACAGTCCTGTACAAAAAGTTCAGTACAAAAACACCATCCTATGAGTTAATCGTGCCTTTTATTCATCTTTCGATAAAGCGGTCTCACAGACAACTTCACACTAATTGACTTCACACTAGTTGTGACAATTTCTGTGACATCAGTTAAAGGTTAAGGAGTAAATTTAATAATAGCTCATTCATATTGAAATATGTATTTATTTTATCTGAAAAATTGTTCTGCTCAAACTTTTTGTGAAAATCATAGACTTGGAAAAAATCTAAATATAAACAACTGCATTTTAATTTTACGTGAGTTTCTGAGCGATAAAATGCCGAGTTTTTACTTTCTCATGCAAAGAGAGATATAGGGTAGGTAGGGATAAAGATATGAGCGGGGCAAAAATACGCACCGGCTGATTTCATATGAAGCAACATTTCGGCTCTCATGACCAATAGGTGGCAGTTTTGTTTCAAGTGTACTAGTCATTTGTTTAAACCTTTGATAAAAGTAGCAATTTGTGCTAAGAAAATGAGGTAAGTTTAAATTTTCGAATTTTGATCTAATATTTTAAAAATTTCACTGATAGTACCTGGAATTTTTACAAATCCAAAATTTTAGTTGAGATCGAAATATTTTTAGCTTCTAAATGCCGTAGTTTACCTCGATCACATTTGTTTATACTTATGGGTAGTCGGTTAAGCAAAATACTGCAGAATAGGGTAAATGTACGCATCCTTCTTGGGACAAAGATACGCACATGTTTAAGATATGGGACTTTGCCCTATCGTTTTAGCTAGATGCAAAGCTTTTCACAATTTCTAAATTTATATTATATAAAATATAATAGCTACTTAACTAATATAAGTTAGTAAACTACATTTTCCTTTTTCTAGTTAAGTTTTTTTTTTTAAATATAGAACGTAGGTATCTACCTACCTACTTTTAAAAAACAATATTGTTTCATGAATCGCTTTTGTTTTAAACCTTAATCCTTAACTCCTGTTAACGGTCTCGCCGACCGCTGCAATATTCAGTTTTCACAATTTAACTTGTAATTTTCAATTTAAGTAGTTATGTTAGTTTAATTTTTATTCGTTTGGTAAATTAGAAGTATAGCTGAAGACTTCTGAATGCGGGAAATTTTACTATAATATCCCTTTGCATAAAGTTTAGCGCAGAAACCGCCTCTTATGAGTCAGTCAACCATTTTATTCAATCAACGATTAAGCGGTCTCGGAGACCGCTTACAGTATTTATGAAACGATTTTTGTGACAACAGTTAGAGGTTAACTGCTATTTGCGATCTCGCAGACCGCTGTTTTTTTCATGGTCTAGTTTAGAATTTTCAGTTTAAACATTATCAAAATTTACTAATGCTTTTACATTACTCATTCATTTTAGTGAAAATAGGGACAAAATCCGGCCGTAATGGGGCAAAAATGCGCACTGCGAATCTTTTGCCTCATCACTGCGTGCTTTTAGCCCAACCAATGGGGCAAAGATACGCAGAGCAATGTTTTTTTTTTAAATTACAATTTCTCACGGAATTATAATTTGACAGAATGTCGTTTGATAGTGGAACGTGCCTAAGGTTTTAATACAACATTTTAATCAGTCGTCACATAAGTTTAGATCAATGTGCTCGTTAAAAATCAAAATTAATAAGTGCGTAACTTTAGCCCCCCCACCTATCCTACATCACTTAGGTGTGTCATGTGATTGTGAGCCATGTTGAGGACAACTTGTCACCAAGCGCCATTGAGATCAACCATGATGGTGAATATCGATGGCGCTTTTTAACAAGCTGTCCTCACTTCAAATACTTGTGGGCATGATACCCACATATGTTTGAATATTAAAGTATATACATTTGTCCATTTTCCTACATAAAACATTGTTATTAGAGATGTAATTGTAGATTACATTTCATAATATCAATAAAACACGATTTCATTTCCTTTTATTTCGGGTTCGGGTTGAAATAAGCCTGGGTTGAGTTGCAGGTTGCCGGAAGTTATTTTGGCTGATTCTGGTCAGGTTGCGGATCGAGGAAATATTTTTGGAGGGTTCGGGTCGAGTTGCAGGTTGACTTAAGTATAATATTCGGTTTTGTGTCTGGTGCAACTTGACCCGTGCAGGGACTACTCTGTAGTCGGGAAATTTTCAATATATCAGGATACGGTCCTTAAAAGTACTTGCATTTTTCAAAAGGATTTTTTTTTGTGCTTGAAAGTGCTTATTTTCATACAAAAATTTTTAAAAGCCCTTTAAAGTGCTTTACTGTCATATTATTTCTTAATCGCGGGTGGAACTCTTCTGCATTTCTTTTCATTTCTGATTTAAAAAATAAAGATAAAAACCGCCATTGCTAACCTTTCTTCTGAAATTTCACCTCCCCTTTTTACTCCCTTCTCCACAATACCAAAGTTTAAACTGTTTAAAACTTTTTTTATTCTTTAACTGATGTTACCGGTCTCACAGACCAGTGCTTTTTTCAATTTTCATAGTTTAACTTGCAAATTTCGGTTTATTACAAATACTACTGAAATTTTGTTTCGTTTGAAACTTTAGTATTAACACCAGAGACTTTTGAATAGGTGAATTTTAATTATAACACTCCTGTGCAAAAAGTTTAGTACAAAATCAACATCCTATGAGTTTATCGCGGCTTTTATTCATCTTTCGTTGGAGCGGTCTCACAGACCGCTTCACAATAGTTATGTGACAATTTCTTTGACATCAGTTAAAGGTTTAAAAAAATTGCTCTACTGTATTTGTTACTTTAAGTGAAAAAATAATCGGTCCTAAATTTCATTAACTATTTATTCCATCATATCCATTTCATTAAAATTTTATCTGAATTTCACCTTAAAAATTTCGTTTCCCCGTTTTCTGCACCTCTCACAGTAATAATACTTAAAGTTTCAAAACTCTTTAAAACTGCTTAAATAAATAAAAAAAAAAAAATCTGTTCTGTGTCATTTTATTGTCACAATAAATAATCAAGATTTTTCTTCCCACTTGAAATTGCCATTCCCCCCCCCCCCCCTCCCAAAAAAAAAAAACTTAGAGCACATAGAATTTTAAAGTCTTTAAAACTCTTTATAGACCAGTGGTAGAGTAGGAAAAAAGGGCCGCATTTGGAATTAATTAGGGGAAAAGTGGAAATTATTTTAATCCCTTTAAGTCTAGAGTGAATGTACTAAGTTTTCCCCCTCTTACTAGGTGAGTGGTTGGAGATATGTACAGATTTATAGTCAAAAAACACATTTTTATTAATTACCATAACAATATCTAAAAAAAAACTAACTCTATCAAAAGCATTGTCAATACAGATATTGTAGAGGTTAAGATTCTGATTGAAATGTGTACTTAATATTTTTGTTGAATTTTTACAATTATAATGCAAAGTTTTGCCTAATTCGTTAATCAAGTGATTGAAGGCAGAACAGACGAGGTTATTAGTTCAACCTGTTTCTAATTTATATATATTTTTTAATTTATTGAGGATTTTGTAAATATTTTAGGCTTTATTTTGGATATTTTCAGAGTTATGGCTTAAACTCTTGATTACGGATTGTAGCCCAGTGGTAGGAAATGAAAAAAAAGGCCGAATTCGGAATTAAATACGGGAAAGATGGAAATTATTTTAATCCCTTCGACATAGGTCAGAAATAAACGTACTAAGTTTTCCCGCCCTACTAGGTGCGGCTTTGTCGCTACGAGCAAATAGATAACTTAAAAAGTGCATTATTTCATGATTTTTAGCATATTTCAAAAAGGATTTGTAAATGATGCGAAATATTGTTTATGATGTCTGATATTGTATTTGAATTATGCGTCGTATTTAATTTGACATATATAGTGAATAACAGTGAGTATGCATCACATTTAAGGAGGTCGAAAATAGTGGGGAGGAGCGAGAGAACAAATGAGAGTGCAGGATTCTTGTCGCTAGAGGACTTATAGGTCAACCAATAGCACAATTTTAAACTTCGATATTTTACGAAAAGGACTAAGATGGTTTTAATAAAAAATATTTTCGACTAGTATACGAGCATCTTAAGTTAAATTCATAAAATTTTAAAAAGTTGGGAATATTGAAAAAAAGTATTATTAGTTAGCTTAAAAAGTTAGCTTTACGTTTTTTTAAACTAAGGTTTAAGGTTGACGATATCAGTTGAGAAATGGCATGTATAATGGCTGTCAATTATGTACCTCTTTGTCGATAACTACTAAATTATAATCCTCAAAATATACAAAATAAAGCATTAACATATTTACAGAAACATCGCGAGGGCCTCAACAACTTAAAGAAAATACATGTATGTAATAAACGGAGGCAGGGCGGATTGATAACTCTGTCTCTCTCTTGATTAACGGTTAAGGCAAAATTTAGAAATAGAATTGCGACCTTAATGTTCAGCAAATATATAAATATGGGTACTCATTTTATTCAGATTTTCAAATTCTACAACATTTGTATTGACAATGTTTTTGAAAGCATTAATTGTTCTGAGATATTGTTAAGATAATTTAAAAAAAGTTTTTCGACTATAAATATGTACATATTTTCTAATGTTCACCTAGTACGTGGGATAAAACTTGGTACTTTCATTTTAGACCTAAACAGAAGGGATTAAAACAATTTCCAGTTTCCCACCCACATAATTGTGAGTTACATCCCCCGATCAAGGGTATTTGAAATAGAATTGTGACAATGTTCAACAAAAATATTAAATGTAGTTCTCATTTTACTCGGAAATTTAAGCTGACGACAAGATGAACACGGAAATTGCAAAACCTAAATTTCATTCCAGATTTCAAAGTGCTGCCATTTGCAAAATGCCGCACAGATATATTTGTTTTTTATAATATTGATAGATATAGATTTTATTTTCATATCAAAATCTTGGTGGTTTTTTTTCTTTTCAAACTAATTTTTTTCACCCTTAACCCTAGATATACCGGGAATTTTATTCAAGTTTTAACAAAACGTTCTACACCAGAATTTTTATTTAAAACTATTTAACTTATTTATTTACCTTATTTTTGTCTGGTTTATATACTTAGTTTATTTTAAAGAAATTTCTGGTTTGAATGAATATTTTGTATGTACCTGTCGGGTCCAATGGACCCGTCTGGTAGACGGAGGGTTAAATCCATTTACATCTGAGCCAAATCAATACTCGATCCTTTCAAAGCTACAGTATAACATTAAGTGTGTATTTCTAAATAATATATACGTAAAGTGAGTCGTACAGTAAAATGCGCAGAAAAACAGAAAAGTGACTTCGGACAATGAATTTTTTTAAAAGAATCATTTTTTATTTTTTTAAATGTATTGCAGTATTTCAAAGAGAATTGAAAGTATATGCTTTTTGGTATTGTTATTATTATTTGGTATTAATATTCTGCATAATTTGATTTTTGGAGTCTTATGTGTAATTTTGAAATATGCCTGGAAAGGGATGTGGGGGAGGGACAAGGTTCTTCCAGTATTTTAAATTCTTAAAGTTTGTCGTTATCATCCAGACTCTTTGAAATTTTTAGATGTTAAAAACATAATGCTTTCGTAGCCCGAGTGAAAAAATACTAATATTTTGTGGGGAAAAAGGCTGGTAAGATTTTTACCATGATGTAACTCAGGTTTTTGCTTATTTTGTCGAAGTTTTTGCACATTTTATTTAGTTAAAAATATTTATATTTGTCCGAATGTTAGGAAATTTTCGTAGGTAAATGTAAATCTGGCCTGCTGATTTGCTCTAAAAAGATTGCGTTAAAATACGGACGTTTAGTTAGTTTTATGGTAGAAAAAATATAGTCTTTGTGAGGCACGAAGTGACCTACGCTCACCAATGTATTTGAAAGAGTTAAAACTCATGTTTTTAAAAATCAATTGCATCATCAGTTAGAAGATTTTAACTTTTAGAGCATATATATATATATATATTTGCCGATACTTCTAAAATATCATCCTGGAATAAATTGCTACAATCTTTCGGAAAACTTTTTTGATCTTTTTTTCAAAAGTTTAACTGCTAGGTGGGGAGAATATCGTAAATTTAATATCGGAATATATCAACGTCTTAATATTGGTGATATATCGCGATAACTACCGTAAAGTGTATGCGAATAGAAAAATTGCTTATTTTAAAAAATAAATGGCATGTTACCAAACATTTTGGTAGAAACAGATGTAGAAAGGAGCTAATAAATGTTTCATGCTATTTTCTTCTACAGCATCCTTTAAATATATATACAGGGAAGGTGGGGCAAACTCGGGTACCATAAAAGTTTGTTAGTCTCAAATGCTGTGAAATGGGAAAACAAACTTTGAACACTGTTTTTAATGTAAAATGAATCCTTGGCTATAATAAAACATTCTTTTCAAACAATATATATATATATATATATATATATATATAATTGTTTATATAAAAAAATAGCTTTTTTCAAACGTATGCAAAAATCCGGTTTTACCTCGTTGGTTGGGTAAAACTGGGTATTCATTTAAAACTACTGTAAAACTCATTTTGGTCAAAAAGATCTTGCTTAACCCCCTCACTGACAAGCCCGTGTTAATACGTTCGCTAAGCTCCAGGTTTCACTGCAATACAGGCAATATTTAAAGTAATATAATTCTATTGATTTAATGTATTTTTAATACATTGAACAATGATTAATACTTCAAAGAATTGCATTCATATTCGTTATTAAGTTTTTTTTATAAAATGTTCTAAGAATCATTTTTTTTAGCATTTAAAACAAAATGCAGAGAAAACAACATTACAATTTTGCCCTTTTCCAAGACAGTCGGAGGGCTAATATAGTAAAAAATACATTTTAATTATTTTTAACAAAACGAAATTGCACATGTGTTTTTCCATATGTAAAAAAATAATTCGTTGGCAAATTTTCTACGTTGTATAGGCCTGCTTACTTTACACTGTACGTTTTCGGGTTCTTTTAGCTTCAAAAATCGCAGATGAATTTGTCATCATATCCTTCTGCATTACTACATGCTTCGTGTGCCTAATCGTGGCATTTCAAACATCGTATTTGGATTTAGAATTTGAGTAAAGTTCATAGCAAAACATACAGGTTTCATTATCCTCTTCTTGTGAAGATGTGTCCGCAATCTTTTTTGGTTTCTTTTTCTTTTAAAGAAACTTCTTTTTTCGTCTTGCAGTTTGTTTGGCTTATTTCTCCGTAATATCTGCTTCGATCTGTAATTTATAGGGAGAAGAAATCAAAATAAGTTTTTCCCTTTCTTTTCTCAATTCTAAAGCCTTCCTTAGAAGGATATTGTAACATTTTACGCGAAATTGGAAATACAGATTGCTGGGCTACATAGTCTGAAGATGTCGAATGGATAATTTTAATAATGTATTCTGTTGATGTAACATTTTGAATGAGTGATGACGTCTGTGATTGTGATGTTAACTGCTGCATCTGGAAGCAGCTCGACGTGAAAGCCGCTGGATGTTGTCAACTCGTTTATGTTCGGAAGGTTGAGCTCCATTATCCTGTGATGTTTCAGAAATATTTATTTCTGCAGCTATGCAAACATGTGGCTGCATAGACCTAGGTGTGTTATCATGACTTTCATGGGGTTTCTCTGTCACTTCCGAAGGAGCAAAAAGATGGTCTGGAAAAACATTGTTGTAGGGGAAAATCCCTGTTTTCTCGAACCTTCTGATTGCAGTATTTACAATTGCTGCTCTCGAAAATGCAGTTTTAAATAATTTTCCAATTTGGTAAATTGTTACAGATCGCGCAGAGTTGGAAAATAACCACTTTTTCACTTCTTGTTCTTAGTATGAGCTTAGAGATGCATGAAAGACACATCAAGGGGTTGATATCGATGCGTTGCGTAAGGAAAGAAGCATATATAAATACATTGCTTTCTCTTACTAGATTAACTGGATTCTTTTATATGAATTGAACACCTATTAAGGATTTAAAGAACGGGCTTTTCAGGACAAGGATTGGAAAAAATCTGTACATTTTTTAACTAAATAAAATGAAGACCTCTTTCGTAATCCATCCACTGCTATTATATACAGCAAATGAGTCTGGGAAAGTTTCATTCATCAAGAGGGGTTTTTTTTGCCTGTTTAATATTTGATAAAAAAAAAAATAAAAATACTTTTATAGATTATATAGCCTAGTTATATAGGATTGGGATTTTATGGATTATTTGTCAATTTGGGCAGATTATTTTATTTAGAGAAACAAGTCACGAAATATATTTGCATTTTAAGTGGACCTATAACGCAAGTTATTACACCTGAGATTAGAAAGTTATTTATTAAAATGTAATAAGCATAATATAAAATTATGCCTTAATTAGTACCATTATTTTGTTCATTAATAATTGCAAATTATTTAATTTCATAATTGTAAGTTACAAATTAGACCCAGTTTTTAATATAAAACAAAATCAAAATTAAAGTTTTTTCATCATAACTAGATAGATTTAGAATTATATTATAACTTAACAGCATTAAGAATGCAATTTAAAATTCCATGCTAATTTATTAACTATACTAAAAATACATTCTATGAGTGTCGGACAAAATCGGGTATACCCAGTTTTGACCCACTCTTAAGTACCCGGTTTTACTCCAACATAACAGAGTTTAAACATAGCGTCACTACTATTAATCCTATAAGCAAAAGATCAGTAAAAATTTTAAAATATTATCAGGAAAGGAAAGAATTAGATATAGTACTCAGGAATATTTAATATGCTGAAAAAAGTGGTTATACGCGTAAAATCTAGAATCAAATAAAACAATTTTTTAAGAGTAATTGAAACTAATTCCTTCACACTAAAAAAAACCGCACACAGTAACGTTTCAATCAGCTATAAATGCCATAATGGTTACCGACAATTAATTTCTCGTGTTGGCTGATAGATAGAAGTACAACGGAAGGAGGGATCTGCGCTACCCGGTTTAATCCACCTACAATGTTTTTTACAATTCGCCCATATGTATATATATACACACATACAAAATAAAAATATTTTTTTAAACAAGAACGTAAAATAATCAAGCTTCAACGACAGATTATAATTTTCCAACACATTCAGAATTATGTAAAAGAAAAAAAAATCATCGTTTAATAAAGTTAAATATGATGGCTAAGTAAGCAAATTACAAAACACGTAACACATTTGAAAATTAAAGTTCAGCAATTATTATCAGTCATCGGAAAAAATATCCGAATTCATTTGTACAACTCTATATATGATCTATACATTTGAATATATACCAAATAGTATGCTAAACATTAGTTCATTTAAGAAACTCATATTCAAAGTTGAAAATTCCCCTTCAACATATTTCGTCAATAAACGGAAATATATACATCTTTTTTGCAGCCCTGTATATGATTTACAGATTTTATACATACGAAGCAAATAAATTAGTTAAATAATAATAATAAAAAAAAAAAACTCTTACCACAGCAAATAACGAACTTCCAGCAATTATTGTTTATTTATACAGTATTATAAGCGAATCCTTTTGTTTCCCCCCATAAATAAACGATTAATGCTATGCTCATCATGTTCTATAGTAAGCATCTTTTTGTACATTTCAGTGATGTGTATCAATTTCTATATGCTTGAAATAGTGTAATATCATTTCAATATACTACAAATGATTTTTCCTTACATACCATTGAAATAGACCATAAAAAATCATTGATTAAAATCACAAATTTTCAAAAAAAAAAAAAATCAGTTGATTAAAATCATGATTTAATCGTTGATTAAAATCATTAACACCCTATTGCAGCCAAATGGCAAGCATTAGTTTTTGTTAATCACGATTGATTGACGAATTGTTTCCCTCAACCAACTGGCACTTTTTGCAATATTTTTCTACATTTAAGAATTTCACAATATTTTCCATTTACCTAACAAATGGAGAATTTTGCAGCTCTTTCTTACAAACTTTCTTTGCAGTTATCCAAAATTTTTAGCCTAATAAAATATAAAATTATAACTAAAAATTAAATAAACAGCACATAAAGAAAAACTATAAAATTATTTAGATATTTTAATTACAATATTTCAATTGACTAAGGTTTAATGTAGTTTTATTTATTTTTTAAAATAAATAAAATTGTGCGATTTGTGTTTGGTTGCCGTTTTCTCCGAGACGGGAAAATTTAAGTTTACCTATGACCCTGTGAGAGAGAGAGAGGGGGGGGGGGTACTGTTCCTGCTGACCACTGAAATTTTCGAATTAGTGGTCCAAATGAATTTTTGGTGTTCTCGGACCAGCGGACCACCAGTGATTTCGAACACTGATTGATTTTTTAAATGCTGAAGATTTCCTTGTAAAAGAAATTTGAATTGGTATACTGTTTACTTTTTGATTAATTCCCCTGTGTGAAATTTGATTATTGTTATGTTTGCACAAGAAATATTTTGTCTTAAAATATTTACTCTTTCATTTAAAACAGGTGGAGAATTTAACCTGATGCTTGGATCTATTCCATTTTACCAGACTTGAAATCCTGATTTAGAACATACTAAGCTTCAAGAATTCTTTATATTTGATGAGCTGAATGGTCAGAGAAGGTGCAGCACCCTCTTAAAACTGTCTGAGAGAAACTCTATGTAAAATGATATTATATTACAGTAAATATTAGTCTGACATACTATACATATAATTTAATGATTATATAATTTGTATTTTCAATAAATGGAGCGGCATACCGCAAACCAAACTAATGTGTTGCTATTTAATAGTGTTTGTAACCATTTCTTTTTCAGCTATTGCAAGGCTGCTGCTGGTGAATATTTTTCTTTTTTACGAGTATAGTTAAAAAATCGTCGTCATACATTATCATTTAGGAAAACTGAAAAAATACTTATATATGTAAGAATAATTAGTCGCTTGGTGGCGACACTGCTGTTATTAAATTAACCCTTCAAAGTATTTAATATACTGTAGATATACATTGTGTATTTAAAAAAAAGCTTTAAAGTTTAAAGTAATACTTTTGTATTAGCTGATATTAGAGGTTAAATGGATTCTGCTACTTATAGCTGCCTTTTTAATTAAAACAATAATAAAAACAGGGTATGTATTTAAATCTAAAGAATTTTTTTTTATTATTATTTTCTTTGTGAATAAGCAAACACTAAATGGACTATAAGTGTAACTGAGTGCGAAGAAATATTCCAAAATGTAAAAGGACAGAATGGTAATATTTGTGGGGAAAAAATGCAATTATTTTGTGAAATTAGATCAAAATGGTTTACATTTGTTTTTTAAATATATTTCAAAGACAATAGAATCAATAATTAAAACTTAAATAAATTTCGGTTTAATGAAAATAAAAAAAAAAAGCTTTCCTACTGCAAGATAATCTCGCATAATCTGAAATTTTGTTTATTATTACACCATAAAATGATAAATTGAAAACCAAAGTGAGGGGTAAAAAGAAAACTACAATCGGGTGCAACCATTCCCCATAAAGAGGAGAGAAAATCCTGAATTGTCATTCAAACTTTTAGCAAAAAATTGGAATAGAGAAAACCTTGAATTATGATTTAACCTTTCACCAGAAAATTGGATTTAAAAACAATCCTGATTCGTGGTCCAGCCTTTTATCAAAAAATTTGATTTAAAAAAAACTAAATTATGGTTCAAACTGTTACCAGAAAATTGGATTTAAAAAAAAAAAAAAAGATTTATAATTAAACCTTTTATCAGAAAATTGGATTTAAAAAAAATCTTGATTTATGGTTCAACCTTTCACCAGAAAATTGGATTTATAAAAAACTTGAATCATTGTTTAACATTTCACTAATATAATGGTATTTGAGAAAGCACCAATAAACTGGTAAAACTTATCGCCAATATCTTGGTTGCAGCTAAATTTCAGCGACTTTTCACCATTTTCTTGGTGAAACGAATTTTTAACACTTTATTTTTAACAGTGTATAGATAACATTTTTTTAAAAATTTAGGCATATTTTATAAACTCAGTAATGATACTTTACTTTCATTATTGTTTCTATTCGCTTTTTTAATTTAACTAAAAGCCATAAGATCTGCTTCTGCTTATTTACTGCTGTTGTTATAATGCTCATTTAATATGGAAATGATTTTGTACCTATTTGAATATCTACACTGAAGCTTCAGTCAGGTTTTTAATGCATAACATACAAATATTTCTGGCAATTGCTGTGGTATTACTGAAAAACACGTCAGGCCATATTACTTATTTTGATCGAAGGATTTTGACTTTACTGCAATACCTCTTGCACGGTTACAAAAAACTTTCTGGCGAGAATACAAAAACTGTTTTAGATACAATACTAAAAAATCATTGGTAATTTTTTTGACGGTACTTTATTAAAGTTACCAACAATTTCTTGCTAAAGTATATGTAAAGTTTTGGGTGCAATACTAAAACAATTCATAGTAAATGTACTATGAAATCCTTCGCAAATTTTACAAAAAAAATTTTTACTCAATGTACTAAAAATTCCTTTGTAAGTGTACTAAAAAATCATTAGAAAATTCACAAAGTATTCTTTAGGAAACTACCTAAAAAAAAAAAACGTTAGTACCTTGACTAAATAATCCTAAGTAAATTTACGAAAAATTCTTTAGTAAACTCCCTAAAAAAATCGTTAGTAAGTTTACTAAACAATATTTAGTAAACTTACAAGGAAATCTTTGGAAAACTCTCTAAACAATCCTTAGTACGTTTACTAAACTATCTTTGGAAAAATTACCACAAATTCTTTAGTAAACTCCCTAAAAAATCGCTAGTAAGTTTACTAAGAAATATTTAGTAAATTTACAAAAGCTAATTAGAGAAACCCCCTTGAAAAACCGTTAGTAAATTTACAGCAGAATATTTAGTAAATTTACAAAACATTTTTTAGAAAACGTCCTAAAAATGGATAGTACGTTTACAACATTTACTGATAAATTTACTAAAACTTATTTAGTAAACTCCCTAAACAAGCATTAGTAACTTCACTAAACAATATTTAGTAAATTTACAAGAGTTTTTTGGGGAAACTACCTAAAAAATCACTAGTACGTTTACTAAGCAATATTTAGAACCATTTACTGAAGAAACTTTTGTAATTTTACATGATTATCTTTTGTTGTGGTTACATAAAAAGTTCTAGGCATCCCACTTTCCTAGAAAATTCTTAGTAACCTTACAAAATTTTTTTTACAGTGTACACGGACCTGTTATTAGCTACATACGAGGACATGCACACACATGCCAAATGGTGGTAATAGCTAATGGTACTGACCGATGTATCGCTCAACACAGCTGTGTTCCTTACGATCGAGGGCCGACCTGAACATTTTCAAGGGTTTAACTCTCGAGAATTACAATTTGGGTAATCTTCGCTTTTAAAATCCCTTCTAAATAATTGAGAGAATACTTGCAGGAATACCTTTCCTTTCATTATATCGCCACATTATGATCCCCAAAACAGGTCGCCCATTGTTTGGCTAACTGGCCAGTTTGTCGAAGTTCTCATTATATAGATAAAGTAATAATTTCAGGGTAGATTGCAAAAGACTTGCAAGGACACCTTCTTCTGATTTACAAAAGAAGCATGACTCAATGTCGAAATGGAGCCACAAATAACAAAAAAGACAGCCCCACTCCTTCAAGGAAAGGAGCTATTAGCCGACGAATTCTATTTGTCAAAAAAGGCTCAACTCCTCAGATAGTCTCTAAATCAGAGAAATTTGTGCGCCTATAATTTTCCAAACCTTACAATTCCCAATTCTTTAGTTAAGCAAACAATTGGAGAAGGAATGTATAAAAAAAAATTATAATTCGTCCTTCAGATGCGTTTTTTTCTCATTGAAAGATTACAAAAGTGACATACTTTGTATTGAATGCATAGAATAGGTCTCATTTTTAAAAGGAGGAGGCACTTTTGTAAAAAATGACCCAGCTCTGTGTAGTCCATTGATCCAGGATTCAAAAGTTGAGGGGCATCACTGGTCCTGTCTAAAATGAAAACCATTATAAACAAGTGAAAAAATAGACAATGCTGATAAATTGGCGAGAGAACTTCTCCCCCTTGCGTCTAAAGAACATAACATCACAAAGGTAAGAGTCAATATTTTGTGTTAACATTATGATATTCAGTTAATTTTAGCATTGAGAAATTAATAATACAGTTGAACCTCGATTATCTTAAGTAATTCAGACCGACCATCTTTCGAAAAATCTATATTCTTGGATAATCAAGAATGCTTCAATTTTAAGATTAAGGACAAATATATGCACTGTTTCTCATTATGGTAACAAGTGCTTAATAAAAATAAAGCGATAGCAAAATAGAAACAAGAATAAATTACCTGAATTTTAATTTTGAAATTAAGTAAATTTTACATATTTCACATGAGTTTGGAAAAAAGTTTCGTTTGTCTCAATTTCAACTGCCTTTGTTTTGCAGCTCAATCACGCGGTCTTTTTAAAATTTTTATTGGTTCATCAGTATTACAGTGTTTCTGCTGCTCCGGCTATGCCAAACTTTTTGCAAAACATTCAAAAGCTTTAGAATTGCTAATTTGTCCGTTTTCTTCGTTCCACTCTGCAGCTTACGGGAGCTGAAGTTAAATTCAAAGGAAGTCTAAGAAAGGGGATCGAAAATAGTTATATTCGTTTTCTTCGCCCACATCGTTGTCCTCTTCTTCACTTTAATCAATGAGACAGTAAAAAAAAAAAAAAAAAAAACACTTTAAAAATGGGTTTTGCACACAAGGAATGTATTACCAAAAAGGGAGGGGGGGGGGAAGAAAAATAAAGCGACCTTTAAAAATTTGGATTAACCGAGAGTTTGGTATAAAAGAGTTTCGGATAAAAGGGGTTCTACTGTAGTTTAAATAGATGTGTGATTTTAAGATCTTTATTACCATCGCGGATATTACGTTTGAGACGAAGTCTTCATCAAGAAAAAGAAAACCACAAAGCACATGATTGGTTCAAAAATGAGTAATGGCAGTTCGCCGATATTAGGGGAGACCGGGGGAATGCCGCCAACCCGGGTTATGCCGCCACCCCATCTAGTTTAAAAACTAAGGGCAGTTTGAGATAGTGAATGTGCCTGCACTATAGCGGCCAACAATATAAACAGTGCCTAAAGTGAGAGTGACTTTGCTGTACGTCGTTAGTTTGTTCTAGTGAAAAATGTAGTTTTCATGTAGCTGCTTATTATTTTGGAGCTTCAAATGAGTAGAGATAAGCACCTTTTATTGTAACATTAGGTATTTAAGATAATATGACCCGTAATCTACATGCATTCACCGACATTTTGATGCAATGTGTTGAACAAGTTCGGTTCTTCTTTCGGCTTTGCTTGGGGATTTCCGCCATATTGTCCTCTCGGGGTAATGCCGCCGCCATGCAAATCGGGTGAGAAATGGCCTCATTTTAATGTAGTGGAGCCGATTCAGCAGAGTGACTTTTGCAATATGAAGTAAATTGTAAGCTTAACCATTATTCTACTCAATTACATTGCTTTCTAACTATTTTCAGTAGGTTGTGTGTTTCCTAGTATCCATTTGATGCATATACTAGGTCATTAAAGAGTGGCGGCATTACCCCAGTGTCCTGGGTAATCCCGCCACTGTGCAGAGGTTTAAAAAATATTTTTCTATGTATGCTTACTTTACAGTTATGATTACGGTTAAATTTATACAGATACTAAAGATGATGATTCAGCTTTAGAATTTTTACTATTAAAAAATAAACACTTTTTCGAGGTGAAAAAATTTAAATTCCCTTAAGGTGTCGCCATTCCCCCGGTCTCCCCTATCCCTCAAAATGTAATATAACAGAACTAAATTCTCCAGTTCTTGCGAAACGGGAACCGAAAGTTAAAATATCATTTAAAAATTCAGTCGAAATATCAAGCAAAGCAAAGAAAAGCGAGAGATTAATTAAAATTAAATTATACAGAAATCCATTTAGTGAATGCAAAATTGGACGATGAAATTACGGTTATGAATTTTTTGCTACTGCAATTTTGAAAACTTCTATACATCGCACATTTTAAAATTTTACATCTTCATATAGAAAAAAAAAATATATTTTCAAATTCAATTTGTTTGAAAACTGTATCTTAATCAACCGTTTCATGATGACTTTTATGAAATATTCTTCAAGCATGATTTTTTAGCTCACAGGCTATGAAAGCCTGAGGGCTAATGTGCCCGCTGGTTCTGTATATATGTATGTGTCTATTTATGTATGTATATACGTACGTAACGCGGTAACTCTTGATAGAAATATCGAATTTGATTTTTTTTTTGTATGTTCATTCTGATAAGGCGCTTCTCTGATTAGTTTTTGGGGTTCATTGGTTAAGTATGAAGCAGGGAATGGGGACTAAACCCCCCTAAACTTAGATGAATGGGTTTTTCATACAGAATTATCAGATTTTCTTCAAATTTGGTTAACTTGTTAATTCTGATAAGGCGCTTCCCTGATTAGATTTGAAGGTTTATTGTTTAAGTCTAAAGGGTGAACAGGGAGCTAATACCCCTCCCCCCCTTTTATACACCTATAATACAGGTAAATGAGTTTTTCTATACCATTTTCCTTCAAATTAAGTATACCGGTTCATTCAGAAAGGCGCTTCCATGATTAGATTAGGAAGTTCATTCCTTAAATATAAAGGGGGAAATCGGAGGCTAATAATCCCCTTTATTTAGATAAATGGGTTTTCCATCCGATTTGCTTCATATTTCGTATGTATACCGGGTTATTTCGATAAGGCGCTTCCCTGATGACTTTTGGAGGCTCATTGGTTAAGTATAATGAGGGGAAACGGGGTGGTGGAATCCCCCCCTTAATTTATTTTTAGAGGGGAATTTTTCTTTGAAATAAGTGTATAATATACAATTAGTCTAAATAGCCTGTGAGCTCAAGGCCATAGTTTAACTAGGCTTTTTTTGTATTTTAATCTTATCTCCGTCGTGTGTAAGCTCCACTACGAAATAACTTATTTGTACTTAAAGCAATATAAATAGTTCAGCATTTATCTGTGGCTAAATTTTTGATAACAAAATTAAAACTTCCTAAATCTATTATATTAAAAGTAACTGTTCGTTTCTATTTCACAACTATTCCTCCTACAATATGGAACATTGGCTATCCAATTAACATCCGTTTTCCGCATGGATGAGAGGATGCCAAAAATGGTCTTAATTTTTTAAAATTTCAGCTAGTTTTTGATATATTAAATTCTTGTACATTACAATGACATTTCTGGAATGATGGGAACTAAATTGCTCTATTTTTGTGGATAAAAGAGAGAAAAGGGAAAAGAACACAGATGATTAGATTTTTTTGTTTGACATCTTCTTCCGATAGCAATTACCATTTATTTGAATAGATAGTGAAAATAACTTTTTTATTGAATTGTTTATTTCAAGAAAAAATCAAGAAATCTAAACTTATAACATACTCAAGCAGGCAGAATCAGTTTATTTTAGAAAGCTAAAAGATTGTCTGTCGAGAGATTGAAATAAATTACATTGACGTAAATAAAAGTTCCATCGTAGCTTTTTTAATTTAAAATTTAAAACATATTTTCAACTATATCTTTAAGATGATGATACAAACTTTTCGTAAGAGCTTTAAAAACAAAATGCTTTAACTAAAAAAAAAGTCTCTAAACTTTTATTTTAATTCATAAACATAAAATGATTTTATATTTATGAATAAATTCGCAATAACTAAGCCTTTTTGCATAAGTTCACACAAAATACACAATTTCTACCATCTTCGAAAAAAGAAGCCAAATCTTGGAAGAATGAAAAATTTTTTGCAAGTAAAGTTATAGAGTAGGCGTAATTTTATTAATATATTTTGAATCGGAAAATTAATTTAAGAAATTGTATGTTGTATATATGCGCTACATATTTCATTTATTAAACATATTTTCTCGTTCAGATTATGTTTAAAGTTTCCCACCGAACATAACTAATACATGCCTAATTGTTCGCTTTGCCTAATTGCCAGCTTTTTCACTCAGTTGGAAAATTACGGCTTGTAACTAAATTAACACATATAAAATGCCAAAGAATTAGCGGGCAACAGACAAGTTGTCGACGGGCCACTTGTTTGACATGCCTGCTATAAAAGGATATGATAAAATGGTTGTAAGTTGAAAACTCCTTGGTACATTTATTTAAATTTCACTAGGAGGAAGAAAATACATTTAATTCCTCTTATAGTCCAGGGGAAATGCATATTTTACCTTGCAAAAGGTTGGGCAGAGGATTTTGTTTTTCTGAATTGTTCAGAATGATGCCAACATGGCAAAGCCATGTTTTCTAACAAAATTTCTTAAGGCTAAATTTTCTGTGGACAAAAACCAACAAAATTTTG
This sequence comes from Maratus speciosus, assembly GCA_963932465.1. Lineage (NCBI taxonomy): Eukaryota > Metazoa > Arthropoda > Arachnida > Araneae > Salticidae > Maratus > Maratus speciosus. Next base: position 122,477,231 of record OZ010795.1, on the reverse strand, counting down.
GGGCAGTTTTTGATATTTTTTTAAATATCTCGAGACCCGTTGCCGTAGCATATTATTTGTCAGTAACAATATTAAAGAAGATAAAATTCTCTGTAACTTTCATAGTTACAACTTTTTTATATACTCAATAGCAAGCGCAGTACGCCATTTCAAAAATAGGACAATTTTTTTCAATTTTCTTAAAAACCGTGAAAAACGTATTTTTGCCCCGATTATCCAAATGTTTCTCCCAGATTTAATCGTGTATGTCGACTTCTAAAAATTAGTACCAGTAAATTATTTATTATTTGCACACTCAAGTCTGTATTTTCATTTCAACAGATATTTTATATTCAACAAATTTATATATTTTTAAAAGTAGGGCAGAGTGTAGATGAATGAGATAATTTTCATATTTAGACAGTAACTTTAAGTGTATGCAATGTTAACTTCAAAGCATTGTTTAAAAGAAACTTCAATATTTAGTAACTTATTGGCACGATAGTTTCAATCAAAAAAAATTCTTGTTTAATAATTTTTGCAATGCATACATATTTTTCCAGGGATCAAGGAGGATAGGCATGAAAATTTGCGAAAAACATATTTTATTTCACACTATAATGTTATATTTTATTTACCAATAATTGATAACATATGTTTTAATGTTTTAAAGGTAGCAATCCTTGGATTGTAGTTCTATATAAAAGGGGGGGAGGGACTCAAATTTTTTTTATGTAAGAAATACTCTTGCCTTATAAAACAGTTACAATAAAAATGACAAGAGATTATTTCACTAACTAATCTTATTCATTTATTTCTTGTAAAATTTAAAAATTCTATCAATAAAATATTTGAGATCACTAGTTTTATAAAAACACTTAAAAGATTAGTTTTTAAAATATTGTAATTTTTTTTCCCATTTATATGAATAAATATAACAAGATATTATATCATTTTAGCATGCAAAAATATATAAAACTTAAAGATTATCTATTAATTGCTTTAAAGCTCAAACAGGATACTTGAAATATCAGAACGGGTTCCAAACAGTTTTCCAAAAATAAGTGTCCGAATATTAAAAAAAAAAAAAAAAATGGCAACCAAACTCGAAAAGTACAATGCACAAAATTAGTTATTTATCTCAAGTATCCATAAAAAAAAGAAAAAAGAAAAGTAAAAAATGCGAGCAAGATATTTTTCAAGAGCGCTTCTGTATTACCTTGCTAATGTCTTCGTGTGACTAATTAGTCCCATAATTTCTATAACTGTAACTTTATACGCCTCAATACTACAACAATCGAGAAATCTTTAAAATGAAATCTGTCTTTGAAAAATTAATTATATATTTTCAAGAGAAAGAATATGAACATTTATACTTGCTAAGATGGAAACCTGTTTAAAGCGGAGTTTGTTTCGGTTCGGTTTTCAATGTTTTAATGAATCACTCTTTGACAAAGCTGATTATGTAGTTCAGTATTACGTATTGAATGATCACACTTAAAATTTTCAAAATTATTTAGAGATTTATTAAAATTCTCGTGGTATTTTCTTTTTAAAAGATGGGGGGGGGGGGGGGGAGCCAAATTACATGTTTACCACGGGCTGTGAAAAGGGCTAATTTTGTCCCTGAAACACACAATTTACTTCTCTTAATATATAGAAGTTGACGTGAACGATTAACTCCGTTGGAAACATTTGAATAATCGGGGCAGAACTTCGTTTTTCATGGTTTTTAAGAAAATTGAAAAAAGTATCCTGTTTTTGAAATGGCGTACTGCGCTTGCTATTGAGTGTATAAAAAAGTTGTAAGTATGAAAGTTATAGAGAATTTTGTCCTCTTTAATATTGTAATTGAGAAATAAAGATCTACGGCAATAGGTCTCGAGATATTTCAAAAGAATAAAAAAAAGGATCTCAATTTTGTTGTTTTTTGGCCACTGAAAATTTAGCCTTAAGAAATTTTGTTAGAAAAGTTGGTTTTTCCATGTTGGCATCTTTAAAAAGAATTCAGAAAAAAATCTTCTACCCGACCTTTTGAAGGTGACCGCCCCCCTTTTTTTTTGGTACATTTCTTCTGGATTATTAGGGAATGGGAACACGTTTTTATAAGATTTTTGAAAACTGAAGACACTTCCTTTAAATAAACACTATTCTTATTTCAAAAGATTGTTAACTGCTTGTACAGTTTGTCTATTTTCAATCAAATTTTCATGTTCTCAAATTTCAACCGTTGATAATCGGCCTATTGCAGCAAGATGGATTTAACTTTTTATGTCCCAACTTATGAATTCATGAAAATTTCATCTTCTAAACCATTTTTCGTGAATTTATGAAACTACATTAGAAGATTAAATCAATTATCAGAAGATCAGTCAATGGGGGAAATTGTTTGAAGTACATTTTAATCATCTTGCACCATTTCAAACATAATGAAATTGATGTGCACTACCACATGCCTTCTGTGGAATTTGGGGGAGCATTTATTATTTATTTACATAGCCACACACTGGAATTCCATTACATAATGGTCTATGGAGTTAAACTGTTTGCCTCGTATTTTAATTATGTTACATTATTTCAATTATATTGAAATTGATATATATATATATATATATATATATTACGTGGGGTTTACTACAGCAGCATACTCGCTGTAGAATATGATGTGCATATCATTTATCGTTCATTTACATACAGGGAACATAAAAAATTTCGGCTACACTAGCACATCCGAAGTAATGTCTATTAGCGATACTTGATGGAAATGCGTTTACAGGTATGATATGCGTTTTTGAGTTTAACTAAATTTTTCATATTTCGGGGCATGTATAAATGCCGTAGACTATAAACAGGGCTACACAAAAGAATGCGCAAGCATTATTGAATATGAGAGGGAATTGCTTAAAAATAGTTTTTAATTCATTTATGTATTTTCAAGCTGAACAATATTTAGCATGCTAAGAGATGTTTGTAGAATATAAATACTTTATATACAGAGCAACACAAAGAACAGGATAGACTTTTTGTGGATGACAATTTGTAAAAGTTTTATTTCAACAGTTTTAGCATGCTTTTTGCCTGAATTAAATTTTAGCTTAATACGTGGAGTATACAAAAATCTGTAGGTAGTACACTGGAGGATTTAGCCTGTTAAAACTAATTAATTTTGAATTTATAGGGATTTTGTGCAATATTTATAACTCCGCTCAAACCTTTTATTTAAAATATATTTTTTAATATTTTATAGAATTAGGAAATGTACAAATATAATTTTCTTAAAACTGAAAAAATATAGAAATATATTCTAACTGAAATTTCACACCTCCCAATATTTCAACGTCAAGACAGGTGAAAAGATGCAAATGAAAAAGAAATAAACATTTTAAAAATATTGTTGTTTTATGTAAACTATAATGCTTTTGGAACCAGAAAATATAAACTATCTATAACTCATTCCAAACTGTAGCACTGCTAATCAATGTAGCAACTGAATTTTATAACAAGTTATTTTAATGGTACGTTAAAGTACTGTCGGTGTATAAAGGGTGAACACAACAAAGTTTTACCTTTGGCTCTTTTTTGAGATCCACATGCGCTCAAAAATGACTCTAGTTTGAGGTTACTATAATCATAATTTTAACCTCTTCTATGAAATAGTTCAAACTGTATTGTGTGCAGTGACTATCCGTATTATAAAACGCAATCCAGATGAATGCTGATGTTTTATTGGCGGTATGGCTATTACATCAGATATTGATTATATTTTTTATAACAATTTTCATTTAATCCTAAACATCGCATAATTTTAATTTTTACAAAATTAAAAGGAGAAAAAGAAATCTACTTTCAAATTCAATTTCTTTGAGAAGTATCTGAATGTATTGCTTTTGTACGGATTTTAAAATATTTTTTAAGAACGAAGAGCTTTCAATCTGCATGAACTCAAACTAGGAAGGTTGTTTATAACACTTTCCAACACTAGTTGAAAGGTGCTTATGAATTCAGTTTCTTTATCCGTCCGTCTGAGTCCGTGCTCTAACTCGCGTAAATAGTGTCCGATTGCCATGAAAGGGATATATGTTATTGGGCATCAGTATGGCATATTCGGTATTCAAAATGAAGTATGTAACATTTACAGTTAATTTACAGGGACACTCAAAAATTTTCCGTTACATGACGGTCTATGGGGGAAAATTGCTTGCGGCGTGTTTTAAAGATATGACATCACTTTAAATATTTTGAAATGGATATATATCATTGAAGTGTACTACGTGGTTCTTACTAAAGAACGTGGTGAGCACAGAATTTATCGTTCATTTATAGGGACACACAAAAGAATTTTCAGCAGAAGAAAATAAATAATAGTTTAACTTTTGATGCCTAAGAACAATAAATTCTGGAAGTGCGTTTACAGTTGTTGTATACGTTTATAGATTTCGTTTTTTAAAATATCACTTGGTGTGTAGAAATTCTATAGATCATATATGTGGGCTGTGCAAATAGTCCAGGCAATAGAGACCGTATAGGGGCTCTACCTAGCAAAATTCATGGTAGTTCTGGAAAAAGGCTTACTATATGTTTTTTGGGTCGCTGAATCCGAATTTTTAACTTCCCACCAAAATTTCTCCCGGCAACTTTCCCAAATTTTGGTAAAATGCCCCCCAAAAAGGTTTTTATTAAAAAAAATCATTTTTTTTATTGTTTTAGGGAAAAAGTATTTGGAAATTTAGAAAGTAGACAAACTTTGCAACAAATTAGATGCATGACATTATGACTTAGGTGAAGGAGAAGGGGGGATCTGCCTCGGAACATGTGCGCGGTGCTGCGTGAACTAAGTTGAGCAATTCCACTTAGCCACTCACACGTTTACATTCGCCCTCACATCTCCCCTCCGAACTTTCTCTATAAAGTTTGCTTTAAGATTTTTGGGTCGCTGAATCTTCCTCCCAAAATTCCCCTCCCGAACTCTCCCCCCTAAATAGTTGTTTTTAACTTGAATTTCTTATTGTTTTAGGAGAAAAGCATTAAAAAATAATTCAGAAACTAGACAAAATTTGCCAGAAATAGGATATATGACATTATGACGTAGGATGAATGGGGAGGGAGAGAGCTGTCTCTGAACATGCACTGCGGCGCTGCGTGCACTAAGTTATGAAGTCCAGGCAATAGGGGATTTTACCAGGAGACGTTGATACTTCTGGATTTCGACTGTTCTGGATTTCGACTCACTTTATGTTTTTTGGGTCGCTGAATCCGAATTTGTAACTTCCCACACAAATTTTACCCGCAACACCCCAAAAAATTTATTTTTTGAAAAAAAATATGTTTTTTGAGAAAAGCGCGCGGGGGATGTTCCAAGGCAGCTCCCTCTCTCCCCGTTTATCCTACATCATAATGTCATATATCCTATTTGCTGCAAATTTTTTCTACTTTCTGAATTTTTACATAGTTTTCTCCTAAAACAATAAAAAGTTAATTTAAAAACAACTATTTTAGGAGGATTTGGGGGGGGGGGAATTTTGGGGGTAAGTTAAAAATTTGGATTCCGCGACCCAAAAAACTTAAAGTAAACATTATAGAGAAAGTTAGGAGGGGAGATGGGAGAGCGAATGTAAACGTGCGAGTGGTTAAGTGTAATTACGCAACTTAGTCCACGCAGCACCGCGCGCATGTTTCAAGGCAGATTCCCCCCCCTCCCCTTCATCCTAAGTCAAAATGTCATATCTAATTTGTTGCAAATTTTGTCTACTTTCTGAATTTTTAGATACTTTTCCCCTAAAGCAATAAAAAAATTGATTTTTTAATACAAACCTTTTTTGGGGGGCTTTTTACGAAAATTGAGGGGGGGGGGGTTGCCGGGGAAAATTTTGGTGGGAAGTTACAAATTCGGATTCAGCGACCCATAAAACATAAAGTAAGCCAATTTGCCGATTTCCAGAACTACCATTAATTTTGCTAGGTAAAATTCCCTATTGCCTGGACTAAAAAGTTTTCAACAACAAACGTTTATTGGAGGAAATTGCTGGATGGATATTTTTAACTGTGCAATGCGTTTAACTGAACTAACTTTTAGCATACTATGTAGGATACATAAATATCTTTAGATCATATACTGGACTCAAAAAAAAATCCCGATTTACATCCCGAATATATTTTATTATATTTTCTCGACTATTCATGGTAATAGTACAAATTGGGCTTTCAAATGTATTAAGCTTTTTCCAAATTCTTCATTTAGACATCTTTCATTTTAACAAATTCCGAAGTTTTGTTATAGAATTTTGAATGTGTTGAAAAGTGTTTCATTATCTATGTTATACGCATGATTTCTCGTTCTTGTTGAAGTAAAAATGTATCAATGTATAATAATTTACCAACCGGTCGTTTTTGTGTATTATTCCATAACTACCGATCAAACTTACAAAGTCACAACAAAGTAAAACAAGAACTTAACAGACATGTAAACAATCTATGTACTTAAACATTGAAGCAATCAAAACGACATTAAAAATGTAAGAAATCTTTTAGAGTTTTAAACTACAAGCAATTCTCATTTACCCTCTGTACACCTGGCATCATTGCCTTGTTCTTAAAATACATAAAAATATTGTATACCTCAACAGTCTTTCTATCTGGTGATCCAATCTCACGCATGTTAAGAGGATACAAATGAAGACGAACATCACAATTTCGGATGTTAGTTAAAATGCACTATATGGTCATTAATGATCGGCAACTTTCAATTTTAGACATTTTGTCGAATATTTAGAAATATACTTGAGATTCTTCTGGAATTTCAGGATTAAAAAGAACAGGTATGATCTCATATTTAGCAATGTCGATTTGATAAGGGGGCAATTAGGGGGCAAAACAAAATCAAAGAAAAAAAAAGAATACTTGAGATCACCCTGTAAAATAATGTGAAACGCGACTATTTAAAAATTTGTAGCCTATTACAGATTTGAATCAATGTAAAAACGCGTTATTAATGCTGCAACAGATCATTGTAGAAGAAAGTGCGTGGACCAAACGATTGGTAATAATGTCATCTTTTCAATGATGTGTATAAAATTTGTTTATAGCTTCTTAAACAAATTTCGCCATCTACATATCAAAATAAAACCACACATTTTTTTAAATAGTAATTGTCTCCGTAAATAAATTTTACATCCTTCCATTAGCCCAAATACAAATTTTCATGAAATTCGTATAACTCGTTTCATAGAAATTATTTTAAAATGAGCCTATCTTAGGGGCTTTATTCAAATTGCAGTTCGGTACTCGATTGTTGAAATGCTACCGAATTACCAAGTCAGTTCTATTAATGTATTATTTAATCCCAATAAGACCATTGCACTCTCATAATTGCTTTCGACTATTTCTAGCCCCAGTGGTTAAAGAAACGTAGCAACATATTTTTTTCTTCAAATTATGCTTTTCTCCACATTCTAGACGGATCATTTTGGAGTTTTTTAATCGTAATTAGAAAACAACTTGGAAGAAAAATATCAAATTGAGTGATTGCTACAAGCAGGACACAATAAATATTAATCTATCAAAAAATTATAGCTTGCAGTTCATAGTTTTTTCGAATATTAATTTCATACTTCATGTTGCAAAATTTTCAAAATTACACATTCAATTTATTTAAGTTTGTGTTTTAAACTGTAATAACAGCTGAAAAAACGATCACGTTAGGATTATAATTTCAGGAGATATTATTAAAAAATGCATTTAACATTAGAAGCTCTCAATTTTAAATGTTCATAATTCAAAAGCTTATCATCCAGGTCGCTTGAAACTTTGTTTATGATCCTAGTTTGAACCGAAGATTTAAAATACAGTGTTCATCTTTGGTGTTGGCATAATAAAAAACAATGTTTGGTCTGGTTTAAATTTTGTTGACGGCCCCCTAAGCAAATTTTATATACGTCATTTAAAAGTAGACTGTATTTCTGGTCGTTCGATACCAGTAACTTTCTTCTATCATATGTTGCAGAGTTGGTAGCTGTGATTTACTTCTTTTCCATAATTGTACATGATAAACATTATTAAGATTAAGAAAAATATGTACAAAACCAACTAACTATTAAAGGATTATACATAATTCTTGAATAATGGAATGGGTCCTACTACTTTCTGATTTGTTATTTAGTTAGGAAATCGCATCTCCCTTCTATTTCTTTTCTGATTAAACTTTACTGAATGTCTTATGTCTATTGCGACTACATTTCCTGGTTCTTAAAACTATTTTAACTTAACCATCTATTTCTATCGCGCCACTTCGATGCATCCAATCTCACGAATGTTACAGAATAGGGACAAACTAGGACATACAGAAAAACATACCCATTATGGATCAAGATACAATTTCAGTACTTGCATGTTATCAGTGTCAGGACAGATGCAACTGCGACAAGCATGTCGCCAATTATATAAGTAACCCTTACTTTTTGACAACGTATTGTGCATAATAAGAGCTATAATATAATTATAATGCGTAATATAGTTCATTTCTTAATAGTCTTCTTTGGTTTTTCTTATTGATCACAATCTTTTTATTTACTTACTAGCAAACTCCGCGGCTTTGCTCGTGTAATATTTGAAATGGGCCAAAGTGATATTTATATGTCTAATTTTTATTAAAACGTACAAACTAAATTTTTATTTTATTAAAAGGTAATATTTTAATTTATTAAAAGGGGTTTTTTTTACCAAAAGGTACTTATTACTTTTAGGAATAATTCAGAAATTACTATTTAAAACACAGTTTGATTAAACATCATTATTGCACTGCATAAGGCAGAAATGAGACTTAAACTAATAAAATGAAATAAAACTAAATAAACGATAATTTAGAAAATATTTTGAAACTTTTATGCTCAATTAATACGCTCATTTCAGTATTCATTTGAAGTTTTGAATTTTTTAGAAACCATCTTCTTACATCTTAAAATTAACCATCATGTCAAATTCCAAGTCCTACCACCTCTCTCAACATAAAGGGCTATGTTGAAACAGGAACTGTCACCATTAATTTGCCAACATTAATTTTGAAATCGGTTTGTTATTTCCTAATATTCCACAGAAACGTAATTTAAAAAGCTTTTAAAGCCCTTTATTATAACGTTTATTGTTCCTGTGAACTCCAGGTGGTAGAATCACCGCCATAAAATATAGCCTGCGTAGGATCAGAGACTGTTACCATTGATTAGCAACTATTACTTTTATAATCGGTTTATATTCCCTGAAATTGTATAGAATCGTAATTTAGAGCTTTTTTAGAATGTTTTTCGCACCTCCCTTTCGCTTCACCTTTTTTTAATTCGAATTTATTTTCGACGTTCCTTCGAGGGCATTTATATTTTATAAGTAACTACCATGTCATATTTAAAGTTTCTAGCCCTTTCAGTATCACAGAAATCGCAATTTAGAAAGTTTTTAGCTCCTGCAACCCTCTGGTGGTAGTGGAACAGACATAAAACAGAGCTTATGTTAGAGCAGGTTCTATCACCAAAATTTGCCATCATTATTTTTTTAATTGGTTTGGTATTTTTTAAGTTTGCTTAAAAATTGTAATTTATAAAGCTTTTCACTCACTTCATTTTTTTAAATTTGGAATTTTCTTTCGACTGTTCATGGAAATCAGTTGCATCTTGTAAGTGAATACCATGCCATACTTCAAAGTGTTAGACCCCCTCAGTTTTGCAAAAAACGCAAATTAGAACATGTTTTGCTGTTGCAACCCTCAGATGGTAGTGACAGCAACATAAAATATAACCTATGTTATAGCAGGGACTGTCACCATTGATTTGCAACCATTACTTTTGAAATAGCTTTGGTATTTCCTTAGATTGAGTAGAAATCGCAATTTAGAACGTTTTTAGGAGGCTTTTCGCGCATTTTCACACCTTTTTAAATTTCCAATTTTTTCGAAACTGTTCTTAAAGATCATTTATATCTATTAAACATGTACCTTGCCTAATTGTAAGTTGCTAGCCCCTACGGATCACAAAAATCGAAATTTAGAACGCTTTTTTGCTCCTGCAACGTTTTGGTGATAGTGATACCGACATACAATAGCGTCTATGCTAGAGAAAAGGCTGTCAGCATCAATTTCCTACCATTGCGTTTGAAATCAGATTCATTCTTTCTGAGATATTGCCGATAAATCGGCATTTAGAACGTTTTTAGAACGCTTTTCGCTCATTTTGCTCCTGCATCTCCTCTGGGGTAGTGGAAACAGATATAAAATATAGCCTATCTTGGAACAAGATCTGTCACCATAATATTTACACCATTATATTTGAAATCGGTTCAGTACTTCCTGAGATTGCATAGAAATCGCAATTTAGAAAGTTTTTTACAACGCTTTCTGCGCATTTTCACCCCCTTTTAATTTCACGATTCTAGGCACTTCCGTAAAGCAAAAGCCGCAATTTCGAACGTTTTTCTCCAGCACCCCCTTTGGGGTAGTGGCACCGACATAAAACATCGCCTATGTTGGAGCAAGGGTCACCATCATTTTGACGCCATTATTTTTTAGATCGATTTGGTATTTCCTGAGATTGTGTAGAAACCATCATTAGAACGTTTTTAGAACGCTTTTCGCGCATTTTCACCCCTTTTAAATTTCGAATTGTTTAAGAACTGTTTTTAGAAATCCTTTATATCTAATAAGTAGCTAATATTTCAAATTTCTTATTTCTATTCCCTTCGGTAACGCAAAAATCGCATTTTTAGAACGTTTTTTGCTCCTGCACCCCCTTTCGGATAGTGGCCTGACATGAAACATCGCCTATGTTGAAGCAAGGGTTGTCACCATCATTTTGACGCCATTATTTTTTAGAACGGTTTGGTATTTCCTGAGATTGTGTAGAAACCACCATTAGAACGTTTTTAGAACGCTTTTCGCGCATTTTCACTCCTTTTAAATTTCGAATTGTTTAAGAACTGTTCTTAGAAATCCTTTATATCTAATAAGTAGCTAATATTTCGAATTTCATATTTCTAGGCCCTTCGGTAACGCAAAAATCGCATTTTTAGAACGTTTTTTGCTCCTGCACCCCCTTTCGGGTAGTGGCACCGACATAAAACATAGCCTATGTTGGAGGAAGGGTTATCACCGTCATTTTGACACCCTTATTTTGACAACATTATTTTTTAAATCGGTTTTGTAATTCCTGATATTGTGTAGAAACCACAATTTAGAACGTTTTTTAGAACGATTTTCGCGCATTTTCACCCCTTTTAAATTTCGAATTGTTTAAGAACTGTTCTTAGAAAACCTTTATATCTAATAAGTAGCTAATATTTCAAATTTCATATTTCTAGCCCCTTCAGTAACACATAAATCGCATTTTTAGAACGTTTTTTGCTCCTGCACCCCCTTTGGGGAAGTGACACCGACATAAAACATAGCCTGTCTTGGAGCAAGCGTTGTCACCATCATTTTGACACCAATATTTTTTTAATCGGTTTGGTATTTCTTGAGATTGTGTAGAAACTACCATTTAGAACGTTTTTTAGAACGCTTTTTGTGCATTTTCACCCCTTTTAAATTTCGAATTATTTAAGAATTGTTCTTAGACATCATTTATATCTTATATGTAAGTAATATTCAAAATTTCGTATTTCTAGGCCCTTCAGTAACGCTAAAATTGCATTTTTAGAACGTTTTTTGCTCCTACACCCTCTTTGGGGTAGTGACACCGACATAAAACATAGCCTGTCTTGGAGAAGTGTTGTCACCATCATTTTGACACCAATATTTTTTAAATCGGTTTGGTATTTCTTGAGATTGTGTAGAAACTACCATTTAGAACGTATTTTAGAACGCTTTTTGTGCGTTTTCACGCCTTTTAAATTTCGAATTGTTTAAGAACTGTTCTTAGACATCATTTATATCTTATAAGTAACTAATATTCAAAATTTCATATTTCTAGGCCCTTCAGTAACGCTAAAATCGCATTTTTAGAACGTTTTTTGCTCCTACACCCCCTTTGGGGTAGTGGCACCGACATAAGATATAGCCTATGTTCTAAGTTGGGCTAACACCATCATTTTGATACCATTACTTTTGGAATCGATTCGGTAGTTCTAGAGCTTATCTCCGACAAATAAACAATTTTTTCCTCTTTATAATAGGAGTATAGATTTATTTGATGTTACTTACCATTTTTACCAATATTTTGGATTGAATAATATTAAATTACTGTTTTGAATATGATTGGGATTTGGCAAACCTTTTTGGCAATAGATCTATTGACCCGGAAATTACGAAAGTACCAGAATTTGTACTGTACGTCCCTCCAAACAAATCCTCTTCAGAAAAATAATCAATCGCCAATATAAGAATATCACTTTAATCAATGTGTGGACATTCGTTTAAAAAATTTGCATACGAAATCTCTTTAATAGAAGACTGTTCTTTGTAAGTAAAAAGTTCCTTTAAAATTAAGCTTTTAGAGCACATATTAAACTATGCTATTTACATTTTCTTATAACCTGTTACAGGTTTTATTCAACTACACATTAAACATCATATTGAGTCTTTTAAGTATAACAGAAAGATGACTGAAACAAACAAAATATTAACATATTTTAGATATTTCCCTATTGATGAAATGTGTTTTGTCTTCCGTTTTCCTATTTATTTACAAAATTGCCTCTGACAGATACATTCTGTTTTTCCTAATAAAATTTCCCATACTGCCTTATTCTCTTAACTGCTGTAAAGTGGTATGGTTGCTTTATACCATTGTAAACAGAGCCCGTAACTTTTACTTTGTTCTTTATAGTTGAGCGATACTAGCAGTTAGTTAAGAACAATCGTTAAATTTGCACTTTCTTTTCTTGCTAACGAAATGACATGACTTACTATCACGTTGTAAAATAATAGCATTTGGTAGCGATTTTCATGCTGCGAGTGTTATAGTTAGTCAAGAAAAACGTGAACACACAACTGATGTCATATATATTTATATGGATGTCGCTTGGGACAGGAAGGAGACATTCCCCTATATTTTGCAAATTTTGTTTTTAACTATCGAATGTTTAATTATTAAAATTTCAAAACGCGTTTCATCATTGTTAATTAACTATTACGCTTTTTTGGTAAAAAATATATATTAATCTAACAATTTCAGATATCTACGATGTTGTAAGTGAAAGGACCTAAAGTTAAAACTGAACAAGCAATTTTTCAAATTTTAGCAGAATCTGACTCTGACTTGCTCTCGGAAAGCTTTTATTTTACAATAATGAATAAATACACTTATTTTTAGCTCAATTTTAATGCATTATATCAATTAAAAGAAACACACACGATTCGAAATCGGATAACTTCTTCCTTTCTTGAAGTCATTTAATAAAAGGGTTAATAAAACGGAAAGAAAACCGAACTCTGGATTCATAATTCTTATACGAATGGCGTCGTACTGTAAACCCTTTATAACATTATAACCTTTTTAACCCATTATAACATACTAACATTTATAACACTAACATTATTTATACACATTTTTATAGATTGGACTGCACAACTCTTTTATTATTTAAATTTAAAATGCAATTTTTTAAAATCTTCAATAATGAATGCATTTCATTTATCAAAATATTTAATTTATTGGCTGCAATCAAAAAATAAGTAGAATAAGTGTATGTAGTGAGTAAAAAAACCTTTTTGGAACTTAAAAATGCCTTGGAGTTGATATCTAGACTTAAATGCAATTTGCTGTACAATTCCATTTCTAGTTTGATAGCTTAGGAATTAAATTGAATGTATGTGCCTATATGTCTATGTATATATTCATTCATATTCACACACAACCATTTTTATTCATATTCATACACGTTCCTATTCACACACAATCTTTATTCACATTCGTACACGTTCATAATCATACACGATCACATTCATTCACGTTCACTTACATTCATAACAATATACGTTCATTTACATGCATATTCATACACGTTCACATTCATATATATTAATATTCACACACAGTCCTATCATATGCATTACATTCATTTGCATTCTTATTCATACACGTTCACATTCATTCACATTCATATTCATATACTTTCATTTTCATTCGTATTCATACACGTTCACATTCGTACATATTCACATTCATTTACATTCACATTCATTCATATACATTTACTTTCATTCTTATTCATACACGTTCACATTCATTCACATTTACACACATTCATATTCATATACTTTCACTTTCATTCATAGTCATACACGTTCACAATCTTTCATATTCATATACATACATTTTCATTCTTATTCAAACATTCAAATTTCTACACATTCAATTTTCTACACATTCAAATTCCTACACATTCAAATTCCTACACATTCAAATTCCTACACATTCAAATTCCTACACATTCACACATATTTGCATTCACATGTATTCACATTCACAAAAATAAACATTTATTTCCATTAATTCATACACATTTATTTTCATTTTCCTTTATCAATTTATTTAAATTCATTATTTTTTTATTCAATCATACATCCATGTTTACTGATGCATTAATAATTTGATTCATTTATTTTCATTCGGTCACTCATACATTCAATGCGTTCATCCATTTTGTAGCGATCGAAGAATATTTATCAAAGTTAAAAGCACTGTTCATAGATAATTCTGTATTCAACGATAACTGTTCCTTTTTCTGCCATCTGCATACGCGTATTCTACTTAATCAATTAAAAAATGCTTCAATCGTTGGATGTTTAAATTAAAAAAGTTAAATGTGCAGTCAAATTTAAAAAGATGCCATTTCTAAAAGTTATCAATCCAGAGTTTAACTGTGATTTTTTTTTTTTTTTTTTTTTTTTTTTTTTTAAACTTTGCGTTTCATGTTGGCTCATAAAAAGGACTACACAGGACGCTATTGGTACAGGGTGTTTGTCCCTTTAACTAATGCTAAAGAGCCATTGAAAACCTTTTTTCATTGTAAACTAATTTGAAAAATTCTGATCAAATTTGGATAATTTTTATAACAACTTTGAAAGTTGTAGGTTCTCTATTTGAATCGACACTGTTCACGATTTCGAAATTGACTTTTAATGAAACGATTAGAAATTGAGAGGTGGTGGATCAGAGTCTTAATCTAAATGCTTTCTTCATAAAAACGTTAAGGGGGGGGGGGGCAGAAATAGGCGAAAAGAATCATCATGTCGTTTCCGTTGCTTGTTTTCCTCAATGAAATTTCTAATCATTTTTTTTCTTTGTCGAACACTGATTTAATTTAAAGCTGGCAGTGTAAAAATTGTCAGAAAATGCTTTGTTTATAACATAGTAGTTTGGAGTCTTGCGCTCAATATCATTGTGCGAGAGAGTAACGTCTGTTTACGTTTAATAATTGTTCTGATCTCGGCTGCCTCGTTCAATAATAAAGTTAAACTTTTTTTACACAATTTATAAGTAAGAGCAAAGTAATACAAAAGTTATAAACAAAAGTTACGGGCTCTATTTACAGCGGTATAAAGCAACCATACCTTTATACAGTAGTTAATTTTGAATAATGCTATATGTGGCGTTTGATCAGGAAAAACTGATTGTATAGCGCCAGATGCAAGTTTTTAAATAAATAAGAAAGCAGAAAACAGAAAACCCGTTTCATCATTCGGGAATTATCTATATTACGTTAATGTTTTATTTCACTAGTCTTTCTATTATTCTTAAATGACTCTATATAATATTTATTATATAGTTGAATAAAATCTGTAACAGGTTATATGAAAATTTAAATACCTTAGTTTCATTTGCGCTATAAAAGCTTAATTTTAAAGGGGGATTCTTACTTAAAAAGAACAAGCTGTTATGAAAGAGATTGCACAATGTCACTTACATAATGTATTTAAGTTTTTTTAAATGGATGTCTAGACACAGATTATACTCATATATTGGAGATTGATTATTTTTGTGGGAGTATTTATTCGGAGGGTCGTACAGTAGAAATTGCTGTACTTACGTATTATCCGTACCAAGAGATATTTTGCCAAAAAGGGTTGCCAACTGTCAATCTTCTTTACCGTTGCCAGTCATATTCAAAACAGTAATTTAACGTTATTCAGTCTATAATATTGTTAAAATAACATCATGGGAAATAACATCAAATAAATTAATAAATAAAGATTATGATAAATAACAAAAAAATATATATATATAAAATAAACTGTATTACATATTATTATTATTTATGATACGCTATAAAGTTGTCAAAAAGTTACGGTTAACAAAATACTGGAAAACTATTGCGATTATTCTAGGTCATATAGTTTTTTGAGAAAATCTCATATTACTGTTACACATTAACTTTACTTTGTGGGATCTCAGTTGCAGAGTTGAGGGGCGCTCGAGGAATCAATCGGCACAGAATGATCCAAAGAAGGTTGATTATGATTTGAGAAGAAAAATTAGAGTAATTTGCTGAGATAATTTAATTATATTGACTAAAATTTAATTTAATCAACCTATCGAGAAAAAACGTGATACGGACCAGTACAGAGTTGCAACTTAGCGATTTCATTTCGAAACGCGCTCGGCACAACGCCAAATTTAAGCTCTATAACAAGGTTTTTGTTGTACAGAACCCTTTGTGCACGAGTAAAACTCGACCGATTATTTTAGATTGCGCAACATCATCAGCAAAAGCTATTTTGGGTGCTTCCGTATAAGCCGTATGCTATAGGTCTATCACAAAATATTTCGTTATTTACTAGGGGGCTCTGCCCCCTACGAGCTACGCTCGCCAACCCCCGTTCAGGGACACCAAAATCCAAAAAGCACGCTAATTTGATTGGCTTTAAAAATATTGAATTAAAATTAAAAAAAAAAAAAAAAAAAAAAAAAACAGTAGCGATCTCTCTGTAAACGGGTTTCCATTCGTTTTTCTTGGATTGGGGATTTTTAAGACCAAATCTGCTGCTGTTAAAAGATACAATGGCTGTTTTTGTATTTAATTAAAAAAAATTAGTTAAACATTCGAAAATAAGCTAATGTAAAATGAAGTACGTAAACAGTGTCATTGTCTCCCGGTATTTTTTCACAGTGCTATAAGAAAGTTCTTTTAAATAATTCATTTTAAATGTATCGTTTTAAATCTGACGTAATTTACACCAAAGTTTTATTTCTCTTATTAATATTCACGTGAAAATACTTTTGTTGTTAGAAGGAAATATTATTTGCGCTGTCTTCGAATTCACGAGAATAGTTGAAAATATTATCTCAAAATATCAAGTAAATGTCTCGTGCAGATGTATTTTTTAATTTAAATTGTTTTGCCATACATTTTGACCATTTTAAATATGACGTAATTTCCTCCATTTACAGATTTTAACGCATAGTAATGATTTTTTTATTTTAACATTTTGTTTCTCTTTTAAAATTCCAGTGTAAATATGGTTTTTATGACGCAATTTTCCTGCTTTTAACATGTAATCATTTAATTCTAATTTTATTTTTTTTTCTGTTTACAATAGTCCCGTGTAAATAAATTTTTAATTTGAAGTAAACATTATTGTTTGCGCTGTTTATACAGTTGGCAACAGTTTAAATTAATAACATTTTTTAAATTTGTAAAAAATATCTCTCGAAATACTGAAAATTTGAATTTAAAATAGAAATAAAACCTCAAAAAATAGTCAAATAAAAATAAAAAAAATGCAATCTGCACACCGGGAACTTATAACCTATAAAATGATCTAAAATGATTAAATTCTCATGTATAGTTTTTGCTCCAATAAAACTTTTTTAATGGAGCGATTTTGTCCAACTTTAGCATTAAATATCTCTGAAAGTAATTCTTCGTTTTGAAAACTGTCTGCTTCAGCGTGTTTATCAAATCTTTCTTTATAATACCACCGATTTCCATATTTTTGTATACGCCAGTTTTTTTTAATATTAATGAACAAAGGCCATGCTCAAGGCATACTTAGATACTACTACAGGCAGACTGATTTGCGTTTAATGTATGAAGTCGCTCGCCAGAGGACTCTGATACCCTGCCCAAAATTGAAATTTGACTCTGACCGTAACTGAAACAACCTGGGAACAAACACCAAAATTACGTCATGTCGCCATGGTTACGTTTACAATTCTGCTGACATTCCAACCAAGCTTAGAAATGACAGCTAATTCGAATACAGCTGTTAAGGGTTATTATAAACTGTCAATATCAATGTAAATGTAAAGTTCTATTTATTTAAGTGACTAATATAATGTGTTTCTCTTTAAAACTGTTAAACCAACACACATTAAAATATATAAATAAAAAAAACACATGCTTAGTCTAAAACATGAATGTCACAAATTTATTTGGTACAACTTAGTTATCCCGCCGACCAATTTCGCCAAATTATATAAATCGCTAAAACACTCGCCAAATTTTACAATTTGACAGAATTTTTATTTTAAATAACGAAAGAATAAATAAATTAGTATAACATTAATAAATATACAAATAAAACGTCGAAATAAAAATCACTTGATGACATAAACACGTGTAACTTGCTTACAGTCAAGTGAATGTGACATTTACGATCAAGCATTATTGGCATTTAATCTTATAGTTTGGCGATAGATTTTTGGTCGACGGGATAACTAAGTACCATTTATTTACTATTTTCACTGCTGAAACAATAAAACTGATGGAAATTTTTTAAATATATTAAAATACTCATGAAATTCCTTGTAATAATAAATGTAATTTTATTAAGTAACAAATACCCTTGCATGATTTAATCAAAATTACTTGGATAACATAGAATATTGGAACGATATTTAAATCCGTGATCACCATTTCTTTCTCCGATTAAAAATAAGAATATTTAATGTTTAAGGAAGATCGGCCTTTTTTTTTTTTTTTTTTTTTTTTTTTTTTTTTTTTTTTTTTTTTCTTCTTCTTCTTGGTTTGGGCGATATTAAAAACAAATATTTTACCGGTAACAGTAAATTAACCAAAAATAGCTGCTTCAAGTCAGTTATGAGAACTGTAGTTTGATAAAAATCAAATTTTAATTTTAAAACGTGTATATGAAACCAAGCTATTTTTATATAAATACGGGACATTCAAAAAAGAATAACAGAACCGGCATTTTTCATGAATGAACCAAACGATCAAGGTAAACAATAAATAATTTTGCTAATCTTAAAAGTATGTGTAACACTAAAATGCTACAATTTGTGTAAAATAGCCTTTTAAATCGAAGGAAATTGAAGAATACAAATATTTAATTTATTACATGTAAATACGATCAATGATTCTGAAACCTCGACTATGAGAAACGGGCTTCTATCTGGGCAGGGTATAAATGTAAACAAAGAGCACGTTGTGAAGTTTTGGTTCAGGGTTTGAAGTTGGATCCGACTTCACCTTTTCGGCGAAATGCGCGCGCCGTTATATATCACAGTAGGCTATGGCCATGCTTAAGCCAAGACTCCCTTATCATAAAACAGACTTGACGATCCGGAGAAAGTCTATGGGTGAAAATGTCCCCGATAATTGCCAACTTATTAGCTGACTTTGTCCCGTAAGTTACGCCACCTGGTGTATACTCCTGGTAATACTCCATAAACAAATCCATAGTAAAAAATTGAAAATGTTGTGTTATTGGCAAAATTGTATAAAATATTTTTCGAATTCCAGTAAAATAAAGGCGTAAAAAAATATTTCGCACAATTATGTTCTGGCTTTAAAAAAGGAAACATATCAAAAATGAAGATTTAAATATAAGATTTATTGATATTTTTTCAGGGTACTTGTTAATTATCCCGTCGACCAATTTCGCCAAATTACATAAATCGCCAAACTACCCACCAAGTTCTACAAATTGACACAATTTTTTATTTTAAATAACGAAAAAACAAATAAATTAGTATAACGTTAATAAACATACAAATAAAACGTCGAAATATTGGTTTTATTGGCCATTATTGGCATTTAATCTTAAAATTAATTTATGGCAAACCATTATTGGCATTTAATCTTACAAATTGGCGACAGTAATTTGGTCGACGGGATAACTAACAAGTACCATTTTCAGTATATAGGACTTTGCGGGTTATTTTTTTTTTTAAATCTTGGCACAATTTCGGCTTCGGAAAGAGCGATTTGTTGCCGATTGATATAAACAGTTATTAAAACAAAACTTATGAACTGTCAGCTTGTTTTATAAGAATTTACGGCACAGATGTCATATTGGCGCGATTTTTTTCCGACGCCAATTTTGCGAAAACCTCGTTACCATATCATCTATATCCGGATAACCATATCAAGCAAAATAATGACACTTTGGTGCCAGTTAAGTATCCGGTGCGTATATGACATTTACGCCAGAAAAAATCGCGCCAATATGACATCTGTGCCGAATTTACATGTATAAATTTAGTTTCTAGATATTATTATTGTTTTTTATATACGATTTGTTTATATTTGTATATAAAATAGATAAATGCCTTTTTTATATTAAATAAATTGTACAAATATTGGAAAATATTGCTTCTTTATGTGAAACAGTGAATATGCTTCCAGAAATTACGTTGCCAAATTTTCTTCTCTCGCCAAGGTCCCTATACTTGAAAAATACCGATTTATTATTATATAATGTAGTATTAGCTAATGTTCTGTAATCTGTTCCACAGTCAAAGTTGACTGCAAAAACGCGATGCTGGAATAATGTGGTATCAAGTATACGGTTTAAAAATAAAATTAATTTTGCGCCAAACTACACTTACGCCAATAGGCTCTAGGTCTGATTAAGGAAGAATACTCAAATTAAGATTTACAAACACCAAAATCGTAGCATGACAAGAATACGGTATTTGCGGAAAGTTGAGGGACATGTATAAATTTAAGTGATTAGTAAACTTTATTTTTCCAATTTTTTAAGTGTTTATGACTTCAGTCTGTTTTTATGTGTATATATGCGTGTTTTAACTTTCCTAAAATACTTTGATACATTTTAGGAAAACTTACATAACATATGTGAGTTAAAACAAGGAAATTAATTACGCACCAAACTATGCCCGCTAAGATATGCCAATTGGCTGTGAAGCCAATTATGAAACTTTCCATAGATTAATACATACAAACTTTATATGAAAAAACAGTGAAGCTTTCATCTAAAGTATGTTAAACTGAAATGATCCCCATACCTTCAAAAATAAAACAAATGATAGGCCAATAAATAAATAAATGAGACTGTGCATTGAAACAAATTGAAGGAGCGATGTTAAATTAATACTGTAAGGTGAAATTAATTGTGAAAAGAAAAGAAATAGCAGAAATAAAATAAATCACATATTTGAAAATATAAAAGAGAAAATGAAATATTTTACATTTTCCGGATCTAGATGCTATCCATTTATTTCAATAACTAATATCACGGAGAAATTCATGGTAAAATAATTTTCTTTCCTGATTATTATTACTATTATTATCATCATTTATTTACATAACGGAATACAGCAGTAAACATTTTTTGTTTAACAGTAAAATAAGTTCATTTTTTAAATAAAATGTCTAGAACATATGAAAATTTTAAGATTAACAACTATCATTTGCAAACTACAAAGCACATCGTAAACAAAATGGTAAAAGACAAATGGAAAACAAATTAAAAAATATTTCTTTTTCTCCCGTTAGATGACGCTAGTCACGGAAAACTATGTGGTTTCTAACCACGTGTACAGCGGACAAAGGAAACTTAGCGATTGCGAGGCCTGTTATTTCGATAAGGAGGCCTTGGCATTTAAATTGGATGAGTTCTACCCGGAATATCTACGCAGATTTTCATTGGTCCATTTCCAAATCAAAACTTTTTTTTATATATAGTAGGATAACAAAACTTTGCCATTTTGATTGCTTCAGTGTTTAAGTACATAGATTGTTTACATACCTTTTAAATTCGTGTTTTACTTTGTTGTGATTTTGCCACAGTTTGCTTGGTAGTTATGGAATATTACATAAAAACAACCGGTTTGTAAAATATTATACATTGACCCGTTTGAACTTCAACAAGAACGAGAAATCATGTGTATGACATAGATGATGAAACACTTTTCAACACATTCAGAATATTGTAAGAAAGCTTCATAGTTTATAAAGGTGAAAGATGATGTATAAATGAAGAATTTGGAAAACGCTTAATGCATTTGAAAACCTAATTTGTGCTATTGCCACGAATAGCCGGGAAAATTAAGTTTTTTTTTGTCCGGTATATGTTCTAGAGATATTTATGCATACTACATAGTATGCTAAAAGTTAGTTCCGTTAAACGCATAGCACAGTTCAAAATTTCCATTCATCAATTTCCTCCTGTAAACGTTTGTTGTTGAAAAGTTTTGCACAACCCTGTATATGATCTGTAGAATTTATACAAATTTATAAACTCATAAAACAACTGAAAACGTATTTCCAGAAATTTGTTGTTCGTAGGCATTAATAGTTCAATTATTATTAATTTTTTTCTGCTGACAAATTCTTTTGTGTATCCCTGTAAATGAACGATAAATTATGTGATAACCACGTTCTATAGTAAGAATCATGTAGTATATTTTAGTGATACAGCTCATATTCAAAATATTAGAATAATTACTTTTTTTTACAAACTGAAAATATCGTTTGGCAAATTTAATGTTTTTTTATGCAAATATGCAAACGATAATATTTTTATTAAAAACTTATTGTTGATTAAGCTTATTTATTATCTTAAAATTAATATCATTTTTGAAAAGATTAATTGAAAAAAATTATTTTGAAATGTCAAAATATTAGAATATTTATTCAAGTGGTTCAGAATATTAGGATATTTCACATTAATTCTCCTTTAATTATCACCAATTCATAACTGGTGGCATCATGGATTAAATTAACACGATTTTACTTAAAATCAATATTCTCTGTGCAGTTTGTTTGCTTTTTCGTCTTAAAATGGGTCGTGTGAGTGATATTCCTGAATCTATTAAACTTAGGATGGCTAATTTGCGTTGGCACGGTAAAAATCAATGTTATATAGCGAATTTTTTACACTGTTCGCAATCAAGCGTTAATAAAATACTAACACAGTATTTAAAAAATGGAAAATTTCTAAATAATCACCGAAATGGCTGCCGAAAACTAAAAACATCTGCTAGAGATGACAGGAAACTGAAGCGCATAGTTAAGAAAAACCGTTTTAAAAGTGTGCGATTCTTGCACCGAAAATGGAAAGAAGGAGTTGCAGTTTCTACATTGAGAACATTAAGACGTCTCCATAAATTTAAGTTTGAATCTCGAGCGCCGAAAACAAAACCTCTCATGTCTGCAAAACAAAACTGTATAAGATTGAATTGGTGGAAATCAAGACGTTTATGGAGCGAAGAAGATTGGAAAACCATATTAGTTAGTGATGAAATTATGTTGTATAGATACAAAACATACTTTCACCACTAAATAATATATTTTTCTAATCTCCTTCGCTCCATAAACGTTTTGATTTACACCAATTGAATCTTATAGGTTTTTGTTTTGTAGTCATGAGAGATTTTGCTTTCGGTATACGAGATTCAAACCTAAATTTATGGAGACGTCTTAATGTTCTCTAGGTAGAAACTTCAACTCCTTCTTCTTTCAATTTTCGGTGTAAGATACTCACACTTTTATAACGGATTTTCATAACTATATGCTTCCGTTTCCTGTCAGCTCTAGCAGATGCGTTTGGTTTTCGGCCGCCATTTTGGTGATTATTCTGAAAAGTTTCCATTTTTTTAATATTGTGTTAGTATTTTACTAACGCTTGATTGCTTACAATGTAAATAATTCCCTATATAGCATTGATCTTTACCGTGCCGATACAAATCAACCATACGAAGTTTAATAAATTCAGGAATATCACACACACGACCCATTTTAAGACGAAAAAGTAAACAAACTGTAAAAAGAACACAGATTTTAAATAAAATCTTCTGAATTTAATAAATGTTGTCACCAGTTATGAACTGGTGATAATTAAAGGAGAATTAATGCGAAATATTCTAATTTTGAACCGCTTGAATAAATATTCTAATATTTTGACTTTTCAAAATAATTTTTTTTTCAATTAATCTTTTCAGAAATGATATATTAATTTTAAGATAATAAATAAGTTTTATCAACGATAAGATCTTAATAAAAATATCTTTTATAATTTGCATTAAAAGATGTTAAATTACTAAACGGTATTTCCAGTTTGTGAAAAAAAGGAATTATTCTAATATTTTGGATATGAGCTGTATATATCCATTTCATTATGTTAAAAATAGTGTCATATCATAAAAAGTACAGCGTAAACGACTTTTGCCTATAGACCGTGGAATAACGGAAATATTGTGAGTGCCCTGTAAACTAACTGTAAATGCTACATATTTCATTTTCAGTACCGAACATGCCATGGTGATAACCAATAAAATATATCCATTTCATGTCATTCGGACTCCATTTATGCGAATTAGAGCACGGACACACAGACGGACGGATAGAGAAACTGAATTCATAAGTACTTTTCAACTATGTTGGAAAGTGTTAAAGACAACCTTCTGTCTTTGAGTTCATTCCATTGAAAGTTCATCTTTCTAAAAAAATATTTTTAAATCCGTAAAAGACAACACATTCAGATACAGTTCTCAGTTGCACTTGAAAGTACATTTTTCTCCTTTTAATTGTGTAAAAATTGAAATTGTGCGTGTTTAAGATAAAAAAAAAAATTCCAATAAAAGTGTAATCAATTGCTGATGTAATAGGTTTGCCGCCAAAAAGACGTCAGCATTCCTCTTGATTGCGTTTTATAATACAGATAGTCATTGCACAGATAATGTTGCCAGTAGGTTACTTTTTTTAAAATTCAGATTTCTTGGTTGGCACCACTTTTTTGAAACTGTAAAATTCACTTTGTTTTTGCCTTAATTAATATGTCAATAAATAATGCACATTTTACCATTTCAAAAATGTGGTGCCAATCAAGAACCTGATTTAAAAAAAAAAAGAAGTAGCCCATCTGGCAACAATGTACGCAGAATGTAGTTTGCTCTGTTTCGTACAAGAGGTTAAAAGAATGATTATAGTAACTTCAAACTTGTCACTTTGTAGCGCATGTGGATCTCAAGAAAGTGCCACAGGTAAAACTTTGTTAAGTTCACACTTTATACCACTACAGTACTAAGTACCATTAAAATAACTTGTTATAAAATCCAATGAATACATCGATTAATAGTAATACAGTTTAGAATGATTTATAGATACTTTATATTTTCTGGCTCCAAAAGCATTATGGGTTGCACAAAGCAAAAATATTTTTAAAAGGATGATTTTTTTTTTCATTTGCATGTTTTCAGCTCTTTTGACGTTGAATGATTGGGTGGAAGGAAATTTCAGTTCGGATGTATTTTTATATGATTTCTATTTTAAGGGAGTCCGGGGCTCAAAATTCTATTTTTTTAATTTGTAGGGGTTTTCTTACGAATTTTTTTCTGAAATATATTTTAATATAATAAGAATATTGTATGTAAAAAAAATCTGAAAATTTTTAAATGTTTTTTTCTTTTAATTTGAATTGTAAAGTTTTAAACATATTTAATTTTTGATATAACTGTGGAAGTTGATACTCGATTAACCAAAATATTTACACTTTTGTGTACAAAAGATACATCATTTTAATTTGTCTAAGATTTCTTAAAATATTGATTAGGAATTTTATATATAGAAAAAAAAATTAAGTAAAAAAATGAAGTTTTTTTCGAGTGAGTTTTGCATTAATTAGCATATTTTCACAATTATCAGTCAAAATTAAAAATCCTGAAGACAATTTGTTGGAAATATAGAATAAAATCTCTGGTAAAAATTTCATACATATATCTTGCGAGGAACTTTATATAAATTCTTTAAAAGTTGACAAATAAAGAAAAACTTCATTCTGAAATAAATGGAGTTAAATTTCTCGTCAGCGGGTAGATGATACATCGCTTTTCAAGGAAAAATGTGTTATATCTCTGGATCTAATGAAGAAAAAGCATGCGGTTTGCGGTATTTAACGCTAAAAACTTGGTATTATTTTCAAACCAATAAAAACAATTGCATTTTTTTAGATTTTTTAGCCCAGGACACCCTTAGGAAGATTATATTTGAACATTTCCTAATTCTATAAAATACTAAAAAATATTTTAAATGAAAGGTTAGAGTAGTGTTTTAATTATTGCACAAAATCCCTATAAATTCAAAATTAATTTTAACAGGCAAAATCCATCTAAAATTTATTAAATGATTCCGTAAACCTTCTAACGGAGTTCTACAAATTCACGAAAAAGGCTTTAGAAGATGAAATTTTCATGAGTTCATAATTTGAGACATAAAAGTTTAAACCTCTCTTGCACCAATATGCCGATTAAAGTTTGAGAGCATGAAAATTCGATTGAAAATACACATAAACTCTACAGTCGTGGGAAAAAATGTAAACACTCCCCACTAACTCTTCAACAAATTATCGTGGAAAAAGTGACTGGTACCAAACGATTGGAAATAAAGTCTACTTTTAACTGATGTATATGAAAACTCCTTAGGGGGGGGGGGGGCATCTACATGTTAAAACGAACCCAAACTTCATTTGTTTTAATAGCAATACCCAATTTTAACAAGATATTTCAAATCTTCGGTTCAAATTATGCCTAGGCACCAAATTTCCAGTCATTTGAATGTTAAGGTTTTGAATTATGAACATTCAAAATTCAGTGCTTCTAATGTTAAATTATATTTTCATATTTTCATTAACATCTCCTGAAATGATACTTCTAATGAGCTAATGTTTTTTGTAGCAATAATACTAAAATAACCAAACATAAATACGTTGAATTTACAAGTTTTGCATTTTTATGATATGGATTATGAATTATGAAAATAATATTCGAAAAACTTATTGCAACCTACATTTTTTTGATGGATTAAGATTTATTAAGTTCTGTTTTATGGAAATACAAAGTGTTACATCTTTCTTCAAAGTAGTTTTCAAATTATGCATAGAAAACGGCAAAATGGTTGTTTAAGTGATATGATAAAAGTGACTAGAATTTTTTTAATTTCTGATACCATCCTGTAATCTAGCAGTCTTCAATGATTACTCGAGTGGCACTTAATATGCCTTGATCAAGAAGGAAGCTCTCTTTGTCAAAAATCCAGTACCGCACTTCAGTTTGGATAAAGATCCTAAAATATCCTCGTTTTAAAATAGTTAATTTCTCGAGAATTTATAGTCCGAATTGCGTAGAAATTTGTTTTTAGTCTAATGGAAGTTTGTAGAGCTCATTTATGCTACCAGAATTGCGTATTGCTATTGAAAGAAAAACAAAGTTATGATTCGCTTTAACATGTAGATGACTCCCTAAGCAAATTTTTTATACATCATTTAAATGTAGACTTCATTACAAATCGTGTGGTGCCAGTCACTTTCTTCTACGATAATTCTGAGCAGAGTTAGTAAGGGGTGTTTACTTTTTTACCCCACGACTGTACAAGCAGTTTACAATCTTTCGAAATAAGAATTGTGTTTATTTAAATGAAGTGACGTCCGCTTTCAAAAATCTTGTAAAAACGTATTCCCATTCCCTAAGAGGAATTAAATGTATTTTTGTGCCTCCTGGTGAAATAAAAAAAAATGTACCAATGAATAATCGACTCGCAACGACAGTATCATATCCTTTTATAGCAGGCATGTCAAACACATGGCCCGCCGATAACTTATCTGTTGCCCTCCAATTCTGTGGCTTTTTATATGTGTTAATTTAATATCGAGTTGTAATTTTCTGAGTGAAGAAATTAGCCTCTAGACAAAGTGAGCAATTAGGCATATTTAAGCTGGGTTTGGTAGCAAACTTCATTCCGGTAAAATAAGCATAATGTAAACGAGAAAATGCGTTTAATAAAGGAAATAAAAAATGTAGCACATACATACAACACACAATTTATTATATAAATTTTCTGATTAATTTTTTTTAAATTTTTTATTTGAAAAATCCAGAAGATTAAATGTTATTCCTTTTCGAGATTGACAAAAAGGGTGTACAATATATTTTTTAAATTAATACAATGTAAGAAATCCAATTAAATTTATTAGATTTGGTTGATAAAAAGTTATTTCGAAAAACATGATAAAATAAACTAAAAATAATAATAACTTTGGAACTTTAATTGGATATTTTTTTAAGATGACTATATTTTGTATGTTCAACTTTTACTGTATGTAATTGTTATAATAGTCATTGTTCTATGTGACCCACGGCTTTGTATATAATGTTTAACTTGGCCCGCGCACGTAGACGAGTTTGACATGCCTGTTTTACAGTAACATTAATTATATATTAACAATGCCTGTACGTTAAGCTTATAGAGTAAACTAAAAAATCATTTTAATAAGAACTAGGGGGGAAAACCCGGGCTTCCCATGAAACAGAATATAAGTCAAAACAATCATATATATTATCTCTGGTACCAATATCTTTTTTTTTTTTTCAGGGTAAATTCTAAAACACAGTAATGAATGAGGTATTTTTCGAAAGGTTCTACACTGCGCTTTTGATTTGATATATTTATAACTCGTTGTTTGATTAAAAAAATTGTAGTTATTGAAAAAGCGCATCAACAAATAATCTCAATGAAGACGGTCAGAAAGCCTCGCACAGATCTCATTTTGTTGATACCTTTAATAGATTTTTAACATTTAACATATTTTTTACAATGGCCATTATAACAATAACCAATAACAATAATAAATATCGTATTTATATGAAAAGTAGCAATAATGCATTCAAATAAAGTTTTGACATGTATTAAAAGCGATATTTTCCTATTGGTCTCGTGTTAGGATCAAACAACAGAAGAAATCGTCATTTACAATGAGACGTTTTAATTCGGTTCATTTCAGTGGTTTAAGAGGAACATTTGATTACGTTGTTTAAATTTGAGTTTATTTATATTTTATTGTTTTTTTTATTGATTAACACTAGAACATCCGACAATTTCGATATCCTAAAACAGCCGCAGGTGTCTTTATGGCACCACTAAATAATTTAAGATGCTACAAATGGTATTTTAGGATTGTATTGGATCATTGTACTTTAATTATGCCAAATTTATTAAATGATATTAAATTTCACACTTAAAGAAAAGGGAAAAAAGATATATAAAAAAGAGAGAAATAAGTCTGTTAATTTTCTTCACATTATAATATTTAACCATAAGTTGACATTATCTGCAATACTTTTTATGAGATACTTACCTTATTTACAATTTTTGCAGTAATAGTCGATTTTTTCGCTACATTTTAAACTTACCATCTTCATGCTCGAAAAGCAATTCTTGTCCGTGGCATTACCTTTACAAATTTTAATCTCACATTTTCTGAGTTTAATAAAAATGTTTTGGTTTAATACCGGTACATAATTTTGATTAGTGGCACATTTTTTATCCCTTAGCAAATGAATTGCGTTCAAATTATGTAACTGTTGAACATAACATTTTCTTGAAATGTAATGGTCTGACATAGATTTGTAAATAAGGCAATCATTTATAACTGCAATGTCTGAAATGTTGTGAAATGTACCTACATACCATTTCTTTGATCCGGATTTTTCAGAATTTTTTCTTGCCATCTGATCTAAGAGGTCCACACGATATTTGACTTCATTGTAGAATGTTACAGATTCAGGTGTTTTCTTTTCGTTATTTGCAATTGTAACGTTTGAATAAAAGTGTGCTCAGTACAATGATTTTCTTCTACTTTTATCCTTGGTATATAGTAAGTATGGTACCGGTAGTTCGTGTTTTTATATATCCGTAGAATAAAGACTATCTTTTTTATTTTTCAGACAATCAGGAATTTCTCTTAGAGCTAGATTCGCAGTTTCTACAACACTTGGTTTATATTTTATCAGATCTTTCGCTAGTTCCAGTGTAGTAAAAAAAATGATCAACTGTCATATTATGACCTATATTTTTATATCGTTCCAATAGTTTTAGAACTATGAATTCCGCTATCGTTTAACATCAGATCCAGCTTCATTTCCCTACCCCAATAAGACAATAAGTCACAAAGTCCGAAATAAGGAAATGAGTCCGAAAGGTCACAACCATCCGATTCGTTTTAAGATAATTCTCTCAATAGATTTGCAATTTCTTCGGAACTGAGAATTATTTTGCGATACGTAATTCCGGAAAGATTACTCTGAATGCATAAAATCTCTCAGGAATAAAATACTTTCAAATGGTTTGAAATATTATAATAAAGAAAAAGAAAGTAACTGGAGACATTTAGTCGTCTGAATAGGACTAACCCCCCCCCCCCCCTTTATAAGGGGTTGGAAGTATAATAAACTTTTGTAACTGAAAGAGAATGAAATCAAGGTCACACAAATTGCAAAAAACACACAATTAAACTATTTTTTATGATATTCTGCTTGGTGTAGAAATGTCACCAATGGACGTTCTAGGTGAATTTAGTTATAACTTCTTAAAAAATAGTCACACTATAAAAATTTTGACAGTTTGCTTCCTACGTAAAATGATTAAAAGTCACTAAATTAGAAGAATATAGGTGAAAAAATGTGATAGAGAGATAAGGCTAAATTCGGATTAGTGTCAAATTGACACCAACGGACTTTCTAGTATTAATGGATGTTTTAATTTCATTACAGAATATAAGCTGAAAACAAAATATGAGCTATTTATATAAACTTCTGTGCGAACGGATTTATATATCACAATTGTCTGCACACGATAGATATAGATTTTTTTTTCCCTTGAAATTATTTTTAAAACAATACTAATTGAGTCAGCGGCGATACAGTTTTCACACAAATTTCGATATTTTTTTCAAACAAATTGTATTAAAAAGTACATTTTCCCCGTATTCAACGGGTTAAACTTGGAAACGTGTGATATTTAGAAGTTTATTTTTTTATTACAGTAAAAGCAAAATTGAATCGTCTGCTATTGCCATTCGCAAAATGACGTCAACATTAGGCGCAGACACGTTTTTCCTTGATAATATAGATGCAATTCGTATTATCATTTCTGTAAGTTTTTATACCTTGGATATAAAAGATAAAGGTAAGTGAAATCTCTAAAAATTGATTAAATAGATCCTGTTTTTATCTTAATGTGTTCCTTCTGCCCTCAGTTAAAATTACAGCCTTCAATTAAGCCCAGTTGTATAATACTTTTATCTCAAAACGGTACTTGATAGAAATGTGGATTTGAAATGTTAAAACTGTTCATTTCATTTTTCCTGTAGCTTTTCCTGTTGCTTTCGTATTTGAATCTCCTAGCCAACCATCTTTGTATAACGGAAAAACTCCTTAAATTTGATTTTGACTCGGCGCGGCGCTTGCACCATACCTGACGTTTAGAGTCTCTCTCATCGGTTAAACATACTTTAAAATTTACAGAAGTAGGGAAGAAGATACATTCACTCCTAGTAACTTCATTCGTTGACTTCTCCGTTAGTGTGGACTTATAAGGAAGGCGAGTTTTAGACCGCAATAAACGACGTAAAAACGGAATGGTGTAAAAGAATCCCTTTTATTGAATAATTTAGTTTTGGACTGAAAATAAACAAGATTCGAACTTGGTTAAAGAAAATATTTTATATTTTGGCTCTAAGTCATTTTAGTTAAAAAAGAATTTAATGAGAATTTTTGTTCAGAGCAATGCAAATTTTAAATTCATCCCTTCCGGACCGTGATGTTATCGAAGCCAGTTCTGTTAGTAATATTAGCTTCAGCTACAATTTAGCATGTGTGCAGTTGAGCGTGGGTCACAATAAGTCACTATACATGGCCCCTCTCATGTTCCTCTACATAAAAAAACACCGCTTTGTAGTTATACCTATTCGGTTTTTCTGTTTTAACATTGTTCTATCAGTCTGATTATGCAACATTATGATGTCAGCGATCATGTGTATGCTCTGTTACGTAGATCAGTTTAACCATAACGTGATTTGTGTACTGTTTTAAGAGCCTGTACCTTTTATAACATAGTGCATGTTTGAGACGATAGTCAAAAGTTTAGTGTCTACAAAGGCAAAATAAACAAAACGATAGACAAATAAATCACTTTTTGGCTCTACGGAAATTTATACGGAATCGCCAACTTCAAAGAGTAAAAGAATTGTGCAAAATTGCAGCACCCGTAAAAAAGGATGCATAGCTACGCAGAATGAAATATGTAATCTGATTTGCGCTTTTTAAAAAAATATATTTTTAATTAAATTTATATAGCAGTCTTTTAAATAAATATCTGTTTTAGTAAAAGTCTAGATATAAGAAAGATCTAGAAAAGAAAGATCCAGACTATTCTTTAGAAAAATTGTACAAACCCGTAACCTATTCACTAGAATCGAAACCCTAGTCTCAGACGACCGGGAAGGAAAATATTAGAGTAAACCTCATCAGCAGATAAAATTTTAGAGACATTGTTTCCGGTTGAAACGGGTTTTCTGATCGGATTCAGGGCGACTCTAATCGTTACTAGGCATATATGTAATCAAAAATATACATTCTTTCACAACGCACCTTTATATATTAAATATATTATTTAAAATGAGGATCTGTTGTAAGTTGAAACAACAAAAACAGAATTCATTATGAACGGAGGGGAAAAGACCGCTGAATGCAGATCAAAATTTCTATTACAGCTGCCGGCAAAATATGTTTGCCGTCAAAATATCCGCTGTTTTGCAAAATACAGAGTACTATAAAGAGTACGGAAATCTGAATAAAGAAGAATAACAAGATACTATATGAATGCAGATGAATGACTCTTTTACACACACAAGCATAGTTTTTTTTTTTTAACTTTTAAATAATTTATTTAAAATAGTGGCTACATTCATCGTTTTTTTCAAACAGAAGTAAATTGTCTAATTAGTGCAATGGTGGTCTCAAATTGTTAAATATGCATTAGAGGGATCTTCCGCCTGCGCTCTTTGTTATCTAACTCCCGGAGCAATAAGTGCTTCGCGGTTTTACTTAATTTTACTTTTTGGTCACTTCTTGTAATTGTGTTTTATATTTTATAATACACCAACACCCAATACCACTCATTGAAAGCAATATTAATTTATTTTGTTTTCAAATATATACTTATGTCTTTCGAAATAATATTAATAATGGCATCAGTGCATTAATTTTTTTTACGTTATTTACTAAACCTGGGACTTACGTTTTAAGACAAAATAAGATGTAACATAAAAAATTTCCTTGCTCAGTTGCAATCTAGTCTTTGATTAAAAAAAATTGCTGCTAAACGAATTATTTTCCTATTCAGTAATCTTTATTTATAAAAATTTATGTATCACTTTAAAAATAGTTTATTGTGAAATAAACCAGTTTCAGCTAACGTCACATCTAGATCTCTGTGTAACGTTTCTATGACTTATTTGCATAGAACCAAAGATCTAATAATAACTCTTAAAATTTCGTGTCAAAAAGGGAAATGAAATACAAAAAAGACGAAAAATGAAGTGGTCGTTATATTGGAAATAAAATGGAAAATTTAAAGTATTTCTTAATAATACAAGGTGCAGTAATAGGAGTAAGTACGAAAGCAAGCGAATGGGGCACCCCATATGGAAAAAAAAAATAGATATGCTGAGATTCGAATGAAAGTGGTGTTGGGTTATGGCATTCTTATTGTTTTTAAAAAATGATTATTATAAATTCTTCATGATTTATTGTCTGCGCACGGATAATATCTATATATTTAAAACGCTAAGCGTTTTCTTTCGACAGGTCGTGAGAAGAAACTACTGCATCAAATTACACCAATCTTTTTTTTAAATGAAAGATATTTGCCCCCAGATTTCTTATTGTACATTCGTTTGTTCAAATATTTTATTAATTAGCCGTAATTTTAAATTAAAATTCTACAGATGCGCACGCGCAGCATAAAAGTACAAGTCTGCCTTTGGAGTGACGCGCTGCACATGCGCAAAGATGCTCGCTCAGTTGAGATTGAACTATCACATCACAGGTAGAAATTGTTTTAAGTTCGTCTGTTATTCGATCTTACTGTAAAGTAGCTTTTCTTTCTTTCACAAAGATAACATTACTTGGCTCTTTCAGCAATATTAACAATTCAAAAATTTACTGCGTCGATATTAAGAGTTAGATACGGTTTATTTCGAGAGTGCCATATTGTTTTGGTCATATTACATAACGAAGATAAACACAGTGATCTGCGGCTAAAAGTTATATCCGTCTTGCCAATAGTTACCCACGAAAATTGGGAAACTAGCATGTTAAGTTGTAGGTTCTTCTTTAAAAAAGTATCAAATATTAAAACGCAAAACTATTTCTGTAATATCAAATCTCAAATGCGTCAACTGTTTTTTGAACCTCTTCAATTTTGAAGGAACTACAACGAGTTCCCGCTAGCGTAGTGGGTTAACGCAACAGTCTAAAGCTCAGAATTTTTGTAGCGGGTGCAGGTTCGAACCTAAGCCTGGCAAGATGCAATATTTTTGTCGATAATTCATTTCTGTAATGACATATTTTATTAGGAAGAGAAGTTTTAGGATTTTAATTTTATTATTTGAATGCTTTATAGTTAAATAAAATTTAATACTCAATAATATTTTGAAAAAATAATGATTTATATTTAAAATATTTAAGCTAAAATATTTTGCATGTTATTATCAATTAAATAAATTCAGCTAATATACAATTTTCGTTATATTTTCTGACCATTATCAAGAATATATACGTGTGTGTGCCCGAAAGAAAAGTTTGTTATTCTTTTCCGTAAAAAATAATAATAAAAATATTCGTATAAGAGCTATAAAAGGAATTACCTTGATACTCAGGTTTCATATTTAAAAAATGTAAAATAAAATTCAAGTAATAAAAAATATATATTATAAATCGTTAGCTGCATCAAGTTTCAAATTTAGGTTTTTAGAGAATGAGACAGATAAAAATAAAATTCATGGCAGCTTTTAATCGTCGTGTTGTTTAAAAGTAAATAAATGAAAATAAATATTGTTGTTAAAAAAATAAAATAAAATAAAAATAAAATAAAAAGAGGCCTTAGTAAGTAAAAATAAATTCTCTACCCGGCATTTTTAGGTAAATTTCTGATAAAAAAAGAGCATAATTGGTTGTAAATTATAAACTTAAAATTCTTTAACTTCATTGAATAGATTAGACTGACAGTACCATCTATCGCCTTACAGAAATAGGACTCACTTATGCAATATAGAAATTCATCACGTAATTTGTCATTCAATAATTAATTTAAAAGCAACTAATTAAAAATTCCAGAATTTTTCTGATGAAACATTCAAGTCATTTACCGTCAAATCTTGACGGGCACTATCTAGTAAAGATTTAATTTCTAACTAAAAAAAAAAAAAAAAGGGAAAAGAAATGGATACTAAATTTCAATATGCACCGTAAAATTATCCTTGTCGAAAATGACGTCATGAGATTCATATATTCAAATTAATCGTTTCATGAAATCGTTTTATCAAGATTTTATATTTTTAGATTGGATATAAACAAGCATAAAATATAATCAGGTTCGCTTTTAGCTCCCAACCTGTCAAAGCCTGAGAACTAATGTGCCAAAAGATTATGTATGTAGGCACGTATGTACGTATGTATGCACATAACGCTATAACTCTTGATAGAAATATCCGATTAACTTCAAATTTGGTATACTGGTTTCTTCTGATAAGGGTCTTCACGGATTAGATTTGGAGGTTCATTGGTTAAGTATAAAGTGGGTAATCGGAGGGGCTAATCCGCCTTAATTTAGGTGAATGGGATTTTTTGTCGATTTCTTTAATTTTCGAGGAGCATTATTCATTGAAATAGGAGTATAATATACAATTAGTGTGAAAAGCTTGTGAGCTCAATGCAATCAGTTTAACTCGGTGTTGTTCTTTTTTCTAGTCGTTTAGATCCTTTGGCAACAAATCTCCATTTCTAAAATTCAAATTGTGCCTAACTTAAAAAAAAGCTAGTTCATATAACAAACAAGTACAAAAAATAGTTTAGGGACTCTGTCAAGATGCCTAGTAAATCTCTATTTCAAGATCTCTCGTCCAGAGATTTCCATTTAGTGTAGTTGTGAAAGTATTTTCATTTAATTGTCTCCAGTCAAAACTATCGCAAATTGTGAAAGCGATTTTTGGTCGATTCGATCCTTTGGTAACATATGTCACTTTCAAAAGTTAAATTCTGCTTAAATTTAAAAAAAAAATCATCAAAGGCCCTATAACAAACAAGTACCAAAAAATAGTTTAGGGGTTCTCTAAGGCTGTCTCGGTAACTCTGTATTTCAAGATCTCTCTTTGAGAGTTTTCCACTTAGTGTACTTGTGAAAGTATTTACATTTGTCTCCAGTAAAAACTATGACAAATTGTGAAAGTGATTTCAGCGGCATGTCCAGCTACTATTAAAAAGGCTCCAGTCTTAAGTTAACAATGAGGATTGTTTTATTTTTTTTAAGTGTAAAAATATTCATTATCAACAACCTATTTATAAAATTATAAATTGCACAAAATTTTGAAAAACTGAATGCTGTTTTGTGGAAAATCTCTATTTTTACATATATAGTATACTGAGATATATTTAAGATGTATAGGATGAGGGCAATACCTATACAGCGGATTCGGTAGAAATATGATGAGTATTTATATCATAATGAAGTTGTTGAGGTACTGTTCGTAACACATAGTATGGTAGTGAAGCACGCAAAGCATTTTTCGAAAATTAACAACTAAGAGGGAGGGAGAGGTTAAGGGACATATCGAAAGTTCTGGGCTATTTAGCTGTACCCTATAAACCGTTTTAAATTGGAATGTGATATGAAGCATAACATATCTACTATATATATATATATTTAAACACGTTTCAAATAGTTACGAAATTCAACTCCTAATTGTATGGGAGTGTTAAAAAAATTGAAATGGGTCCTGTAGCTAATTTGTCCATTTCAGTAAGCGTATTTCGGAGCAAAATTAGTTTTATTGCTTTAAACTTTGTCATCAATCTCGTATTTTAGAAACCAATTATTTGTCAGCATCGCCTATATTTGTCGTTAACCTTAGCTATGGACCCAATTATGGAATATTAGACAACACTTGCTGATTTTTCTAATTATATATTTTGCGTAAGACTTATTAGAATTTTGTTCAACCCTTATTATTTAATTCCATGTTCTTAAAGTATGTTATATCATTTCCGTTTATTGTACCCTGAAGCTTCCGCTCTAAATGATCACCGGAAACGTTGAGCAGATCTACTAGTCACCAGTGAAAAGTAACAATTTGCCAATAACCGTTTGGTGATATACCACCGTTTGGTTTCATACCACAAAAAGTCGAATTTGTCAATAACCGTTTAAATTTTAAAAGACTAGCATATTTTGAATATTTCACAACAGAAAGCGTTTACTCCAATTGAATTACTGATATTTTATAGATGTTTCCAGAACCCTTAAAAATAACAGAAAAAAAATAAAATTAGTGAAAAATATTCGTCACAGTGTTAATAAAAAAATATTTATTTAAATGGTGCATTTACGCACCTTTGGCCGAAAATGGGTTAAAATGAATGCTATTTTCGGAATTTAGAATTTTTTCAATTCAATCTGCATGGAAACTCTTCAGTGACATTTGCAAATTAAATTTTTAAAATATTCATTTTATTTTAATTATTATTTTTTAGATTTTTTTTTCAAATCATGGCTGAAAAACGTAAACAGAGTAGAGCTATTGAAATTGAATTATTTCACAATATAAAATAAAGGATGATTTAAATGCTAGTAGTAATGACGTTATTAACACTATAAATACCGATTTGGATTCGGTTTCCCTAGTCGCAAGTCAGTCAAAGGCATCTAATAACCTAGAAGAGTAGTATTTCCTTAGCTGATAACATTTATCAAGACATCACATTGTTGAAATAGGTAGTTGTTGATTATTTTCTCACAGCTAGAGAAACTGTCTAAAGCTATCGAAACTTAATACCATGAAATTTTTAATCTGATGACCCGTCGTAATATGCACCATGCGACTTTATACACAGATTTATATATATATGCGGCATCTCACCCGGAATTGCGCTAACATATGTTATAATATAAACATATTTCAAACACAAAAATGCAGAATCCTTAACCCATTTATGCCTGGCGTCCAATTTTTGGGACGCGTCGAATTTTAATAAATGTGTATAATTTTCTTCTTCTTTATAAAATGAAATTTGTAGGAAATAATTAACTGTAAATGTCTTTAACTGTTTCCGAAAGATAATAGAATAAGATGGATATTTATTTGCTTAAAATGAATGCTATTTTCGGAATTTATAAATTTTTCATTTTTCAAGATGGCAAAATGTAAAATGTAAGTTTGTGTTTTTCTACCAATTTTCGAAATAAATAAGGTAACTTCCCCGCAGTGGCGCAACCAGGAGGGGGCCCCAGGCCCCCTCCAAAAGAAAAGGGAGCAAACACTAGAAAAATAACTAAAATATTTACGAGACCAAAGTTCATTTTTAATGTGTGTGTGCATTTTTGTAAAAAGTTAATTGGGACCCTATAAGTAAGCGGGTCTCCCCAGCCAATTTCAAAAGTGCCCAACCTGAGAAATGCGTTTTCTTGAGACCACATTTCTATATATAATTGGTGACTCATATAACACGGCTGGCTATGCTTATACGTATTGTAAAAAAATTGCAATGTTACCATGCAGTTAAAAAAAAAAGATTTCAACAGTTTTTTCCCCGTTAATGCATGCAGTTTTAGAAAACATTTTTTTTGTAATTGCGAGAATGAAAACAAAAAGTTGCCAAGAAAGCGATCACTGCAAAAAAAGGACATCCTTTTGGCGATTAAAGCTGGATCATGATTGTTTCAAGTTTCTCCAGGTTTTCTCAAGGTCGATCAATTGCAATCAATTGCAGTGTCTAGATACAGAATGGTCCAAATGTAATATAGTGAACTTCAGTTTGGATCATTATCGTGCAAAACCCTCACTTGGTTCGCTTGCATCCTTACCTATTCCTTTTTCTTGGACTTGGAATACTATACAGAGTTATATGCGAGTACACGAAAGTTACACAAAAATTTATTTTGTATTTTACATGGCTATTTTGCAGTGACTTTATTGACAATTATATATTAATCTTCAAACTACTTTTTCGCCTGTTATACGTAATCTGCATGGGATCTCTTCAGTGACATTTTCAAATTATTTTTTTTAAATATTCATTTTATTTTAATTTATTTATTTTTTAGACTTTTTCTTCAAATCATGGCTGAAAAACGTAAACAGATTAGTGCTATTGAAATTGAATTATTTCAAAATATAAAATAAAGGATGATTTAAATGCTAGTAGTAATGACGTTATTAACACTATAAATACCGATTTGGATTCGGTTTCCCTAGTCGGAAATCAGTCAAAGGTATTTATTAACCTAGAAGAGTAGTATTTCCTTAGCTGATAACATTTATCAAGACATCGCATTGTTAAAAGAACAAACTACCAATACTGACGATAATTTAAATATTATGAAAAAGTTGTGGAAACCAGAGCCAAATTTAAATTTTCCCGCAACCTGTGCTACAGCTGCAAATCACAAAGTTAACAATATAAATGGTTTAAAAAATGTACTTGGTTTGTGTATTCTCAAGTTGAAAATAGTGTTCTTTGTAAAAATTGCGTATTTTTTGCACCTCCTAACGAAGGAAAATCTAAATAGGAAGAGCTGGATAATTGGTCATGCAAGGTTATAATAACTGGAAGAAAGCCATTGAGAAATTTAATAATCAACAACAAAAAATATATATTATTTCAGGGCTATTGCAACTTACGAAAAGCTACAGAATATTCGAGATGGAAAATATACTTCAGCCGATCGACAAATTGATGTGGGTCAGGCATCACAAGCTGCAATTAGTCGGAAACGATTAGAACCGATTGTAAAAACTATAATTTTATGCGGTTGAGCAGGAGGCAACCGCCAATGAAGGCAACTTTCGAACTTTACTATGAAGAAGAGTCGATGCGGGGGATGAAATCCTCACTGAACATTTTAAATATTCTGCCAAAAAACACTACCTTTATTAGCTGTAATATACAAAACCAAAATATAAACGCGTATAACAATATCATCTTGAATCGTTTGGTAGAAGAAGATTCATTCGGCAAAATGTTTCTCATTTCTTGCTGATGAAACTTGTAACATTTCTGCTATTAAACATCATTTTTTGTGTGTCTGGTATTATAGATGAAAATAATGACAACAAAATTAGTGGACAATTCTTACAAGTTATTCCTGTAGCAAGCTCTGCAGGAAAAAAAAATGTCCGGCAAAATATTAGCAGGATTGAAGACATATGATATGGATTTGTCCTATTTAGGTATAGGCAAGAGTATGATGGTGTCCCATCAATGATCAGAAAGTTTAGCGGATTTAAGTCCCACATATCAGCTATATTTCCGCAAGCTTTATATGTTGATTGTGACATAGTTTAAATTTCGCACTTGAAATGTTGTATCTATGACAGAAATAAGAAACTGCATTGGCGTAATTGAAACGACACACAATTTTTCAATGCTCCTAATAGACAAGACGTCGTCCTCAACAATATTGACAAACATACAGCGGAAATTAATAACCAAAAATTACAAAATGTTTGACCAACTAGGTGGGTGGGACGCCATGAAGCCATCACGACCATGGTAGAATTATGATGCAGTGATTGATAATAGTCTTTAAACAATTACAACTTGGGAAGACAAATACTCGTCTTCTGAGGCAAAACTTTTGAAAAATTCGTTATGTGAATTTGGTTTCCTAATTTCTTTTTTTAGCTTACAGAACATATTTGCATATAATTTACCATTGTCTAACTTATTGCAAAAATCTACCAGTAAGCTATTAATAGTCTTAAATGTCGTTAACAATATTATGGCTAACTTAAATAATATTCGTAAAGCCCTAGATATTTTTTCCAAGGATATTTATGATGAAGCTTTTATGAAAGCCAATAACATTATATTTACATTAAAATGCCAAAAACTGCGTCAAAACAAACACAAACATCCAATGTTCCAGCCGATTCTATAGAACAGCATTTCAGGAAAAATATTTTTATTTCATTCGTTGATCAAACGTTCACTCAACTTAATGAACGTTTCACTTAGCACTGCAACATTTTGAATTTTTAAAAAAAAATTCTACATAATGGAAAAAATGCTGCAACAGCAAGTAAAATAGAGGATTTTCGTCAATTCTGTGAATTTTATGTGCACGATTTGATTTCTACAAATTCATAAATTTTGAATGTCAAATTCAAGTTCAGCTACAGAAAATTTGAGAAATAGCTTTCAATAACACGATGCAAGAATGATATTGAAGCAGTTTCGTAATGGGACAAAATGTTCTACAAGTAACTAAAAATATTTCCAAGGCTTCTCGTTACAACCTGTCTCGGCGAAAGGTCATTTTTTACATTACGCATTTTAAAAAATTACTTAAGATACACGATGACAGAATCAAGATTAAATGGGCTAGCTTTGTTATACATATACACAGAGAGATTAATGTAACTGCGACTGACGTTCATGAGCT
Source organism: Maratus speciosus (assembly GCA_963932465.1). Classification (NCBI taxonomy): domain Eukaryota; kingdom Metazoa; phylum Arthropoda; class Arachnida; order Araneae; family Salticidae; genus Maratus; species Maratus speciosus. The sequence continues at coordinate 122,435,579 of OZ010795.1, read as the reverse complement.
TTGTAATATATATATGTATATATATAGATAGATTTTATTGTGTAAAAATATTTTTAATTGAATTTTTGACGTAATTTCTTATCCGTTTAACTCGGCCCCATAGTCGGGTAAGACAGGGGGGCAGTAGGAGCATCTACCCTTTCTACGACTAGAGGCAATGCCTCTTCAAGAATTTACTGTCATGCCTCACAAGAGATTAAATTCTCTAAGAGTTTATTAATTCCCATACAATTCTGAGTGACGAGTTAAATTTAAATCAACTAGTCACAAAATTTGCATAATAATTCATCTGGTCAAGGCTATTTTGGATATTTTTCTTAAACTACAATATGCCTGACAATCAGATATAAATAGGATATTCAATAAATGTTTAATTATGAACCCTTTAAATGTTTAACTTCGGCACATTCAAAAATTAGTATTTTTTTTAATTAATTAAATTTTAAGTATAATAATTTTCATTTTCATTAAAATAAATAACCAATTAATTTATACTGAATTAATTACGGTAATTTTATGATTAATTAGTGTATCTTTGTAATTTCCTACTGTAATCAAAACTAGAGAAATTTTGTACCCACTAATTTTATTTTGTTTCGCCGCCAATGATCGGTCCCCTCCAAGATAAAATCCTGGGTGCGCCACTGCTTCCCCGGAAATTGGCACCTTAAGAAGTTTTCCTTAAACTTACCCCTGTTTTCATTACTTGGGAAAAAATATTTACTTGCAAATATTTTTAAATCAAAGAGTGCATATCTGCGCATCTATTTTGCGCGCTAAAATCAAAAATATTTGAATAGATATTTTTATAAAAAAATACTTATAAAAAGTTACTATAATCACCAGTAATTGGCACCAAGTACACCAATGTATGACACCTTGTGAACCAGTGATTGGCACATGTGTATATAAGTAAAAATTTTTTTTTTTTTTTTTTTTTTTTTTTTTTTTTTTTTATTTTTTTTTTTTTTACATTTAGATTATATATAAAATGTGAGTATGGGAAACATATGATAGAAAAGATTAATTATAACGTAATATAGGCAGAAAATCTTGGTTATAAGATAATATAGCTTGATAATATTAATTGTAACAATTTTATGCTGAAAATATAATAATCGCATAAGTAAATTAATGCTAATTTGCACATCTTGATGTTGGAAATATATTATAACTGTTTTAGACTTGCCTAAAACAGTTATAATATAGTATTTCCAAATATAAATTAAAAATATAATTTGAAATGTTAGATGGAGAAATAGTAATATTGAAACGAATGCTGTTTTATCTGTCAGTATGCAGTCTTGATTTTTCGAATAATGAATGGCTCCAGAGAAAAAAGAAAATTTCCTGATAATTCCAAGGGACAATAAAAAATGAAACAATTCTCTACAGTCACTATATTTGAATTTGATGACCAAATATATTTGTTTTCAACTGTTTCTTGTAAAAAATTAACTGTAGCTTCTGCAGGATCAAATCAATTAAATGACCTACATAATATTGTTCATCATAAAAAAACTGCATAATAATGTTCCTTCAACTAATTTATTTCCTCTTTGATTTCTTTATCATCATCTCCAAGACTTCCCAAGTTGATATTGTCACTATCTATTGAATCACCATACATTATTTCTCCATCAGACTCTGAATCTTCTCTCTTTTGAATTAGTGTTTCTAATTTTTTTCTTTTTCTGCACATTTTTAATTTTCTTTGATTTAGTTTTTATTAAGAAGAAGCACTTTTTTAGCTAGTCTTTTTTTGTCTTCGCTCCTCTTTTTGCCTCTTTTCTTTTCATTTTCCTTCTTCTGGTAGTACTTTTGCCATTCACTGGATGTTGCAACTGATGGAATTTTTTCTTTTGGAGCTCTAGGTTTTTGCTTTTTTTTTTGCATTGGTTCGGGCAAAACAATACTATTGCGTTATAGATTCTATTGCAAAATTATTATTATTTTTTGAAGCATCAATTGCATTTAATTGGATATGTGAAGGTAGTAGTGTTCAGACTTTTAAATCTGCATATTCTTCTTCAAAAGTATCAAATCAAACTAGAGGCAGGGCATTCAGAGTTACTAACTTCAACAGATATGCTAGAAGCAGCAATATTAGTCACTGAAGTAGTACCAATAGACGCTAGACGCATTGGAAGCAGTAAGATTAGATACATTATTATCATTAGGAGCAGTAGAATGAGTTAATTTTTCCAATTAACTGTAATCAACTCCATCTGGATTAAAAGGATATAGGCCACATTGTCTAAAGCCATATGAAATACATTCAGAATTAATGTTTCTAAGAACAACTTCAAACATTTTTGCAAACGTAATTTTTGTTATAGCTCCATGAGAGTTACCCTCTGTTCATGAACTAATGCTTCCACTTCAGTTTCACCACTTTGAACAAGCTGACTACGCATGATTGCATTGTATGTGTTACATTTTGGGGAGAGCAATCAATACTATAACTTTTTCAGCACAATAATTACTTAAATGCAATGTAAAGTGACTCTGGTGACCATCCATAAAAACTCAAAAGTATTGCTGGTAAATCAATCTAATTTTGCTGCAGCCATGGAAAAAATATATTAGCTACCTATTCATAAAATGTTTCACTATTCACCTAGCCACTTTAATTTTCTCTGAACCCCAACTTTTAGGAGCATTATAGACCAGATCTGATAGCAATCTTACATAAGGATAAACTATAAATTGTGGACAAACAACTCCATCAGCTCGAACTGTCATCAGTACAGTAAAAGATTCTTTGTCGGAGCCTTGCACAATTTCATAAACATCTTTGCATCTTCTTTTCCAGCATTGGGACAAAGCAAAAATGCAGCCTCATCACAATTATTGTATATTCTCTATTGATTTTTTAAAAGCTCTTTGAGATTTTTTTTGCAAAAATAATCTTCCCTTTTTTAAACAATATTCACACATCTAACTCAGTTAGTTTGGCTATTGAATGAGTAAGCGTTTCTGGAACGCTCATACTAATTTCAGGATGACAAACTAAAAATACTTTAAACTATTTTTTTCTAAGTGTATTATTTGTGAATGGAGTTTTCCTGTTTGAGAGTTCAATAATTTTTTGAACTGTACACAATAAATCCTCTTATTAAGGGAAAGCGAGCTTTGGCAATGCTCAAAATTCATTTTACTACGTTAATTTCTTCTGCTGTTGTAAGAACTGATGATGATCTCATTCTTCTTTCTCTTGGAGTTTTCCCATTTACTTAGTTTTCTAAAGTATTATGAGGCACACAGAATGTAACATTGGCTTTATGAAAGCTCATGTTTTGAGTATGTGTAGCATGTATTGCATTCATCACTGCTTCTTCAGGATACAAGAATTTGGGTTTAATCCCTTTAAATGAATTTACTTTAGATGAAGATGCCATATTTCAGAATTTTGAACGAAGTAATAATGCTTGAATTTCTGTTTAATTACATATATATTATAAAGTACATATGTACTCCATGCCTTATTTGACGAATAAAAAAATTTCTGATGGGGGGATTTTTTTGTGGGTGGTGGCTAGATGTTCTAGCCACCGCGCACTTAGGTAACTTTTTTTACTTGACATCAGAAAACCAATATTCACATATTTAAGGAATACAAATTATAATTTTGCTATTAAAATGTAGTTAGGAGGACAAATTTTGATTTTGATTCATTATACAATATAAAATGCAATACTTACTAACTTTTTTTTTTTTTTAATAACAAATTAATTTACTCACAACTTATGCATACAATAATACAAAAAATTTTAAGATATTAAAACTGTTTAAAATTAGTTTGTAAACAATTTTTCATTAGTTATCATAAGAAAACATAAATTAACATATTTAAGGTATAAAAATTATAATTATGATATAAAAATATACTTATAATAATAAATTTTGGTATTGATCAATTATATAATATAAAATACAATAATTGCTTACCTTTTTCTTATAACGAAATAATCAACTGATAAATTATAGATAAAAGAATATAAGCATTTAAAAAATATTAAGTCTGTTTAAAATCAGTTTGTAAGCAGTTTAAAATCAAAGTTCAACACGTTTTATGAAAATATATCTACTTTGCATGATATTTTTGAAAACAAGTATCCCCTGTTGCTTGCATGCATAGTGGCACATTGCATTCTTTGCATAACCAACGCGATCGATGCACATTTTTTTTTGTGTTACAAAGAGCACATCTTCTATATAAGCCATTTTCCGTTTTGACAGGAATATGTTTTGCATATTCAGTTCGTTCATCTACAGGAATTTGTGGTTTGTGCTGTTTTACAGGAACAGATTTGGAACTTGAGGAACGTCTCTTTATGGGTTTTTTTGTACCGACTAATAAAAGTTCACGAATTATTTCACGCCTGAAACTTTTCATAGTTTCAAAATCACTGTTTTTTTCAGGAAGCATATTGTAAATGATATACGAATTTACAACTGTTGCATCTAAGAAGTGGAAAAAAAGTCTATGCCACCATTTATGACTCTTCCTATCAATTTCGTATAAGCTTTTCAGGTGATCAAACCTATCAACAAATCCCATGTTTTTATTGTAATCAATAATAGCTTGAGGGCATGATACCAGATTTATTTGACCATCCCTTTCTTTTCTCTCAACATTTGTAATGTTTGTTGCATTTTCCAAAGAAGATAATATGCATACAGCTCGTTTATCTTTCCATCTAAGACAAATTATACCGTCTTCACTTGACGCCCAGTCAAAATCTCCCCTTGACAAGTCCTTTTCCGCCTTTAAGTTTTTCGACAAATTTATCCTTGTCATGTTCACTGTTCCACAAGCGAATATGTTTTTTGTTTCTAAAAATTTGAATAAATTATAACTAGTAAAGTAGTTATCCATAAATAGTTTATGGTTGTTACCATATATTGGTTCACACAAAGTGCGAACAACTCTTTCTCCCAAATTCCTTTCTACAAGATTGCGAACCTTACCTGTGTAAACTTCAAACTGGCTAGCATATCCGCTTTCATTACAACGCATCCATACTTTATAGCCTCTCTTTATCGGCTTCTTAGGTAAATATTGTTTCAAAGAAGAACGTCCTTTGAATTTGACCATTGATTCGTCAATAGCTTGATTTTGAGAGGGCCTATATAATGAAAGAAACTTTTCTGATAAATGATTTAAAAATGGGCGTAGTTTGTATAACTTATCATAATTATCAGTTCCTTTTTTTGGTTGCAAAGAATTATCATTAATATGCAAATGGGACAAAATCCACCCGAAACGTTTTACTGACATTTGTTGCGATATATATTGATCATGCAAGTCGGGAGAGCTGGACCAATAATCTCTATAGCTTGGTAAACGTTTTATTCCCATGAGTAGATTTATTGCAATAAATCTTAAAAATTCATCAATATCTAATGCAGTGAAAGATTTTCCCAACTGTGTAGCATATAAATTTGATTGAAAGACTATATCTTCCAATAATTTCATGCTAATAAACATGAAAAATATTCCAAGTGGTGTTGGATTTTCAACATCTAGGATCTCAGTTGCAGGACCACTTTCTTCAATGAATTCTGGAACAGAGCGGCTTCTGAAATTTTTGCTCCAATTTACACCTCCTCTGGAACAACTAGGGCCTTCTAATTCATTGATTTGTTCATCTTCAGAACTGGAAGAAATTTCTTCTTGAGGTAAATTTTGAATATATTCTTCCTCACTATCACTGTTGTCAGACACAGCAGATTCATCATCTGAAGGTAATTCTTCAAATAGAGCAATAGCCTCATCTAACGATAAGCCTTTTCTAGGCATTATTGCTAATATATCAAATTATATCAATTTTAAGTATTTATAAAATGTATGAAATGAAAACAAGTAAATTAGAATGCTACAGAAATAAAATCTATCTCGAAAAAGCACGATATAAGAACGAGAGTGAAAGACAATCTCAGTCTGAGCTCTAAACAGAAAAACTGAACTGTTTTCTATAAAAGCCTCTTATCTCCTTGATTTTTCATTTTTTTTATTTACATTCCACCATTCCCCTTTGTTTATATTCACCACCCTTCAATAACACAAATCCCGCCTCTCTGTTTATCGCAAAGAGAAAGAAACGCAATTCCGTTCCCCAGCAGAACAATAATTTTCCTAAGAGGGCGGTGGCTAGACGTTCTAGCCACCACAGAATTACTCTCAAAAATCAAACTAAAATTATTTATCCTAGATTGTGTGTTACTCTAATGCATTGAAAAGGTCAATAACAGTATATATACGCTACCATAGTTTTTTTTATACATAAAGCAATTAAAGAAATTAAGAATAAATAAACTTCGAAAATTTTTCTCTCGACATGATCATTTCAAAATTTTTTTTCATATTATGTTTAAAAGCTGGGTTAGTGCTGCCATCTCTGTTTTCATTTTATAAGTATTGGCTGACTTTTCGTATAGGTGGTTAATCAATCTAGCCACTGCACTCCTAGAGAAAAATTTCTAAAGTTGGTGGATAGACGTCCTAGCCACCGCCCCTGAAAGGGTTAATGAACATTTGCATACTTTAGGAATAAATTAAACTACTTTTATATTAAAGTTCAACCCCAATTAAATGAATATCAAAGGTATGGTAAATCGTATTAGAGCCTCGATTGAATGAATAACAAAGAAACTAGGGAAAATAATGTTAAAGTCGAGATATAGCAGTTATTTCTATGAGCCTTTGGACTAACAGCATTACGCTTCTAATGTATTTTAAATAGGCAGCACCTGCCTCTAGATACAACGATTTTCACGCAACAAGTTTTTGTAATTCTCATTGAATGTTATTAATTATAAAAACTATACTTGTGACTATCAGCAAAAATGCTTCTGCAGAAGTAAACATCCGATTCATTAATATGCTTATCGGACATCGTATCAAATGTTAAACTATTGCATATAAACTTCCAGAAACGAATTCGAAAATTATTTATCCCTGTTGCAAATCTAGGATCTGCGGTTTAGACACGGCAGCTTGAAATCCTGAGGAATGTATTTTGAGTATTTTGAAAATACACAATACTTTGAAAAAGCTTTCCAAAATACATTACCAAAATACATTTGCTTTGAAGCTTTAAAATACAAAATACAAATGACAAATGTATTTTGAAAATGTATTTCAAATACATGTATTTTCGATACTGCCCAACTCTGGCCATGTGGCCGGAGCTAGTGCTAGACTTGGAATTTAAAAAAATCTGAAAAAAATGTTTTGAAATATTAGAGCATATATTTGTATATTTTCCAATATATTTAACAGTTAAACTCTCAGAAACTATATAAATATGAAAGAAATAATACTGCGGGTTGAATATTTTAATTAGTAAATAAAATAACTTAAAAATTGTAAATAACTTAAAAAAACTGATATTTGAGGGCATTGATCTACAAATAACCTAGTTAAATTACTACTATAAATCTGATTAATATTACATTTTTTTCATTTGTCAGAGATGAATAATCAAACATTTAAGAAATAATAGATTTATTTTTAAAAAAAATTCTGTAACTTTATTTAATTATTCTGTAACTTCTATTTAAATTGTGTTTATTTAAATAGAAAGGGATTGAGCCCTATAAGTCCCTCTTTTCCCTAGGCCCTTAAACAATATTCAAAGCATCCGGATTTGCCTTATTGATTTCCAGATTATAAAATATGCAAGTCAGAGTTATAAAAAAAATGATTAAAATATTGAAAATTGAATTAATCACACGAAATTAATTAAAAGTTGTTATTTATAAAAAATATTTTTACATTTTGATAAGTCTAATTTAAACATTAAATTTGATTACTTAGTTTCTCAGTTAATTCAAAAGGTATTTTGCACTATAAACATTGCTTAAATTGCATTTTTAGCAATGTATACATCGGGTATCCATTACTGGAAATTGAATTATTCAGCATTCCAGTATTGAAACGGGTCTTAAAAACTTTAAAAATAAATGAAATTTCCTAAATAGCCATTAGTTTATAAAATTCAAAGTTTTCTATTACTGATAAAACAAAACAACGTAATTTTTTCAAAAACAAAGAATGTATAAATTTAATAAGTGTACCCTGGCAGTACTAAGATGCAGTCCATTTGATCCCAACTGGATATTTTGCAGTTTAGTTTTCATTTAGAATACATATGCTAAAATTACTTTCTAGGATTTATCTTATAAAGGTAGCTTTCATATTTTTTTCTACTTAGTAAGTTTCGCAGCGTTTCATTTTTTTTTTTTTTTTGTTTATTGGTAGAAATTGCAAATGAGATCGCTCTGACTTTATCTTAGGCAATCAGGGAATAAATGAAAGCTTTCTATCATTTATTACATTTCAAGAGAAAGAAAGAAAATTTTTGCCATCCTGCGATATGCAATTCACTAGTGAAGCTGTGAATTTTTAGAGAGTGAACCTTTTTAAAGAATGCATACCTAACAAACCTGGGAAATACGGTTTCAAAGTCTGGATGGAACCTTTATGTTGCTACAACTGCTGTAACCTGCAAGTTTATTTAGGATGAACTGGCGGTTGGCCGGGAGGGAATCAATGACACCACGTTTTAAAATAACTTGTAAATTATTGAAAAAAAAATCAGCTTCTAATGTCCCCATATATAACTTCTTCACGGATATAATTTTGAACGAAAACGTTTTAGAATGTAAAGTGATTCTGGTAGAGGGGATGCACAAAAATTATAAGGATTTTTCTAAGTGTCTGGTCAAAGTAAAACAAAGATCAATGTGTTATTCCAACTTTCTATTCACCAAGAAAATGACTTTGGTCTTATATGTATCGAAAAAACAGAGGTGTCATTAACCTCCCAAGCATGTACTAGGAACTTAAAAAAAGCCAGAAATAACCATGACTACAACAGAACCAAGAGCTGCGTTGACATTCTAGATCAGATTGTCCGGAAATATACTTGCTGTAATTCCAATATCTTTATTTCTCTATTTTATATATATTGCCGCTTATAATGCTTTTGTCATTAGGAAATTTAATACACAAAATATGTCGTTTTGAAGTCGATGAAAAATGCGCACAAACAGTTTCTAGAAGAACTTTGAAAACAGTTCGTAGAACTACGTGCTTCAGCTATCGAAAATAATACAAGAAGCTACAAGGATTTTACATTTCAGGCTATAAAACTTAGTGGAATGGAAGTAAGAAAAGTAAAGTATCAAATCGACTCTGGGGGAGAAAGGTTTTAAGCGAAACGAGGTAAGTGTGTTTTGTGCTCTAGCTCAACAAATGACACAAAATATTCTTAGAAGCACAACGAATACAGACATTTATGTATTAAAGTCATACTTCATGTGTTATTTTGAGTCTTCATTGCTAGAAAGATGGGCAGCAGAACTGAAAATAGCTAAAATGCATTAGTACCATTACTTCTTATAAAATATTATTGTTTTTTAAACTTTTTACTTTCTTCTATCTTCAGTAATAGAAAGTATTATTATCGAATTTTTTTCACTTCCAATTTTCGACGGATTTACACATTTTAGGATTCAGAGATCCCAAAAGCATGTTTACACAAAATGTCTGTCTTTCTGTCCTTGTGTCGCCATTGTACCATCAAAACGTTTATAAAGCTATGCATAGAATTAAACCAAATTTTTACTTTCTTCTATCTTCAATAGAAGAAAGTATTGTAATCGAAATTTTTTTCGACTTCCGGTTTTCGACGGATTTGCATGTTTTAGGGGTCAGAGATTCCAAAAAACATGTTTATAGAAAATGTCTGTCTGTCTGTGTGTCCGTCTGTCCGTCTGTCCGTCCGTCCGTCTGTCCGTCCGTCCGTCTGTCCGTCTGTCCGTCTGTCCGTCTGTCTGTCGCCATTGTACCATCAAAAAGTGTATGAAGTTATGTATAGAATTAAACCAAAATTTTATTATAAGTTTTTGGCTATGGCAAGCAGGTCCTCCCGGAATTTGGAAAAAATTCGCCGGTAGGGGGCGCTGATATAACAATTTTTGTGCGATTTTGAATATTGTACCATCCAAAAGTGTATGGAGTTATGTATAGAATTGAACCAAATTTTTAGTTTAAGTTTTTGGATATGACAAGCAGGTCCTCCCTGAATTTGGAAAAAATTCGCCGGTAGGGGGCACTGTAATAGCGTTTTTTGTGCGATTTTGAATATTGTACCATCGAAAAGTTTATGAAGTTATGCATAGAATTGAACCAAATTTTTATTTTTAGTTTTTGGCTATGGCAAGCAGGTCCTCCCTGAATTTGGAAAAAATTCACCGGTAGGGGGCACTATAATAGCGATTTTTGTGCTATTTTGAATATTGTACCGTCCAAAAGTGTATGAAGTTATGCATAGAATTAAACCAAATTTTTATTTTAAGTTTTTGGCTATGGCAAGCAGGTCCTCCCTGAATTTGGAAAAAATTCGCCGGTAGGGGCACTGTAATAGCGATTTTTGTGCGATTTTGAATATTGTACCGTCCAAAAGTGTATGAAATTATGCATAGAATTAAACCAAATTTTTATTTTAAGTTTTTGGATATGGCAAGCAGGTCCTCCATGAATTTGCAAAAAATTCGCCGTTAGGGGGCGCTGTAATAGCGATTTTTGTGCGATTTTGAATATTGCACCATCGAAAAGTGTATGAAGTTATGCATAGAATTGAACCAAAAAAAAATTTTAAGTTCTTGGCTATGGCAAGGAGGTCCTCCCTTAATTTGTAAAAAAAATAGCTCGTAGAGGGAGCTGTAATAGCGATTTCTGTACAATTTTTGTGCCATTTTGAATATTGTACCGCCGAAAAGTGTATGAAGTTATGCATACAATTGAACCAAATTTTATGTGTTTATTTTTGGTCATGTCACGAAGACCCTCCCTGAATTTGGAAAAATTCTGCCGGAAGGGGGCACTATAATTGCGATGTCTGTACCATTTTCATTATTGTACCATCGAAAAGTGTATGAAGTTATCCATATAATTGAACCAAATTTTTTGTGCATGTTTCTGGCTAGGGCAAACAAGTCCTCCCTGAACTTGAAAAAATTCCGAAAGAAGGGGGCGCTATAATTCCGATCTCTGTGTCATTTTCATTATTGTACCATCGAACAGCGTATAAAATTATGCATACAATTGAACCAAAATGTTTGTGCTTGTTTTTGGCTTTGGCCAACAGGTTCTCCTTGAATTTGGAAATATTGCGCGGTAAAGGGGCTCCGTGCTAGCGATTTTTGTATACTTTTCTTGATTTTTCGTAGTTCTATTGTGCATCGGTGGCTCATGCAGCGGCGGGAACTCGCTTCCTGCTATGCGGGCTATTCGCAAACAGCTGATAACGACAGAATAAGGAAAAATTAATAATTTTAACAAATATCATGATATAGATTAACTCGTTTTTAGTCCGTTTAATTGACTTGAGCAGAAATGTAAGATGAAAATCAAAGTTGGTATAGTATTGAACTAATAATATTTAAGTATTAACATGTGTAACTAGGTTTTGAAATATTAAGATGTATAAGATAGAAGAAAGTTTTGGGATTGGCACATCCAACTAGTTTAGTATGTTTTTTGCTATATAAAGCAGATCCACGTTCAATTTAGAAATATTCCGTCAAAAAGGGGCGCTGTAATAGGAGATTTTTGTGCCATTTTCATTATTGTAAGATCGAAAATTGCATGAATTTATGCATAGAATTGACATAAATTTGGTGCGTATATGTTTTGCTATAACAAGCAGGTCTGCTGAAATCTGCTGAAAAAAATCTGCTGAAAGAAAGGGCTGTAATAGCGATTTTTATGGCCTTTTTATTATTGTACCATCGAAAAGTGTATAAAGTTATGCAAAGAATTAAAAAAAATTGCATATGTTTTTGGCTATGGCCAGCAGGTCCTATTAGAATTTGGATATATTCCGCCGGAAAGGGGGGCTTTGATAGCGAATTTTGTATATTTTTCTCGATTTTTCGTAGTTCTATTTGCCATCAGCAGCTCCTGCAGAGACGGGAACTAGCGTCTTGCTAAGCCGGTTACTCGAAAATAGCTGATGTGCAACAGAATAATGAAAAACTATTGATTTAATAAATATAATGATCGACATTAACTCTTTCGTTTTCACTCAGACTAAATAACTGATGCATAAATTTAAGATGAAAATCAAAGTTGGTATAGTATTGAACTATTAATATTGAAGTATTAACATCTGTAACTACTTTTTGAAATATTAAGGTGTACGGGATAAAAGAAAGTTTTGGGATTAGATATGGGATTAGACTTATGGGATTAGATTATTGGGATTTGGGGGAATTCAACTAGTTTCTAGTTGAATTTTTGTGCTAATATAAATATTCGTAATATTGTGAAAATCAAATTTTCCTCTTTTTAATAAATTTGGATTGTCAGTATTATATCGATATTTTATCTTTTAATCAGATTTCCAGCCTAAACATTTTAATTACCTATGAGGTAAAAATGATACTATCTTAGGTATTTAAGTAATATTTTGATCTTAGTACTGCAAGGGTCTCTTAGGATGTTCATTAAGATTTTCACTGAAAAACACTGAAACTTCGAAGCAGTATTTTCTGCTTCCTGATTAATTTGATGGAGAGTGTCAACAATAATTCAGGTTTTAAAACATGCAAGATGAGTAATGAAAAAAAAAGCAAAAATTTTATCGGTCATATTTTTATAAACCAAAGTCATTGAAGCGTGTCCATTACTGGAAGGATGTCCATTACTGGCACACCTACCCTATAGTGTGAAACACTCAGCAACTGACACACTCTATCTTATTCAAATAATATCACAAAGTATTAAATACTTTATTCTTATCTTTAGTTTTGAAATAACAGAAATATTCTACTTTTTAATTTTTTTCATAAACAGGGTCCATAACTCCAGTAACTGACATCATCTCTATTTTGAAAAACCAGTAATGCATACACAAGTCATATCAGTTAATGCAAATAAGTTGCACCTGGACTTTGTTCAATTTCAAAAGAAAGTGTTTAGATTTGTGCTGAGGGGCCAGTTACTTGTTAGGCGTGAATAACTGGGTTTTTCACAAACAAAAAATAATTTCGAAATTATAATATGTGTTTCACCTATTTCAGGATAATTCAGATAAAAAAATGCTTTGCTTAATGCTGCATTTTTTAAGTATTTCTGCAAAACTTAAATTGCGAAAATTATAGGCTATGTATTTTTTATTTATTACACGTTTTAGGCTCAATATGTTTTTACATAGTTTTACTCCTTCCTAAGGATAATTTGTAATGCACATTTTTTATAAGAAAAGGCCGAAATTGAAATTTCAAGTAGCAGGTGAGTTCAATAAAACAAAAGTTTCTCACAGTTTTTTTTTCTTTGAGATTCCCTTTTTCTGTTTCGGAAACAATCCAAAACATTGAAATGTTCAATGGTTTTAATTTATTTTTTTTTTTGGCATCTGACAATTACACCTACCTTTCATAAAAAAGTTTAACAATTCTCATATTGGCTCAATTTGCACAGATATATCAAAGAGGTAGCATGCTAAAAAATGAAATTATATCTCTATAAGGAACTCTTCTTATTTTCAAGTTTATAAAGTTGTGAATTCATAAATCTTTTATGAAATGACTGTCTTTTTTTATTGTTCAAAAATACCTTATTATGTACAATAATTTGTCAGATATCAATTCTCACAGATTTAATGCTAATATTAAAGTATTTTTTGTGAAATTAAAAACGTCAGATATTTTTAATAGCTCTGATGTAAATTAAGCGATCAAAACACTTCGGGATGAAAATGCGACGCTATATATACGCGTTTGATTTCTAAAAAGATTTCATATGTAAAAAGAATAATGTATATATTAAAAAATGTAATGCACATGTATACAAAAATTTAATGTATGCAACAAACATATTTTGGTGAAATTTTTCACTTGTTTGGTAGTTAGAATAGCTAAGAAATCTTATCCCGATCTTCAGATATTAAAGAAGATAAATATTAATAAAATTAGGAAGGGAATCCTCCCCTACCCTGACTCATTCACAATTTAAGAATGTTGCTCAAGTTTTTGGCACCATCTTTAAGAAGATCTCGCAATCTAATACAGTGGTGGTCAAAATTATAAGGACAAGGCAAAAATCGCCAAATCTGGGCTACATTTGGCCGGAAACCTATGCAAATTTAATGGATGGAAACTACAAGAAAAATGAAGAATATTTTTATAAGATTTTATGGAAATATGTGGAAAATTTATATTCATAAAATGTATTATGGATTTATACAGCCATCTCATGTGGACAAAATTATAAGAACAACTGTATTTGTGTGTTCTAAAAAGTAAAATTTGCATGTTTTTTGCTCTGCACACAGAACTCAGCGACGATATAAATGCGTAGTAAGCATTTGGGATCGTCATATTCTGTTTTCCAGTCATGCCGCTAGGTACAAAGCTTTCGAAGTTTGAGAAATGGAAAATGGATGCATTTAAAAGTGCAGGACTTTCTGTACGCCAAATTGCGACAAAGCTTAATAGATCAAGAACGGTTATTTACAATTATCTTAAAAATCCCGGTAAATATGGACGGCAAAGACATACAGGTAGGCCATCTTTAGTTTCTGTATGGGATAAAAGAATGATAATAAGGCGAACTTGCTCCAAAAAACAAATGTCAACAGAAATAAGACGTGAATTGAACTTATAATCAGTGCTCGAACTGTTCGACGTGTTTTACAAAAAGAAAAAAAAAAGTTCGCTATGGTAAACATATGTCACGACCGCCTCTTACAAAAGTTCATAAGAGACTGAGGGTGGATTTTGCCAAAAAATGCATTACTATGGGAAAAAAGTGGGATGATGTTGTCTTTTCAGATGGGAATAAGTTTAATTTGGATGGCCCAGATGGTTTTCGCTACCTCTGGTATGGTCTCTGTAGAGAAAAAGAAATTTTCTCAAAGCGTGCATTTGAATGTGGCTCAGTAATAGTCTGGGGAGGTTTCGCAACTGGTGGAACTACTCCAATAGCTTTGTGCAGGGTAGAATGAATTCTGAGAGTTATGTTGATGTATTGGGCGATAATCTTTTACCGGAAACACCGTTAATAACGAGTAGAGACTATTTTTTCCAGCAGGACAATGCCTCAGTACATGTTTCCCGAACTTCAAAATCGTGGTTTGATGCTAATTTCGTGAAACTACTTCATTGGCTGGCCAGAAGCCTGATCTGAATCCAATGAAAAATCTGTGGGGCATTCTGGCACACGAAGTACGCAAAAATGGTATACAATATGAAAACAAGCAAGAGCTCATGTCTTTCATCGAAAAAGCCTGGTCAAAAATTTCCAAGAACGTTCTTAAGGAACTGTCAAAATCCATGACGTCAACACTGATCAAAGTGATTGAGCAGAAGGGAGAGATTATTAATTATTAGTGTGTTTCAGGCAAAAACATTCATTGTCCTTATAATTTTGTCCAATTTTTACAATGGCATATTTTGTTAATTATGGCAAAACATTCATATTTTGCATTTTCCAATGTTTTGCATTCTACAAGGATTTCTAGCATAAAAAAGCATTTTATGTATAAATGTCACTTTATTTAGTTCAGAACTAAATTTTTTCTGTGCAATTTTCAATTGTTCTTATAATTCTGACCACCACTGTAGGGTCCTAGCCCTTATGCTTCAACATCAATCAGGCATGTGGACAACGTTTTTAAGTTATTGATAAGTAATTTTTAATTTTTTTTCTTTGATCATTAAAAGTTGATTTTCATGCGTGATTTTTGAGGAAGCTTTTGGATTTTTAACCCATTTTCTCCAGATGGAATGAAGTGAATCAAAAGTACTCGAAAATTCCTGACTGTTTTATTATTCATAGGTTTTTGGCAACCCATTTATACTTTCTAATTTATCTTTTTAAATTATCTTTCTAATTTATCTTTCTAAGTTATCTTCTAATTTATCTTTCATTTAATCTTTTCTCTTTATATACTGTAAAACAAGTTTTACTTTTATGAAACAGACTTATATAACCGACCTTATATGAAACCGACGGTGGTATGACATATTTGAGTCAGCTGAGTCACATCCGGTAACAGAGAGATACACGAACATAAACTCGAAATGTTTTTTCGTACCTGAAATATAAGCATTTATAAATAAGATTTATGGGGCTTATTTCAAGTAAATGTTGAAATGGTTGTGTCCCTGGCGGCAAAGGAAGAAGGTATGTTTTTTTCAAAAGTGACTTTAGAACCATAATAAATATATATAGGAGCAACATTTCCACATTATTGAAAAAATAATTTTTGGGATGACCCACCCTAATGTCCTTTACTGGAATTTTGGGTGCTTTGTTATATTTCTGTTATTTAGAATTATATTTTTATTCATATTGGGAAATGAAACTATGTGAATGGTTAAATATTGTTGAAAGATTAATATAATATTGAAAAACTGGAATATAATAATTATAACTATTAATTGAAAAATAGTTTTTTAAGAAATTCTTTAAAAGTGTCCATTACTGGCATATCTACACCATTTAATAGTTATGGTTTGTTAAAACTTCTAGTGTATATATACATATATATATATATATATAACCAAAATGAAAATCTGTTCCAAAATAAGAAGTTTACCTGTGCCTGAAGTAGCCTGTGGATGCCAACAAGTTTAATAGATTACTGTCGCTGATATATATATTTTTTGAAAATGTTCTTCCATGTGATTTTAATGAGCAAAGTTATAACATTATTGTTTATCTAAAATAATTCGCATTCATTTTGTTCATTTCATTAACTATGTTAATGTCTCATTATTGTTCATAGTAGATCATTCATTTCATTTTGTTTGTTCACCATGTACTTTTACCAATGTACTTTGTCTTTAAATCTACAGAAAGTAGATTATGTTACCTAATTGAAAGAAAATTATTTCAAACATGGAATATATTTTCTGAAATATTTATTTATTTAATCTACAGGAAGTAGATTTGTTAATTAATTAAAAAAATGATTTAAACTTGAAATGTAATAATTTTTTAAATATATTTTTCTTTAAATCTACAGAAAGTAGGTTATGTTACTTAATTGAAAGAAAATTATTTCAAACATGGAATATATTTTCTGAAATATTTATTTATTTAATCTACAGGAAGTAGATTTGTGTTTAGTTAGTTATTTAAAGATAACTGAAATTTGTATATAGAGTTAATAAATATATTTAATTTAAAACTTCTGTCTACATTTTTAAAAGTCTTCGACAGTTTTACACATTACAATAATGTAAATAGCTTTTCATAAAAAATACTTTTTTATGCTAATAATAGAAACAAGTAACTTTTTTTGTAGGGGATCATTTCTGGAAGTGCAACACCGATTTCAAAAGTAATATTGGCCAATGAATGGTATCAATCTCTGCTAAAAGATGGGCTGTATTTCAGGCCGTTGCCACTGTCCCGAAGCGAGTGCATAAACGAAAAACGTTGTAAAATTGAGAGTTTTGTGAAGCTAAAAGTCGAGAAACTTGAAATTTGCCACGATAGCTGCTTATAACATGTAAATACTATCTAAGAACAATTTCTAAAAAATTCAAAATTTAAAACGATAAAAAGCATTGTAAAAAGTCTAAGCGTTCTAAATTACGATTTCCGTTTAATTGTCATGGGTAGAAACTTGAAATTTCACATAGATGCTGTTTTTTAGGGACAAACGTACGCGGAGAAAAGTTGTTTAAAAATTCGAAATTTAAAAGGATGCAAGAAAAAATGTTCGAAATTACGATTTTTGTAATACTGAAGAATTTAGAAATATTGCATGGCGGTTACATATAAGAGACAAATGCTCGCTAAGAACGGTTTCTAAAAAATTAGAATTTTTAAAGAGTGAAACAGGCGAAAATCGATCGAAACTACGATTTGTGTGAAATAGTTAGGGATATAAATATAATTTTACAGGGATGCTACTTTTAAGATTAAAATACATACACATTTTTTTTTATTCGAAATTTAAAAGGATGCACGCAGGAGATAAAAACGTTCTAAACTATTCTAAACGTTCTATATTTGATACGGGAAGGGCTAAAAACTTGAAATATGTTATAGTGGTTACTTTTAAGATACAAACGCACTTTAAGAATGGTTTTAAAAAATTAGAAAATTCAAAGTATGAAATGAGTGTTAAGTATTCTAAATTACAAATTGTGTGAATTTTTCAAAATATTTGTTAATATCACATGCATTTCATACCCACACAAATATATCTCGGCACGTTCCCATAGAAAAGACGCGGGTTTTTCTACTTTATCACCTATATTGAAGACTCGTACAGGGTTTTTTGTCACTTTTTTACAAAGGTTGTTATGAATTCCATGTTCAAAAGGCTAAATATTAATTTTGATAGAAATCCTAATTAACCATTTAGCAACTCTTGTAAATTTCCATGTGGGTAAAAAAAGTCCGTACGAGAATATGAACCGAGGAAGTCTTGGCTGAAGCCGCCAATGCTCTACCGACTTAGCCATTCTGGACGAATATGGAGAACTACTTCACCCAACTAACCATTACCGATCACATCATCTGGTCTGATATCTGATCAGCTCAACAGAATAAATCGAAGGTTATTTTGTGGAACTGGAGTAAACGCTGCAAGCGTAATGGTTTTCGTAATAGTTTAGTTGAACTAGTCTTCAGATTCGTCCGGGATGGCTCATTCGGTAGAGCATTGGCGGCTTCAGCTAGGACATCCCTGGTTTGAATCCTTGTCTGGACTTTTTTTCACAAACTTGGAAATATACAAGAGTTATGATTTATTTACCAATTGAATAATTGGGTTAAAGAAAAAAAATCTGATAACTCTTTTACATTTCAAGTGTAGATTTACATTGTGAAAAATGTTCATAACGTACATCTGAATTTATCTTTTTCTGATAAATCAAAAATTCAAATTCTGAATCGTGATTTTTTAAGTAGTCTTTATTTTTCTTTTTACCGTAAGACATCGAATTTTGTGTGTCTACCAAAAATACGAACAGCGGGAACAGCTGATCTGTTTAAGTGGTCAATTACCTTTGATAATGTCCAGAAATAGATTTTTTATTTAATAGCTTATATTGAAATTTGATTGTCAAGAAATAATTTAAAGGAAACCATACGTAAAATTTCAGTTTTAAGGGGAAGTTATGCCCAGTACAGTTTGCGATCTCTTTATACTAGGGTAGATGGTGGTAAAGATACACACTATCCATATATTTTGATATTTTAGCGAACACATTAGTCTTAACTTATGTGTCGACTGATTAAAATTATATATTAGAACCTTAGTCAAGTGCCTCCATCAACCGACCTTCTATCAAATTATAATTTCGTGAGAAATTGTAATTTTTAAAAACTTCTGCGTATAAGTTTAAAAGAAGTTTTTAAAAACTTCTGCGCAATTTAAGATCTGCGTATCTTTGTCCGATTGGTTGTGGTAAAAATACGCAGTGGTGGGGCAAAGATACGCAGTGCGTATTTTTTTCCCATTATTGCGGGATTTTGCTCCAAGTCCACTAAAACGAATGAGTTATGTAAAAACCAATTAAGTGTAACCCAGTTACTATACTAAACTTTATGTACAGGATTACTATAATTAAAATTCACCTATTCAGAAGTCTCTTGAGTTAGTGCTGGAATCTTAAAGAAATTAATATCTATAGTTAAACTGGAATCTATAGCAAATTTCACTGGTAAGTATAATTCAACTAAAAATTACAAGTTAAACCGTGAAAAAAGAAAAAAAACAGCTGTCTGTGAAACAGCAAACATGCTGTAACAAAATGTTTTGCATAAATACAGTGAGCGGTCTCAGAGACCACCTGATCGTAGAACGATTAAAAGGACCGACTGACTTATATTGCTTCTGTATTAAACTTTTCGTAAAGGCCTATTATAATTAAAATTTCCTTATTCCGAAATCTCTAGAGATACTACTAAGTTTATCGAACAAAATGAAATCGTTAAATGAATCAAAATTAATTTTTAACTGATGTTACCGGTCTCAGAGAACGCTGCTTTTATACATTTTTATAGTTTAACGAGTTAATTTTCAGTTTAACTACAAACACTACCGAAATTTTGTTTCGTTTTGAACTTTAGTATTATCGCCATAAACTTTTGAATAGTTGAATTTTAATTATAACGAGGTGGATCCCGTCGAATTTCGACGAAAGAAAATGTTTACAAAGGAACTGTTGCATCAAATTTATGATACATCGACAACAATTAAATAATTGGAATAAAAAATCCATCTTACACTTGTTAGTTTAACTCTCCAAAGACATATTTTAATCTAAGAGTAATTAAATACTTTTTTCATAAACTTCTGCTGTTAAAATTATTGCAAAATTAAACTTTATTCATATGCGTAATAAGTAACATATAATCAAGATAAGTAATTTTGATTAAGTTATCAATTATTGCTTGGTATTACGGAATGAAAAATCAGCAAAAATGATTTCATCTTTACATAATCATAGATTTTTCCCCCCTTTAAATCTAAACCGAATCAAGGCATTTTTCACGTTTCGCATCCATATTAACCATTTAAAAACATTTTAAAGCGCAATAGGTTATTAATAAATATATTTTCAAGCTTGAAGTCACGTTTGTCAACTATTACAACTTTCCATGTGAAAATTCCCACTCGTGATTTGAAGTCTTAGTATAATCGCTGTACCTGCGCGTAAAAATTCCAGAATTTTACAATTTTTAGACGTATTCAAGAGGAAATATCTCTTTTTATCAAATAAAATTATCGTTTTCTTTTAAATATGGCGTCATTTTCAGTCGTTGAAATATTTTGCCTATTGTCTCAAACTCAATATCAGCGAAATGAAAAAAAAATTTTTCATTGTAATGAAAAATGGCATCAGTAAGAATATAATCAATAAAGATAACTAAACCACTTTTAATAGAAATGAAGTACTTCAGTTGCCACGATTAGAAAACTGGCATTAAAAACTATAAAAAAATTAATATCTCAAAAATAAATTGAGATACAGCTTTCAAACAAATTGCATTTAAAAGTAAATTTTTTTCTGTATAAGACGGTGTAAAATTTTAAAATGTGGGATGTTTAGAAGTTCAAAAATTTGCAGTAGCGAAAATTGCAAAACCGAAATTTCATTTCAAATTTCAAAGTGTTGCCATTCGCAGTATGACGTATGCGTTACGCACAGATATGTTTGTCCTTTATAATATAGATAGCCCTGTATAAAACGTTTAGCACAGAAACAGTATCCTATGAGTTAATAGCGCCTTTTATCCATCTTTCGATGGAGCGCTCACTAAGACCGCTTCACAAAAGTTATGTGACAATTTCTGTCACATCAATTAAAGGTTAAAATAACATCAATAGTTAAGGGGACCGGAAAACCCATATCTCCGCCATGTTAAATTCACCAACTTTATGTACCATTTTCTCAGAACTAGTGAAAGATACAGGTTTAGATTTTTTAGAGTAGTTAGAATAACATGATTTAGGGGAAGGTGTTGTTCCTTTGTCCACTTTGCAAAATTTAAATTTTCTTATCTTGACTATTAAAGCTAAATTTAATTTCTTTGTTTTATTATAATCAGTATCATATGGTTTATCATACGTAATTTTTTCAAGGTTCTAGTTTTACTTTTAATATGTTTAATTTCATTTTTAAAAAATAATAACACTGTGGTCAAAGGTACAACTATATGTTGTACCTTTGACCATGGGTTGTTGTACCTCTGACCGGGCAATTAGACAACACACCAATGAAGAAAAAAATCATTTTATTCAGTATCATTGTAAATAATTATAAGCTAAATGGATACAGGACAATGATATAAGCGTAAAGCATGTGATAAAGCATAATAAGAATTATGTTAATTATAGTATTTTAAGAGTTTTGTATTTCACGTTTGCTTATTCTACTTTATATGATGAAAAGTCCACTTCAAATGACAAACATGTTAACTGTCGAGCACGTCTATTAACAATATTGGGGTGTGGAAGTTTAGTCCCAATGTCTTCTATATCAATATCATACAGTTTTTCATATTCTCCTATAAACTTCCCACTTAACCCTTTGAGCTCTGATGGGTGAATTTCTTCCCAATTAATTTTAAACTCCAAATGCCACATTGGCATCCGAATATTCAACCAAATTTATTTCAAAATAGATTAATGCATTTTTTCGTGTATATAAAAAGGCGAATTTTTGTTTACAATATACTGTTGTCAATGTGACATTTGGGTATTTTGAAAAAATTCACCCCAGAGCTCAAAGGGTTAAAGTTTGTTTTTTCAAATATTGAATCTGAAACACTGGATATTTAATATCACAGATCTCTAACAAAATACGTATAGTTTTTTACTTGTAATTTTAACAAGAATATAATTTTCCTTTTTCCACATCATCTTTCTGAAATTGTTCCTGGTCAGCTAACTCACCACATTCTACTGACAGATCAAAGTCACTTTTTCCTGAAGAAATTTCAGTGTCGCTATCAGATTCTGAACTGACATTAGGGAGACATTTCTTTTTATTTACTTTTTAGGAAGAGGTTTGTTTGTATGTGGTATCTTGCATTTAGGGTATTGCTTTCGTTTTTTTTCAGCTTGAATAATTAGCTTTCTAGGAGTATCAGTCAGGATACGAGATTTCCCTTTAGATTACCCGTATTTGACAATTTTCTTGCTTGCACTTTTGGATAAGGCCACGCAGCTTCAGGTGTAATTATAAGTGGCGATAGATTTGAACTGCTATGTTGAGGAATGATATGGTCAGTTTAAGCTGCGCCATTTGTTGACGGTTCATCAAAATCAGTTTCTTGCAGCATCGGTCTGTCAGTTACAGTAGCTGCAAGGAATGCGTCATCATAGAAAATATTCTAATTGAAAGTCACAAATCCTGTGGCTAAAACCTTTCATAATATTGTCTGGATTGCTTTTGAATATGTTATCCCTCCAAGTTCAGCAATGTTGTAAGAGGCTTCCCAACATTTCCTGTAGAAACCATCCAATTATTTACAGCTTGATTATAAAAGGCTTTAAAAGGACCATAAACACCCCTATCAAGTAGTTGCATTTTATGGCTAGTGTGTGGATGAAACGTCATTTGTGTCACACCACTAGTCTTAGCTAAATCAATTACTGGTATGGTAATATGAGATTCATGGTTATCAAATAATAACAATACTGGCCTTTCAGTACTAGGTCTAACATTTTTCAGAAAATGTTGAAAGAACTGTTGGGATATGGTCTTATTTGACCAGCCTGGAGGGTTTGGAGATCCGATTAATCCAGAAGGTGCTCTATCCATGAAGCATAAATGATTTAAAGTTGACCCGAGGAAAAATAAAGAAAGGGGAATGCTCTTTCTGGATGCATTAACAGCAGCAATCGTACTGATAGTTGTTCCCAATTTTGTAGACATTACCCCTTCAACTTGTTTCTTTCCTTTGGGGGCTATGACTTTAGGAGGCACGTGAACTGCACCTATCCCAGTCTCGTGGCAATTCCAAGTGACATTAGGTTCAAATCTAGGTTCAAGGAGAGATGTTATAAAATATTCTTATAGTTATTAAATATCTTTGCCACAGTCTCTCTATTAAATGCAATTTCTCTAGCCAAGCTATTAGTTTTAGGATTTCGAATGGACAACTTGTCACGAAATCTTTTGCGGAAATCTCATAGCCACTGTTTACCAGCACATTTGTTTTTTTTTTCCCAGGATGGGTCAATTTTCTTATTATTAGCTTTGGAAAAATCCTATGCCAAAGTCATTATTTGTTTCTTTGTTAATACTTAATGCATATTGGCTGCTTGTTTATGATAATCAACCAATAAAAGTTGTTCATCATCACTAAAGAGTTTTTCAGGTTTTTTAGGGTTGTAAAAAAATTTGCAATAAGAGAAATTTGCAATAAAAGAGAAATTTGCAATATCTGATTTTTTCAATGCATTTAAATGATAGATTAATGTTGCTTTTTTCAAACCAAAGTACCTTGAAGCCTCTCCAATTGTTATTTTTTGCTACTTGATAAATGTTATTGCCCTTTCAATGTCATTTTTATCAACTTTCTTCCTTTTGATGCCCGATTACTTCTTGGCATTCTGCTTGATGCTGTCTAACTAAAATAAAATAAAAACAAAAATAATTATTCTATTAGTAGGTGATATGAGAAAGTACTTATCAAGGATAAACCATCAAGAAAAATTTAAATTTTATTATATTTAAAAAAAATTAAATGGAATATATTTTAATATTTGAGTGATATACATATTTTTTTTTATTCATTAGGAACAACTGACGTTAAAATATCATTAGCTAATTTGAAGATTGTTGTAGTAAGTAAATCATAAAAGTTAGAATGTTGAGAAAATCTTTTAAGAGTGTTGTACCTTTCACCTGGTCAAAGGAACAACGACTGATGATGGTCAGAGGTACAACACCATGCTAGAGCAAATTACAAATCTTGCTACAGTTTTAGGGTTAGAATAATCCTTTTCACAAGCCTCACCATATTTATTAAGGTCTATAGCTACTATTTCAAATTATTTCTATCAACAAAAACATAACACAAAAAATATTATTAGGCAAAATATTATCAAAGAGATACTTACATTTTTATGGTGGAAATGGATTAGTATTATTCACAGGAATGCCATTTGACTTGAATAATCCACAGTAGGTTACATCAGCCCTCTAGTCAATGTACTATGCACTAATTATACAAAAATTCATAAAATGCTGCTAGATGGCGCTACAGCCTAGGTGGTCAAAGGGACAATATGGTCAGAGGTACAACACCTTCCCCTACGTATTTTAACAGACCGTTTTCTTTCTAAGTGAAACTCAAAATTAATTATTTATTGAAAGTCATTTTTAAATTAGCATTTTTGGTAAGATTTCACTGCCTAAAATCACTGCCTTAAATAATTCTCAACAAATGATTACATACCTGTGTTAAAGTATACAATATAACATAAGTATTAAAAAAATCGGAGTTCTTAAATTTAATAGATATTGAAAAAAAAGGAACATAAACATGAAAAATAAAAGTTTTGAGAAAAAGTCAATTAAAGATTTAAATGGCCATTAAGCTCTGAAGTACTCTTAGAAAGAATGAATAATTTCAACACTTATTTTTTTATATATAAACATGTGTCACACATCTTTGAAAGATAAAATTTTAAAGTATTTAATGATATAAAAAAATAAAAATCGATTTTTTGGTTGAATTTTGCTTTCCCGGTCTAGTCCAGGCAATAGAGACCGTATAGGGACTCTACCTAGCAAAATTAATAGTAGTACTGGAAATCGGCTTTCTAGAAGTTTTTTGAGTAGCTGAATCCGAATTTTTAACTTACCCCCAAAATTTTCCCCCACGAAACCCCCAAATAGTTGTTTTTAACTTAAATTTCTTATTGTTTTAGGGGAAAAGCATTACAAAATTCAGAAACTAGACAAAATTTGCAACAAATAGGATATATGACATTATGACGTAGGATAAACGGGGAGAGAGGGGGTTGCCTCGGAACATTCCCCGCGCGCTTTTCTCAAAAA
This sequence comes from Maratus speciosus, assembly GCA_963932465.1. NCBI lineage: Eukaryota > Metazoa > Arthropoda > Arachnida > Araneae > Salticidae > Maratus > Maratus speciosus. The sequence goes on along the minus strand of OZ010795.1, from coordinate 122,410,019 downwards.
CAAAATTTTTTCAAAAAATCAATTTTGTGGCGGGTTGCCGGGTGAAATTTTGTTGGGAAGTTACAAATTCGTATTCAGCGACCCAAAAAACATAAAGTGAGTCGAAATCCAGAACTAGTATTAATTTCGCCAGATAAAATCCCCTATTGCCTGGACTTCATAATTTAGTGCACGTAGCGCCGCAGTGCATGTTCAGAGGCAGCCCTCACCCTCTCCGTTCATCCTAATTCATAATGTCATATATCCCATTTGTTGCAAATTTTGTCTAGTTTCTGAATTTTTTAATGCTTTTCCCCTAAATAATAAGAAATTTAAGTTAAAAACAACTATTTGAGGAGGGTTTTGGGGGGGAATTTTTGGGGGAAAGTTAAAAATTCAGTTTCAGCGACCCAAAAATCTTAAAGTAAACCTTATACAGGAAGTTTGGAGGGGAGATGGGAGGGAGAATGTAAACCTGTGAGTGATTAAGTGGAATTGCGCAACTTAGTTTACGCAGCACCGCGCGCATGTTCCGAGGCAGATCCCCCCCCCCTTCCCCTTCATCCTAAGCCATAATATCATATATCTAATTTTTTGGAAATTTTGTCTATTTTCTGAATTTCTAGATACTTTTTCTCTAAAATAATAAAAAAATAGATTTTTTTAATTAAAACCTTTTTTTTTTTGGGGGGGGGGGGCTTTTTACCAAAATTTGGGGAGGTTGCCGGGGGAAATTTCGGTGGGAAGTTACAAATTCGAATTCAGCGACGCAAAAAAAATCTAGAAAGCCGATTTCCAGTACTACCATTAATTTTACTAGATAAAATTTCCTATTGCCTGGACTAGTCCCCTTAAACTGAAAATTACAAGTTAAAATGTGAAAACTGAATATAACAGCGGTATGTGAGAACACTAACAGGAGTTAAGGGATAAGGCTTTAAAAAAGTGTTTCATGAAACAAGAATATTTACTTTTAAATGTAGGTAGGTTTTATTTTTAAAAATTTAACGGAAAAAGGGATAAGGTAGTTAACTAACTTATATTAGTTAAGTAGCTATCATACTTCATACAATACTAACTTAAAAAATATATAAAATTTTTAAAACGTAATTAAGGAAAGTTTTGCATCTAGCTAAAACGATGGGGAAAAGCCCCGCATCATAAACTGGTGCGCATCTTTGCCCCAAGACGGATGGGTGCTTTTACCCCACTCTGTAGTATTTTGCTTAAAAGGTTACCGGCAAGTTTAAAGAAATGGCGATGACATACCCCATTAAGGTGTTGTTTAAACTTTAACCTTTAACTAATGTTAACGTCTCTCAGACCGCGGCTTTTTTCCATTTTTAGCTTAACTCAAATTTTCAGTTTAACTACAAACACTACCAAAATTTTGTTCCATTTGGAACTTTAGTATTATCACCAGACACTTTTGAATAGGTGAATGTTAATTATAATAGTCCTGTGCAAAAAGTTTAGTACAAAAACACCATCCTATGAGTTAATCGTCCCTTTTATTCATCTTTCGTTGCAGCGGTCTCACGGAACGCTTCACACTACTTATGTGGCAATTTCTGTCATGTCAGTTAAAAGTTAAAAATAACATCAATAATTAAACTGAAAATTAAGAGTTAAAATGTGAAAACTGTATATAGCAGCGGTCTGTGAGAGCGCTAACAGGAGTTAAGGGATAAGGCTTTAAAAAAGCATTTCATGAAACACGAATATTTATTTTTAAAAGTAGGTAGATAGCTATGTTTTTATTTTTAAAAACTTAAGGAGAAAAAGGAAAAAGTAGTTAATTAGCTTATATTAGTTAAGTAGCTATCATACTTTATACAATACTAACATTAAAAAATATAAAGCTTCCAAAACGTATTTGAGGAAAGCTCTGCATCAGCTAAAACGATGGGGCAAAGCCCCGCATCTTAAACTTGTGCGCATCTTTGCCCCAAAACGGATGCGTGCTTTTACCCAATTCTGCAGAATTAGGATTAAACGGCTACCTGCAACTTTAAAGAATTGACGATGACCTGCCCCATTAATTGTTTAAACTTTAAAGTCAAAATTTTCAAAAAGGTGATTTTGGTCATTGCGCGTTTTATTTTTAGGAAATAGCTGGACAGAATTTCATGAAATTTTGCCTGAATGTATAAACTTTACAGATGCACAAAATAACTTACTATTATGTTCATTATGTAACAAATTTAGAAATTATGACTATCTTTATATAAACACAAATTCAAAATTTTGAGATTTTTTATTTTACATTTTTTTTTCTTAAGAAGTAATACTTATATATTTTCCAGTTTAGATCATGTTAAACATGCATTCTATTTGCATTCAATAAAACAATTCGGCTCACTGGGACAATTTAACAATGCGAAATCATGCGCGCAAAAGTATATAAGGTAAATTCCTTTATTAAAACCAATTAAATTTCAAATAAAAATCTTTATATGCATCTAGGCCTTTTTTTAGAGCATAAACTGTTAACATATAGCTCCTTTAATGTGTGTTTCAAATTTCATATGTAAAAGTTAAGCAGATATGGAGTTATTAAAGTTCATGGTGTCTCATGTAATTTGTCAGCTTCAAAGGTACCCCTCAAAGGCAAAGTGAATTCGATGTCCAAAATTTGGGTTAAGGGCATGAAGGGAATTTAGATGGTGTTGCCGTCAAGAGGCTACTTTTTTTTGCATTAGATAGATGAGGTAGAGCTCTACAAAGGCCATTTTTTACTTTTTAAAGTTAGTCTGCATTTTTTAAAAATATATTTTCCTTTTTGAAACCTGTCCGGAAGTGAAAATATCCTAATAAAAAGAAACCTTGTCAAAAGTAAAAAAAGTAAAAATCGACCTCAACAAATCCAATGCGAAAAAAATATCATTTAAAAATGTTGAAATACAGAAGAGATTAAAACAAAAATCGCAGAGTATTAACATGAGCTAGTAGCGAGTGAGTAAAATACATTTTAAATAAAACTTCCAAAATATTACATAGTGAAGTATCGTTGTCTGTTCTTATTTTGAGTATTTAAGAGAAAGGTTTGCACCAATTTGGCTTTAAGCGTATGATCTAGTTTTTAGGTGACATGCTATCAAAGCCTGAGAGCTTATGTGCCCGCAGGTTCTGTATGTACGTACGTAACGCGATTACTATTGATAGAAATATCCGATTTGCTTCAAAACATTTTTCCAGGTTCATTCCAAAAGGCGCTTCCCTGATTAGTATTGGGGGTTCATTGGTTAAGTATAAAGTGGGGTTACGGGGAGGTAAGCCCCTTAATTTAGATAAATGCGTTTTTCATGGAGAATTATCAGATTTGCTTCAATTTTGGTATACTGTTAATTCTGATAAGGCGCTTCCCTGATTAGAATGGGAGGTTCATTGGTTAAGTATGAAGGTGGGAACGGGAAATAGTACCCAACCCTTAATTTAGATATATTCGTAATTTAGATATTTTCCTATCAGATTTGCTTCAAATTTGGTATACCGGTTTATTCTGATAACGTGTTTCCCTGATCACATTTGGAGACTCATTGGTAAAGTATAAAGAAGTGAAACAGGGGTTGGCTAATCCCCCCCCCCTTAATTTATTTTCAAAAGGCATTATTTTTTGAAGTAAGAGTATAATATACAATTAGTGTGAATAGACTATAAGCTCGATGCCATCGGTTCAACTGGACACTTTTTTTTTTTTTTTATCTTGAACCAATATTTAAATATTCCTGCTGGCAATGAAATGAGGAACGTGGGCTGAAGTTCATAGGTTCAATACCACTGTCGTCTAAATGAGGGTGATTTTCGGGATGCTTTTTGTACGAGTACTACAATTCAAGTCACTTTCTCTTGAAAAGTCATCCAAAACGTGTCTTTACTTAATATCGCGTTCAGATTAGGATAGTTAAGTCACTTAACTTCAGATTAGTCACTTAACTTTAAGTTTTAACTTTTCTTAACTGTAAGTTAAGCAGACGACCCGGAATGAAATTTTCGACTTGAGGAAGTTTCTGAAACTCACTTAACTTTTGATTCCTTCTTAAATATGAGTTGATTTGAACTCTGGTTTCTGAACTGTTTTTCCTGCTTGAAATTTCGAGTTCAGATCTATAAATAACTAATCAGCTTTTTCGAATCATCTTTTCAATCATTTTTTTTTATTTAATACGCCGCAAAAAATAAAAACAATAACAGAGTATGCAGGGTCAGACGTAGTAGTAACAAACTTAACAACTTGCGCGCGTGGCCAGACATCTCTTTGGCTAAGCTGAATCTCTTAAAACGCATCGTAATGTGAACAGGTGAAGCCCCATCCCGTATTGTCTGGTTCAAAAGAAAAGTTAAGCTAAGTGACTGAACTTCCATAATGGGAGCACAGTATAGGGGAGACCGGGGGAATGGCGACACCTTAAGGGAATTTAAATTTTTTCACCTCGAAAAAATGTTTATTTTTTAATAGTAAAAATTCTAAAGCTGAATCATGATCTTTAGTATCTGTATAAATTTAACCGTAATCATAACTGTAAAGTAAGCATACATAAAAAAATATTTTTTAAACCTCTGCACAGTGGCGGGATTACCCAGGACACTGGGGTAATTCCGCCACTGTACCGGGGTAATGCCGCCACTCTTTAATGACCTAGTACATGCATCAAATGGATACTAGGAAACACACAACTTACTGAAAATAGTTAGAAAGCAATGCAATTGAGCAAAATAATGGTTAAGCTTACAATTTACTTCATATTGCAAAAGTCACTCTGCTGAATCGGCTCCACAACATTAAAATGAGGCCATTTCTCACCCGATTTGCATGGCGGCGGCATTACCTCGAGAGGACAATATTGCGGAAATCCTCAAGCAAAGCCGAAACAAGAACCGAACTTGTTCAACACATTACATCAAAATGTCGGCGAATGCATATAGTTTACGGGTCATATTATCTTAAATACCTAATGTTACAATAAAAGGTGCTTATCTCTACTCATTTGAAGCTCCAAAATAACAAGCAACTAGATGAAAACTACATTTTTCACTAGAACAAAAGAACGACGTACAGCAAAGTCACTCTCACATTAGGCACTGTTTATATTGTTGGCCGCTATAGTGCAGGCACATTCACTATCTCAAACTGCCCTTAGTTTTTAAACTAGGTGGGGTGGCGGCATAACCCGGGTTGGCGGCATTCCCCCGGTCTCCCCTAACACTTTCTTTACGCGTATAGGGGAGACCGGGGGAATGGCGACACCTTAAGGGAATTTAATTTTTTTCACCTCAAAAAATGTTTATTTTTTAATAGTAAAAATTCTAAAGCTGCATCATTATCTTTAGTATCTGTATAAATTTAACCGTAATCATAACTGTAAAGTAAGCACACATAAAAAAAAAATTCTTTCAACCTATGTATAGTGGCGGGATTACCCAGGATACTGGGGTAATTCCGCCACTGTATAGGGGTAATGACGCCACTCTTTAATGACCTAGTAAATACATAAAATGGATACTAGGAAACACATAACCTACTAAAAATATTTAGAAAGCAATAATTTATCAAAATAATGATTAATTACAATGTTCCTTAAGCTAGATTTATTAATGTGCTAAGCTTACAATTTAACTCAAATTGGAAAAATTACCCATTGCCATGGTGGCGGCATTACCCCGAGAGGACACTATAGTGGAAAACCCCCAGCAAAGCCGAAAGAAGAACCGAACTTGTTCAACAAATTGCATCAAAATGTCGGCGAATGCATGTAGATAATGAGTAATATTATCTTAAGTAACAAATGTTTCAATGAAAGGTGTTTACCTCTACTCATTTGAAGCTCCAAAATAAGAAGCAACTAGATGAAAACTAAATTTTTCACTAGAACAAGCGAACGACATACAACAAAACCATTCTCACTCTAGGCACTGTTTCTATTGTAGGCCGCTACAGTGCTGGCGCAATAACTCTTAAACTACCGTTAGTTTTTAAACTAGAGTTTTTAAACAGCTTAGTTTTTAAACAGCATAACCTCGATTGGCGCCATTCCCTCGGTCTGCCATAGTACTTGTACAAGTCTTGCCGTCCGACATCCTAGATGTCTATACCAAAGAAGTTCTTAGCCTGTACTATCCGTTATCGCTTCCTTTACTCGGCTGTCTTCTTCCCCCTCGTATGTAGCAACTCCCTTTGGAACTGACTTCACCTATTTTCGTTCTTTTTAACCTTCCGCCGGGCGCGGTTTTTTAAAAAGTACAACATTCACTTTTTTTTTCTTGAACACTAGAACTACCATGAGCCGGGATTTTGACGGCTAGCATACGAATATGTTTCGGTTCAAACCAGAAATTTGATTATGAAACAAGTTTAAAAGATGGAAAGAAGGAAAACGTTAAATAATAAAGTTAAACTGTTTTAAAGCAAAATTCTGGTGTGAAATATTTTTATAATAATTGAATTAAATTTCCGATAGTTCTAGTGTTATAACAAAATTCAAGCAATAGAGGGGGTTAATAACGATTTGAATTCATCTATTGGATCTCCCTCCCCACTTCCTGAAAGCTATTTGGATTTCAGATTTCGCAATTAGCTGCACCTTTCATTTTAATCTGTGAACATCTGCGGTGTTATACTTTATGCAACTCGTGCCTATTTGTGAAATTCCTCTCCGTCTATGTGCTTCTTATTCGGTATCTCGAATATTAAGAAGGTGGCCTTTTGTCATATTTTGTACTATGATGAACATTGCAGAGATAAATTCACGTGTATTATTGCTACTGAATAATGTTGATGAATAGTCAAGCCGAAGACTTACTTTTTGAGAACACTTTCAAAATCCCTTATGAAAGAGCATCTCATATCCAGAGCTCACATTCTGTCTGTAACTCGAGATGTGTCGGTTGTCCTTGATATGTATCCTTCAATAGAAAATTTGGAAAAGGAAACTTCAATTAAGTTTATCTCTCCACAAAAGAGAGGTTCGTGTTACATGTGCGGCCGAAAAAAAATTCCTCCGCTTCAATGAAATGCAACAAATGCGTAAGGTTTATCTGTAAACGCCATTCAAAAAAGCAAATCTTATGCCTGACATGCGAAGCGAATAATGTAAAAGAAATATGACTAATTCTGTATGTCCGAAATTACTTAATTATTGCTTAGTAATTCATTATTAGATTTAATACTTTGTGATTGTAGTAGTAAATAGCTTTTTATACATTTAAACTTCTGCCTTAATATATTATAAAATAAATTGTGATCAGAGAAAACTTATATGATATTTGTGTGTTAAATTATTTGTAAAATTAAAATAAAGCAGCAGTAACTGAATGTTTTTTCCCCTGTTGTACAATTTACAACGTGCGCCCGCTCATGTGATGAAAATTTGCGCGCCCGGTGTAAGGTTAAATCAGAATTTATTTGAATTGGTATTGAAATGAAAGTTTATTATATTCGTCTTTTAGAGATCTTAGATATTAAGTTTTATAGAATCGTGTTAATATGTTATTAGAGATAACAAAATAATTAATGCTAGCAATTATTTTGGGGGATTTTATTCCCATTACAAAATTCTCATAGTGAAATATAAAAATTCGAAGAAAGACAATGCAAAATGTCAAATATAGTGTAACGTTATACGTACTGTTTAGTTTAAGACATCCCTGTCTATCGGCACATACAGTACCGGTACTACGTCGAAAAGAAAATTGTTTTTCTTTGAAGGTAAAATAAAAAAAGTTTGCTATTTTTCGGCCAAAAAAATAAACTCTAGAGTCTAACGTTCCAGAGTCGTTTGATACTATGCGGACCTTAAAGAAGATCGTGTAGCGCCCCCTCCTCCCCTATCGCCAAAAGGCACCGGATAAAATCCAGCCACAACGACAACAACTTCGCCACACGAAACAACTGAAAAACTGGGTACAGGGCACACCACAACAGAGGACATTGACATTCGAAGTCCTTGACGTAGCATGATAATTTACCATCCACGAAATAGCGTGACGAAACCAAGATTGAATGAGACGTCTCCAGCTGTTCGCAGTCTGCGGCAAATACGATGCATCCAAATCAGCAGAAGCCCTTCCGAATTTACCTTGAATAACATTGACAGAGGCATCAATTCTGTGTTCCGCGCACAATGAGAAATTAATTAAGAACAATTTTTCGGTAAAACAAAAATGAACTGATAAAGGAAAAATAAAATTCGGCAAGAGGGACAATCTTGGATAATAAATAACCGCGATAAAAAGCCTTCACATCAATGAGTGTGATTAAAAACTCTACGGAGTGGTTTATTTATAATACTATTAGACCTGAAAGTTTTGGTAGAAATTAAAAGATTTGGTGGGTATTAATAAGATCTTATTTGATTGTAAAAAATATTTTAAGAAATATCCGATCTCAGGTTACGTCAGGCAAGGAACCAAACAAATTTGCGGTGCAGGGTCGGCTTTAAATCACAGAAAAAGGTAAAATTGTTTTTTTCTTTTTCCTTTGGATCTCTTATACAATTATGTAGGCCAGGTCTTAAAGTGCTCACAAATCACACAGAGAGTTTCAATGAAACAGCGTACTTCATAAAGAACTAGAGTTTTGTCTTTTTTAATAAAAGATTCTCCAACAACCTCATTTTATGTTCAGATATAACAACTTTTTAGGGTTTCTTTTAATAACTGTATTCATACATTGAAAAGTGTTTGTTTTATTTTACATAAAAAATTTTGAGTGCATATAATATCTTTCCAAATTTGGCGCTACTGGGGACAGATTTTAATTAACAACACCCATTGAAAGTAGTTATAAATAACGACATACATATGTAATATAAAACCAGTAAAATGGATACCTGCAAGTTAACAATTTCAATGTAAGCGTATTCCGAATATCTGTGGAAAACTAATTCATAAGATTTTAAAAATAATCAAGCAGGACGGTCGTTCTGCCAAGCCAAGCTATAAAAAAATGCTAACTTCGCCAAACAAACAAGCGCCAAGACCGCTTAACTGCTTATTATACTGAAGGCAACTTCTCCATGTTAAATAGACCAAGCATGTCAGAGTTAAAAAAGACTATATCAAAATAACCAATTATCACAGAAAAATAAAACGAAAACTAGAAGAAGCTAATGAAGAAATTATTCAATTTGAGACCAATTTTATCTTCCTAAATTAATTATAAACAGGGATATATACTTTTTTTATAAACGCGAACTACTGAAAATGATCAATTTTTATTCGTCGTCAAACATTTTAATTAAAACAACATAGAAACTTAAATAATGGACAGCATAGCAGATAAAGTTTGAATTTTTGGAGAGGTATTTACACAATCTGTGTGCTTCTATAAAATTTAGTTAAAAAAAAATTAAATTAATTAACAGTGTTTCGATAATTAAGAAAATTAACTCTAAACTTAACAAATTATGCTAAACAGCGATAAACTGGCAAAAACATTTTATAAATTTCATATTATCCTTTTGCATTGATTTTGTCGAAGTAAACTATGTTCGGGATCAGATAGATTTTTCGCTGTTAGCGAAATGAGTTTGACCAATCAGAAGCCTGCATTTTTCAGAATTTTTAGCTGTTTGTGGATCATGTCCTATGTCATTTACAAAGTTTTGCGTCATTTTCTTAATAGCATGGATTACAGCGCCTAGAAGATAAAGTGTGGAAAACGGCTATTCCTATAATGCTTTAAAAAGTGCTAAAAACTTGTCTCCCATAAATCTCCAACAATGCTCAGCGGCAATATGCTGATACGAGCGCCATCTCGTAACTCTTTTCAATATAAACCCTGTGTTTTCAAAAATTATAGAATGTTAAATATCGGAAACTATAAATATAAGATATTTTAGTCTGTTATAAGCTAATTTAGTTAAGGAATGACGTGAAATAGGTTAAAGAGTCTCTTTTAGAATGACTATCGTTTTTAAATCACTACGATGGCGCTACGATCGACATCTTGTTATTCAGCATCGTTGTACATTTATGGGATTCAATTTTTTAGCACTATTTTGTAGCCGTTTTCCACACTGTATCTTCTAGGCGCTGTAGCATGGATAAAGTGCAATGTTTGTCAAAATCTAGGCCGGGATCCAGATAGCTTTTTCGCTGTGAGCGAAACGAGATTGACTAATCAGAAGCTTGCATTTTTGTAAACAGCGAAAAGTTCGCAAAAGTGTAGGCTTGTGATTGTTCATTCTAGATTCGCTAACAGCGAAAAATCTATCTCGACCCTCACCTCTAATGTTGAACATAATTTTGTATTTCCACATTCAAGAAGGGTATTGATTATCATAATAAAAGTACATTTTCTAAATTATTTAACGTATTGATTCTGAACTCCTTTGCTATATATTTCCATATTAAAGAAATTGTTGTTTCCATAGCAACAGTACATTTGTTTGTTTGTTTCATTGGACACATACATCAGACTTGTGTGCTTGACACCAAGGCCCGCTTATTAGTCATCGTCAATATACAGGGACGAGATAGCACAATGAAATTGCAACACAGAGAATTTACATCCGGGATCTGCTCAAAGAGTGTGCAACGGAGCCAGCGAGAGTCGAACCCGCAAGCATCCTACGCTCTCAAGCGATCAGTAGCGTGGTGTCTTAACCACTCGGCCACGGAGACCCCAACAGTACATTTCTCTATTGCTTTCTCTAAAACACAAATATCGAAATTTAGGCGAGATCCAGATAGATTTTGCGCTGTTAGCGAAATACGATTAACCAATCAGAAGCCTGCATTTTTGTGAACTTTTCGCTGTTTTAAATAAAAAAAAATTCCTGAGTGGTCAATCTCGTTTCGCTAACAGCGCTAAATCTATTTGGATCCCGGCCTTTACCAACATCGCTCAGAAACACCACCATAACAGAGAGCCTTTATACATAAGAGTGGTGACATTATACTGGACGAATTCTCCTTTAACTTTGTCGAATATACAGCGTCTAGAATACCTAGTGTGGAAATATGCTATCCAAACAGTGCTAAAAATCTGTATCCCTTAAATGTGTGACGATACTGCTAAAATCCCAAGTGTCAATCGCAGCGACATCTGCGTGATTTTCGTATTACTAGTATTACATTCTATAGACTAGCAATATCTTGCAGTTCTAAAAAATATCCTGCAGATGTCGCTGCGATCTCCATATTTCAGCAGCATCATTGCACATTTAAGGTATACAATATCTTAGCTCTTTTCTAAGTGTTACAGGGATAGCCGATTTTCACACTATATATTCTAGGCGCTATAGTCAAAAGTATAGCAATCCACTTTCTTGAATGTACTATATTCCAAATCTGGGTTCGAGGCTGAATTCAGTCACGCGGTATCAAAGACGTTTAAGATATACAGACCGGCAATCTGTCAGTTTCTGAGGATTTTTGATCACAGCTGTTGTACGGCAGTTTACATGTTTTATATTTTAATTTACCTAAGAAAATGCTTTTATTAGCGTATTTTTTCATTGCGGTTCATTAAAATTAGTCAAACCTATTTCATTTAGGCCTTTAAAAAAAAAAATACCTTATTATTCATCAATTTTTTTGTTTTTTTCATATAGCAAATAAGTATTTCAAAAAAACCTCCAAGGATAAAAATATAGTGTTACTTTCGTTAATATGCATTTTTTAATTACCTTTTTCCATAAAAATTAGTTTAAAAAACATGAATTTCTTTACAAGTAATTTAAAATTTTGTAAATTACTATATTATGTTACAGTTGCTACCTTTAATCTAAACTTCCTTTCCAGTTACTTTTGTAAGTCAAACTTTAAAAAAAGGTGGAATTATAATCTTTAACAATCTGGTTCCATATAAATTTTGCCTTTATTTAGGTTTATAAGGCATTTTAAAACTAGATACTCTTTTTTAAACATACCATCCATAAAAGTATTAATAAATCGCCTTTTTTAACTTTATTTCTGAAAATTCAATATTAATAACGCTTATTTAGATATAAAAAATAGCTTTATGAAAAACAATATGCCATGAACTTCATATATAGTAGTTTACAAACGTGAGATTCTGGCGGCGAGACGGGCGGCGTGGAAGAAATTCTGCAGCAACAATGAGAACCCTTTCGGCATCACTCAAAAATTTCTGACCGGCAAGTTCTTCACTCCGGATGAAATACGTCTAGAAAGACCAACTCATGAAACCTCGCGACAAAATAACCTTGAATTCCTGACACACACTCTCTTTGGCCCCTCGGCTTATCCCCAACAAGACAACCAGGATATCCTTTTCACAGCACACGAAGACAAACGCTTTACAAAGGCAGAAGTAAAAACAGCACTATACACATTGAATGACAATTAGGCCCCAGGGCCGGATTCAATTGATTTTCGGATACTAAATTTCACTCACAAACAACTTCCACACATATTCACGCGCTGGGCTAACCTCTGCCTCACCATGAGGTACTTTCCTTTAGTACTCAGGCAGGGAGAGGTAGTTTACTTTCTGAAGCAAGGCAAGTTTCCTTCCGAACCCAAGTCATACAGACCCATCTGCCTTCTTCCCACTCTGGGAAAGCTTCTGGAAAAACTTCTGGTTATGCGGTTGACACACTTCTTGGAGTCAAACAACCTTCTCCACCCCAGACAATTCGGGTTCCGCGAGGGCCACTCATGCGAGTTCGCACTTCATGCCATAATGACTGCCTGTACTGAAAGCATAGCCCAGGGCAACGCAACATCACTCGTTTCACTAGACATACAAGGCGCATTTGACACCGTAGAATGGCGAGGCATTCTCTTACAACTACAAGCACTCAACTGTCCGGGGAACATAGCTAGTCTCATCGGCTCCTACCTCTCACAGAGGAGCGTCCTGATTAACTGGGGTGCTGGCACATCTACCCACCGATTACAGAAGGGTTGCCCTCAGGGCTCGTTCCTTGGCCTAATCCTCTGGTTGCTTGTAGCAAATGTGCTACTAACAGAACTAAATCGGCTGGGATTTAAATTATTTGCCTTCGCCGATGATTTCAGCTTCATTTTCTCCGGTCGTTACAGACGTCATCTGGAGGAACAGTTTGCAGAAGCTCTTCCTATTTTCTGCCGGCTCCTGGATTTACTGCACCTCACACTCTCACCACAAAAGTCTCAAGCACTAGTATTCACCAAACCACACAGATATGATCCAAAACGCCCTCCAGTGATGAGGATCAATAATGTCTCCATTCGACACGTACAATTCATAAAACTTCTAGGTATAACCATTGACGCAAATCTTAACTGGATCCCACACATTAACGACCTAAAACTTAAATTGACAGCATATCATAATAATTCATTGAGACTAACTTCTAAATTGGGAGGGGTAGACAACAAAACACTGAAGATCTGGTACCTAACAATAATCGAAAGAATAATACTTTACGGGGCCTGTATCTGGGGGGCGGGTAATTTATCATCCATAGCACAACCTAAACTAAAATCAATACAACGCACTTTTCTCATACAAATTTCAAGGGGCTACCGCACAATCTCCACAGATGCACTACATATACTTACAGGTATTCCACCCATCATACTTCAACTAGAATACGAACGCGCCAAATCCTCAATCCTACAGCTAAAACGTGACACAGTAATAGATTCTCTTTTTCCAAACACAACATTGCAATACAAAGTCAGGAGCTGGCAGCTCCACCCCGCTGAAGAGACTTCACATTTTCAAGTAAACACAACACGCAACAGCTACACACCTGCCCTTAGCACCACACTCTTCACTGATGGTTCAGGCACAGAGACTGGCGTGGGCGCAGCCTTCTGCGCCACGGAGGGCACGGTGGTGGTCCATCAGTGGTCTGCAAGGCTAGATGATAATAACTCCGTATTCCAAGCGCAGCTGTTCGCAATACTAAACGCATTAGAGTGGGTGGAATCCCACTCTAGCAATAGTATTATCATCTACAGCGACTGCCTCTCTGGCCTGCAGGCAATACAGGCACACAGGACAAGACATCCTCTAGTACTGCAAATCAAACTAAAACTTAAGAATCTCCTACATCGTATCTCACTAGGTCACGTCTCGGCTCACAAAGGTATCTTTGGCAATGAACTAGCAGACAACCTAGCGAAGAAGGCCACACAGAAAGAAACAATAGACACACACCTCCCAGTGCCCCAGTCATACGTCAAAAGGGTCCATAGAGCAAGGATACTGACGCGATGGCAGGAGCACTGGGATACTTCAAAAAGGGCAGGCACACATATAAGCTAATTCCTAAAGTTTCTCTCACACTATATAACTTAACACCCTACACCACTAGCTTCTCCCTTTCATGGCATATCTGGACCGCTTCAAAATAAGATCCACTGCCACTTGCGTCTGCGGTGATGATGGCACTATAAGTCACCCGTACTATAGTTGTACTCTCACGCAACGCTGGCACTTGAGGCGTCCAGACATACTGCCAGTCAACTGGCTCCAAAACGTCCTTTCCCGCACCCTCCTACTCAACAAATTAAAACACATTCACAATTTCCTTACATACTTAACAAACTTAACTTAAGCCCTGGTTCTGCTTATCCAGTCTCACTGCCACCATATCAATCTTCAAACAGCACCAGAATCCAGTCCTCTTTGTAGGCTCCAGTAAATTCTCCTACTCATCAATGTGTGGTTTCCTACGATCGCAAGAGCCTCTGCTCGTGCTTCTGACCATTCTATCAAGAGATACATCTCCAATGGACGCTTGAGTATCTGCTCGTGCCATCTTACTTGTGCCACACAAAGCATTACATCTCCAATGGACGCTGAGTAGTTGCTCGTGCCATCTTACTTGTGCCACGCAAATCATTACATCTCCAATAGACGCTTGAGTATTTGCTTGTGCCATCTTACTTGTGCCATCTTACTTGTGCCATGCATTCCATTCTTTTCCCTTCCTGCCGCCCCTTGTCGCGAGAGGGGTTCATACCCCGGCGGCCAGGATCAGTGATGTTTATTATTATTATTATTATTTATTTTATTTTATTTTTACTTTAAATGTTCTTATACTCCCGCCCTCTGTCGCGAGTAGGCGTTTTCCTGGCGGGAAGGCATTCGTCTAATTTTTGTAATCCCACTTTGTTCTTTTTCAAATAAATTCTGGGTTCTGTGGTCGGTGGTGCATAGGCGCCCTTAGCGGGTGAGCGTCATCCCTTGAGCATTTTGTGTTTGTCCGTCTGCATACGGCCGGACAGGGCTGGACTCACTAACGAGCCCCAACGTGTTGGGGAACATACCGGGAGAGACGTTAAGCTCTAAGGGGCAGGCCTAGCCGGCCCTGAGCAGTCTCTCTTAGGCTGCCTAACTAATAAGAAGGGAAACGAGAAACTACTACTGCTTTCCCCCCATGAACTGTTTCATTGCCTATCGGGTATTTACATTATGTCTACGGAAACTTCCCTTCTTTACGCTAGACCTTTTTGCCTTGACCACGTGATCATGATGTAGTTGAAATATCCTTCATTTACCCCAAGAATTTAAAACTGATAAGAAGGGAAGCTACTACTGCTTTACTCCATGAGCTGTTTCATTGGCTGACGAGGATTTGCATTACCTCTATGGAGTTTTTCCTTCTTTATGCTAGAATATATTTACTTTGACCACGTGATCGTGACGTCGGTGGAATATTATCCATTAGACGATTCTCGCATGGACGAATTCGATTAGATTAGTGAAAAAAGTCAATAAACATTAGTCTGACAATAATGACACGTTCAAAAAGAATTTTAACGTTTTTTGTTTTATCACTTCTATCAATCGTATTTCGTTACTTCGTTAGAGAGGCACACTTGCTCATAATTTCGTTATTAAAAACAGACGTTATTCAACATCAATAATCCAAATAACACATTATAAAAACTTTTTTGGTTGCTTCCACGATAAATGAATTTTCTTTATTTTTACATTGGTGGCAACAACATTTTGGCAGGGAACTAGGCAGATTTTTCGGTTTTTTTCTAAACAAGATTGGGTAATAAAAAGCCTGTATTTTGCGAAACTTTGGAAAATGATGAAAATTTTGCAAAAAAATAAAAGATCCAGACTATTTAATAGCATGTCGAAATTATGGAAAAATTGATCTAAATCCTTACAGTAGTTTTTTTTTATCATCTGTAAATGGAGGATATTTCATCTACGTTATGATCACGTGTTCAAAGGAAAAACGTCTAACGTAAAGAAGGGAAGGCTCGGTAGACGTAATGTAAATCTCCGACAGTTCATGCGGAAAGCAGTAGTAGACTCCCTTCTTATCAGTTAAAAATTATTTGGGTAAATTACTGGTATCACATGACTTTTTTTAGCCTCGAACCCAGATTTGGAATATAGTCCATTGCACTGAACTCCATAATGGAGGATATTCCATCTACGTGATGATCATGTGGTCAAGGTAAAAACTTCTAGCGTAAAGAAGGGAAGACTCTGTAGACGTAATGTAAATCCCCGCTAGCCAATGAAACAGTTCATGATGGAAAGCAGTTGTACTTTCCCGTTTCCCTTCTTATCATTTAGAAGCTCTTTGTGTAAGTTACCGGTACCACGTCACTTTTTTCAGCTTTGAACCCATATTTGGAATATCCTCCGTAGTAGGTGTAACTCACTCACCCGTATATTTTTTTTCCACATTGCGCTTTCAGTGGGTGCAAGTAATGAAGTAATGAATCCTGCACCCTTTTTAACATTTGAACCACTTTTTTCAATTTATTTTATTGAACACATACATCTGACTTGTTTGCTTGACGTCTCGTGCCCTATGTTTACAAACTTTTCCGTATACTTTTAAAACTTTTTTACGTCTTTTTGATATATTGTCGGTACCATGTCAAACTATCCAATGTGAAAATAGCCACTTTTCAGGAGGGCGAAAAAACTGTTTATATTGTGGATTCAAAATCAGCGCCAGGCAGCAGTAAGCAATTATTATACTTTTTGGGTGTTATTTTATATCCTATTTAAGCATGCTATTGAGATAAATCATTTGAATAATTTTACTCACCAAAAAATCACATTGGATAGTTTGATATAGTATAATTATTTGTACTTTTTCAGTTTCGTTCAACTTTTTCAGCTTCAAACTGTCCAATATGCCACATTGGATAGTTTAACTTGTAAAAAATTTATGCTTTTCCCAGGTTCGCCATTCCATAGTAGCGAATATACCATATTGTATAGTTTGACTTGTAAAAATTTTGTGCTCTTCCCAGATTCGCTGTTTCATAGTAGCAAATGTGTCGTATTCAATAGTTTAATTTGTAAAAATTTTGGCATTTACATATTCAATATTCTTAAGATTCATTCTCTTAAGATTTTTCTTTAATAATTTTAATAACGTATATACAGTAAATTAATAAAGATAAATGCTGATTTTTAAACATTCTGTTAATTTTATAAAACATAGGATAACAAAAATATCTCAAATAATCGGGTGGGCACTTCCAATCCGTAATTATGAATAGTAATCTTTGCGCTATTAATTCTAAGAAACTCATGGACCGCTTTCTATCACTATTTTCGAATAGAAATCTTTGATTTGTTTAATCTCCCATTAACCCTTTACGGTTTGTGGTTTAGTTTAATTATGTTACACTATTTCAAACATAATGAAATTTATATACATTATTGAGGTGCACAGCAGCATGCCTATGTTAGAATATGACGTGTACAACAGTTATCGTTCATTTACAGCGATATACAAAAGATTTCGGTTAAAGTGCAGTCTATTAGCGATAATTGCTGGAAATGCGTTTTACATTATGGTATGCGTTTTAAAACTATGTGCATACTACGTGGTATGTATAAATTCTGTAGATTGTATGCAGGAATACCTAAAATAATTAGTTAGCATTAATTAGTATGATTCTGAGCTGCTTAAACATAGTTTTTAATTGTGTTCTGCATTTCAAAGCTAGACTATTATTAGTATATGAGATGTTTGTGGAACATAAGTTAAATCATATACAAGATCAAAAAACTAGAAATATGGACAATTATGGATGATAATTTCTGGAAGCATTATTTTAGTGGTTTTAAGCGCCTTTTAGCTTGCATTAAATTTTTAGCTTATTATGCTGCATGTATAAAAATCTGTAGGTAATATACAGAGTTGCACAAAAAAATTTAGTTATGGTCGTCTATAGGTAGAATTACTGAAAGTTAATTTTCAACCTATTATACTTTTTAACACATTCCAATAAGGTTGAAAAGTGATTATGAGTTCGGTTTGTCTGTCCACGCTCTAACTCACGTAAATATACTCGGATTTTCATGCAATTAAAAAATTTTAATGTTGCTTACAATGGAATGTTCAGTATTGCATATGAAGTGTGTAACATTAATATTTAATTTACAGGGTCACTCAAAAGATTTCCATTACATTATGGTACATTGGGGGAAAATTATTTGGGGAGTATTTTAATGACATTACGCTATATCACTGAATTTCATTACAAGAAGATTATGACAGAATAGGGCATGCATTCGTAGCATTTGTCGTTCATTTACAGGGACACTCAAAAGAAATGGGTTAAAGTGCTGTCTTTGAGTAATAATTGCTGGAAGTGCGTTTTTTAATTTTGGTATGCGCTTTTAAATATAACTATTTTTTTGCATGTTGTATGAAAATTCTATAACTCATATACAGGGCTGCACAAAAGAATTCACTAAAAAACAATTACCGTCATTAGACAGAAAAGTACTTGAATCAGTTTGTGAAGCCCTGTAAATGATCTATAGATTTTTATATAATCTAGATTGTATGCGACAATTTAGTTTAATTAGGAAACGCGTAACGCAATTTACACTTTCCACCTTTAGCAATTTCCGCCAATAAACGGAAATATACCCGACCTTCTTGTAAGGCCGTGTATATTATCTACAGATTTTTATACATGTTACGTAATATGGTAAAATTTAATTTAGGCAAAAAATTGTTATAAACACACTTCCAGAAATTACCAGTCAGGGCTGGCAATGTTTTCAGTTCTTTGCGTAGCCCTGCATATTAGGAAATTCTTCTAACATATTTTAGTCTAGTAAAAAGAAATAAAAGACTACAATTGCACAACTCAACTAAAAATCCCCTTTCAGAAATTCACGCCCATACAAAGTAATGCTTACAAATTCTTTTGTATAGCCCTGTATATGATCTATACAATTTATACGCACCACGTAATATTCAAATAGTTAAAAACTCATACTATAATTGAAAACGCACTTCAATCAACTATCGCTAACAGACAGCAGTGTAGCAGAAATTTTGTGTGTCCCTGTAAATTAACGATAACTATTGCACATGTACTACAGTACTGTTTCTACAGTAAGCAACTTGTAGTGTAAATCAATTACAGATGTCAATTTCACTTGGTTTTGAATATTTTAACATTACTAACATATGCTTCAAACATTCTTTTCTAACTATAAACCATTATACAACAAAATTCTTTCGTATAAACCTGTAAATAATTATAAATGACTTACACACAATATTCTGCTTAAAACATGTTTTAATATACTTGATAAATCCATATTAATTTCGTTATGTTTAAATATCGTAACATCATTAAAAGACATCGCTCTTTTTCCCTATTGAGTGTAATGTAATGGTATTCTTTTGAGTGACCCTATGAATGAATTAAAAATTCTCACATTCCATTAACAATAGAAAACATATGCTATAGTAAACGTTAAAAACATATGTCAATTGCGTGAAATTTGAATGCATAAATAAAACAGTTTTTGTCTTCCTGATAAAGAGACTATTTTCATATTGGATAGTTTGACATGGTACGGATGCTTAGAAAAAGAAAAATATTCCAACATTTGCGGCAAAGGATCGAATATGCCATATTGGACAGTTTGGCATTGTAAATTTTAGAAAAAAGTGCATATTGGATACTTTGAATCAGTCATTATCTAAATTTCTAAGCAAGCTAGAGACGTGCCGATTTTGCTTTGTACGTATCACGCACAGCACAATAAAATGGCGCAAAATTTGAAAAATGCATTTTTTCACATTGGATAGTTTGACATGGTAGCGACGATATTTGGAGCAATACTTACTAAATTTTGCATTTGTTAGTTGCTGTTGTTTAACTTACATAGACTTTTATTTTAAACTACTATCAAATTAAATCTTTGCAATGAATTTAAATAAAATTGATATTTTTTTTCAATAAAAAAATGGGAAAATTGTAGCAGTTTCGTCCTATTTAAAAAAAAAATAATTTGAAAAAAACTTACCCTATACTAATTTATGAAAGAAATCTATATTTTGCCAAAACTTTTCCTCGGAAATTCTTTTTCATTGTATTCCTGAGCGGAGCTTTGGATTTAATGAATCAGAATATGGAGTTAACTCTCTGTACTATTCTGAAGCTCAATTATAACGTCTAAATGATGTAGTGTGGAAAACGTCTATTCCATTAGTGCTTTAAAAATGTTCTAAAAAATTGAATCCCATAAATATATAACAATGCTGAATGACAAATGTCGATCGCAGCGACATCGTCTATCTCTTCAGTGGGCGAAACGCTTTCTCAATGGAGGCTATTCCAAATATGGGTTCGAGGCTGAAAAAAGTCACGTGATACCGGTAATTTACCAAAGGAACTTCTAACTGATAAGAAAGGAAGATAATACTGCTTTGCCTCATGAACTGTTTCATTGGCTAGCAGGGATTTCATTACACGTCTACGTCCCTTCTTTACGCAAGAAATTTTTACCTTGAACACGTGATCAAAAAGGAGATGGAATATCCTCCATTGGATTCTTATGCGATATTTACGTTGGAATGGACCTTATTCCATATCTGGGTTCGAGTCTGAAAAAAGTCACGTGATACTGGTAATTTACCCAAAGAACTTCTAACTGATAAAAAGGGAGGCTACTACTGCTTTCCATATGAACTGTTTCACTGTCTGGCGAGGGTTTTTCATTACGTCTACGGAGTCTTCCCTTCTTTACGATAGAAGTTTTTACCTTGACCACGTGATCAAAACGTAGATGGAATATCCTCCATTAGCAGATCAACATCCGTCATTCAGCGTAGTTGAACAGATGAGATACATGATGAGATTGAACAAATAGCGTGATATGTTTGCATTAGTGATGGGCGATAACGAGATGTTTTTCTCGATTTTCTCGATTGTATGAACATCTCGATATTTTCCGATTGTGTAAATTTTTTCTCGATGACTACAGTTTGCAAATTTCTTTTATAAATCATATATTATGTATTATATACGTCATACATTTATCAAGAATCGTCTGCGGGTGAACTGGAATGAGTCGATGTTAATAAAGACTAGGTTACTTCGACCGCTAGCAGGCCCCTCCTTTAATCAGGGCCCCTAATTTATACGTAATCTTGTAATATGAAATCACGAACAGGTTACCCGCTATATACGGCACTGATATATGATAGCAGGCGGGTGTGGTGCACGCACTACAAAATCTTGTAAAAAATATATAATATCGAAACGAATGAACCTTGGACCAGATCTCTTGGGGAGGGGTCAAAGCGAGCGGAGGAGCACAGCAGCTGCATAATATGATTAAGTCGTCACAGGTCGTTAGGCCTTTCCAACCATATGTCACATGAGAAGTCTGGATCTGAATTTATAAAAATGCCCTCCCCGTGGGGCAAAGGGGGGGAGGGGTGCAGGAGGTGGATAACATGAGTAAGTGGTCATAAGCCTTTCCAACAATATGTCACATGAGGGGTCTCGGCTAAATTTAGAAAAACACCCCCGTGGGGGAAAAGTGGGGGAGGGGTGGTCACCGGAGGTGCATTACATCAATAAGTAGTCACATACCTTCCCAATGATATCTCACATGTGAGGTCTTGGCTAAATTTGGAAAAGTGTTCCCCGGGGGGGGGGCAAAATGGGGGGATGGACACCGGAGGAGCATAACATCAATAAGTAGTCACAGACCTTTCCAACGATATCTCACATGAGGGGTCTTGGCTAAATTTGAAAAAGTGTCCACCGGGAGGGGCAAATTGGGGGAGACTGTCACCGGAGGTGCATAACATCAATAAATAGTCACAGACCTTTGCAACGATATCTCACATGAGGGGTCTTGGCTAAATTTGGAAAAGTGCCCCCCGGGGGGGGGGCAAAGTGGTGGTGGGGACACCGTAGGTACATAACATCAATAAGTAGTCACAGACCTTTCCAACGATATCTCACACGAGGGGTCTTGACTAAATTTGAAAAAGTGTCGCCCGAGGGGGCAAAGAGGGGTGGGACTGTCACCGGAAGTGCATAACATCAATAAGTAGTCACAGACCCTTTCAACGATATCTCACAACAGGGGTATTGACTAAATTTGAAAAAGTGTCCCCCGGGGGGGGCAAAGAGGGGGGGGGACTGTCACCGGAAGTGCATAACATCAATAAGTAGTCACAGACCCTTTAAACGATATCTCACAAGAGGGGTATTGACTAAATTTGGAAAAGTGTCCTCCGGGGGGGGAAGTGGGGGGGCGGCCACCGGAAGTGCATAGCATCAATAAGTAGTCACAAACCTTTCCAACGATATGTCACATGAGGGGTGTTGGCTAAATTTGGAAAAGTGTCCTGAAATTTCATATATTATAAATAATATTTAGCGCAGGTCTCCATAAAAAATCCGATCTAAAATGATAAAAACGGAAAAAACTACCCTCGCAGTGGGGGCCAAATTGGGGAGGGGAGGAAGAAAGTCTCATAATATGAAAGAGTCATCCGAGAGCTTACCGATGACGTATCACATGACTGGTCCAAAAAAGTTTGAAAATTGCTCCCCCTCCATCCCCCCGTGGGCCCACTCTTTCGCTCCGGAATTCACACAGCCGCCACTTTAAAATTTTTATGTTCAATAAATAATATTTACCGAAGACTGCATAAAAACCCCATATCTAAAGTGATATTTAAATTTATTATAGAAATCGGCTACGGTTTTAAAAATTTGTTCGCCCCTTCCCCATCCCCCTTTGGGGGAAGAAAGGTTCATAGTATGAAAGAGTGGTCAAAGGGCTTTTCGATTATATGCTACAGGAAGGTTTCGGTAAAATTTTTAAAATTGCACCCCGCATGACTCCACTCTCACGTCCTCCTTCCTCGAAATCACCCGACAACACCATCCTCTTTGAAATTTTTATCTATACTCCTATTATAAAGAGGAAAAAATTGTTTATTTGTCGGAGGTAAGCTCTGGAACTACCGAACCGATTCCAAAAGTAATGGTATCAAAATGATGGTGTTAGTCCAACTTAGAACATAGGCTATATCTTATGTCGGTGCCACTACCCCGAAGGGGGTGTAGGAGCAAAAAACGGTCTAAAAATGCGATTTTAGCGTTACTGAAGGGCCTAGAAATATGAAATTTTGAATATTAGTTACTTATAAGATATAAATGATGTCTAAGAACAGTTCTTAAACAATTTGAAATTTAAAAGGGGTGAAAATGCACAAAAAGCGTTCTAAAAAACGTTCTAAATGGTAGTTTCTACACAATCTCAGGAAATACCAAACCTATTTAAAAAATATTGGTGTCAAAATGATGGTGACAACGCTTGCTCCAAGATAGGCTATGTTTTATGTCGGTGTCACTACCCCAAAGGGGGTGCAGGAGCAAAAAACGTTCTAAAAATGCGATTTTAGCGTTACTGAAGTGCCTAGAAATATGAAATTTTGAATATTAGTTACTTATAAGATATAAATGATGTCTAAGAACAGTTCTTAAAAAATTCGAAATTTAAAAGGGGTGAAAATGCACAAAAAGCGTTCTAAAAACGTTCTAAATGGTAGTTTCTACACAATCTCAGGAAATACCAAACCTATCTAAAAAATACTGGTGTCAAAATGATGGTGACAACGCTTGCTCCAAGATAGGCTATGTTTTATGTCGGTGTCACTACCCCAAAGGGGGTGCAGGAGCAAAAAAGTTCTAAAAATGCGATTTACGTGTTACTGAAGGGCCTAGAAACATGAAATTTGAAATATTAGCTACTTATTAGATATAAAGGATTTTTAAGAACAGTTCTTAAACAATTCGAAATTTGAAAGGGGTGAAAATGCGCGAAAATCGTTCTAAAAAACGTTCTAAATGGTGGTTTCTACACAATCTCAGGAAATACCAAACCGATTTAAAAATAATGGTGTCAAAATAAGGGTGTCAAAATGACGGTGACAACGCTTGCTCCAAGATAGGCTATGTTTTATGTCGGTGCCACTACCCGAAAGGGGGTGCAGGAGGAAAAAACGTTCTAAAAATGCGATTTTTGCGTTACCGAAGGTCCTAGAAATATGAAATTTGAAATATTAGCTACTTACTAGATATAAAGGATTCCTAAGAACAGTTCTTAAACAATTCGAAATTTAAAAGGGGTGAAAATGCGCGAAAAGCGTTCTAAAAAACGTTCTAATGGTGGTTTCTACACAATCTCAGGAAATACCAAACCGATCTAAAAAATAATGACGTCAAAATGATGGTGACAACTCTTGCTCCAACATAGGCGATGTTTTATGTCGGTGCCACTACCCCAAAGGGGGTGCAGGAGAAAAACTTTCTAAATTGCGGCTTTTGCGTTACGGAAGGGCCTAGAATCGTGAAGTTTGGAATGGTAGTTAGTTATAAGATACCAATAATCTCTAAGGACATTTCCTAAAAAAATCGAAATTTAACAGGGGGTCAAAATGCGCAAAAAGCGTTTTAAAAAACTTTCTAAATTGCGATTTCTATGCAATCTCAGGAAGTACTGAACCGATTTTAAATATAATTGTGTAAAAATGATGGTGACAGATCTTGCTCCAAGATAGGCTATATTTTACATCTGTTTCCACTACCCCAGAGGAGATGCAGGAGCAAAATGCGCGAAAAGCGTTCTAAAGCGTTCTAAATGCCGATTTGTCGGCAATATCTCAGGAAGAATGAATCTGATTTCAAACGTAATGGTAGGAAATTGATGCTGACAGCCCCTGCTCTAACATAGACGCTATTTTATGTAGGTATCACTATCACCAAGACGTTGCAGGAGAAAAAAGCGTTTTAAATTTCGATTTTTGTGATCGGTAGGGGCTAGCAACTTAAAATTAGGCAAGGTACATATTTATTAGATATAAATGATCTTTAAAAACAGTTTCGAAAAAATTGGAAATTTAAAAAGGGGTGAAAATGCGCGAAAAGCGTCCTAAAAACGTTCTAAATTGCGATTTCTACTCAATTTAAGGTAATACCAAAGCTATTTCAAAAGTAATGGTTGCAAATCAATGGTAAAAGTCCCTGCTATAAAATAGGTTATATTTTATGTTGCTGTCACTACCATCTGAGGGTTGCAAAAGCAAAACATGTTCTAATTTACGTTTTTTGGACAATTGAGGGGTCTAACACTTTGAAGTATGGCATGGTATTTACTTACAAGATGCAACTGATTTCTAAGAACAGTCGAAAGAAAATTCCAAATTAAAAAAAAATGAAGTGAGTGAAAAGCGTTACAAATTACAAATTTTAAGCAAACTTATAAATTTCCAAACCGATTAAAAAAATAATGATGACAAATTTTGGTGATAGAACCTGCTCGAACATAAGCTATATTTTATGTCTGTTCCACTACCACCAGAGGGTTGCAGGAGCTAAAAACTTTCTACATTGCGATTTCTGTGATACTGAAAAGCCTAGAAACTTTAAATATGACATGGTAGTTACTTATAAAATATAAATGCCCTCGAAGGAACGTCGAAAATAAATTCGAATTAAAAAGGGGTGAAGCGAAGGGGAGGTGCGAAAAGCATTCTAAAAAAGTTCTAAATTACGATTCTATGCAATTTCAGGGAATATAAACCGGTTATAAAAGTAATCAATGCGAATCAATGGTAACAGTCCCTGATCCTACACAGGCTATATTTTATGCCGGTGATTCTACCACCTGGGGCTCACAGGAACAACATACGTTCTAAAAGAGGGCTTTAAAATCTTTTTAAATTACGTTTCTGTGGAATATTAGGAAACAACAGACCGATTTCAAAATTAATGTTGGCAAATTAATGGTGACAGTTCCTGTTTCAACATAGCCCCTTATGTTGAGAGAGGTGGTAGGACTTGGAATTTGACATGATGGTTAATTTTAAGATGTAAGAAGATGGTTTCTAAAAAATTCAAAACCTCAAATGAATACTGAAATGAGCGTATTAATTGAGCATAAAAGTTTCAAATTATTTTCTAAATTATCATTTATTTATTTTTATTTCATTTTATTAATTTAAGTCTCATTTCTGCTAAGGATGTTTAATCAAACTGTGTTTTAAAAAGTAATTTTTGAACTATTCCTAAAAGTAATAAGTAACTTTTAATAAAATAAAATATTACCTTTTAATAAAATAAAAATTTAGTTAGTACCTTTTAATAAAAATTAGACATATAAATATCACTTGGCATATTTCAAATATTACGCGAGCAAAGCCGCGGGGTTTGCTAGTATTTAATAAATAATTTTTATCGGAGGGCTCCAGGTATGTGACATCTTGGTATGGCTAAAATAAGAGAAACTTTGAAAATTAGAGCTTCATTTCACAGCTCATTGTCATGCCTCTTTCTCTATCTCGTCCCTTGGTACTCTCGATAAATTTTCTTACTTTGCTTCTCTGCCGAGGACGAGAGAACTCCTCGCGAAATGTTGAAAAGCGCCAGAGAAATCCTCGAAAGGCGTTTCATTGGGAGATTTCGAAAAGGACGAGAGAAAGAAGCGAGAGGCTTCCCATCGGGAAAGGTTGAAAACGGCGAGAGAAACTCTCGAAAGACTTCCCATCCCGAAACGTTTAAAACCGCGAGAGAACCAACCATCGAGCAGCTTCCCATCTAGAAGCGTCGAAATGCTGGAAAAATCATCGAGATGAGATTTGCCGAAATGCCAGATGGAAATGAAGCTTTCAGAGTCGAACTTACCTCATTTCTGGTTTAAGTCATAATTTCTCAAAGGAGTCCATCTGCTTATCCAATCTCTTTTTAGCTCACTGGCCACTTAAGCCTGAGAGCTAATGTACCCGTCGGTTCTGTGTGTATGCATGTACGTACGTACGTATGTACGTAACGCGATAACTCTTGATTAAAATGTACGATTTGCTTCAATTTTTTTTATGTTCATTCTGATAAAGGCGTTCCGCTGAATAGTTTTGACGGTTCATTGGTTAAGGATAAAGGGAGAGAAGGGGGCTGCCCCCCTCTCTCTATTTATTTAGATAAATAGGTTTTTCATGCAGAATTATTCGATTTGCTCCAAATTTCGTATACCGGTTTATTGTGTTAAGGAGCTTCTCTGATTAATCTTGGAGGTTCATTAGTTAAGTATGATGGGGGGAAAGGGGGGTAGACCCTCTCCTTAATTTAGATAAATGGGTTTTTCATGCAGAATTATTCGATTTGCTCCAAATTTGGTATACCGTTTCATTATGTTAAGAAGTTGCCTTGATTGGATTTGGAGGTTTACGGGTTAAGTATAAAGGGGGAGAAGGGGTCTGGACCCCCCCCCCCTTAATTTAGATAAATGGGCTTTTCATGCAGAATTATTCGATTTGCTCCAAATTTGGTGTACTGGTTTATTATGTTAAGGAGCTTTCCTGATTAAATTTGGAAGTTCATTGGTTAAGGATAAAGGGGGAGAAGGGGGCTGGTCCACCCCCCCTTAATTTAGATAAATGGGTTTTTCATGCAGAATTATTCGATTTGTTCCAAATTTGGTATACCGGTTTATTATGTTAAGGAGCTTCCCCGATTAAACTTGAAAGTTCATTAGTTAAGTATAAAGGGGGGAAAGGGGGGTAGACCCCCTACTTAATTTAGATAAATGGGTTTTTCATGCAGAATTATTCGATTTGCTCCAAATTTGGGATACTGGTTTATTATGTTAAGAAGCTGCCTTGATTAGATTTGGAGGTTTATGGGTTAAGTATAAAGGGGAGGGGCTAGTCTCCCCCTTAATTTAGATAAAAGGGTTTTTCATGCAGAATTATTCGATTTGCTTCAAATTTAATATACCGATTTATTCCGATATGGTGCTTCCTTCATTAGATTTGGAGGTTCATTGGTTAAGTATACAAGGGCGAAAAGGGGGCAAGTCCCCTCCCCTTAATTTAGATAAATGAATTTTCATGGAGAATTATTCAATTTACTTTAATTTTTTTTTCTATGTTCGTTCTGATAAGGAGCTTTCCTGATTAGATTTGGAGTTTCATTAGTTAAGTATAAAAGGGTTAAATTGGTTAGAACACCCTTAATTTAGCGATACGTTTCTTTTTTTCATGCAGAATTATGTGATTTGCTTCAAATTTGATATACTGATTTATTATAGTTAAGGAGTTTCCCTGCTTAGATTTGGAGGTTCATTGGTTAAGTATATAAGGGGCAAACAGGGGATATTTCCCTTCATTTATTTTTTGAGGGACATTATTCTTTGAAATAAGAGTATAATATGCAATCAGTGTGAATAACCTGTGATCTCAATGCCATCAGTTTAACTGGCACTTATCTTTTTATTGCTATTAACCGATGTGGGTTATGAAGCATAGTGTTTTATGTATTCAGTTCTGTATAGTCCTAGTTCAAACTTTACTGTTAAATTTAGTGTCATTTTGCCCCGAATTTTCAATGTTTCTCTTATTTTAGCTCTGCCAAGCTGCCCCATACCTGGAGACTCAGATAAATACTATTTATTAAATACAAAAAGTTCAAAGAGGAAGGTGAGTGAATTCTGGGGGGCGCGAGAGTGGACAAAGGGGGGGGGGGCGGGTGATTTTCAAACTTTTACCAAACCTCTCCTTGACATATCATCGGAAAGTCCTTTCACCATTCTTTTATATTATGAACCTTTCTCCTCCCAGAGTTGAATTCCGGAAGGGGGTGGGGGGAGCGGTGCGGGGGTGAATTTTTTTTTTATTGTAGAGATTTCTACAATAAATATCATTAAATGAGGTTTTTTAATGGAGCTCTCCGATAAATATTATTTATTAAATATAAAATTTTAAAAGTGGGGTTGCGTGATTTCCGGGTATATTCTGGGATAAAATAGGGAACCCATGCGGGAGGGGTAGATTTCAAACTTTTTTTGGACCAGTCATTTGATATAGCATTGGAAAGTTTTCGGTTATCATCGGAAAGTTACTCTTTCATATTATGAACCTTTCTTCTTCCCTCCCTAGTTTGGCACCCCGAGAGAGGCACTTTTCGAACTTTTTTGAAATCGTAGCGTTTTTAAACATTTTAGATCGGATTTTTTTACGGAGCCCTCCGATAAATAATTTTTAATATATGAAAATTTCATAGAGAAGGATGGGCAGGGTATATTTCGGGGGGGGGGGGCGATAATTGGAATCCTGGGAGTTGGGACTCTTTTCTATCTTTTGCTGACACCCCTCATGTGATATATCATTGGAAAGCTCTGTGACTACTATTTCATTTTATATATCGCCCGCGCCCCTTACTTTGCCCCCGCGCGGGGGCACTTTTCTAAATTTAGCCGACACTCCTCATGTGACATATCGTTGGAAAGTCCTGTGACCACTTATTCATATTATGCACTTTCCTTGCCCCTCCCCCCCTACTTTGCTCCCCGCGGGGGTTCGTTTAATGTATTCCAGTCGAAGACTTTCTAAAAATGGGGAAATTAAAGATCCAATCTCAAATGACGTAGAAAAATCAATAAAAAATTTTGATCCCTTTTATCATCCTTTAGTTCATGTTTTTGCCACTAGGGGGTGCTTTTGATTCTTATTTTTTGGCCATTTTGGTGCTAATTGCCGAAAAATTCTAATTTTTGATACTTAAACTACCCTTACCGCTTCATAGCTACTCGCATTTTTTCAGCTTTTTTCAACCAGGGGGCAACCTTACAAGACTTTTCCAGTCTTATGGCTCCTTTATAGCCTCCCTTTGGTTTGTTGTTTTTTTATTCCATCTGTTTTCAGTTACCCTATATTTAATAAAATCTGCCTTATATATATGTAAAAACAATGATTTCAATAATCGAGTCCAGAACATCTCCTTTGTAGATTCTCGAAAGTAATCGATGACTGTATCGATTGTGTATTTTACGATAACAATTTTTTTCGATTGGTAAATTTTTGAGAATCGCCCATCACTAAGCCCTATCACTACTATGAAATTTTCGGCCAGAATAATAGCTAAGTTTTCCAATAACTGTTATAAGAACAGCTTTTCTCGTTATAATCGATTGTAAAACATCTCGATTGTAGATTCTAGGAATTAATCGATGGCTGTATCGATTGTGATTTTTTACGATGACGATTTTTCTCGATTGTCGAATTCTCGAGAATCGCCCATCACTAGTTTGCATTATTAACAATTACAAACTTCTGGTTTTAATTACGGACCGAGACTTTTATTTGGAGGGAAAAAAGATTTCCACTGTTTTAAATAATTAATTACACTCCGCCTCTTCAAAAAAAAAAAAAAAAAAAAAAGAATTATAAAAGGAATCATGAAGATGAGTCACCATTATCCTAAGACACAGATTTCTAGGCACACATTTCCATAAAGGAAAAGCATAATATGTTTGTTTTAGTAATAATTTCTAACTTCGGATTTTAACTGCGGATTTGTGTGTTTAGAAATTTGTGTTAAATATGGAAAGATGGACACTAAGCCCATCTTGCATAATAAAAAAAAATATTTTCAGAAACACGTTATAATGTATTTAGTAAAGGAGAAATGGCTTTTTATCAACGTATACATAGCGATTTGACTTACATATGGTATTTTTTAATGCATAATGATAAATAAATACCATAATATAAGATTGGAAATGTGTTATCAAACCATTTATTAGCCACTTTTAATTTTTTTTAGCTTGACTTTCTAATTTTACTTTTGAAAGGTTGTTTTTAGTAGATAATAAATTACTAAGCCCCATTAAACACTAAAATTGCATTTTTTTTTTTAATTGTAAACATATTTAGATACGTAATGTGTCATTATGGCCGAGCAGTCTAAGGCAACTGATTTAAGCTCTCACCCCTAACATCAGGCGTGGGTTCACACCCCACTCGTGACAGATAGATTGTTTTCAATCCTGTATCATTTTATCGTATCATAGAATTCGGTGTTCAACTACTGGGAAAAATAATTCAATTATTTAAAAATTATTGCTCTTAAATACGGCAATATGAGTGACTGATGAACTTTTAATTACATTTTGAAGTGTATGAAAAAGGACAGTTTTAAGTAACAGCACTTGTTGAAAATTTCTATAAAAAACGATATATGTATATATTATATACCAGGTACAACTGGTATATGCAAGCTAACAATTTCCAGATAAGGGAATTACGAATATCTCTGGAGAATCAAACACGAAAACAACCATTGGATGTCTTAACAGCAACTGATCCGGCCTTAAACTTTCGAAATCAAAGGGAATTAAATGGAAATCCGTTTACAGTGAGATCGGTACAGGTTTTTTCCTTATTACTCAATCTTCTCTAATATTTTTAAAACCGATCAGATTAGCGTGTTTTTAGATTCTGTGGTATCTGAAAGGGCGAGCGTAGCTTACAGGGGGCAGAGTCCCCTAGTAATATACAAAATCGGTACAACTGATATATGCATGTTAACAATTTCGAGATAAGAGTAGTGTGAACAGCTGTGGAAAAAGAATTCATAAGAGTTTAAAGATAATGAATTACTAAGCCATATTAAACACTAACATTGTATCACTTTTTGTTGTAAATATATTTCTATAAGTAATGAATCAGGATGGCCGAGCGGTCTAAAGCGCCAGATTTAAGCTCTGGTCTTCGAAAGAGGGCGTGGGTTCGAACATCACTTCTAATAGACGTTTTTTTTTTTCAGTTTTGTGTCCCACAACAAGAGGGCCAACCTTGCTAATCACAGATTTTTTTGTTTTGTTTTTATATATGTTGTAGAGTAGAGGACTTTTTAAAACTGCGAATGCGTGTAAGATTCCATTTAAATTTTGCATAATTTAAGTAGTCAGCTATTTAGGGAAACATTCAT
This sequence comes from Maratus speciosus, assembly GCA_963932465.1. Classification (NCBI taxonomy): domain Eukaryota; kingdom Metazoa; phylum Arthropoda; class Arachnida; order Araneae; family Salticidae; genus Maratus; species Maratus speciosus. Next base: position 122,378,042 of record OZ010795.1, on the reverse strand, counting down.
AAAACCGTCAGTCAAATATCTGTAAAATTCAGTGTTTTTGGAAATACAGTGAGTTGCTTTCTAAAGAGAATTTAGCTGGTATACCACTGGGGACATTATTTTAAATTTCATTTGCAGCGCTACTTAAAAATATCAATTTATTTCTGCTGCTTATGTTGTGAAAATATTGTTTTGCGAGAAAAAGGTGTCAATAAATTACCATAGAAACGCGACAGAGTTTCTTGTCAGGCCAAAGAAACAACCATGCAGTTTACCTTAAATGAAAGGGATTTCTGCCAGTTGATGCCAAAAGGATTGTACAAATTTTTTTTTAACACTTCGTCTAGTTTATATTTTGCGGACTGAACAAAACCGGATTTTTACACATCTGTAGCTCGCGTTCTTTTTACCATAGAAACAAAATTCTAATTTCTATGGAATGGGGTGTACCACATGACTACTGAAAAAAAATAAAGTATAATCCGACGAACAGATTTTTAGTAAATTCTATTTAAATGCGTTATTTTTTTGCATTTTTTAGATTATTGTTCCGAACAAAAACTATTGACAGGGATACAGCGATATGAAATTATTGAATTTTTTAAGCTGTTTACTGCATTTGAATTATTTTTGTAAGTGGTTCAAACCTTTGAATGTTTCCTGTAAAAATATCGATTAGTATTTTATTTGTATGAGTTTGAAAAATTAGATTCCTATACTTAACATAGAGCAAAAAATTAATAATAATAATAAATGACCGAACTGCTGTCGAAATTATTGTATACACATAATATTGAAATATGTTACTACAGTTGAACCAAGTTAGTTTCCCATTATTAAACAATATCCATTCAATTCTGTACCATTAGAAACTAAAACGTCAGTAAAAGGATTTCGTTGAAAAGTTCTTTTTTTAAATAATAAAAAATTCTTATATGAAAATGAACTCCTTAAAATTTTATTTATTTTAATAAAGATTTTACTAGACTAGCAATTGAAATTTAATTAGATGTAATTTAATATTTCACTGAAAATATTTTACGAAGAAGTAAAAAAAAAAAAAAAAAACTTGTAATTATTTTTTTAAAATATCAGATAAACAAGCACTAAACGAAAACTTAAAAAATGCATTTATTTATTTTATTGGTAGCACAAAAATTGATAAAACCATCTGCATACTGAAAATTTAAAAAGTATGCATTAATAATTGAAATTTTGCTTTGACATATTAAGTGGACCGTGGACCTTTATTTGAGTAGTATGGACTTACAAAATCGAAAATTATTTTTGTGCATATTATTATACTACAGTTTGTTCTGGGCCATTTGCGAAATACCGTATGCAGATGCGATTATTTTTCACAAAGTTACAAGCATTTGAATTTTGTATTCAAACAATTTCTCTGCCCTTAATATACTTTAAATCTGTTTTTCTCAAAACCAATTTTTCAAAGTTTTTAGATTTGTGAAATGCTCCAGGTGTCATAATTTCTTAGGAAAATTCATGAAATTGATAAAGAAGAATCATGATAATTTTTTTCCTGATACAAGAATTTACAAAAAAATTAAGCGTGCATTTTGAAATTCGACTTCATTCAAACAATTAAATTTGATTTTTAACGTATTTAAACGCTAAATTTTGATGAAAATCGTAATGAAACAAAGAAAAATATTCTAAAAAATTAACTATACAAGAGATAAAAAAAATCGATGCTTAGATTTGTGATGTGACAGAGTCTCAAGTGATTAAAATGCAAAAGCAAGGACATACTAAAAAGTTATAACGCCCGGAGCATTTTAATATTTTATTATTTTTTTAAATTTTAAGATTATAATAAGATTGGAAATTCCTCTTAAGGTGTTTTATATACTTATGATGTATACATATGAAATATACATATGCACAAAATTTTATTTTTCTATGATGAGGGGAAAAAAAAGCAATTTAACAAATTATAACGACCATTTGGAAAATGATTTTTTCAAAGACTAAAATTTAAGACATAAAAAATCGCACGGAGTTGATCATACATGGCGTACGTGAGTACGCCATGAATTAAACATTAATAGTGTTATTAAACGTAAAAATTGAAAGCGACAAAAATCGCCTGCAACTCGTCAGATTTCCTGAAACTTACGTATTATCCACCTGAAACTTACGTATTATCCAATCATTTCATTGGCTGTTCAGAAAAAGGCTTATCCATCGTCAGATTTCCAAGAAATCTGACGACTAATTTTAAATGAAATTTCATTCTTAAACTTCTAAACATCCTACAATATTACTTTTTACACCGTCATATAGAGAAAAAAAATGTACTTTTAAATGCAATTTGTTTGAAAGCTGTATCTCAACTCGTTTCTGAGTTATTAATTTTTTTTGTAGTTTTTATTACTTTTTTGTCATAGTGGCAACAGAAGTATCCATCTCTGTTGAAAGTAAAGGGAAATACAGATTATTGTATAGACCAATCAGAAAACGAATAAAATGCGAATTCAACCAATAAAAGGCTTCAGATATGCTTTTGATTTCCTACCCTGACAGAGGACAATAACCATTTTTCCAAATGGTTGAAAAAATAAAATAAAATAAAATAAAAAACTTGTTGATTTTTTTTACAAGTAAAATAGCATACAAACAAGCACTAAACGAAAACTTAAAAAGTACATTTATTTATATTATTGGTAGAAGAAATGTTTATAAAACCATCTGCATACTGAAATTTTAAAAAGTATGCATTAATAATTGAAATTTTGTTTCGACATAGTAAGTGGACCAAGGACCTTTATTTGAGAAGATATGGACTCTCAAAATCGAAAATTATTTTTGTACATATTATTATACTAGAGTTTGTTCTCGGCCATTTGCGAAAAACCGTATGCAGATGCGATTATTTTTCACAAAGTTACAAGCATTTGAATTTTGTATTCAAACAGTTTCTCTGCCCTTTAATGCACTTTAAATCTGTTTTTCTCAAAACCGATTTTTCAACGTTTTTAGATTTTTGAAATGCTCCAGGCGTCATAATTTTTGATGAAAATGATAAAGAAGAATCCTGATATTGCTTACAAAAAAATTAAGCGTGCATTTTGAAATTCGACTTCATTAAAATAATAAAATTTGATTTTTAACGTATTTAAAGGCGAAATTTTGATGAAAATCGATATGAAATTCAGAAAAAAAATCTAAAAAATTGACTATACAAGAGATAAAGAAATCAATAATTTGTGATGTGATAGAGTCTTAAGTGATTAAAATGTAAAAGCAAGGACATATCTAAAAAGTTATGACGCCCGGAGCATTTTAATATATCATTATTTTTTTAAATTTTAAGATTATAATAATATTGGAAATGTCTCTTAAGGTTTTTTATATACTTATGATGAAATATATATATGCACAAATTTTTATTTTTCTATGATGAAAAAAAAAATTAACGTCCATCGTCCCCTTAAGAGATATTGAGTCATTTTTATTATATATATATATATATATATATATTAAATTAGTTTTAGATATTTAAAGAAATAATCTAGGTCTTGCTCAGAGCTTCCTTTGTGCAGTTACATTCCGACTGATAGAGAAGACACAGTGTTTCCAACAAAGAAGTAAATTTATTGTGCTTCAATTAACAACAATCGGGGATGACCGAGCATTGCTCGGCCAAAATTAATTTTATGTTAAACTCAATAGAATATTCTCACCGTATTATTGCTATATGCTCTGTATTATTGCTATAAAGCATGTTATATTATAACAGTACTACTTACAAAAACAATCAATATGAAAATTAAGTAGTTCATGCTTCTAAATTTTACACTATTTGCACATTTACAATGAAAGGACATCAATTCAAATTTCATATTTAGCTCAACTCTGATTGATTTAACCATGTATCTCGAATCTTATTAAGAATTTTAAAAAAAAATCTTTCACACCCTGAATGCTTATTTTTTCCACAAAAATAGCCAAATTCGGTGATATTCTTGCATTTGGCACCAAGTATGTGTTTTGACATCCGCAATCTTGAAAGTTGATTTTTCTGCCAAATGTTGCCAATATTTCGACCACTTCGCGGATTCGTGTCCCTGGCTCGTAGTGACCCAAAATGAATTTAGAAAGTTTAATGCTTCAATTTACAGGGAGATCTAATGCATTTCCAATTAAAAAAAATGAATTGGAATTTATTCTGGAAATTTTTTGCTATAGAGATTTATATGTACGTTAATTTATTAAAAATAGATACTCTTAACTTTTATTAATTTATTACTTCCTGGTAAATAAGTTTATTATGATTGCTTTTAAAATAACTCAGGTTTTTTATATTTATCCTGTATTTGAATCCAAAATATAGATTACGTGTATGTATTATGCTATGATATTCAAAGTTTACAATTTAAAATAAATAAACCACAAAGTATTATGAATTTATATTATTTCTTCGTGAAATATTAACTAAAATATTTTAATAGATAAATGTGAAAATATAGCGATTTTTTTGTATATTTTGCTACAATATTGAGGAAAAACGTTATTATTAAGTTATATTTAAACACGAATATCCAATTTATTATCATATATTAGAACAAGTATTAATATACGTAATTATGATTTTTAAATCCTATTATTTGCTTTCTACTAGTTACGAGTATGAAAATTTTGTATCTGGTACATTTTTTGTAAATCTGGAAATTTTATTTCCTGTTCCTAAATTGTTCTACATACATATAGTTAACTTAATTTTTTTCCTTCTTTTTGAAATGCTTAGGTGAGGCATTCTCACAAAATTTTAACTTTCAGGAATAAAACTCTGGTGAAATTAAACTTAATAAAATAACATTTTAAACATATAGACGAATGCCTTAATGACTTAAAATAAAGAAAAAATGGTTAGCAGCGACGATTTTTTTATTTAACCAAGATTTAAATTAAACTTTCGCATTTAATTTTCCTTGATGTTTTACCTCTCTAACTTTTTATTTTCTTCTAAATTTTTACTTATAATTAATTTGCATAGTACCCACAGAACATTCAAATAAGAAAGAAATAATAGCAATGTAGTATTTTTAGTACAAAATTTTGTTATAACATTGTCTTAATGGGGTGTTAAAGAAGGGACGGCAAGGAAAGAAAAGGGGACAGTAAGGGGAAAAAGGGACGGTAAGAAAAATAAAAGATGGTAAAGAAATTTACAACCTAATTTTAGCCAAATCATATTAAGACTATGTGATAGCTACAATGTTAATTGATTTTCAGAAACAGTTATTTATATTGGTTTAAAAAAAAAAGAAGAAGAATTTACCTCGAAAATTGCACCAATAAACATTGGGGGCTATAAGACCACCAATAAAGCCACGATGATTGAAATTAATATTTAAATGCTGATTTAAATTCTGCAGTAAATATCCTGTAAAAGACTTTTAGCCATTTTTTCTCTAGCATAGTTCTGCACGAGAAAAAAGTTGAAAAAAAGTCTGTGGCTGCATCTGAAGTGATTTTCTATATACGAGGGTGAATCAAATATTAACCGGAATTTCTGCAGAGAGGCATGAAGGTTGTCGCGAGGGCGCTCAAACCTCTGCGCATGGTAGGTGGGGATGTCACATGACTATCTATGCGCCGGTATGTGTTACCCACTCCGTTCTTCAGTTGGCAGCAGGATGAATGAGGGAGAGGTTCACCCCAACGTTGCGCAACGCATTACCGTTAAGTTTCTCACAAATGAAGGCGTAAGGCCGGCTGAAATCTTACGAAGACTTCAAGCACAGTTTGGGGAGACATGCCTTAATAAATCCCAAGTGTATGACTGGCACAGAAAGTTTGTGGAAGGACGAGCAGAAGTTGACCCCCCAGACACATACTCGCTTCCCCCCCCCCCCCCCATCGAACAAGTTTGATTGAGGAAAACCTTAGCACCATTCGGGACATTCTCAAGGGTTCTGCCTACTACTGCCAGCTGTTGGATGAAACAAAACGTGCATATCGGCGGAAAAGATGTGAATTTCCGATCAAAGAAGTGATTTTGCTTCATGACAGTGCCCATCCCCATACAGCCAACCTGACTCGGGAAAAGTTGGAGGAAGTGCATTGGCCATCACTGGAATACCCTCCCTATAGTCCCTCTGTGATTATCACAGGTTTGGGCCTTTGAAAGAAGCAATAGGAAGTCAACAATTCGCTGATGACACTGCTGTTGGAGCCTTTGTGCGCAATTGGCTGGAGACACACCCATCTTCTTTCTATGATGACGGCATCGAAAAACTTCCAACCCGTTGGGAAAAATGTGTTTTGAAATCAGGAGATTATATAGAAAAAAAATATGTAACTTTCTATTTTGTATCCTGTACTAATAAATTAAAAAACAGAAATTCCGGTTTATATTTGATCCACCCTCGTAACTTTATACGGTCAGGAATATAAAATCCAGGGACATTGTTCAAATAATAATAACAACCGTAAAAATGTGTGCAGGTTAATTTTTAGCTACATATTTATATAAAACAATAGTCCCAGTTATTGAGAGTAAATTACATCGAATTACTTTTATTGAAAAATTTTTATAGAGAGAGCTCCAAACTTAAAAATCAGCATCGGGGACACGGGACGGTAAGATATTTCGTGGTATATTTGGAACCCCAGCAACGTCCAAAACTTATTTATCTCGTTAATATTGTTATACAGTCATGCGATGGGATGTTTTACAACATCGCTATATAATGAAAGGCAGTGTAACTCATCCGAGGGGAACCATCAATCTTACCATCCCCCAATAAGATGGAGCCACGTTAGGCTTAACTTTGATTTGAGATGTGTATGAGAAAACTTATTTGCCTAAATACAAATCTTTTCTACCTGAAATCCCTTCTGTTCAAAATAATTTTCTAAAAAAGATTCAAAACTAACAAAATTTTAATGATTTACGCAGCCATTTCAGAAAACAAACGTAGCGCATTCCGTGCGTAAAACGTAAATAAGAAGCTGTGTTAGAGAGTCATCCCTTTTTTTATTCATTGAAAAAAAATTAAACCATGGAGCTATGAAGATTAAAAGAGACGATATAAATGACATTACTTGGAGCTGTCCGACCCCTGCTGCGTGACGTCAGCCGCGGGTAAACAGAAGAAAAACACCAATAGGCGTGAAGAACACTTTAACGGTGCTTCTTCTTCGTTCTTTCGGATGGGGTTCAACCTGAGATACTTATAAATAAAAAACATACATTTATTTTACTTAAATAGGTGTCACAAATAAAAATCAAAATATGTTGACATGTTTCGGTTCAATAGTAAAAACCGTGTTCATAACACACACATAATCAATAGAAATGAATGACACTGGGTACGAAAAAATAATCTAAAAACCAAAAAACATAAAAAATGCAAACACTGCGCCCTCTATGATCTCAAATAGCCTACGCTACCGCGGCTCCCTCTAACAGACTCACTTTTTAAATATTTATTAAGGAATTCCAACCATAAAATTGGAATATCAAAGGAAAAAGTTTATTTTTGAGATACTTATTTAATAATCAGTATACATATAAAAATATTGGAGGAGGGAAGGAAGAGGGGGGGGGGGGGGACTATAAAAATACAATTTCAAAGTGTTATTAAAAAATAGTATTCTTTCAATTGTTGCAGAAGCCTGTTTTAATTACGCAGATTTATTGTATATTTGTTAAATTTTTGTTTTATTAAGAAATCTTAATTTTGTTATAGTATATTAGCCGGAAAACCTGGTTTACACATAATTATTGTAAATGCTAGTTGTGTGTTTATTAGAACATAAACTAGCCGAACTTTGATCATCTAAACGCTTCCATATTGTCAATTATTTTTTATGAATTTTTCAAATTTAAAGTGAAAATCGCATTTTTTACCCACCGTCCTAGGACGGGCATTTACACTATTAAGAAATAAAAGATACAAGAATATGTACTAAAATAAAATAACTATTCAGGGACTTCAAAGTGAAAATTACGTGAGAATGCCTCAGATATTTATTGGAATGCTTATGTATTTTAGCGAGACCAATTCATCTGAAGTCTGGCATTGACATGGTAATTAGGCTCCTTGTACATGGAGATGAATTTCTCTGTCGTATATGTCAAACTCTCGTTCCATTAATAAAAAACATGTGCACTACAGGCTTAGCTGATTAAAGAATACGCACTTTATACAAAAAATTCTTCCTCTACTTTAAAATTCGCTTTTCTTCACTTTTTATCAAAATTAACACCTTGATGACTTCTTGACATTTGAAATAATGAAATATTTCACTCACGAAGTTTTCTTGTCTTGTTTTCTGACTTGAGCTTCTGTTCTATCTTTATACAATTCTTACTCAATGTGTATATACAGAGTAAGAAAATATATTCGTACTTTCAATTTATATCAATGCATAGCTGCGTCGCATATATTTCTACTGTTTTATCTTGATTATATCTATTTGTCTATCTATCTATCTATCTATCTATGTATATTATATATATAATAGCGCTACGTGTATAACACTTCCGGAATGAACTTATCCGGATCCCGAAAACCACTATTCCATTCCGCCATTTTTATTAAAAATATTTTTTTTGAAAAAAAAAAAACTTCATGAAAGATACATTTTTAGAAAGATTATTCAAAATAAATTATCATTTGAGCGATGAGTTAACTCAGAATATATACATAATTGAATGTGAGTTGAGTTGAAATTAGATTGGCAGCTCAATCTCTCCCTCCATGAAAGTAGACAAACAATTGATTCATTCGTCTTAAACTCTTAAAATATTAAAGTATGGAAGTAATTGTTCGCAAATCGAATCCTGGATTTAGCTTGGCGATGTAGTCTGGTGTCGAAAAAAAAATCGCATTCGTTGTGAACGCTTTTGCTTTGTTGGCTCCATCTGTCGGTAGTTAAAATAAAAAAAAATAAATTTTCTTTTGAAAAAGTTCTTTGAATTCAGAAGACACTGGGGAAAAATGAATATTTCTTATAAAGAATATCAGGAATATATAATGTCTTGTAATACATTATGCATATAAATCCAGACTTTCATATTCAGGCTGTTTTAATTTTTTGTTCACAGCTGTGAATGGCTCTTGAGAATGACACCATTGTTATTCCTATAAAATACATTATTTCAAGTGGTATCACGATTAAATGTTTACTGTTTAGATTTGAGTTTTCAATCTTATAATGTGTGTTCATTTTTACTAATAGCTAACAAATTTAATAGAAAGTGAAATATTGCAGTTTTTTTTTATTTATAAGAAACTGAAGGTTATATACTTTTATTAACTTTGAAATACATTTTTTGTTTGATTTATGTTTAATTATTTTCTTAATTATAGATATAGTAAGCTTTAACTGAGTATACTTATTTAACCTCATACCATGGGGTGAAAAAGTTAATTGACAATATGTTTTAAAATAGCATTATTTGTACTAATTTGCATGTTTTTGGTGAAATAGTTCTTCAAATTTTGTAAGTGAAGTTCATTTGCATATTCTATGTCCTTATTTTACCAATTCAATTAAAAAATGTTTTGCAAATTATGTTTGAATTAAAAATGGGCTGTTTTTATAATTATTTTACCCCATCTGACCCTATTAGTTGGGTAAGATAAAATGTATTACTTCTTAATTCTTTTTATAATGCAATGTAACTATCATTCTTTTAAAAATGCAAACACGTCAATCGGACAGGCTATCTTCTAGTATATATCTATGTATATATATATACTAACATGCATAAAAACACGGGGTTTCATGCATTTAACATCATAAATTTCTCAACAATTTTCACATATTGCTTCATTATACAAGTATATATTTCACTATGTCAATATTCCTCATTGATTTTTAAATTTTCTCATTTAGTTACATAATACAAGGCTATATTTTACTATCTCAAAATATTCCTCACTGTTTTTTAAAATCTCATTTATATTCTCATTTTTCATATTATAATATTTTGTCTTTAATTTAGTTAATTTAATCAATTGCCCTTCTATTCATTTTTATATAATTTTTTATTTTATTTTTTATTAATTTACTCGTATTCTTTATATTATTTTTGCATTTACTCAGTAATTATCAAGTTTATTGCTATTTTTTCATTCTACTTCAACTAAATGTTAATCTAAGTCATTTCTTTATTTTTTCAATCAATTTAATTTTTTTTTGTTTGGGGGGGGGGGGGGGTAAAGATGGCAGCACCAAACATTATTGTTAATCATCCAGTTCCAATTTACATTTTTTCCTTTCTCACACCAGATGGCACCAAAGTTATGGGTTTCAGTCAGATAATCAACTGTAGATCCACATGTTAAAATAGTCCTAACTCTGTTTTACCATCCAGTCATGCTGCAGTTATGCTTTTTAGTATGTAATATAGGTATTTTGCTCTCTTAATTTTTAATATCCTGTGTGAGGTGTATCTTTTTTAGATCTCTTGGATTTTTAATTATCTGTTTTCTGTTATTTTTGCGTTATAAGGAGCTAAATTTTGTCATTTTAGGCTTAATGCCGACAAAATTGGATGAAATAACGCATCTTCTATGAATGAACTCACAAGCTCCTCTGAAGATTCTGTGAGTTATTCATAGTTCCTTATTTTACATACTGGTTTCCTATGTTCATTTCTAATTCATCTTTAGAACTTTACCATTTTTTTTATATATTTGTGATTTCAATTTTATTATATATATATACCGGGTGTCCCAAAAAGGACTGACTGATTTTAAAATTCAATAACTTGCAAACGGTGACAGATATTTAAAAAATTCTTGCAGGAGGGTTATGCATAAGGTCAAAAGTTTTTTTACAGTGATTTTCAATTTTAGTTCGAATTACAAACAATAGATGGTGCTGCGATCAATAGACGCTGAATTCAAGCTCAATTTTTGGTACTTCGTGGCCCGGATAATACATTTCCATCTCCTTTTTCAGCATGGAACAAGAGAAAGGACCAGAAATCGAGCCTGTATTTAGCGACTATTGTTTACAGCGCCATCTATTGTTTGTAATTCGAACTAAAATCGAAAATCACTGTAATAAAACTTTTGACCTTATGCATAACCCTCCTGCAAAAATTTTTTAAATATCTGTCACCGTTTGCAAGTTATTGAATTTTAAAATCAGTCAGTCCTTTTTGGGACACCCGGTATATATATATATTACCAATGTCTATAAATCTTTTATAGAAAGTGTGTTAAAGAAATCCCATTAACCTTATTCAAATAATTGTACTATTGCACTAAAAAAAAAAAAAAAATAGAATACCGTATTACAAATTACTTAGCTCAACACATTTATGTACTCGGGGAGTACTATTCGCATATTTTGTAACTTCTTTTTCCTATATTTCCACAAAAAAGGATAATGATGATTCAGGATATATTTTTTTTGTAATTAAGTAACAGTATCTAACTATAGTAAAACGCAGTGTGACGTTTCGGGTACGAACTCATCGAAACAATGGATTACTGTCATCTTTGCAAAGACAAGAAAAATACTCAAAAATATTAAGACTTTAAATAATTTAGTGTCTGTTTTCGGCTAATATACTAGAAGCAAATTAACAATTCATAATAAAACACAAATTAGAACATTATGTATATATGTTTCCTTCTACTAATTAAAAAAGTTCTGTAATTTATCCTCTGTTCTGTCATCTCATTTATCTAAGATTAATTTTTTTTTAGAAAAACTCAAGAGGATCTGAAGCTAACATTTCTGGCAAGTTTATATTAGCATGATTTTATAAGCCTGTTTTATAAAAACATGGTTATTTACCTGGGATTAACTTTTAAACATGATTATATGATTAAATTTGTAGGGATCATGTCAAGACATAAAAGCTATTTGTACGATATTGAAATTGTATTCAATGTATGCTTCCCTTAGGCCCATACATTGCATTAATCGGGCACGGAACATGATGATTCATGCCGGCTTTTCCTTATTTTTATATATTTTTAGAAATTACTTCAAATTGTATGTAACAACTACATTTTTTATCCGCCGTCCTATTACGGGCACTTACACTAGGTTACAATATAAATGAATGCAGTGAGAAGTTTTCACTTTTCGTTGAAAAATGAAGCTTACATGAAATGAAAATTAATAACATGTTTTGATTTTTTTTTTTAAGATTTGTCACATGCAATCAAGAAATCATATGCATACAAAATATGCGTATGTAGTAGGTTCAGGTTTTATACTACTATAAAAATCTCTTAAAATTATTATTTTTTTAAATCTACAATAGCAAAAATTTAATTTATATTTCAACATAAGCTTCACAAACATTAATATATTTTTTATCACCTCATACTATTTTTTAATGGTGATTTATAATACGGAAAATATAAAAATTGCTTAAGAATAATCTTTTAAGCCTGACTACCCTAAATATCAGATTTATGTTTCAAAATATTTTCTGTAATATTTTAGACAGAGTATTTTTTTGTATATTTTGCAATTCGAAAAAACAATATTAAATTTTAAAATATCTCATTCTTAACCGTTTAAACGCCAATGTTCTCATTTGGGAACATCAATTTAAAAAAATCTTCAAAAATTTAATTTTAAAGATACCTTTATGAGATTTTTATTTCATAAACTTAAAAATATGATTGATTTTTTGAAATGTGTTAAAATGGGATACTTTTGTTTTTTTTATATCGAAAAAAATGTTCAAATTTGCAAATTTTGCCATATTTCATATTGATAAATTGTAAATTTTTTAAAGAATATATAAAATATAAAATATTTTTAAATTCATGTGAGTTATGAAATAGTAACCTTAAAACAATATGTAGAATACAATTACATCATAAAAAAGGGTATAGTTGAGTAAATATGAAGAAATATATTTCAATGTTCCCATTTGGGAACATTGGCGTTTGCCATGAACTTTTTTTATATGTTTAAACTCAATGCAATTAACCGATTTGAGTGATATTGTACAGGTATTTTCTGCATGAAAGCAAGGTATAATTGAGTGCAAAGATGGTTTATTAGTATAAGATTCAAGTTTATCCCAAACCGCCAAGCCCCTCCCCTCCCCCCAACAAAAAATAAAAATTTCAACTTTCATTATTTCATTTTCTCTGTTTTCTACTGTGTGCAGGTGCACTGATGTCACCTCTTGCTAAAGGATATCTATTTCTGCTGAGTACAACCGAAAAACATAAACAAGTGAGTCACAGTTGTAGCTTTATGACGTAGATTAGAGGAGAATTTTATTTACCCCTGTCTTCTTATCAGATGTGCCGAAAGGTCAAAGTTGAGTTCCTTTCCCCACGTGTTTCAGGAAAGAAGGAAGGAAAATTCACGCTTAGAAAGGAATAAGTTGCTCTGTGTTTCTGTTGTGGGCTTATTTTGTTGATTATGGATCACGCTAAGCGTTTTAAAACTGTGGAAGAAGCTCTCGAATATTTCGATACGCTAAATTCAGATGAATCTGATAATTCAGATGTTGATATATGCATTATTCCGCCAAATGAAAGTGGTGATATAACAGAAAATGAGGATATCAATGATGAAGATTTAGGGGAAATTATTCCGACGGATGTAACGGGAGAATTGGATATTCTGCGTAAAGATGAGGCTTGTGATGCGCCATCAACATCACACACAAGAACAGAAGCAGAGAGCATGGGTAAAGGTGATGATGATTTTTCTGCACGAAAAAAAAATTAAACTGTATGAAGCAAGATGGAGTAAGAGAAAAGAATTTAATCATACATTTCTTGATGAGGAGCCAGGTGATTTAAAAATTGATTTTCCAGAGTTACAAGATTTGGATCCTATTCAAATTTTTGATAAAATTTTGCCTAAAGACTATATCGGAACATTAGCATGCATGACAAAGTTATACGCTAGTCAAAAAGGAGAGATAATTGCCATTGACAAAACAGATATTGCTCAGTTTCTAGGATTGCTCCTCTTGAGTGGTTACCATTGGGTGCCAAAAGAAGATTATTATTGGAGCACTGCCGAAGATTTGAAAGTTGATATTGTTCCAACAGTCATGTCAAGAAGCCATTTCCGTACAATCAAAAAGTTTTTTCATTTAAATGATAATTCCAAATTGAAGCCAAGTGATAAACTTGGGAAAATAGCTCCAATTTATGAAGAATTGGCGAAAATTTTGCGTCAGTTTGGAACTTTCCATAAAAAATTGAGCATAGATGAATCTATGGTACCTTATTATGGACACCACACTTGCAAAATGTTTATAAAAGGTAAACCCATAAGATTCGGGTTTAAAATATGGATGTTATGTTCCTCGTCTGGATATCCGTATGCGATGGAAATTTATTCTGGAAGGAAGATTGAGTCTACAGGAATGCTTCTGGGTGAGGATGTCGTGACGCAGCTAATATCCACAGTTACAGACCCGGGCAGGCACGAAATCTATTTCGATAACTTTTTTACATCTTATAACTTATTAAAAAAAATTGGCAGACTCTGGAATTAGAGCTACAGGTACAATCCGAAGTAACCGCATCCGGCAATGTCCTTTACTAGACAATAAAAACTTGGCCAAAAAGACCAGAGGAGCAATGGATTACTGTAGTGATGGAACTGTATTCATTTCCCGGTGGAATGACAATGCCGTTGTGACAGTTGCCTCTAATCATCAAACGCATGAACCTATTTCAAACACAAAGAGATATTCTAAATCGGCAAAAAAGAAAATTGATGTTCCACAACCTGCTCTTATAAGATATTACAATGAAGGTATGGGTGGAGTTGATGTTCTGGATAAACTTCTTTCATCGTAGAGACCGCAGCTACGAAATAAAAAATGGTACTGGAATTTATTTGCAAACGCTCTAAATATTGCTGCAACAGCATCTTGGATAATTTATAGAGACATTCATGGAAAGAATTCAATGTCACATTTAGAATTTCGTCGAGATATTACGATGAACTTACTGCGTTCCAAACCAAAACTTATATCTCAACCTGGACCAAAAATGCATGTTCAAAATAAACTTAGAAAAACTGATAATCATTATCTGATATCTGCGTCACAAGTACGCTGTGCTCTTTGCCAAAAAAACTGCCGCAACATGTGTGTTGAGTGCGACAAGAGGTTGCATAAAGATTGTTTCCCCTTATATCATGGCAAATAAATTGGATAAAAAGCTGTAAAAATAAAAAGGTAAACAATTTTAATGTAAATTATTTTTAAATTGCCAAATATTTTCATAATCTTTTATTTTTATGCCTTTTCGTTCATTTGATTTTTGTAAAAAGAAAATCTTCAAAACCTATAAGAAAAGTACTCATTAGACGCCAATGTTCCCATTTGGGAACATCTAAAAAATCCATATGAAATTTTTTTTTCTTTAAATGTTTTTATTAATTACTTATAAGGGTTCTATAAGTATACTTAATTAAGCAAATTTAAATACCAGTTCGATCTACTTCATAATTCGGCGTCTAAACGGTTAAGAAATATTTCTAAAACAAAAGTTAATTAAAAATTAAGTTATATTTGTAAAATTATATTTGCTGCTAATCTATCACTCATGTGTAAAATTCCCTCAGATTTCCTCTTTAACACAATCACGATTTGAAATTTTCTCTATTTTGACGCATTCTTCATTGAATAAATAATAATTTAGAAGCAAATTAGAACTAGCTATTTCCGATAAGTTTCAGTTAACACAAGTTATCTTAATAATGTTATAGAACATAAGGGACTTGACCAAGAAAATGATTTCGTGAAATCTTTTCATGTAACATAATTTATAATATAACAAATGTCCACATGTGATGCTAAAATCTTTTTAGACTGAGTGTATGAAATTCAGTATTTAAACATTCCTATTTTTTTTAATTGGTAGTTGGGATATTTTGTACATCATACGTATCAAAATATCTCTGTGTTTTTTTTTTTTTCATTTATGATAAATTCATAGCAGATGTCGTTTCCTTTATTATTTGCGAGAAACGCAGAATATAATAAAATATAAAATGTAAGAAGTACGTATTTTTATTTAAATTCTCCAGGAATTCGATTTAATATTTTAAAAAGCGAGTGTCAAATATATATAGAATGTACATACTGACACAAAACTATATTTATGGGATATGCTTACATGTATTACCGTGAGGAATAAATGATCTGGTAACAAAATATTACGCTAATAAAAGTGGAAGGGAAAAAAATCATTCTGATATCTTGTATTATATATAAATAAAATATGTCACATCTAATGATTCTTGTTTATAAATTAAAGATATTATCGCATCATAATATTAAATCTTTATTAATCTACACCAGATTGAATACATACAGAATTTTTATAATATTAGAAATTGACGCAAATACCATTCATAATCAGCTGTATTATTATTGAGTGTAAAAACAAAATACACATATTGCAAACTTTAATAAAGACATAACTTTCAAAAAAAAATTATTAGTAATACTTAAAATGCTTTTAATAAAACAACGTAATTCAATTTAATGAAATTGTGCGAAAAGATAGTAATTAAAAGAAAATCTCATATTTATTTAACGATATCTTCTTAAATATATTTTAATCTAATCTTCTTTTCATGCTGTTCTTTCAAAAAAGAGCTGATTTATTTAACACCAAAGTTAAATTTATAACAAAATTCATAAAAGCAATATTTAAATAAAAGTAGAGATAGAAAAGGCTATATTTTATCATACAGACTAATTTAATCAGATTTTTCAATGGATGAATAGCAAGTATTTTTATACTAATGAGTACTTAAGTTTTGAATAAAGATTATCCAAGCTTTTAAATATCGAAAAGAGTTAAAGTATTCGTTCATGCTTAATAATATTTCTAAATGTTTCAATTAAATGGAAAGTATTTTAAAATAAATCAAATTTTCAGTTCATTTTCAAATGTAGGAAATTGTGAGAGTTCATTTTCTTTTTTATTCAATTTGATAAATTTTCATAAAATACATTTTTAAATAATACAACACATATTTATTTAGAAATTGAAAATTAAACTAGAATTCAGCATATCGACGCACTATTCTTAATTTAACAGAATTTTCCAAAAATATAATTTTTTAAATAATTTTCATCACATAAGTACGGAGGCTTATTCTTTTTGTGGCCATTGAACAAAGAAATAATATTTACCTTACATCTGGCCACGTGTTATCATTACATTGATAACTTTTAGTCGTCGCATGTACAGATTAGAATTATAATATTTTATTTAATAAATAGCACAGGATTTTCTTTCACTAGATCTAGAAGCTATGTAATATAACGTATGAACATTTTCGCATTGAAAAAGAATAATGCGTATAAGTTAAAATATCGGCTATCGTAAAACATAACTAGTTGGATGTGCCAATCCCAAAACTTTCTTCTATCTCGTGTATATTAATATTTCAAAATGTTGTTACAAATACCAGTAATTCATTTTTATTAGTTTTATTAGTATTTTTATTAGAATTATACATAACTGCATACACTTTTCGATGGTACAATATTGAAAATTGCACAAAAATCGCTATTACAGCACCCCCTACCTCCGGATTTTTCCCAAATTGATGGAGGACCTGCTTGCCATAGCCAAACAATTTGATTCAATTCTAATCATAAATTCATACAAATTTTGATGGTACAATGGGGACACACGGACAGACAGACATTTTGTATAAACATGTTTTTTTGTGATCTCTGATCCCTAAAACGTGTAAATCCGTCGAAAACGGGACGTCTAAAAAATTTCGATTACAACACTTTCTTCTATTGAAGATAGAAGAAGGTAAAAAACTAGTAATATGATAAAATTACAAATGCATAAATAGTCGTTGATAAGGTTGTTCCCAAATAGACAAAAACAGGAGATGTCGGTAATATATTGTTAGTTACTTGTATGTAATTATGCATCTTAATATTTTGTTGCACTAATAAACATAATGTCTTTTATTGAGGAGGGTTTTTATTGAATTTAAGAAGAAAGAAAATCTGTCAAAAATGACGTAAAATGGGATATAAAGATATATACATCGCATTTGAAAGAATACGAGTAGTTTTTCACGCTTGTCCCGCAGTAATAGATGAAAATAACACATTATAAATATTTAAATATGTTGCCAGAAAATATGTTGTCATATTTCCTTCTTCGCCAAGGCTATTTCCTTTATAGCACCAAGGCTCCTCTATACTATGAAAATACCGATAATTTAATTTCTGTATCCGGCTATGTAAAGCACATTAAAATCAAACCATTAGGAGCTCAGATAGCACAGAGGTGGTGGTTATTTTATTAGTAGCATTGGGATGAAGATGTAAAGACTCACATTTTCGTATATTACTCTTTAAATTCTGAGTCATATAATTTTAAGAAAACCTTAAATACGCGGAGTTTAAATACATATCGGTAAGCTCGATTATGGAAGATTAATGGTTTTCAATGGAAACTTCGCAAAATTAGCCAGGCATCGCAGAGTCGGCCTCATATATAGCAACTTATTTTTGTCGCCAAATTTGGGCGATAATTTGACAAGTTGGTCTAAATTTTGCGCTATTGTGGCAACCCTGCTATCAGTACTTTTCAACAATTTCTCATTGTTGAAGCTGATTCCGATTTCTCCATAAAAAGCCTTAGATGGCTGCGATCAATGAGGCGGTCCTTCTGGAATTGTGAGAGACACACAGAGACTTGGATTTTATATAAATAGATAGTTATTTTAGAGGGACGCACAAAATAACACAATATATTAAACAAATGCATGTCAAAAGCGGAATGTTTAATAGAAAGTTGACCATAATGACAATGAAGTGTGTTGTTGCAGTGTATTATTTTACAGTCAATTATATGATATTCTTCATTTTCTTTAAAGCGGATCGTATAGCATCTCTACTTATTGTACAGGACCACGGAAACTCATTACCCTAACTTCGATTACGCATCGATAACACTGCCAACTGAAGACTAAATGCGTTTTCTTGTCATTCAGTCATTTGAAACTCTACGAAATGTGCATATGTTGCTGAGGATTATTGTATCATGCTTTCCATCGAAAATGTCGGATGAAAGCTTTAAGTTATTTTAAAGGACAATACAAAGCAATAGATATGTATTACACTGTATTGCCAATAACTATTGGAAGAGCTATTTTCAACTGTATTTTTTTAACCGATGATGCATCGTGTATCGCTATATATATAAAACCCTCTTCAACTACATTTTCGAACATTTTAAGTTCATTTTTCGCAAATGCATTTAGCACAAATCTTCAGAAAAGATGGCGCATTTATCATTAATGTATATATATCAGTGGCGTGGCGTGAAAATTTTCGGTGGTCATCGCAATTATTTAAGTTTGTGGTGAAAAATTATTAACTCTAAAATTCAATGGTTAAATGTTCAAAAATAAACTTTAAATCTTACCTTCACTTATACATGAACTCCAAATGTTCTGCTAAAACTGGATCGTAGAGTTTTAAAAGCTTATTAAGAGTTTTAAAATATTGCTTGGTCATCGCCGCATCCAGCGATGACCGGACGCCACGCCACTGATATATATATATATATAATTTATATCACTTGTCTTCATAGTAGCATCTTTTGGCATTTTGTAGCGCCTCTTGTAGTAAACTGCATAATTAAAATTTAGAAAAGATTTATTTTTAATTTTTTTTCTCGTACACTAGCCATACACAAAAAACATGTAGGATAACTTAGCTTTCTTTATACTCCCTAGGAAGAAATATATTATCCTAATTTATACTAATTTTTTTTTCTTATAGTTGTTTTACTGTATGACGACCATACTCAAGATAAAAATATTATGTGTTATTGATTCGACGTAATTTTTATTTTACTTTTGTAGACAACACAGATGGGAATACGCTATCTATATTTAAATAAAGTTAACTTATTTACGTTTTTCTTTATGAAGACAGTTGCAGATATTACTTTGAATTTAAATTCAATTTATAATGCAAGTACAAATTTAAATTATAAATATGGAAATGGATAAGAAAGCTCTTCATTGCTGATACTAAGTTGTCAACTAAGTTGTTAAATAAAACACAAAAATGGACGGAATATGCAATTAATCTGTGTACCTGCCTGCTCATCCATACACAATATAAATTTCTTGTAACACTCTGAATGCAAGAAAGTTTAATTGTTATTATGGTGGTTTACAATGTGCTTCCAATGGAAGAATTCTGAACAAATTTGCAGCTCGCAGGTCTGCTGATAATTCGAGAATTTTCGCATAATGGGTGCAAGTGGTAGAGGTCCTTACTTTACATATAAAGCTTATTTAGACATTTCACGATATCATCTAAGTACAAGGAAAAATTCTTTTAATGAAGAAAATAGGATTCTATATTTTGCTTCATAATAATATAATGCCTTTTTCTATACTGAATAAATGATTACAATTAAAACTGTATTTCATTATTGATACATTAGTTTAGATACGGTGTACTTAAATAACAAATTTGTTATAGTCTGTATTATTATATTCGATAATTAGAAGCCGTGCATTTCACAATTAACATTCTAAACTTGAAAGATATTTCGCGTTTAATTCTTTATGTTACTTTATAACTATGAATTTATATTTTTCATATTATGCAGTCAAAACAATGTTGCTCTTACAGCAAAAACCTCATTGTAAAGGATTAAATATAAATGAGATATAAAATAGGGTTTATGATATAATCATATGCAAAATTGTTTATCGCTTTTCCCACTTCTTTCCATATGAAGTAAAATAAATGGAAGGTTCCTAGATGCTTCTCATTTAGTCTGCTTATTTGTTGCAAAGTAATGCGTTATCAGCAAGATCCACTTAATTTTCCTCTTAACGTAATCCTTCAAACACGGAGAGGAATTATCGTTCTTTATGGATTTTCCGATAACATAAAATTTAATTTACATGTGGAATAGTCCTATTCCACAAACCAGGGAAAGACTTAAACAACCCGAAAAACTACAGACCAATCTGCTTACTACCAGACCTGGGAAAGATACTGGAGAGGATTATACACGGTAGGATAAACCACCACCTGAGCAAACACAAATATTGGAGCAAAAAACAATTCGGATTTAAACAGGGTATCTCTACAGAACATGCACTAGACAGCCTACTAACGAAATAGAGGACGACAAAGAGAATGACTTCCAAACACTGTTAATAGCCGTGGACATCAAGGGGGCCTTCGATAACATCCGCTGGCCACAATTAATTGAATACCTGCGGAACTCTTCCTGCCCATGTACCTAGTAAACTGGGTTGTGAGCTTCCTTCAAAACAGATATGTCACTCTAGAAAAAAACGGGATTAAAGTGACAAAGCAAACATCCGGTGGCTGTCCGCAGGGAAAGTTGCCTGGGGCCACTTCTCTGGCTTACAATAGCAGAAACTGCTCTAAAAAAATACTGGGGTAGACATGTGAGGATCCAGGCATTTGCAGATGACTTTATAATAATACTCAGGGGAAAATCAAAAGATAAATTAAGGAGATTAGCAATCAGAATACTAAAAGAGTTCAATGCATGGATAGAAGTAAACAGTCTAACACTCAATAAAGAAAAAACAGAGCTACTATACCTAAACAGAGGTTACACAAGAAATCTTCCAACACAGAACTCATACAAAATAGAAGGGATAACCCTCAATGACCAACCACTAGAGGTGAAAGAACAAATAAAATACCTGGGGGTAATGTTACACAAAAACTTAAACTGGACACCACACTGCACAATGCAAACAAGTAAGGTGAGAGAGAACTTTAAAAATCTAGCATACATGACAGCCAAGGGTTGGAAATTAATGCAAATAATCTCAAAATATGGTACACAACAGTAGTGGAGAAAACACTAACTTATGCAGCCCCAATCTGGGGACAGAACCTCAATAAAAGAAGTAGGGAAATTTTATCCAGCTGTCAGAGGAATTTTGCACTGGCCATAGTCAGGGCATATAGAACAGCCCCCACCTCGGCACTTCTGGTAATCTCAGGCCTGATTCCAATTCATCTAAAGGTAAAATATGAGGCAGCATATGGAACAGTCTCAAGACTAAGGAAAACACGACAATTCATAATACAACTCTACACCACTTAGACTACGACAAAAAATAAACACGTGGTAGAATTAGCCGGCAGACACCATAGAACCAAGAATTGGATACAACAGAAACGATACAATCATATACACAGATGGATCAAAATTGGAATCAGGAGCTACAGGTTCGGCCTTTGTAGCATACAAAAATAAGGAAAAAATAACGACATGGTCAGTGCCCCTTAGGAAAGATAATAGTGTTTTCCAGGTCGAACTACTGGCAATTCAAAAAGCAGCAGAATGGGGCAATATAACGGGAGACGCATACAGCATACGCTCGGACTGCAAATCAGCAATTGAATCACTGAACAAACCACTCAATGTAAACAAAACTGTAGACACAATACAAAACCTAATAAGACATTCACAAGGAAAATTCAAAATCAGTTGGGTCAAGGCTCACGTCGGTATCCTAGGCAACGAGGAGGCCGATGCACTAGCCAAAAGCGCAGCAATAAACGCAGATAGGAAAAGCAAATATAATATAACCAAACCAATATCAAAACTTAAAAGAACACTAAAAGAACTCACGATAAAACAATGACAGTTCGAGTGGGACTATGGCACTAAAGGCAGGGAAACACACAAATACTTTCCATTAGTAAACACCAACAGATTAATAAGTGACTTTCTACTTTCACAAATCTACACAGCACATGGGCATTCCCTGAGTACCTACACAGATTCAACAAAGGGGAAAACCCATACTGCGAATGCGGCTCAGAAGGTACGCCAAAACATTATATGCTAGAATGTTCACTTACAAAATCACTCCACTTTGCAGACATAATAACAGAAAATGAAAAACTCTGGCACAAACAAGTAGGTAACGACAAACACATACAACAAAAAGCTAGATCAGTTATGAGATGGCTCCAAATAAATTGCGACGACATCACAACACTCAGTCAGTAACACACCTGGAATAAGAAAGCAACTAATAAGTGTTAAATGTTACCCGCGATGTAATTTGTGTTTAATGTATTATGTGTTTAATATTAAAAAAAGAGGCCTAGGACATCCTATCGTCACAAAAAAAATAATAAAAGCAGGTTTTGTCTAATGTCCATATGTGGTGAGCGGTAGCCGCACAATATCAGCTGGCCATGGCCCGCAACAGGAGCCCCGCAACAGAAGAATTGCACTTCACCCCCGGCCAAGCAAGCTGTGCACAATGGCAAATCAAAAACTATCAAAAAACCTCCGCCACCACATTGTCCTTCCATGTATAAGTGTCTTTCTATATATAAAAAAAGTTTTGATTTGGAAATGGACCAATAAAAAATCTGCGTAGATACCGTGAAATGCATCTGATAGGTCAGAGCTTTATGACGCTATAAGGAAGGTTACCAATGGGGGACCCGTCTCTCTGTCGCCAAAAGTGATGCCAACTTGGCACTATTTCCAGTATTTTGCCAAAATTAAGGGTACTTTTCCGTTATACGGACAGCATGCCAAAATGTATGCTAATGCGCCAATTATTTCAGCCTTCATCGTGAAAAGGATTTTTCTTGTAAACCATGCGAAACATTGTGATTTGTTATTTATGAAACGTGAATTACGTGAATGATTATTATTTAACCTTAATCTTGGAAAGCTTTTTAATTTGCTATTATTCGAAATAAAAATGCTTTTTTTTATAAAATCATAATTGACTTTTACTGCTGACGCTGAGATGGATTTTACCATTTGTCAATTATCTGATGATGAGAAAGTTGCGATAAAACTGTTTCAGGAATTTGGAATTTTGCATAATAAAAGGTTGTGTTCAAACAACCATGAAATGAAATTATGGATGAGTTCTGGAAATACGAAATGGAGATGTAGCTTACGATCATGCGAAGAAAGTGTAGGAATACGACAAAAAACATGGTTTGAAGGATCGCAGTTGTCTTTTCTTAATGCTTTGAGGTAATACATTCATGGCTTAATACATTCATGGTGCCAAGAGTTGACATCGATTGAGCTTTGTGAGCTGCAACTTGATATTAACCACAACACAACAGTGGATTGGAATAGTTATTTTAGAGAAGTTTGTGCAAATGCTTTATGTTCACGACCAAATAGAAAAATCGATGGACCTAATAAAATTATAGAAGTAGATGAAAGTCTTTTTACCAGAAGAAAAAGCAACGTAGGGCGTGTTCTTCTTCCTCAATGGGTGTTAGATGGTTTATGCCGTGAAACACGGGGATGTTTTTTTACTCATATTTCCGATCGCACAGCTGAAACATTAATGGCGGCAATAGCAAACAATGTAGCTGATAGAAGTATTATTTATATCCCAACAAAAAGTTTTCGGTAAAAAAAAAGCGCCAAGTTCTCCTTAATGTTTCGGCCAGAAAAAGTAGTGATATCTGAAGTTCGCACAAGTTAAAAGCCAAACATCCCAAATCTTTCATTGAAAATGGCTTCCTGCGACTTGGCCGTTAATGCCTTCTACAACATTTCAAAATTAATGATTGGAAATTACGCTTTTATGAATTATTTAAATATTAAAAGTAATATTAGAATGCAAAGAGGCAAATTCACATTAAGACATAAGTAAAAGATGTCTGAGAACTACCATTCAGTTTCAACAAACATTAGTTTTGATTACAGATAATTTAGTCCACTTGTGGTTTAATTGCCATTTTGTACGGTCTAAAGCTAAAGTCATTAACGTAAAACCCAAGAAATAAAACAAAATTTACTTACTTCAAATCTCACAATATGTTACATTATATTTTATTGTATAATATTGAATTCTTGTGTATTGACGAAAGAGAATTTTTTCGATTGAACATTTAATATAGTTTGTTTGCATACATTATGAGGTATTCGATTTATAAACTGTTAAAAGCTGATACTAATTATGTTTTAGCAATTAGGGATATTATTTCCTGAATACAAGTACTTTGTTATTTTTAATTTCTAAGCATTTAAATAGACTGAAGTTGTTTAAATGCATTTTTTCAAATGTGTATTTTTTTCTGTACTCTGTGCCACAAAATGTCTAAAGTAATCAAAAAATGTAGTTGGCATGTAGCTCATTTGTACATATTTTAAAATTTGAAAAACTCTCTCGAAGGCATTAACGGCCAAGTCGCAGGAAGCCATTTTCAATGAAAGATTTGGGATGTTTGGCTTTTAACTTGTGCGAACTTCAGATATCACTACTTTTTCTGGCCGAAACATTAAGGAGAACTTGGCGCTTTTTTTTTTTTTACCGAAAACTTTTTGTTGGGATATCACTACTTTTTGTAAGTTTTTTCAAGTTTGTTATTCTGAACTATATTAATATGAAAAAAACTTAAATTTCGGTACTTTTATGTTACCCGGGAGCAAATCTCCTCATTAGACTTTTGTTTTTTCGCCAATAGCAGTTTTCATTTTTTACATGTGTAAATTAGAAACAATGTTTTGATTTTCAAATAAAATATTTTGGTTTATGTTATTATTTATTATTTATTTATTTATTTATTTCTATGCTAAATATTCTATTAAATAAAATGAAGGAAATGCATCTATTTTAAATGAGATGACTGTAAAGTATATATCTTTAAATGAAATGAATGCAATATGAACAATGGAGTTGGAAACAGTACTTGGCGATTTGCCACTTGCGCCCGGCTAACATAAAAATACCTAAATTAATTTTATTGAGCTTTACAAATTTATAATTTATTTCTTTTTATATTAAAGTACTAGCCGCCTCTAGCAAGCAGTATTTACCGTATTAATTCCATGTTAAACGTTGCATCATGTTACTGTTATTCATAATTTAATTTACTTGCCCATTCTTTCGCCAAGTCGGAAGCTTTTGATAGAGAAATCAAGAACTCTTTACGATCATGGAAGCACATCATATATTTTGTGTTGTTGTGCGTTTCATCTTTCGTGACAAATACCTCTTAACTCACTTATGCATGTTTCCTTAGCAGTTACGATTCATTCTCTAATGCGGAAATTTTTAATCCTATTAAGTAATCTTTTCTAATTGGGCTCACTGCCAATTGTTGTATTTTAACTGATACAACTGGGTACAAGTGAAATGGTTCTTATGAAATCCTTTGACAATATCTGCATTTGAATTAAATTATGTTGATGCTAATATCTTTTTGTTTCACGTTAACCTTTTCAATAGACTCGATTACGGAAGAATAGAAGGTCTACCGGATCACTGCTATGATCCATTTGAAAATCTATCATTCTTCTCATGTGATCGTGTTGAAGAATTAGTCAATGTGCCATGGTTTTAAGATTTTAGTTAATTTTATTCGAAACCTGAAAACTAAAATGCGAGGAACCTGATTATAGAAGATTCATTCTAACGTACATATCGATTAACAGGTTACATATTATAGAATTATAATAATCATAAGGAGAACTGGCAGTTTCAATGCTTTAATAGTTTCCGTAAATTCTCTTTATATAATACAGAAGTTTTAGTGGTGTAATGATTAACAACATAGTCACAGTAAGCATAATAACAGTACAATATAATAACAATAGCAGAGGTTTTGGGCAGTGACGAAACTATTAGCACTTTGGAAATATTAGTACGTTATATCATTTAACTATTCAGATGATATGCGGAAAAATAAAAATAGATGGCTCGCATTAATAATTAACTCATTGAAAAATAGCCACTAGCGTCAAATATTCGCCAAGCTTGGCGACATTTAGCAAAGTTTCGCCGAATTTGATAATATATCATGTCAATTCTCAAATTTGGCGGCAAAATATTTTTTGCTTATTCTGACGTCATAATGATGCATATGTATTATGTATTATACACATACCTATAATATATATGATGCAAATGTATTACGTATTATATGCATATGTATAATATGTATGATGCATATGCATAAGTTCATTAACATCACTAAAACGCACTTAAAGGAATAGTGTTCCATAAATAGTAGGGATAATTGCCAGATTGACCAGAGTGCTATTGAGATTAGAATTCCGACATTTATAATAGACCGGGTGGCGTCTGTACACACCATCACCTCATCGATTTTACAGCTAAAATTTTAGGATTAGTTAAAACTAGATTAGCATATTTAAATGAACTGGTCTGATAAGTCATATCTTGGTAGAACCCACCTGAAGACCTAATTTTAGTGGTTACCTGATAGGTTTTCTATTGTATTTTCCTGCAATTTTCTGCAATGCAGTCCCTCCAATATTTTCCTGTTTGGAAATATGGAGGAATGGGAGCAGGAAAACACAATGGAAAATCCACCAATTAACACGTAAAATCGAATCTGTAGGTGGTTTCCATAAAGATATGACTTGACAGACCAGTTACATTTCAATACGCTAATCGATATTTAACTAATCCTAAAATTTCAGCCGTCAACTCGATAGGTGATGATCTGTGCAGACGCCTCCCGGTCTTTAATAAAATTTGCTTTAAGGAATTAAAAGATAGAAAGATGGACAGATAAACTGAAAGATTTGCCTTATTAAGATTTTTGTAAAAGCATATAAAAATTCATTCAGCTTGAACTCATGTAACACCTTTATAACTCAGGCTAATTTTCTGTAATCGGGTTTTGGCGACCAACATATCTTATCTATAACTATAATCTTTCTTTTACAGATTTAAAATTAACAATAAATTAACAGTAAGTAGGCTAATAATACAATATAATAACATTAGCAGCGGGCTTCGGAAGCCGCTTCTGTCGCATATCGTTAAAGACAATTTATTAGTTACACATTTCATTTAATTAAAAGGAGATTTTTAAAAACTTTCATATTGAATTAGGATATTTTTCCACTATAGGGACCTTGGCATTTTTTTTAAATCTTGGCGCAATTCGGACTTCAGAAACTGAGATATGTTGCCAAATGATAAAACAACTATGAAAACAAACCTGATGAACTCTTATGTTATTTATATTATGTATTTATATACATATAAACATTTTATTCATACATGTATAAAATATTATCTTTTATGTACAAATTATTTATGTTGGTATATAAAAATAAATAAACGGGTTCCTTACATTAAATAAATTGTATACATATGGAAAAAATTGCTTGTGTATATGACACAGTAAATAGGTTGCCAGAAAATACGTTATCAAATTTCTTTTCTCGTCATGGCTATTTTCTGTATTTCGCCAAGGCTACTATATCGGAAACTTACCGAATTGCGGTTATATTTTGTTAAATGTTTTATTGTTTTAATATCGTAAATATATCATAACCTATACTGATTAAAATTTTTAGGTATATTCATTTTTTTCTATTCAACAAACATCTTTGGAAAAGCATATATATAAAGTTTTATTCTGCTTGAAATTACGTGACCCCTTCAAAACTCTGTAATCGAGTATTGGCGACCAACATTGGCGCAATTGAATGTGAAGGAACTGTTTACGGCCAAATGAACACCCCCTGTTTTAAGGGTTTAGAGGCGGAAATTCTGTGTTTTCAGATTTTTCTGGTTAATTGTGCTACAAACCCGACTTACTTTTGAAATTTCATGATTCTACGACTTTTAGAAGTACATTAGTTATTTGATGATGCGAAGTGAGTCAGTGACAAAAAAGCACTTTTTCGGAATTTAATATTTCGAAAACTACTAAATATAAGAACATGAAATCGTGGAACCTTAGTTCAGTTTGACCATACGAACATGTGTATAAAAGAAAAATTTCTACATCTCTCCCTAAAACGACGTTATGTGGGGGTGAAAAGTATGCCGAAATGGTTCAGGAAAAGGTAGCTTACGGCTTGTGCGTACTTGGCGGACGCACTGCCGTGCTCCCAGATTCAGATTACTGGAAAGGATATAAAACAGATGAACTGCGAAGCGCTGGTTATGATCATTTCACAGTAAATCACAAATACAATTTTGTCGACCCTAATACTCGATGTCATACTCAAAATGTTGAGAGATTATGGGGCATCGCAAAATGGTGCAACAAAAGACATCGGGGAACAGTTCGTCATCATTTAGAGTCGTTTCTCATAGAGTTTATGTGGAGACGTCTTCATTCAAAAATGAAATGTTTACTGCAATGCTAAAAGATATGGCACAGATGTCATATTCGCTCCATATTGGTGCGAATTTTTCCTGACGCCAATGTCATAAACGCAACGGGTACTTAACTGGCGCCAAAGTGTCGATATTTTGCTTGATGTGGTAACCCGGATTATGTTGTGGCACAGATGTCATATACGCCCCATATTGGCGCGATTTTTTTCCGATGCCAATTTGGCGAAAATATCAACAGCATAAACAGCAACATCCGGGTTATCATATCAAGCAAAATAACGACACTTTGGCACCAGTTAAATACCCGTTGCGTATATGACATTGGAGTCAGAAAAAAATCGCGCCAATATGGGGCGTATATGACATCTGTACCTATGTCGTTTATGCTGTTGAAGTTCTCGCCAAATTGGCAACCGAAGAAAAAATCGCGCTAATATGGGGCGAATATGACATCTGTGCCAAAGAGATTTGTAATTTTATGGCAGCAGTTTAGTATGATTTTTTTTTATTTTATTACTTTATTGTATAACAGTTATTTGTTCACTTATTTTAATTATATATTTGTGATTTAATAAAATAGTTCGTGATATTCTGTAATTTTCAAATGTTATATTTTTTAATTTTTTAAATGCTCACTTTACTATCGACAATATTTTTCTTTTATTTTTCAAATGTTTCAATTCACGTGATTTTCATTTTGCGCCAACTATTGCGCTTGGCGACAATGCTGTCCGTATAACGGAAAAGTACCTTAAGCATAGCCTACTATGATATATACGGCCCACGCATTTCGCCGAAAACCGTCGAAAAAGTGAAGTCGGATTCAGCTTCAAACCCTGAACCAAAACATCACAACGAGCTCTTTTTTGTTTACATTTATACCCTGCCCTGATAGCGGCTTGTTTCTCATCGTCGAAGTTTCAGAATCATTGATCGTATTTTCAGAATAATAAATTAAATACTTATATTCTTCAATTTCCTTCGATTTAAAAGGATATTTTACACAGCTTGTAGTATTTTAGTGTTCACATACTTTTAAGATTAGCTAAATTACTTATTGTTTACTTGATCGTTTGGTTCATTCTGTTATTCTTCTTTGAATGTCCCGTATTTACATAAAAATAGCTTGTGTTTCATATACACGTTTTAAAATTAAAATTTGGTTTTTATCAAACTGCAGTTCTCATAACTGGCTTGAAGCAGTTATTTTTGACGAATTTATTGCTACCCGTAAAATGTTTGTGTTTGATATCTTCCGAACTAAATAATAACAATAATACAGTCGGACCTCTATTTAACGAAACTCTATTATGCGAATTTCTCTATTTTGCGAATTTTTCTTTGGAACCAAGAACATTTTGCGAATTTCTTCGTAAAATAACCTCCAAATAGCGAAGTGCATTCTCTATTTAACGAACTTTTTCTTGTGATCTCATTTTTTCCCCTCCCCATTTCTCAAAATATTTCTGGACATTTCAAACTTATTCTTTCTTTAAGCACATTTTATGATGTTCAATGGCCTTGAACTGGTTTTACAAGGCGTTTTCTTTGTCAGCAGTGAGAATTCGGTAAGTACGGAGGACGAAGACGGTAATCCCTTAGAGTAACTTAAAAAATGCGGATGCAGATGAGAAAAAAAAGAAGAAATTAACCACGATGTGCTGATTGATGATTGTATTTCACTTAATTCTGAAATTGAGACCTCGGAAACACTATCCGAATTGGACATTTTCGACAGTGTGAAAAATAAAAACAATACAGCAATGAATTGCGATGAAGACGAATATGATGATGATGGAAATTATCATTATGCAGGAATTTACAAAACTTCGTATGATGAAATGCTAAAATCATTTGAAACAATCCGACGCAGATTATAGCTAGAAGAAAATACGCATGAAGGGGTTTTTGGTGAAGATGCGAGACGTATTATGAGAGAAAGTACTTTTTAAAAGAAAAAACTCAGGCAAAATTAACAGAGTTTTTCAAAAATTAAATTTAAGGACTCATATGTTAATGTATGGTTAAAATTATTTGTTATAATAATAATAAATACGATAATGGCATTAAAATTCGTTAATTTTAATGTATAACTATTTACTATAAACAGAAAATACAGTGTATTCCCGGACTATGTTTTGTTTTCCTTGCAGATTTCAAAGAGTTAAACACATGGAAAAAATGAATTGAGGATGGATATTGGTGGGTAAAATAAATAAAACAAATCGCTATATTTTATTTAAAAAAATGTGATTAGTTGCTTTTAGTAAAAATATTTAGTGTTTATGAATTTAAAATCTGTTTTATGTAGTTTAAAGTATTTTAAAAAGTGAATCTCTATTTAACGAATTTTCCATATAACGAACTTTTTTCCGGGATTTATCGACTTCGTTAAATAGAGGTTCGACTGTAGTACAAAAAAAAAAAAAAAAAAAAAAAAAAGACGATCTTCCTTAAACATTAAATATTCTTATTTTTAATCATAGAAAGAAATGGTGATCGCAGATTTAAATATCGTTGCAATATTTTATGTTATCCAAGCAATTTTGATTAAATCATGTAAGTGTATTTGTTACTTAATAAATTATATTTATTAATTATTACAAGGAATTTTATGAGTGCTTTAATATATTTAAAAGAAATTCCATTAGTTTTATTATTTCAGCAGTGTAGATAGCAAATAAATTTCTGACATTGATGTTTTTAGACTATGCATATTTTTATTTATTGGGGTGAATCGTAGAATACTCTACTTCTCCCCAACCTGGCGATAAATGCGCCAAAGTGGCAACCTTGGTATTTAGTATTAACTTGGTATTAAGTAGCAACCTTGGAAGTATTCTCCGGTCGCACCATTTATTATTCCGATAATTGTTAAAATGATAATATTTTTTTTTTATGATTAGAGTTAATATTTTTATTAAACTCTTTTGAATCATATCTATACGAAAAGAAAAAAAAACAAGTGGGTAAGTGTGATCACAGATCGCACAGAGGGTTTCGTTTAATATTCCTTTCAAAAAATTTATCCTTTTGAAAAATCTGTTAGTTCCAAATTTCACAACCAGGGGGCGCACTTGATTCTAAACAAACCTGTATCCGAACGAAAATCCGTTTTACATACTATCCATAGATATATTAGTCGAGGGAATTGGGCCCATAGCACCGAGATAAGTAGGCGCACCTGTCGGAAAAAAATGGAACTAAAATATGTAAGGATATGGTGCATAATATGAAAAAGGGGTGTCGGCTAAAGTTGGAAAATTTCTCGCCGGGTTAAAAGGGTGGAGGTTAGAAAAATTCCTTAAAATACACAAGTTAGAGGCCAGAGAGGCAAATAATATAAGACTAGCTGGCTTCGCCCGCTAGCAGGCCCCTCCTTTTCATGAACCACTCCTTTTTTATAAAATTTCGAAGCGAAGGAACCTCGACCTGGGTCCCGCTGCCTACGGCACAGTATAGCAGGCGTGCTGCGCACGCACTGCAAACTCTTAAAAAAAGCGTATCGCGCTCGAACGAAAGTCAAACCGGTCCCCGATGCCTTCGGCACCGTATAGCAGGCGTGCTGCGCACGCACAGCAAACTCTTTTAAAAGAGCCTTTCGCTATAACGAAAGTTGAACCTGGTCCTCGCTGCTTACTGTACCTTATAGCAGGCATGCTGCGCACGCGCTGCAAACTCTTTTTTAAAAGCCTATCGCCCTCGAACGAAAGTCGAACCGGGTTCCCGCTGCCTACGGTACCGTATAGCAGGCGTGCTGCGCACACCTGCAAAATCTTGTAAAAAAGACAATCTCGCTCGAACGAACCTCCAACCGGGTCCCCGCTGGCTACGGCACCGTATAGCAATATATAGCATCGTATAAATAATAATGTATTACCCCCAGAGACAATATTTTCTTCAACTCTTAAGGAAATACGTTGTTGGCATTGCTGGAACTGAATAGTCTGCCTAAAAAGGATCCAAAACGCACCTCATTGTCCACTACACATACAGATTAATTAAATAATAATTAATATCTCAGCTTTTAACTAAGCTATCAAGCACTGGAATTATCCGATAGCGGGCGAAGCACGTCATAATAATATATGTAATGTGAATTAACCCGGATATTTAATCAAAAGTATTTCCTTTTCCCCTCTCCCCCTTTCCATTGACACAAACTTAACAAATAAAAAAACGCTTTTGCCTCCCCTCGAAAGGTATACCTGTCTGATAGAGCTGAACCTCGCGCAAATTGATAGATTTCCTAATTTAAATTATTTCGTGGCTAAAATAGCACGTGCCGCCATTTTTTCATTAGAGAGAAATGAAACCGATTAATTAAATAAATAATTGATATCTCAGCTCTTAATTAAACTATCTCTTTGAACCGGGTATGTATGAAATGTGAGAGAGATTTCCAACCCGGATGTCAAAAAATTTAATCGAAAAATTTAATATTTAAAAAGTTTAAATTTCGTATTAGACTTTCCTCCCCTTAAATTTCTCCCGCGCCAATATGTCTGAGAGATGACGACAGCTGCGTTCCGGTGAATGGAAATCTGTTTTCATTGTCTTTTCAAATACAGAAATTAAATTTTTATCGATCGATTTTTAGTGGATATTTTGCGTTTTAACCTATGCAGAAATTTGAAATTTATACCAAAATTAAGTAGAATTTTTTCCGCGTGTTTCTACACCTGTTACGAGATTGTACGACCGATACTTCGGCAGATGCAATTTTGCTTTTTAAACGTTCACTTCATTTATTGCTTAAATTACTCCGTGGTAACCCTGCATCGGCTGATTTGACGGAGCATCCGCTGAATTTACAGGCAACCCTTAGGAGAAACTGAGGAGGATTTCAATAAAGTGCGTTCGCACCTGCGTTCAAAAGGTTGATTGGTTAATTTTAGAATTTAATTAGCCCGTAATTCGGTTAATTAGCGACTTTTTCAAAATTTTATGATTTGTTGTTTGATGTGAGGTGTTCAGCTATAAGTACACAAAATTTCAAGTCTCTAACATGTATAGTTTCTGAGAACGGACTCTGTGACAGACAGACAGACTGACAGACGGACGGACAGACAGAAGAGCGAGATGAATAGGGTTTCGTCAGATGAACGAAACCCTAAAAAATGTAAACACGTTGGAATTCTCTGAACCCTGCCCAGAGCGGTTTGATTGGTTCTTGTCGTTGAAGTTACGGCCAGAGTCAAATTTCTGTTTTGGGCAGAGTATCAGAGTCCTCTGGCAAGCAACTTCATACATTAAAAGCAAATCGGTCTGCCGGTGGTAGCATCTAAGTATGCCTTGCAAAAAGTAATGCTTTGGAAATCGAACAATGAAAATCTGCGTAGATACCGTGAAATGCAACTGATTGGTCAGAGCTTTATGACGCTATAAGGGAGATTACCAAGGTCTCTCTGTCACCAAATGTGACGCCAACTTAGCGCTATTTCCAGTATTTCGCCAAATTTCCATAGACTCCCATTGAAATACAATAGGGTTTACTTGCATGCAGGAAATCAACAAATTGAGATATTTCAATGCTACAAAAACTAATATTAGCTTATGAATAGAGCTTAATTGAACTATTTACATTATTTTTAAGCACAAACAATAATTTGGGGTTGGCTAGAAAATAGAAATTGCTTCGCTATAGCGAATGGAATAGCTAAGCGATTACGCGGGGGGTTAGTGAGCGTAGCGAGCAGGGGGGCGGTACCCCCCTAGTTCTGCAAAAAGAAAAAAAAATATATATATATACGAGAAGCCAACCAGCCCTGAAGAGCGGAAGAAGAAGACAGAAGACCACAAGAGGCTAAGTATAAGTTAATTAATATCAGTTAATAAGTAATAGTTAAGTTATAATACTAAGTTAAGTTATAATAGGGACTAGGCTAGATAATGGGGAGAACATTAACAGCTAAAAGGGTGATAAGTTACAGCTTAGTTATAGGTCTTGCGTTAATAGTTAAAAGTTGTAATTTTAGCATTTAGTTTCTCTAGCTTCTCTGCATCGCGGCCCCATCCCACTTAAATTCAAGACGCGCTACTCATTTGAGATTTCTTTTTCTAGGTGCCACGATGCACATCACAGTTAAGCGTAGTTCTCCTCAATGGGTAAAATCAACTAGCAGTTTAAAGCAAAAAAGCCAAAGCATAATAAAAGTATCAAGGTCAAATATTAAGTCTCATTATAAACACCAAGTTAAGTGGGTAAGAGTAGTTAGAATGACGTTATAGTATTAATATTCCTAATTGATTAAGTATTAAGATTAAGTAAGTTGATTATTAAGTAATAAGATTAATAAGTATTACAGTTTAGTTCATTTAATGTAGTAATTGTATTAATAAATATCTGATGGCTAACAATCCATTATCTTCCAGCTTCCCCCCAGGCCCTGCCGGGCGGCCGGCCAGGTTGACAACTCGGGGGAGCATTCTCCCCCCCTGTTTTTTTTTCTATTTTTCTTCAGTTCGCCTTTTTATTAGGTGCAATAGGACTCTGTCCGCACGAGCTACCGGACCCGCTCCAATGAGACAGCCCACGGGGCCAGTTTTTCCCCGGATGGGGTATGGTAGGAAGGCGTAGTCTCATGTCCCTTGCAACGTTAAGTTTGCCTAACAATTCGGCCCCAAAAAATAACTCATGGTGCAAATTGTCTATCTGCGCAGCCCCATCCTTTGTTTTCTCTACCCCCCCTCCCCCCCATTCAAAAAATAATCATTTTAATTTGACAAGTATGCATCAACAATTAGGCTTCAAAAATTCCATGCAATCCCATTTAGATCGGGCAGCGGTGGCCAAGCTGGTAGAACATTATACTCGTAGCCGTTGGTCACGGGACCCAGGCTAACTGCCGGCTAAAATTCCGTCATGTACGCTAACGGCGCCTGGTGCATGTAAAATCCGTCGTGTGTGCAAAGTCCTCCAAGTTACCTGTGAATTATACCTCTGAATGTGCTTTGCCAGGTGAAGGTCTCGTCATCTGATCAAGGTTTTAAACTACGAGATCAACTTGAGTAGCAATGTGCAGGTGCCAATCAACAGGATATAACGTTAAGGAACCGGCAAAACAAAGTAAACACAAACGAGCAGTAGGCGCTGCAGATAGGAGGACGATGGATCCCGTCTCCCTCTGCAGCGATTCGTTTACCTAGCAGTTCGGCCCAAAATTATCCCTTCAGCGGTAAATCTTAGTTTTTCGGCCATTTTAATTTTTATTTTCCCTCAAAATTGCCCCCTTCTACAGCTAAGAAGTTTACCACCCTTTAGGCATCAAAAAATAATCCAGCCCTTTTCCAACTTGCATGGCAAGTACGTGGTGTTCGGCAACAATCATAGTTTTGCAAAGTGCAATAAACAACCTAGACTCATCAACTTGGCTTAGTATAGTCGGCCCGGGTGCTTGCTGGTGTGGTCCGCCGCCTGCGGCGATCTGGCGTATGTACTTATATGTGGCGTATGTATGTATGCGCCCTCCTTTCCAGGCAATTACAAACCCGTTCAGCTGGGTTAACCCCGGTAGGTAGGGGCATGGTCAGTAGTCTCCGAGACGCCGATGGACAATAGAACTACGAAAAATCAAGAAAAGTATACAAAAATCGCTATCACAGAGCACCTTTACCGCACGATGTTTCCAAATTCAAGGAGGGCCTGTTGGCTAAAGCCAAAAACATGCACCAAAAACTTGGTTCAAATGTATGCATAATTTTATACACTTTTCGATTGTACAATAAAAAAAAATGGCACACACATCGCTATTATAGCGCCCCCCCCCCCCCCCTACGGCAGATTTTTTTCAAATTCAGGGAGGACTTGTTTACCACAGCCAGAAACGTACACAAAAAATTTGGTTCAATTCTATGCATACATTCATACACTTTTCGATGGTACAATATGAAAATGGCACAGAGATCCAATTATAGCTCTCCCTTCTGGTGGAATTTTTTCAAGTTCAGGGAAGACTTGCTTGCCATAGCCAGAAACATACACAAAAAATTTGGTTCAATTCTATGCATAAATTCATATACTTTTCGATGGTGCAATAATCAAAATGGTACAGACATCGCAATTATAGCACTCCCTTCCGGCGGATTTTTTCCAAGTTCAGGGAGGACCTTCGTGCCATGACCAAAAACAAACACAAAAATTTGGCTCAGTTCTATGCATAACTTCATACACTTTTCGATGATACAATATTTAAGATGGCACAAAAATCGCTATTACAGCGCACCCTACTGGCGATTTTTTTCCAAATTAAGGAAAGACCTGCTTGCCATAGCCAAGAACTTAAAATAAAAATTTGTTTCAATTCTATGCATAACTTCATACACTTTCGATGGTACAATTTTCAAAATCGCACAAAAATCGCTATTACAGCGTCCCCTAGAGGCGAATTTTATCAAATTAAGGGAGGATCTGCTTGTCATAGCCAAAAACTTAAAATAAAAATTTGGTTCAGTTCTATGCATAATTTCATACACTTTTGAAAGGTACAATATTCAAAATCTCACAAAAATCGCTGTTACAGCTCCTCCTAGCGGCAATTTTTTTCCAAATTCAGGGAGGATCTGCTTGCCATAGCCAAAAACTTAAAATAAAAATTTGGTTCATTTCTATGCATAATTTCATACACTTTTGAAAGGTACAATATTCAAAATCTCACAAAAATCGCTGTTACAGCTCCTCCTAGCGGATAATTTTTTCCAAATTCAGGGAGGATCTGCTTGC
Source organism: Maratus speciosus (assembly GCA_963932465.1). NCBI lineage: Eukaryota > Metazoa > Arthropoda > Arachnida > Araneae > Salticidae > Maratus > Maratus speciosus. The sequence goes on along the minus strand of OZ010795.1, from coordinate 122,340,232 downwards.
TATAGCCAAAAACTTAAAATAAAAATTTGGTTCAATTCTATGCATAACTTCATACACTTTTGGATGGTACAATATTCAAAATCGCACAAAAATCGCTATTACAGCGATTTACAGCGCGAACATAAACAAAATATAATGTGCAAGATGTATTAGCTATATGTATAGAGCAACTTTTGTAAAATTCTAAAAATATGGCCTGAAAATTGAATAGAATAAGCTTGACATCCATTGTTCCGCAAGTAAAAAGGGGGAGGGGCTGTATATAATATAGTAGTGCGTGCAATATTGTGTATTGGCAATAGTGTGTCGCATATATTATATTTAGATACAGCTGCTCATCATTTTGCTTCCTTTTGGGAATAACGGATTTCAAGCTTATTCTATTGATGAGCACTTTTAGAATTTTCAAGGTATATTTTTGAGATTTTCACAAAAGTTGCTGTATACATTTATCTTATACACTATATGGCCAAAGATGACCGATCACTTGCGATTTTAGACGTTTTGATAAATATCTAGAAAAATACGGGAGGAATTCGCCTGAAACTGCAGGTGTATAAACAGTATAGTGTATGTCATATATTTCCACGAAGATGCAACCTGCAACCACATAGGAAACCATCAACAAACTGAAAAAAGAATGAATATCTTTACGATAACCCTGTAAAAACTAATGTAGCAAAAGCGTTCAAACACGAGATTATTAATAAGTGGCTTATTGTAATATACTGTGTTTATTGTTATGAGAATAGCATGTTTACTCGTAGAGAAATTAAGGTTTTTATAAAAACAGCCCAAATTTCGCCAAGTTTTTTGCTTATAATTTGCAGAGTTCTTAATATAAAAAAAAAGTTCTTTTCAGAAAATATGAGAAACGATATTGTACATAATAGTTTGCAATCAGAATTGAAAAATAATAAAAATTGGATGAAAAATGAGCAGGTTTACTAAAAAATGTTTCACTGCGCATGCGCAAATGCAATCAAAATACAATGTGCATAATGAATTACCTAATTATATAGAGCAACTTTTGTGAAAGTCTCAATATCATAGCTTGAAAATTCTGAAAATTATCGTCGATAGAATAAGCTCGAAATCCGTTGTTCCCAAAAGGAAGCAAAAAGATGAGGTGTTGTATCCAAATATAGTAGTATGTGCAATATTGTGTACGATATCCTGGCACTAATCAACAGATATTTCATACGACCCCTGATATTTTTCCTTGTTTTTAGGAACAACGGATTTCGTGTTTATTCTGTCCACCATTATTTTAAGAATTTTCAAGCTATGATTTTAAGACTTTCACAAAAGTTGATCTATTATATACTTAGCTAATAGATTATGCACATTATTTTTTGATTGCATTCACGCATGCCCAGTGAAACATTTTTAAGTAAACCTGCTCATTTTTCATCCAATTTTTATTACTTTTTAATTCTGGTTGCAAAGTATTGTGCACAATATTGTTTGTCATATTTTCTGATTTTTTTTTTATTTTTTTAATTTTTTTTTTATTTAGAACTCTGCAAATTACAAGCAAAAAACTTGGCGAAATTTGGGGCTGTTTTTACAAAAACCTTAATTTCTCTACGAGTATAGATGCTATCCTCTTAAAAATGAACACAGTATATTACAATAAGCCATTTATTAACAATCTCGTGTTTGAACGCTTTTGCTACATTAGATTTAACAGGGTTACCCAAAAGATATTCGTTTTTTTTTCAATTTGTTGACGGTCTCCTATGGGGTTTCAGGAAAAAAATCTTCGAGGAAAATTATGACCTATACTATACTGTTTACACACCTGGATTTTCAGGTTAATGCTTTATGCATTTTTCTAGATATTTAAGAAAATGTCTAAAATCGCAAGTGATCGGTCACCTTTGGCCATATAGTATTGTACATTATGTACATTATATTTTGATTGCCTTCGCACATGCGCAGTGAAACATGATTTAGTAAATCTGCTCATTTTCGATCCAATTTTTATTATTCTTTAATTCGGTTGCGAGTTATCGTGTACAATGTTGCTTGTCATAGTTTCTGAAAATAACATTTTTTTTTTTTTAATTAGGTACTCTGCAAATTATAAGCAAAACACTTGGCAAAATTTGGGACTTTTTTTATAAAAACTTTAATTTCTCTACGAGTATACATGCTAACCTCATAAAAATAAGCAGAGTTTATTACAATAAGCCTCTTAATCATGTTCTACAGTTTGGAAGCTTTTGCTGGATTAGTTTTTATAGGGTTATCCAAAAGACATTCGTTTTTTCAATTTGTTGACGGTCCCCTATGCGGTTTCGGTAAAAAATCTTCGAGGAAATATATGACCTGTATTATTCTCTTTACACACTTGGAGTTTCAGGATAATTCCTTATGTATATATATTTTTAAATATTTAACAAAGCGTCTAAAATTGCAAGTGACCGACATCAATGGCCTATAGCGTATACTAAAGGTAAACAAATTATAAGGAATGCGTGTCATGTCAAGATTTTGTTCTATGCAACAATAATTTATCTTATAAATTTCACAATAATTCTGCAAACGTGTTTTAAATACCAAAATCACCCTAACATACAAAACAACAGGGAGAATTTGTGCCAATCTCTCGACTGCAAACTGAACGACGTGTTGCGATCAGTGTTGGGCACGTTCACAAAAATAATGAACTAATTCAAACTCAAACTCAATTTCTCAAAACTGAGTCAAGTTCACGCTCAAATTCAATTTTTTTCAAACGAACGCGTTCAACTCAAACTCACTTATGAAAGTGAACGAAGGTCACTAAAAACTCGATTTTTCTTTCTTTTTTTAATATATTAGAACTTCGACGTCCAAATTTACAAAATTTTGTGAACTAATCTTTTGATTTTTCCATTTAAGGGTCTTCATGGGCCCGGCCTAATTTTCCTTCTCGACATTCGGCCGGAGCTTGGTTTGGGGTTTCTAATTTTCTAGAAGTTCGGACCGAGATGGGCCGGGACTACATTTATTTTCCGGCCCAAGTCGTGGTCGGACTGCATTCTTCTTGAGGTTTGAACAAGCAGAAATTTTCAGTTCCGCTTTCAACCCAGCTCATATGAAAATAATTGGACCTCCACGAATCTGGCCTGCCCCGTAATCAGTAAAATTTGGACCGGCACAACTTTTTTTTTTCAAAAAATGCATGTATTTTTAAATCGCTGTTATTCCCCAATTAAAATTGATATCATTTGTTTTTATTATTTCTTAAGATGGGTAGGTGCATTTCTAGGCAATAAAATTAAAGTATGGTAAAACCTGCGGAAAAAGAACTTGAATATGACGGAATTCTGTGTTCAAGGAAAAAAAAATGTCGATCTATGTAAATTGAGAATAACAATACTTGCGAAAAGAATATAATGCATTTACAACAGATGAAGAACCTGTTCATTGGGGAGCCTGCCCATAACGGAATTTTCTTCTTTCCTATGCAATTCCGTCTTAAAAGATTTTATTGTATAGAATTTTTAAAATTTTTAAATCTCCAAGCCATAGAATGTGGATTTATATTAATGATAACTGTGACATTTACATATAATCCGATGCATTTAAAAAACTTTTGTAATACTTTTTTTAAAAATGAAGAATATAAACATGAAATAAAACGATAAAATATGTATTTTTTGTTAGAACTTCTCGTACGAGATAATTTTAACCTTATAGGCGTAAAAAATCTATGTTCAGCTTGATCGGGCCGAGCCGAACCCAGCCGATTAATTTTTTGTGCAGGTTGGGCCGAACTTTTAGCTTTTATACCCTCATTTATATTCAATAATTTTTTTGAACGGGCCAAGCTCGGCTCGGAGCAGTTCTGGTCGAACTTTGAACTTTTATACCGAGCTAAAAGAAAAATTGTCTACTGATCGCACTCGGATTGAAAATTTCTTTCCGCTCGCCTATTTATATTTTTTAATGAAATAATTGTATATAACAAGAAAGAAAAAATAAAATTTAAATCTAACGAGCACAGGAGATATATTTTCAAACGGTCAATGGTATTAAGAATTTATTTTTATCATTTTGTTTTTTATAATTTTTCATTCATACAAAATGGCGACGGTGTAATACCCGGTAGTAGAAAGTTCAAGACGGGAGATGGGCATCGCAGATTTTCTTTTGTATTTTGCGAATTATCTTTCCATAACCTTTATTTCGCTTTCTAGTAGTACTTAGTGCAAAATCTTAAGATTATTATTAATAAAATGAATAAAATGCATAAAGGCATCACAGGTAAGTGATTGTTTGGTTAATTAACCCTTCAGTTGTAAAATATTTTACCTGCAGATTATTTTTTGCCTCTGAATAATCTGTCGCAGTAACTTGGGGAAATTTTCTGCTACTGTAGTGTAATAATTAGAATTATATATTTAGTTTTCATTGATTATTTTATGTGTACAAATAAGTAGTATTTTATATGAACAAATACCGTCTCGGAGGGATCATGCCGGCCATCTGCATTTTGAAATTTAATTACATTTTATTTGTCACTAATTTTGAAAATAAAAAAGGTTAACTTTATTCACCTTAAATAACTTAAAATAATTAAACACAAAGAGAAAGAATAGTAAAAAATTCTTTTGTCATCATATATCTGCTTCTCAGCCTATCCTTAATCCCCATAAAAGACAAATTTTATTTATTTATTTGAATTCGTGCATTTTAAATTTATATTATATGGTAAGACGAAAAAAAATGAATTGTTTCACTTTCTAATAAAAAAATAAAATAAAAAAAGTAAGGTATAAACGTATTATTCAATACTATATATTTCTTAATTGTTAAAATTTCTGAAATGCTAATGTGACTTTATATATTTAAAACTGTCTTGTTCGAGGAGTTCTAAAAAAATTCCTAGTTTAGTTTATTTCATGTCTGTATTCTTCGTTTTAGAAAACCGACCTGAGCTGCCGACTACAGCAAGAACATTTAATACAAAATTCTTGTTCCCTTTCCCCTGGATTTTGTTCAACCGAGAACTGATAAAAGTTAAATGTCTGCATAAGGTGGGAAAATGTCCCTTTCATTTTTGCATATGAATACATAAAATTTGCACGTTTAATTCCTTAAGAATCTGAAAGTTTTCTTTTGCCCATGAAATTAACGTATATTTTTATAAATTATTGCTCCTCGATTATGGCCCTTCATAGACTAAGTCTTGAAAATTAGATTTTAACACTTAATTTGACAGCATTTTCTCAAAAATCTTTGGTTATAGAAAAATGAAAAACTGTACAATTTATTACTGTCTTAACGAGAATTATGCAAATTTTTTGAATTTATAAATGAAAATGAATTAAACATAGATTGAAAATTTATTTATTATTTTAAAAATTAAATTCTTTTTAAAATCAATAATTTATTTATAAATTATACAACTTCCCATTTCTAATTAAAGGAAAAAAATGTCAAAACTAGCAATTTGTGAAGGCCCCATGGCTCTTCTATTGCTCTCGCATAAATCCGGACCTATGCATCATTTTCTTAAAGCCAGGTCTCTTTCCTTTTCAATCCACAAAGTTACATATATTGTATGCAATGTAAAAAAAATTTCGGAAGGTTCCGGAAAAAAGTGGTGGCATTAAAATGTTGCGGCTTTTTGCTGTTACGTTTACATTCCAATTTTTCAGAAACATTCCATAATATATACTCCGAAACCTTTCATATGAAAATACTAAAATATTTTGATATGAAAGGTTTTGGAGTATTTATTATGGACTGTTTCATTTCTTTCTTATGAAACGTAACAGCAAAAAGCCATGGCATCTTAATGCCACCACTTTTTTCTGTAACCTTCCTAAAAATTCAGATACGAAGACATAATATAATAAACATTTAGATAAATGTATTTTTTATTTCTATCTTATTCTACTCTAAAAGAATACAATATTGATCAGTAAGCAGACGAAATTTTTACAATAGATTAAAAATATTAAAAAACTTTTACGAACATTGCATACCAAATTCCGCACTCCACACACACACCCGAAAAAAATCAAAGATCCTAGGTCCATGGGCCATTTGCCCCATGTTTTAATTATTTAAAAAAATCAGACTTTGATCTTTTTCCGTTTGCATCAAAAAATTACAAAATTTGCATTTTGATAATTTTTTATTTTGATACATTTATAATAATATTTTGCAGTTTTCACAATAAAAACACACATTTTTATTCCGAATAAAATCATGAATGACACGTATTTCACAGAAAAAAAAATGCTTCAACTTTAAAGAGCTATTACTCTTACAGTTTTGATAGTAGAAAAATGAAACTTTTTTGTCTTACTTCTTAGGATATTTTTACTAAATATAAATTGTAGGACCGGGAACCATATAAAAATTTAAATTTCATATTATTTTAAGAAATGTTTTTATTGAACCAAATCACTTTTAAAATACTTCTGCACTCAAATCCAAGAGGGCAACTTTATGACATAAGTTTCAATTTATTTTTATTCGGAAATGCATGAAACTATCAGGTGTTGTTGTTCAAAAACTATGTCATCGAGCGTGATTTTTTTTTTTTTTTTTTTTTTTTTTTTTGCAAACGCAATAGATCTTTCAGAGAATGGTGTCAAAGTGAATGTTTTAAATTGAAATTCCGCGCGAAAGTAGAATAATCTCTCAAGAAAAGGCGAAAAAACGTATTTGTGACGTTTTATTGATCAAAAAATGGAAAACAGTTCAATTTGAAATCGCTTCCATAGTCGGGCCTTCCAATTTTATATATTTCCGTTAAAAAATGAATTTGTAAATGTGTCAAAACGTTTTGCACTTGTTCAACAGAGCAGTTGAGAACAGCCTTAAAATATTTTTGTAATTGGAACTATATGTCTATGCCTTACGGCTTAGGAATTAGCTATTGCAAACGGTTGAGAGTGGTCACCCTGTATAGTAAAACCTCCGAATAGCGGACACCACGGTGCCCATGAATTCAGCTGTTATTTGGAGGGTCCTTTATTTAGATATAAAAGCTAAAACATACAAATATATAGAGTTGTTATAGGATTGAAAAGTGTTCGCTAAATAGAAGTGTCAAGGTAAAGAAGAAAATGAAACAAAGGAATGTTCTATCGTTTTTGTTTATAAAAAACAAACAAACAAAGTCCCGAAATCTGCATAAAAAGTCTGAGGGCCGGGGCCAGTCCAACACGGAAATAATGAAATCTAAGCCCTATTCGAATCTTCGGAACAATTATGCCCAGCCCTGTCACAAATCAAATGATAGAAAAATAGCACAAATTCGTGCTTCGGGTCCATTCAGACCGCCACCTTCTTCCCCCTCTCAGAATTAGGAAATATCCGAAAGGAAAGGAATATTTATTTCATATTAGAAATTTTTTAAGATCAATATGACTGCAAAATATTTCTGAAAAGGTAAATATACGATAACTGAAAGACAAACCTTCACAAACTGAGTAAATAATAATGAGTAAAATTGAAATTCATAGGCATATTGCTAAATAGATATATCGGAATTGCTGATAGTGATAACTTAGCATCTCCCCTCTCCCCCTTTCCATGGAAATATCATCCCAACAATAAAACTGTTTTCCTTTCTGTAAAATAAAATCTAAAATTTGTATTAATAAAAACAAATATACTTTCGAATATTACTTATTATCTCATACATAATCATTCTATGTACAAGATAATGTTAAACAAAGCAAAATGCTGTATCAGATAATGTCTTTGAGAGGAGACAGAGATATATAGCTTCCTAGAATCTATTTTAAAGACACGGCAAAGGATTTTCTTAGAAAAAAAGTACAATTGCCTCAGAATATACGATAGCGTATATTTCCTCTTCGCGCTTCAGGCAGTATTGACACTTTACAAGATCCGAAATAAGATCATAAACAAATCAATCTCATACCTGACATGTTTTTAGCAGGCACCCTCCCACACCCCTAAATAGTGGTATAGTACATCGTAGTTAAGGATGAGTTAACGTTACTTACTGAATAGCCAACATCCGGTTCTTTCTTTTCTTTTTTTTTTCTTCTCTTCCTTTTCAAACAGGGCAATAAAAATGTGACCAAAATGGATTGCGATGGGATAAAAGTTGCGTTTTTTTTTTTTTTTTTTTTTTTTTTTTTAAATCTTGATTCGGTATTAGGGCCGAAACTAGGCGAAGAGACAGAAGAGTCACGTACCCCAGGCACCAGAACGAAAGGCGAAGCTCCAAATGAAAATCTTGTTTTTCGTTTTTTTCTCCAGTTTATGTTTACTGTTTAGCACGATTGTTAAAATTGTCCTTTCTGGTGTACGTCAAAGAATAGAAAAATCAAAGGATGATACGGGATAAGAATCCTGTATAAAGCGGAATTTTTTTTCAGTTCCTTTCGATTCCGTTTTTAAGGTTTTAATGAATGAATATTTGAGATAACTAATTAAGTAGTTCAGTTTTGCATATTTTATGATTACATATTTTACATTTTAAAATAAGTCGGATATTAGAAACAGTAAAATTCTCTTTGAAAAAAGCTTAGCGGAAGATGGGGAAGGGGCCGCCAAAATACCTGTTTGCCCCGGGTGCAAAAAAGGCTATTTTTTGGCCCTGTTTTTCCTAGTATTACTGCTCTGCAAAGCATTCTTTTAAAATTCATCATATTTTCACTAATAAAATATTTCTTAGGTGTGCAGTCGGAAGTCTGGGGGCTTCATTATCCCCCTGGACTCCCCTTCTTGAGCCCAAGCCCATGTCACACACATGTAGCGTGTGTGTGTGCATAAATTATCACAAATATGATACGTGTGTGTGTGTATCAAAAATAAAATGCTGGCAATATTTTTCATATTCAGAGAGAAGAAAAAAGTTCTTAACTGTACCGTAAAGGTATAGTAATCTCTGAACACATTTCTTACACATTTTATTTCTCATGTTGTAATTTGAATATATACTCATTGATACTCAATTACGTATTTATTTTCATCTGAACCATAGTTGTGCTCAAACTTTTTGCGAAAATCCAAACAACCTGACTTTGAAAAAAACCCAACTATGGAAGCAAAATTAAAATCATTTAAGACCGAAAACAGAGGGTAGCCAACAGGTTCTTCTCTCAAAGCTGGTAGACGGAAGGCGCTGGATTCGAACTCAATCGCGGACGTTGGCCTAATCGTTCGGAGTTTATCATGGTCTTTGAACCTGGGTTTTCCTTGCGTAAATACGGGTTAGATTCCCTTAGAAAGACACCCCCGGAGGCCACCCCCCCTTTCCGGGCCATATCCCCCATGTAGATAATCGGCCGTCGTAAATAACACGAACACCGCCGAAAGGAAAAATTTATGGACAACCTGATCCGATGAACTCTATTCAAAAATCCCGAGATGTACACCATACAAAGGTTTTACTATACTTGAATATTAAAGAATGAATTGTATGAATATTAGAATTGTAAAGACTTGTTCTTTTCTCTATAAAAAACATAAAATAGGTATTAGCGACATAATTGTAGATTACTTTTCATAATTGGATTAAAACATAGTTTACTTTCCTCTCATTTCAAGCTCGGTCGGGTTGAGAGTGCAGCTTATTCTTTTCGTCGGGTTCCTTTCGGGTTTTGAGTTCAATTCAAATGAAATTTTCGGATTCGGGTCGAGCTCTACCTGACCCGCGCATGACTATCTCTAAACATCTGAAAAAAAGGTACAATTTATTCGTCGTAAGTTACGCATAAATGTTAAACACCAAGAATGTGAAGTTATCGACACGGCGCTTTACACTCTGAACATCCCATGGAAGACTCTTTTATTTGTGTTTTTCTTTTTACGTTTATCCGTTCGAAATGTATTTTAAATATTGACTTCAGGAGGCCAAGTACAGTTCTGAGCAAATCTGGTTTTATCCGGCCCGAATCCAAAAAATTCCATTTGAAGTCAATCATCAACCCTACCCGAATCCGAAAAGAAATTTCTTCGTCTCACAAAAACAACCCGATAAAAAGTTTTTCGACTATCCGCAACACGACATATTTCAGTCTGCACTTGATTCGAACCCGAAATATTTCAACCAGCAACCCGAACAGAACCTGAAATGAAAGGAAAGCAAATCATGTTTTAATGCAATCATGGAAAATGATCTATACTTATATATCTAGTGAAACCTATGAATAGCAGACACCTCCGGATCGTTGAATAGAGTGACTGTGGATTGGGCTCACACTTCAATAATTCTTATTGGCCAAATTTCAAATTGTTTGCTAATCAGATTGTTGAGATCTTCAAAAAGTTTGAGCAGAGTTATGTTCTAGAAGAAAATTGAGTATATATTCTATTTAGTGTTTGAGAAATAAAATGTAAGGGAAGATGGGGTACAATGAAACAAAATTTACTATTTTTTTTTCCTATCCACAATTTTGCATGCACAAAAATATAATTAATGCATATTTTAAATCTTGTATTTTCCCCATCTAAATAAATTTTTATTAGGTTCTAAACAATATTTTTATGCTTGAAAAATAACAAAAAATAAATGTCTTACAGTGTTTTATTGTACCCCGTATGCCGGGGTACAATGAAACACTCCAAATGATGGAAACAATTTTCACCCAGTATAGTTTATTTTATGAAAAATGAGATAAATACAAAAATAAAACTAGATTAATAAGGAACTTGATAAAAAATATTATAGTCTAAGATGAAAAATGAGAAAATTCTATTAGTTTAAGAAATACCTTTCATTTTATATTAAATTGGCTCAATTCAGTTTAAAAATTTTTGCTTATATTTCAGTTGCTCCTGAAGGAATATGTGGTGGTAGTTTCAACACAATGAGTTTTTTTTTTTTTATCTAAGTTTCTAAAAAAAAAAAAAAAAAAAAAACTAGGTTGGAGTTTTTTTATATCAAGTACTTCACATTTGACTTCATTTAAATGCATGGTTTCTCCAATGGTATATATTTCCTTATGTTTCCATTTATACGGATACTGCTTGTGCCATACATGTTGTGTGTGGATATCTCATTCTTATTACCTCGATGACCAGCTGGGCCTGGAAAAAAAATCTGGATCATCATCAGAGTCTCTAGCAGGCAGAGTTTGTTTTCAAAACAATCCCTTCTTAGCTTTTTTTTCTCTTTCTATTTTTTAATTGCTTAACAAGAGCATTTTTTACTGACCTGGTTAGAGCAAAACTCTTTTTTTTTCTGTTTTCCTACTCTTACTTCTAATATATTCTATTTACTACTTTTATTACTATAATAAAACATGTTTCATTGTACCCCGTCTGCAAGTGTTTCATTGTACCCCGCACTGAGGTTACTAAATAAAAATTTATTTTCAAACTTCTAAGTTTTATTTTTTTTAGTTTGGTTTTGGAGGTATGAAGACAACAACCCAAAGATAACAATATCTAGAAAAAATAATTATTACATATAACAACAAGGAAAAAGAAACAAAATTACTTTTAGTAAAGAAAGTTACTTTCAATGGTGTAAAAGCAATAATCTTCTATTGCTACTGTTGTAGAAGTGTAAATGTATCCAAATCACATCAGTAATTGGAACATATAGTTGTACAACATATATACAAACTGCAACTCTCTATGACAAATTTGATTGATTTTACAAGTAATGTTTCATTGTACCCCGTCTTCCCCTATATAAGAAATGAAATCATAGATTATTCTTTCTTTACGGTACAGTTAAGAACAATTTTTTCTTTATATAAAATATATCATTAACAATTCGTTTTCGACACACACAAAACACATATATAATGTTTGCGATAGTTTCTGCACAGGTAGACATATTATGTGCGTATAGATTGTAAGATGTCCAGTATTCAGCGGTAAAAGCAGTACAATGCAAATATATAATTGTGTTAAAAATTGAAAATTGTTTGCTAAATAGAAGTCTCCGTTAACTTTTTTAACCACTATACAGGTCAAAAACAGAGTTACTAAATCTGGCGGATTTTGTATTAAAAAATTTCGAGTTAGCACCATAAAATTTTTAATTCTAATTTTCTTTCACTTTATTCACGAAATATTCATACCCATAATAATCAAAAAATTCTATTCAAACTTTTTAGGAAGAATTTGGAATTTCATAATGATAGTTTTTATAAATAACTCATAAAATGCATCAACAGCTTGTAGTAGTGTTAATTTTTCTGTACAGATATTTATTTTTACGTCGATATGTTTAAAATTTTATCTTGTGAGAGAAGTTCAGACAAAAAAAAAATTATTACAGTCTATTTTACATGTTTATATTGTTCATTTTAAATAAAAGTGCCGTATAGACTGCATAGTATAGGGACCTCCGCTACAAAATACTGTTTCTCCTACATTTTTTTTATTCTATCCTATTGTAAACTATATTGATTTTTTAATGAATCGCTATATATATGTAAATATCTGATTATTACCATTAATCCATTTACATGGCTTGGAGACTTAAAAATCTGAAAAATTCTATATCGAAAAACCTTCTATGACGGAATCACATAGGAGAGAAAAAAAATCCTTATAGTTAAGTTCCTTTTACACCAAGTCTGTCGTCTCTTCGAATGTATTATTTATTTTCAAACGGATTATTATATCCAGTTTGCACCGATGATAAAAACATTCCGTTTAAAACAGGCTTTCGTCATACACAGATTCTTATAACAGGTTTTACAGTACTGTATCACCCCAACCTAAAAATGTATATCTACTACTATTCTTTAAGGGGAATTTTATTTGTAGAATAATGGTAATTTAAAACTATTAGCATTTTCGGCAACAATTGCTGACCCAAGGAAGTTGTACAGATTTTTGAACGAGTCGGACAAAGACGGGTCAAGGATTTTCATAGAAGCAGCTGTGAGACCGGACCAGAAATTTTCGGTCTTCTTTAGGTCAGATAATTCACAGACGTCTAGGAAGAATAAAGCACAGGCCCAGTAATAAGTCCAGTTTGGCCTGGCCTTAGCTTCCAGTGAAAGCAAGCCCCAGGCACGACCCAGAAAAACTGATGATCAGACTCGACTCGTCCCGAGTCTGTGTAGACCTTTGAATTGCATTTGAATGGGAAAAACGTGTTCTTAGCGGCTGGAAAAAATTTAAATTCTGAAAAAAAAATTGAGTTTGAGTTGGAAATTTCGTTCAAACTCACGGATTTTTTTAACTTTCGTTCAGCTCACGTTCGTTTATCAAAAATTGAATCAAGTTCAACTCAAAGTTCACAGAAAGTGAACTAAGTTCATGAACTTTCGTTCAGTGAACGCGCTCATACCCAACACTGGTTGCGATGAATGCTGAAAAGATAGGAATAAGGCAGGTTACCTATTCTGCTGCAAACTTCATTTCTTATTATTTTGGAGAAATTAGCTGCTTTTTTCATATCAAACGACGGACGTTGTCTAATTTTTGTCAATAATTCCAATACGTTGCAGCGAGAATTATATTGTTCGGATCAAGTTTAATGATTTAAACATTGACATAAATCAGTGGTGTTTTGTTTGTTTCTAGAATTTTTACAGCATGCACAAGTTTGAAAGATATCCTCAATTGCGTTGTTTATTTTATTTTTCATTTTATCTCTTCAGTTTGTAATTTCGCTACAATATAGCGAGGACAAAAAATACATAAATTCTAACGGTCAACCGTAGTGCTGAGTTTAATTTTATGTGTGCAAGTAGAAATTCGTAGTCCTCCAGTCATGCAAAGATACAGTTTTTTAAATCAAAATTCCAGATGTGTGATTAATTTTTCTTAATCCTTCCTAAATGAAAAAATTATAATAAAATAAATACTATTCTTAAACTATATTATTTATAAAACTCCTATAATAACTTTTTAATTATAGAAAATAAATCTAACTATATTTAGGAAAATAAATAGCGCTTTTGAATTATTGTAAAGGAGAAATGCATTTTCTATACGACATTACTTGTTAACTGCAATATTATACATCATGGTTATTTTACACAATACATTAATTTATTTTTATAGTGAAGCAGTTTTACACCGATTAAAAAAATGGTAAAAAAAAGACAATCTTGTAAATTTTAAATGTCCGTACCGAGAGAATAACTCCTAAATAATATCCAATGGTTATGAATCTTTCTGTAGCCATTTTATCAAATGCATAACAAAAGTTTATAGCTACAGACAGTGGCGCAGCCACGGGAGAGGTTTGGGGGTTAAAACACCCCCCCAGAACTAAGAAAAATTACTATAATTGCCTCTTATATGAATCAAAACCAAAATTAATTTTTAAACGTTTTGGCGTTTTTCGAAATCCGCCGCTTTGAGAAATAAAACTCTATTCAACAAAGTGATTCAATTAAACGGCGAAAATTCTACTTAAAACTGTGAAAGCGCATATTACATGCATTGGTTTTGTGAAAATTGGTTATTTGGACTAAGTCACTTTTTTGAGAGGTCTTATGCTAAAAGAATGATCATTTCCTGCCACAAATACGCTTTGAGTTTAAGTATTATACAATGGGCTATTTTTTAATTGCACTTCAGTCTTTGTTCCATGTTCGAAACAATAATAGACCATCGAATTTCAGAAAAACATGAAACATATACTTTGCAGATCACTCTCATTTTCAAACGCCCTGTTTTACGCTTTTTGCTCCCAATTATATCTAAGACCAAGCTTTTCACGTACCCAAGTAAAAATCATTGTAAAATAAGAATTTAAAAAGTTGTAACTATAAAATTGTAAAAAGCTTTTTTTGATTGTGATTGAACAAATTATCGCAATCAGTGTGTCTTTCGAACCATTTGTTCCTTAGGAAATCTGTACACAAATTTAAAGAATGCATTCCATTAGTTAGTAATGTAGCAACGAGTAATGGTGCTTGCTCTCGGAGAAGCATTGCCACCCTTGTCACGTAGGAAAGAAGCATATATTGTAATTTCATTGAGTTATAGATAATATGTCTGTGAGTATGGATTTTGAAAAGAGAGGTGTTAAATGTAAAACATTTTCTTAGACTATATAAAATATAATTATACACAATTTTATGCTAATCATGCATTAATTTAAATTAATAAGCATATTGTTAAAAATCTGAAGTTTTAGCTTTATAGTCACTCGCTATTATAGAAAACGGTTACTTGAATATATTATGGAATATTCTCATTATTTTATATTATTCTTATTCTACCTTAAAAGTAACCACCATGTCAAAAACCAATCTTCTATACCAACTACACTATATGGCCGAAGGTGACCGGTCACTTGCAATTTTAGACGTTTTGTTAAATATCTAGAAAAATGCATGAGTAATTAACCTGAAACTGCAGGTGCGTAAATAGTATAGTATACATTCATATATTTCCGCGAAGATTTTTTTTCCCGAAACCCCATAAGGGACCGTCAACAAATTGAAGAAGAACGAATATCTTTTGGATAACCCTTAAAAACTAATGTAGTAAAAGCGTTCAAACTAGAGATTAATAATAAGTGAGTTATTGTAATATACTGTGTTCGTTTTTATGAGGATATCACGTATACTCGTAGATAAATTAAGGTTTTTATAAAAACAGTCCCAAATTTCACCAAGTTTTTTGCTTATAATGTGCAGAGTTCTTATTATAGAAAATGTTCTTTTCAGAAAATATGACAAACAACAATGTACACAATACCCTGCAATCAGAATTAAAAAATAATAATTGAATGAAAAATGAGTGGGTTTACTAAAAAATGTTTCACTGCGCATGCAATCAAAATATAATGTGCGTAATGTATTAGCTAATTATATAGAGCAAGTTTTGTGAAAGTCTCAAAATCATCTGAAAATTCTGAAAATTATCGTCAATAGAATAAGCTCGAAATCCGTTGTTCCCAAAAGGAAGCAGAAAGATCAGGGGTTGTATCCAAATATAGTAGTTCGTGCAATATTGTGTATGGTATCTTGACACTAATCAACAGATATTTGATACAACCCCTCTTCTTTTTGCTTCTTTTTGGGAACAACAGATTTCGAGCTTATTCTATCGACGATAATTTTCAGAATTTTCATTTTATGATTTTGAGACTATCACAAAACTTGCTCTATATAATTAGCTAATACATTATGCAAATTATATTTTGATTGCATTCGCGCATGCGCAGTGAAACAGTTTTTAATAAACATCCTCAGTTTTCATCCAATTTTTATTATTTTTCAATTTTGATTGCGAAATATTATGTACAATGTTGTTTGTCATATTTTCTGAAAAGAACTTTTTTTTTATATTAAGAATTCTGCGAATTATAAGCAAAAAAATTGGCGAAATATGGACTGTTTTTATAAAAACCTTAATTTCTCTACGAGTATATACATGCTATCCTCATAAAAATGAAAACAGTATATTACAATAAGCCACTTATTAATAATCTCGAGTTTGAACGCTTTTGCGACATTAGTTTTTACAGGGTTATGCAAAAGATATTAGTTCTTTTTCAATTTGTTGACGGTCTCCTATAGGGTTTTGGGAAAAAAAATTCGCGGAAATATATGACCTATTCTATACTGTTTACACACCTGCACTTTCAGGTTAATTCCTCATGCATTTTTCTAGATATTTAACAAAACGTCTAAAATCGCAAGTGGCCGGTCACCTTTGGCCATATAGTGTATATCGCACAAACCGCAGTTTTAGAACGTTTTTTGCTCTTGCATCCTTTTAATTTCTAATTTTTGGAAAACTGTTCTTGGTGATCAATTACGTTTCTAGAGTAACAGCCATGCCAAACTTAATGTATCTAGCTCTAACAATTCCTAATAAATCATAATTAAGGCTATATAATGCTGCTAACATTGTCTAGGGATAATGCGTGAGTAAAATACCGTGCAAAAAGACGTCCGTCTGACATTAGCCTTAGATCGTTTTCAGACCGTTTTCCGCTCATTTCATCCTTTTTAAATAGATTTTTTTTTTAATTTTAGGAACCGTTCTTGAGCATTTATACATCCCAAAAGTTATCACCATGCCAAATTCTAACCTTCTATACAAAATGTATCACACAAATCGCAATTTTAGAAAGTTTTTTTTTTTTTGCTCTTGCACCCTTTAAAATTTCGAATTTTTAAAAAACTGTTCAGGGCATGCATTTAAGTCTCCAAATTAACAATCATGCTAAATTCCATGTTTCTAGCCGTTGTTATACCGAAGTAAAATATAGCTTTTGTTGAAACGGAGATAGTCACTATCATTTTGCCGTTATTATTAAGGTTCCACTCTAAAAAAAGTAAAAAGTTAAAAAGTAAAATCGGAATTATTATAAGATCATTCGTGCGTCTTATTTTTCTGGCGGTCAGCGGGGGAGTTGAGGGCACTCGGTGTACCTAATCGACGTAGAATTTCCCAAGGATTCTCGGTAATTATTTTCGAAAAAATGTGTCTGTAATTTGCCGAGATATTAATTAAAAACCCATGTAGAAAACTACGGTACGGATCAAAACAGTGTTGCTACATTGTGACCTCCTTTCGAAGCGTGCTTGGCACAGTGCCAAGTTTAAACTTTGTATAAGATCTTTGCTTTAGGTAAGGTGAAACATAGTGATAAGCACTTTTTATTCCAACTGAATTCAATTATTGAAGGCAAATATTAAAAAGGTAATTTATATAATAATTCCGAGACATTAAATGTCAGTAATTTTGAGACAAAAATTGCTTATAATTCAATAAATAATACATTTATAAGAAAAAAACTTTTCGATTAGAAATCATTTCAATAATTATGTCTGAATATGCTTTTATTTTTAAAAATGAATAGAAAAGTTTCACGTTATTAAGCGTACTTTTTTTTATTCCTTTAAAATTGTCCACTATTACATGAAATATGATTTACAAGTGACTTTTCGTGAGAACCTCTGCGACCTCTTTCCGAAGCGTGGTTGGTTCTCTACCAAGTTTAAACTTTGTACAAAGTCTGTTTTTAGAGGGAGAAATATTCATCGGTTTTCATTGCAGTAGAATTAAATTAAGGCATGTGGTATTGTTATGTGTATGCAAGTAAATATTATCTTTGAACATTCTGATATTTTGTATGGATCCCTTTGTATGCGAGTTAAGTTCGCTTACGACCGATTATCTTTTTAAATCCGTTCGGTAGTTCCAAATGTACCCCTACAAAAAAAAAAGGGTTACTTCTTTATAATATTAGTACAGGTACGACTTCAGTTTGAACCCGGATATTTTTAGAGAACTTCAACAATAAAAAAGATGTTTTAACGAAGTTTTCAACAGATTTACGTTACTTAATGGCAAATTCGATGTCATGTAAAGTACTGGAAGTGCACAATAAAAAAAAACAATAAAATACCATATTTAATATCAACTACATTCCAAAATATGGATTACCTGAGCACTAATTGGACGTAAATGATGATAAATTCCACCAATTTTCGTGATGTTGTTACATTTGACAAAAGCACGGTAAGTATTTATATTATATTTTGTTAAAATGGCTTCATTATTACTAAAGTTAAAAACAAGAATTCGAGATTGTCTTGGAATGAAATCCTGTGTATTTTTGGTTGAACAAGTGGATTGGAATTCTGTTATTTTCTATGCAAAAATTATTTGCTGGACTGTACACTTACAACTCTTAAAGTTTGCCTCATCATCTTTAAACACTTTTTATAAATCTAACCTAGTTTGGGGTTATTTCATTAGTGCATTTTATGTTTTCTAACTCTAATACTGTAAGCGCTGCTTAAATGAAACACAACCAATGTAACTGCAGGTAAAAAGCATTATGATTTGATTCATTAAAAAGACAGATTATATTAACCGGTGATTCAAATAACCGGCGAACACCTTTATCAAAAAACTCCCCCCCCTCCCCCCCCAGAACCGATATTCTGGCTGCGCCACTGGCTACAGATTCTAAGCAAGATAGTTACAGGAAGTATATCACAATTAATATATTAGGTGATATGAAATTGATTCTTGTAACTAATGTTTTAAATAAGCTATTTCTATTTTATCTCATTCAAATGAAATATATTTTTTACAAAATCTAATGCACATATAAGAGTTAGCCTTAGTTTTTGAATAATTAAAAATTTTAAAAACTATGAAAATATACTAGAATTCTGTCACTGTTCTTGGATGTATTTTTTTAAACCAGTTTTTTTTTTAATTTTACGTTAAAGTAGTTTAGCAATAGTTTATTATTTAATTATTAATATGATAAATGCTTCTTAATAAAATATTTTCAAAATTTGGATAATATTTAATACAAGGATAATGAATCAAAACGCATTTTAATTATAAAGGAATCTTATACAATTTTATTACACTAATTTTTTCTACATTTAAATAAAATTAGTGTTTAAACATGAAAATAACATGATAAAATTGTATCGAAAAAAGCTATTTTTGGTTCGTTTTTATTTCACTGTAATAAGTGAAGCGAATGATGATTATTTGGGTTGGGTTGGGTTGATTGTTGACGGCCGATTATCTACTCGAGGGATATAGGCCCTAGGTGGGAGTGCCCTTCGTGGTGGTCTTTCTAAGGGAACCTAACCCGTATTTACGCATGGAAAATCCAAGGCTTCGAAGAAAACCATGAAAACTTCGAAACGGTTAGGCCGACGGGCGCGATTGGGTTCGAACCCATCACCTCCCGTCTACCAGCTTCGAGAGCAGAACCTCTCAGCCACTGGTGGGGCGATGATGATTATTTGGAAGGGAATGCTTTGGAATAAAATAGTGTTATTAATAATAAAAAAAAATGAAATCGTATTATTAATATCCAAAAGTAGAATCCAATACAACAAGAAAATTTATCTCTGAATAACTTCGGTGTTAGTTAAATGTAGCTTGAAAATAAAATTCAACCGGCATTCTCTATTAAGGTTAGTTGGGGCAACGTTTGATTTTACAACGGGGCCATGATTTTACAATGTTACTCCGGAGCTTCTGACAATCCAGCTTGAAAAATCTAATGTTCATTTGAAATCAAGTGTGAACTTCTGTAAATGTATTCAGTTAGGTTCCCTCTATCAGACATAAATGCTCAAAATTACATTTTAATATTTAAAAATATAAAAATATGCATATTTCCTCTTTCTTCAATCATGGGTCCAGTTGCCCCATGAAAAGAGGGCAAGTGGAACAGGTGGGTCTATGTTCCACACGCGTTTCTTTTTTTTTCATATGGGATATCATGTCCTATTTGAAAAAGTGTAAACAACTTTAAAAATTTTAAATAAGTCAGATCATGTAAATTATATAGCAACTAAAGAGCGTTATAAGGGAAATCTTTGCTGTCAGTGTGTAAATATCAGATAAATTTATACCAAAAATATAAAAATTAAGTAAGTACTTAAGTACTTTAGTATAGGGAATAAGTATAAAAGTCACATGGGTATATTAAGGAAAAAAAAATAGCAATGCAAATTTAAGAACAAATGGCTACATAAGTACTTAAGTACTTTATCTGTATCCAGGGGTCGCATTATATAGGGAAAATTTTATTGTTCCTACAAGAACCCTTAATGAGTTACCTTCATGATAATTTTGTTTAACATATTTTAAAGAAAGGTGTGATGAAGGTATTATTTTCAAAATAGTGGTAGGAACAATAAAAGTTTCCCTATAAAATGCGATCCCTGTGTATCGTACAATTTAAAGGTTCGGCTATCTCGCTTTCAGGGGCGAGGTACTTTCATTCCGAAAAAGTTGAAATAATTTCATGACACCAGTATTTACAAGAGAATCTATTTGTAAACAAGTAAAACTATATCTTCACATACTTAATAAAGGTGAAATTTTCATTATAATATTCCGGTGTGTCAATTAGGGATTAAAATTATTTCACATTCAGAACATATAACATGAGAAGCAATCCGTGTATCATTCTTTATAAGCTCTTCCTGATAAATGCAGACTAAAATATAAATTACAGCTTACAATACAGTGTTTCCGAAAGTTCTTGGCCACATTTTAAAATTCAATATAAAATTTATTAGTTGTCGTACAGGAGTGCGTTTTGTACTAAAATCTCAGGATGAAAAGTTTACTTCAAGGTTGGGGTTAACACATAGATAGTTCCGAAGTTCGTACATAGATGGTCTCACTTCCAGGCCTGGGAGTCGTGATTTCTGTTTTACGGCCTCAAAATTAATCTGAAAATCAGAAAAAGGCATGTTTGAAGGCAAACAGGAGGAATCATCTATGACCGAAATTTTGAACTAATTATTTTCAATTGTTTAGAGAAAACTTTCATCATAAGAAGCATTTTTGTCCAAACCGAGCTCCTGTACGAATATTACGTTATCGTACTATATTGAATTTTAAAATATGTCCCGAAATTTCCGGACAAACTGTTTGTTATTACTTTCTTATCGATAACTTTTATCTAATAAGAAGATTAGCTTACAATACCTTTAAGTATTTTAATTACAATTATTTACAATTATTATACTAGGAAAGTATGAGCATATAAATACAGGAGATTTTATTACTTACAAAAGCTAAATAACAGTTATGATTATATTCACTTTATTCTCCCAAATTGTTCTACAAAGGTTAATCAAATTGATCTTTTCCTAAGATGTATTATCTGCAGTTAAACACGCAGAAGTTTCTAGAATAATATAATTAATAATTGATAATGTATGTCGTGAATAATCTCCCTGTGTTATATGGAACTTATTACCAGTATTTACAATAGATTAAAGGGATGCATCACAAAGGTCGAAAAACGCCTTTTCTCAATAGATGGTGCGGACTTTCACAGGTCGGGCGCGAATACTTTCATTTTCTGGCAAGCCATGTGAACCACCGGCGTTTCATATATGTTCCCTGAGATAGTCCCCTATCTTTCCTCCGAGGTATCACTCCCGGCTCGAAGTCAAATCCACCACATTAAAAAGCACAGAAAGCACGACGAAAGCACAGAAAGAAAAGGAGACACGGCTGATCTTTATCTACATACTTTATCTTATACATGGATCGGGCTGGTCAATTTTTACTTTCATCTATCTTTATAGGAAGAATATTGGATTCGCGATTTTTTTTTTGCTTTACTTTCTTCTACACAGGGTTGTTTGGTTTAAACCAAATGGTTTTTTTTTTTTAAAAACCATGCTGTTTTTTTTTTCATCTGGTTTTTTCTCTTTTTTCCTAATGTTTTCATTTATTTTACACATTATTGAAAAATGCAAAATCCAAGTTATGCAGAAGCTACAAGCAAAACTTTAGAAAAATGATGAATTAATAATCTTGTAAAGTGACGAACATTTTTAGTCAATGAAACTTTTCTTATAAGCTTTAAATCTAATTAACTAATCAATAAATTAATTAATTAATCTTATTAACAGACTAATTAATTTTCCTAAAATTAGCTGGGGGAAAAAAAGTAGTTTGTTTTCTTTCTTCTTCTTTTTCAATCCTTTTATTTTTATAAATAGCCAAAATGGCAGATTTGAGCTAAAAATACACCTTTACTACTTAGATTGCTTGATTAGTTAAGATTTGCCAAGGATTACATTATGCCTCAATGATGACATAATCATAAGTAATTCTCTCCATTGGTTACACTTTGTTCTGTATGCTAATGAATGATTGGCTGTGAGTTTTCATTCTTGTATCATTGCTATTGGGTTTAGTAAGCCTTTGTTTTTCTTCCATTCCTACATTGGGATTGGGGTTTTCATTATGATTTTATTCTGTTATCAGCAGGATTGGCATTGTTTAAATCAATTGGTTAACCAACTGGTTTTTTAGAAAAAATCAAATATAATATTTTCTCATTTTTGTAATTTAAGTGTTTCAATTTATTGAATATAAATAATTTCTACTTTTAACCAGGGATGTAGTGGAGGGTATACGAAGTATACCTTCTGAATTTTTTAAAGAAGCTCCGTATACCCTCTGTTTCTCAAAGCTATAGTGTATACCCTAACCATGAACGTTTAGGACTCTAGCGTATGCCCTCTGCCTATAGTGTATATTCTCTGCATTTTTTACGACTACAACACTGCTTTTAACAGTCTTATCCCAGCAGTAACCGTGAGACATAATGAGTCTAGGTTAATTTGTATGCATGTGTTGATGAACATATCTGAAGCTCTAAAGAGGAAATTTAAAACATGTGAATTTAACAAAGATAAAATAGACTGAAAATATCCTATATTTTGAATAAAATATTTTCCTTTGAGAAAACGCAGATTATTTACAGTTAATAACATAAAATGACCTTTAAGATTTCAGTCAAGCTGTAAAAAAAAATTTTCTTGATTGGGGACTGGGGAGATTATCTTTTAAGACTGCTCAACAAGCGCAAAACGCTTTGACACTTTTATAAATTAATCTTTTAACGAAAAGATATAAAATTGGAAGGCCTGACTATGGAAGCAATTTGGAATCGAACTGTGTTAAATTACCTATTGAGTTATAGGCAATTTTGATCACGTGTCAAAGATGTTTTTAACCTTCCTTGAGTGGTTATTCTTCTTTCATGCAGAAATTCAGTTCAAAACAGCCACTTTGACAATAAAGTTGCCCTTTCGGATTTGAGAACAGCCTTAAGAATAAAAAAGAAACTCAAAATATGAAGTCAAATTAGAGGACATTGAAAAATTGGGTGCTAGCGAAGCACCTGTTTACTTTTAACTAAAATATGCAATAAGGTATATTTAAATGGTCTATTGCATAATCGAATCCATTATTTAGATCTGACAAAAAAAGAAAAATGGCAGAAAACTGAGATAAGGTTCACTTGAGACATAATAGAAAAAATGCTCAAAAAGGTATATTATTAATTTTTAGTTTAGAAATTTAAAAGTAATAGGTATTATAACATAGCTTAGAAAAAAAGCCTTTGTATTAAGTCTGGTGACTATTTAAATGTTTTAGTGGATGACAACTTTTATAAATCTACTTTCGATTTTAAGATCAATGTTTTCAGTAGTTTAAAAAGCTGGTAAATAGGTATTTCTGTTTATTTTACTGTTTCCTTTTTTACCTGGCAGTTTCTGAGAAGTGTCAAATGACAATATACAATACTTCTTGAAACGTGTAAAGACTCTACTGCTAAATTCAAATCATTCCAGGAATTCTTTATAAAAAACTTTACTTTCAATAAAAGATAATAATTGTTCATGTAGTGTTCTAACAGAAAAATCAGATACCTGATTGCAAATATTTCAAAGAAATTATTTTGAACAGCCATGGGAAAGTATATTGTATTTATGAAACTACACCATATATTTATTTATAGTATTATAGTAATCAAAAGATTGTTTATTAAGATTTTCAAGGTATCAACGTTTCGCTATGTAGAGCATTTTATTCATGGAACACAAGACATAGCTTTTACTAAAAATGTTTAAATTATTTCAATTTTCTACATAATTACTGTAATTATTTAATTTAAATTATTTTTAAATGAAGTTATATTACTTATATATCCAACAATGTTTATTTTTATCAATAAATATGCATGTATATATAATAGGAAAATATATTTAAAAAAAACCCTGTTCAAACAAAAAAAAACGGGTTTTTTGGTTTTTATGAAAAAAACCCGGTTTTTTACCAACCCTGCTTCTACAGTGTTAAATTCAGACACTTTTCTCCTGGAGGGATTTTTATTGCTCTGGGAGGGGACATTATAGAATTCCAGGGGGGGGGGGGGGATTGCACTTTTTGAACATTGAAAATACAAAATCTCAAATCTTCCGGACATTCCATTGCCCCCCCCCCCCCCCTGAATTTAACAATGTTTTTCTATCTTTACAGGAAGAAAGTATTGGATTCGTGAAAATTTTCGAATTCCGGTTTTCGGTGAATTTACACGTCTTGGGGGTCAAACATTCCAAAAAACATGTTTTTACAAAATGTCTGTCTGTGTGGAACACAAATCTTGTGGCCACTTTATCTCAAACTAATGCACGGAATTTAATAAAAATTTATATTCAGTTAGTCGCTGATATAAATTGATGCTGATTAGTTTTTGGTGTAAATTGTTCAACAGGTGGCGCTGCTATGCTGCATATTTCGCAATTTCCGCAATAGTTCTATCTCAAGAACTAAAGCACGGATTTCATCAAACCTAAGATTCCGTTAATCCATAACATGAGTTGATGCTGTTTACATTTTGGTGTGAATCGTCCAACAGGTGTGCTGCTATGCTGCATTTTTCACGATTTCTGCAATAGCTCTATCGCAAGAATTAATGCACGAATTTTCATCAAACTTCAGATTCAGTTTTTCCCGGCCCACGGCGTGAACTAAACTAAGGAAATGTAAGTAGTTTGCGTTGGGCCTGGAGTAAGATGATTATCATTCGAGACCGGGTTCAAAATTTCAGCCCAATTTATAAATATGGATCAGACAATATTACTCCCGTGTTATTTATGTCTAATAATAAACTATTTTTAATATAATATTTTCTTTAATATAGTTTTGCTATGTAACGCTTTAAATTAAAGAACTTAAACTCGGAATTTCAACAATATTGACATCTTTTAAACCTTTTAGGGGCAGAAGAGTTCTGTTTGTAAAATGATGAAATAATTGACTGACACCAGAATATTCAAACGAATTTCTTAAAGTAAAAACTTGATATTTTTCACTTTCATTACAAAAGCAAAGTTTTATTAAAATATTCTTGGTGAAATTTGTCTGTTTTGGAATTAAAATTAGGTGACTGGACCCTCCAGCCATCGCCCTTGAAACTGTTAATTATTATTTCCACAAATTTACAGTTACATTGCTAATGCATTTAACTAGCCAAAGGCCAAATTATGGGATAATTCTGAGGGGAAATATTTCCGTTCATTCATTTAGTTGAACCCTAGCAATGCAAACCAAATTTTGAAAAAGAAAAAAAAAAAAAAAAAAAAAAAGGGAAGCATGGTAAATAAAATCTAATTAAAAAGAAAAAAAAAGTATTTAGAATATAAAATTTATGCTATATTTTCGCGTGTACATTTTATTTACATAATATCTGTTTCGACTTACCAATTTAAATTTTAGCATGTATATTTTATTTACTTAATGCTGTTCTCAAATTCAAACTGGCTAATTTCTGACACATTTTTTAATTCATTTTTAGAGTTCCATACTTAAAAAGTAAAAACGGAACCATTATAAGATTACTCCTGTGTCTGTCTGTTTGTCTGTCACAGCCATTTTACTCGTAAACTACGGAACGTGGAAAGTTCAAATTGGGGGAAGTAATAAAGACTATTTATTGACCCACATTGATTTAATGTGGGATTTGATGACCCACATAAACAGATTATTATACATTCACAAATATATTTAGGAAAAATGTAGAGGGCTAATTAAGTTGCTTAAAAAAATATATTTTGTTTTACTATACTAGGGGGCTCGGCCCCCTACGAGCTACGCTCGCCAACCCCCCGTCCAGACACCGCAGACTCTAAATGCACGCTAATTTGATCGGCTTTAAAAAGATTTCAAAAGATTCAATTAAAATTTAAAAAACAGTGGCGATCTCCCTATAAACGAATTTCTACTCATTTCTCTTTGATTGGGGAATTTTAACGCCAAATCTGCTGCGGTACTACTTGATTATCCTGTCGACCAATTTCGCCAAATTATATAAATCGCCAAACCACTCGCCAAATTATACAAATTGATATAATTTTTATTTTAAATAACGAAAGAATAAATAAATTCGTACAACATTAATAAAAACACAAATAAAACGTCGAAATAAAAACAACTTGATGACGTATACATGTGTAACAACATTTCAAAATAAGCTAATATAAAAGGAATTAAGTAAAGAGAGTCTTTGTCTCCTGGTATTTTTTAACAAAGCGAAAAGAAAGTTCTTTTAAATGAGACATATTAAATTAATTCTCAAAATATCAAATGTCTAGGGCAATTTCTAAATTTAAACTTTAGGCAATATTATTTTGTGTTCATTTTATGTAATAACTATAATGTGACGTAAATATGACGTAATTTCTCCTAAGACTTCTAACGCATGTTAATGAATTTATTATTTTACAATATCCTTTCTCTTTTAAAATTCACGTGTATACTTTTTATGACGTAATTTTTAATAAGTTCCTGCTTTTTATACGTAATTATTTAATTCTAATTTGAAAGTTTTTTTCCTGTTTATAATAGTCACGTGTAAATAAATTTTTAATTTGAAGCAAACATTATTGCTTGCGCTTTTTATACAGTTGGCAACAGTTTAAATTAGTACAATTTTCTAAAATCTGTAAAAAATATCTCTAGAAATGCTGAAAATTTGAATTTAAAATAGAAATAAAACCTGAAAAAATGAGTCAAAATAAAAAAATTAATGCAATCTGCACTCCGGCAAATTGTAACGCATAAAATGATCTAAAAATGATTACACTGCCATGTATAGTTTTTGCTGCTATAAAACTTTTTTAGTGGAACGATTTTGTCCAACTTTAGCATTAAATAACTCTTAAAATAATTCTTCGATTTGAAAACTGTCTGCATCAGCGTGTTTATCAAACATTTCTGTATAAAACCACCGATTTTCATATTTTTGTATGCATTATTTTTGTTAATATTAACGAAGAAAGGCCTCCGGTCACAAAAAAATCAAAACCGGCGGCGGCGGCGGTGACAGCGGTAGTTACTTTTTTTTAGAATAGAGAGATTTTAAATGTATTTTTGGACTCAAAGATACATTTCTTTTGATTTTAGGTATTATATTTTCAGAGATATCGTCGAAAAAGTTTTAAATGTATTTTTGGACTCAAAGATACATTTCTTTTGATTTTAGGTATTACTAGGGGGCTCGGCCCCCTACGAGCTACGCTCGCCAACCCCCGTCCAGACACCGTAGACTCTAAATGCACGCTAATTTGATCGGCTTTAAAAATATTTCGAAAGATTGAATTATAATTTAAAA
Organism: Maratus speciosus; assembly: GCA_963932465.1. Taxonomy (NCBI): domain Eukaryota; kingdom Metazoa; phylum Arthropoda; class Arachnida; order Araneae; family Salticidae; genus Maratus; species Maratus speciosus. Next base: position 122,312,385 of record OZ010795.1, on the reverse strand, counting down.
AACAGTCGCGATCTCTCTATAAACGGATTTCTATTCATTTCTCTTTGATTGGGGAATTTTAACGCCAAATCCGTTGCGGTACTACTTGATTATCCCGTCGACCAATTTCGCCAAATTATATAAATCGCCAAATTATACAAATTGACATAATTTTTATTTTAAATAACGAAAAAACAAATAAATTAGTACAACATTAATAAAAATTCAAATAAAACGTCGAAATAAAAATAACTTGATGACGTAGACACGTGTAACAACATTTCAAAATAAGCTAATATAAAAGGAATTAAGTAAACAGAGTCTTTGTCTCCTGGTATTTTTTAACAAAGTAAAAAGAAAGTTCTTTTAAATGAGACATTTTAAATTAATCGTTTTTAATCTGACGTAATTTTGACCAAACTATTCTTTCTCTTTTTAATATTCACGTGAAAATACTTGTGTTAGAAATTAAATATTATTTGCGCTTTCCTAACAAAAATAGTTGAAAAGTATCCTCTTAAAATATTAAATAAATGTCTAGCGCAATTTCTAAATTTAAACCGTTTTGCAATATTATTTTGTGTTCATTTTATGTAATAACTGTAATGTGACGTAAATATGACGTAATTTCTCCTATTTAAGACTTCTAACGGATGTTAATAAATTTATTGCTTTACAAATTCCTTTCTCTCTTAAAATTCACGTGTAATTATAGTTTTTATGACATAATTTTTAATAAGTTTCTGCTTTTTGTACATAATTATTTAATTCTAATTCCAAATGTTTTTTTCTGTTTATAATAGCCACGTGTAAATAATTTTTTAATTTATTTACACGTATAAATATTTTTTTTGAAGCAAACATTATTGCTTCCGCTGTTTATACAGTTGGCAACAGTTTAAATTAATATCACTTTCTAAAATCTGTTAAAAATATCTCTAGAAATGCTGAAAATCTGAATTTAAAATAGAAATAATACCTCAAAAATATAGTCAAAATAAAAAAATTAATGCAATCTGCACTCCGGCAAATTCTAACGCATAAAATGATCTAAAAATGATTAAATTCCTATGAACAGTTTTTGCTCCTATAAAACTTTTTTAGTGGAACGATTTTGTCCAACTTTAGCATTAAATATCTCTTAAAATAATTCTTCGATCTGAAAACTGTCTGCATCAGCGTGTTTATCAAACATTTCTGTATAATACTACCGATTTTCATATTTTTGTATGCATTATTTTTCTTAATATTAACGAAGAAAGACCTCCGGTCACAAAAAATCCAAAACCGGCGGTGGCGGCGGCGGCGGCGGCGGCGGCGGCGGTGACAGCGGTAGTTACTTTTTTTTAGAATAGAGAGATATTTTCAGAGATATCGTCGAAAAAGTGGTGCAAAAATATGCCCCCTTCCATCTATTTCCAAATCTACTGAAACTAAAATTATGAAAAAATTACAGGTAGTAGACGTTAATTTATACCTTGCAGGAAAAATATAAGCGATTACCCTAGGTCACATAGTTTTTGAGAAAAGCAGATTTTTCCGTTACACACAAATTTTGATTTGCGGGCATTCAGCAAAAGGTATTGAGAAGCGCTGGAAGTACCTATCGTAACAGAAGTATAAAAGAATTGATGATGATTTTTTAAAAAAAATCATCAGTTATTAGCCGAGAACGATCACGGGTGGCGTATTCTGTGTACCACCGGTTTTTAAAGTCTAGATAACAACTTTGGATTATATATTTGTTTAATACATACCCAGTAGCATTATAAAAGCAATAAAAGCCAAATTGTTAAAAACAGACTGAATTAATCACATAAATTACTCTGGCATTCGAGACTAGTTTGCATTGAGGGGATCTTTCAATAAGCATCCCCTGTCTTACAAAGTTAATTAAAAACCTATCTGGAAAAAGGCGGCACGGACCAAGTCAGCATTACAACTTCGCGACCTCCTTTCGAAGCGCTCTTAGCACAGTGCCAAGTTTAAACTTTGAACAAGGATTTTGTTTTAGCTGCACTTTAAAAAGAAAAGATTATTACTGCGCTGAATTTAGTTTTAAGAAATGCCAAATGAAGTTTAAATATGAACTACTTTTATTGTCAGTACCAAATTAAGATCATAAAATATAAAAAATAAAAAGAAAAGTGTCCAGTTAAACTGGTGGCATTGAGCTCACAGGTTATTCACACTAATTGTATATTATACTATTATTTGAAAGAATAATGCCCTCAAAAAATAAATGAAGGAGGATTAGCCCCCGGTTCCCCCCCGTTATACTTAACCAATGAACCTACAAATCTAATCAGGGAACCTCCTTAACATAATAAACCGGTATACCAAATTTGAAGCAAATCAGATAATTCTGCATGAAAAAAACTTATCGCTAAATTAAGAGGGGTCTAACACCCCCCCCCCCCCCCTTTATACTTAACTAATGAATCTCCAAATCTAATCAGGAAAGCTCTTTATCAGAATGAACATAGAAAAAAAATAAAGTAAATTGGATAATTCTGCATGAAAATCCATTTATCTAAATTAAGGGGAGGGGACTTGCCCTCTTTCCCCCCTTTTATACTTAACCAACGAACCTCCAAATCGTAATTGAAGTACTATTTTCTTTTTTGGTAAAAGCAATAAAAAAAAAGAAAATCCGACAAGTCTGTCAACCGAAATTCTTGTCGTGACAGAGAAGCGCAAGAAAAGAAAAAAACTGTCACACTGAGACAACAATCGCTTATACCTAAAGATGCAGTTATTCATTCATCGGAAAATAAAAAATCTGCCCAATTACAAATCATTTCAATAATCATCCCTACAAGTATCTAGCTTTAATGTTTATAAATGAGTCAGAAAATGTGGCAAGAATTTTCGCGTTGTTCAGCAAAGGAATTTTTTTTTGAGAACTTTAAATTAATGAAAAACTAATAAAAATATCCGAAAAATGCCTTGAGCGCACGTTTTGCTGACACATTTCTTATAAAATCTTGTATTTCTATGTGTATTTTTATAAGTTAGAAAATGAACAATTTCAAAATAATAATAATAATTCCGTGCGCAAGCGAGGATATCGGAAATGTTCTTGCAACTCTTTTTTTTTTTAAACTTCCAATATTCTATTCCTTGCAGGCAACAATTAAAATGTCATGCCTAAAAAACAAAGATACGTTATATATAAGTCAGGCGTAAAACGAAGCAGATGTATCATTGTACCGTTCAATACTGATAATCTCTACTACATTTTTTTTTTTTTTTTTTTTTTAAATTCTAAACATCGCACATTTTCAATTTTTACAACTTCGTATAGGGAAGAAAAGTAACTTCAATTTATTTGAAAACTGCATCATAATTTATTTTTGAGATATTAATATTTTTGTAGTTTTTGATGACATTTCTGTAATGGCAGCAACTGAAGTACTCCATTTCTGTAAAAAAAAAAAAAAAGGAGAATAGTAGATTACTATATCTTTTTGTTGCCATAACAAAAGCCAAACTTTTGTTTCTCATAACAACTGAAAAAAAAGTAATTAAAATGAGTGCTATTTTGAAAAAAATATAAGAAAGATTATTTTTTCTCATCGGGGGCGGCACTAAATTTCGAAAAAACAGAATTCCTGCTTTTTTTTTTTTTTTTTTTTTTTTTTTTTTTTTTTTTTAAGCAGGAACGGTATCTAACAATTATGTTACCAAACTTCTCATGTAATCAGTACTCCCGAAATTTTCAGATTTGAAGTTGCCTGTTCATTAGTTTATTTGCATACAATGAATGAACAATATTTGTTATATATTGAATGAAACATTTAGTGTTTTATAAGAACAGATACTGGATATATTTTTTGGACAATTCAGAGCCGAGTAAATGTTGTTTTAACTTGTCAAAACGAGGTTTACCAGTGAAAGTTGCGTAATATCTGAATCTCCAGTAAATGATCGCTTTTCAAAGAGGGACAAATTTCATTTCATAGAAGGAAGAGATTTCCACAAATGCCCCGTCCCTTTCCTATCCCTTTCAAAGCAAGGTCAACAGGTCAATCGTCGTCTTTCTAGTCAAAAAAAGCGCTTTTCCTAGCTGGTCTAAACGGAAGCCTCTAGGTTTACTGTATTTTGGGGAAATATTCTCATTATGGCATGTTATGCGAAGAATAAAATAGCATTACGAAAAAACTAAAAGGCTTCTTGGAGGATATTTTATATAATATTGTCTAAAATATATCACTTATTAAATTTACAAGAAAAATAATGATAATAATTTACAAGAAAATATACAAAAATGATAAAATATATTGCTTCGTACTAGATTCCTTCATAGTACAGGACATCTAATGCCATCTGGTGATGTCTACTGGAACCAAAGAAAAAAAAAATAAAAAATAGATTAAAAAAAATAGGCTATATATTTCATTAATAAAATTAAACTACGTTGAAGAAATAAGTTATATCAATCCTCCCAAAAAATTTTAAAGAAATTGGTTCAATAGCAAATGCGCAGGTGTGATTTGAAAAATGTAAAATGCGCAGCATAGAGCAAAATATAACTGACAGTTACCCTTAAGTGTACAAAAATCAGGTAAACATATTTTTTTATTTAATTGTAGTTAAGTCTGTCTAATGTATGTAAATTAATTTAATATAATAGCTTGGAAGTTATTACTTTCGTAGATTTATTAAGTCATCTAATTAGAGATCGACCGAATATCCTGTTTCATTTTCATTTTCTCACAAAAATCGGATTTTTGCCGAGTATTTGTTTCAGGAGAAAATGCTGCCCAAAATTTGGCTGGCACCGAAACTTGGCCGAAACTATCAGCATTCTAAAAATCTAACTTTTCCTTTCAAAAATTTTCAACATTACTATTTCATTTCAGCTTATCGGCTCAACTGCGACACTCTTTATTTATTGGTATGAACTTCACGGTTTATAAGTGTCAGTCACCAGAGATTTTAAGACGTGAGTGCAAATATTAAAGCAAGCAATCCTTGATGACGAAACTTTGAAGACGCTTTTCACGTGCTCATTAAAAGCTGCAGACTTAAAATCAATACAAATTCTTTAGTTTGAAACCGCAGAAGTATTTCTTATGTTCTTTAAGATACGCTTAATAAAACAGATGAAAATCATTTACAAAAATTAGTATAAAAGATTAATCGAGTATATATACATAAAACAATTTTAATTACAGGAAATTCGTGTAATTAGAAAATCGTTCTGTTTTGTTGATGAGCTCATTACATTTAGTTTTGCATGAAAGTAAAAAGATTTGCTCAAAGGGACAGAGAGTCACTATGGCTCCCGGAAATAAAATTATCAAACAGGGACGCCAGGCAAAGATTATGAGGAAGAGGTGAGCAAGTATTTATTTTGATCTTGTTGTTCACATCTGAGAAGAAAATTATGCATTTTTTTCTTACATATATAGTAAAATGATGACAGACGCGGTGGGACAGATGCCGCAGAGATTGTATTGGCGACACTAGCACACCCTAGGTCAAATTAAGAATTTCGTTGTGTGCCTAAATGTTGTCTGCTGTGTTGTATGCGTTTCCACCGCTTAATTGTCAATATTTACATATTTATGCCCGTTTTTTATGGTTCGAACCTGCATGGTAAGTTGCTAAAATTATTCTAATAAAGTTTTATAACATATTTTAAGCAAAATAAACAGATATTTCATCCCAAAACCAATTGCAACTGTAGACTAGATCCTCGTAGAATACAGACATGTGCTTGTATTTCTCTCGCGTCGCTCACATGACAAAAAATGGCGACGCGGCATCTTACCCGCCACTTTGGGACAGATGCCGCACCGAGCTTGAGAGACAGATGCCGCACCGAGCTTGAGGGACAGATGCCGCAAAATATATTTTTGTTTTTCTGTTCAATAAATTCATCACTGCAATTTAAGTAGAACTTACATTTAAATGAACGTATATTAGCGCATTCTGCTACTTATCAAAATATTCTCAGCAACAGTGGTGGTCCACCAAGTATGAATAAGGAAAACGTAGGCCGTTTACAATTCTCACCATCTAAACTATTAAACAGTAGTCAAAAGATCTATACAGCCAAGTAAGAGAAAGGAAAAGGCTACAAATATTACAAGCACAGATTTTATAAACAAGAAAAAAGAAGAAGAAAATAAAAAACAAAATAAGCAAGAAAGCGTCAAAGAACGACAGCTTGGCGGAAGTAAAATGTGTAAAAAAAGGAAGGGAAAGATCAACTTGAAAACACCTCACTTGAGGAAGAAACTGAAATGTTAGTTATCTTCCGACAGTGACGAAAGTATCCCTCTTATGGATTCTGAAGGCAGTATTGGATTGGAATTTGATGACTCTGAATGTGCTGAGTGTCTGGAGTCATATAAAGAAACAAAGTCTAAAGCGAACTGGATTCAGTGCATAACATGCAATCGGTGGCTGCATGAAACATGCTCACTTTACTCTTGGAATGGAAAGTGTGGTGATTGTGGGCGAATAGAAATACGAAATACAAAAATGAGAAGAAAAGCAAAAAATAACAAGACTACAGCCTAAAATGAATGGAACTAGTACTTAAGAGCAAACTACAATGGTCGCCTGGATATAAACAAGTGGTTTATATCTTTTTTGCAATTATGCTGTCTATTCTTTCCAGATTTGAGGAGAGTGGCACCGATGGGATACGAACCACGGATCTCATGATCAGGAGGCAAGAACGCTAGCGTCGTGCAAAAGGCCAAGCCAGTTACTCTAAGCTAGTAACTCGCTTTTTACTGATCATGTGAGATGAGATCTCTACACACAACCTTCCCAGTGAGAAAGACATCTTGTCGATGTCGGACCAGCGATATGCACTCGTGAGTCGTGCGCAGCATGCCAGACTTATGGCTGGAGATGATTTGTTTAGTGCTGCCATCTGTTGGTTATGAGGGGGGTGATTGTTGTTGAAGGTTGCGTGTTTTCTCCGCGTCACCACTTTGGAGAGAGTGGCGCCGATGGGATACGAACCACGGATCTCATGATCAGGAGGCGAGAACGCTAGTGTCGAGCAAAAGGCCAAGTCAGTTACTCTAAGCTAGTAACTAGCTTTATATTGATCATATGAGATGAGATCGCTACACAGTGAAGTGTTTTTTCCTTTTTTTGCCTTAAGTTTTATTTTTTTATCTTGCACTTTTGCAATTTCTTCAAATTTTTCACAATTTAGTGATATATATAATTCATGTAAGTTTACTGCTATTTATTTTCCTTTTAAGTAGTTTGAAGAAATAAAAATGTGATTTACTTGAAAAAAAGTAAACAGCATAGCTTTTTTATCCATGCGGCATCTATACCATACCCCATGCGTCATCTTACCCAACACATAAAAAATGATTTTAAAAAAGGACGTTTGGGAAAATAATTATGCCTGCTTTATTAAGAGGGTTTTAACTTGTTTAACATAGAAATTTGATTCTAAAGGGTTTGATTAATGATTTCTGGTACTTAGTTTGTTGTTTTTTGCTTTATTGCACATTTTAGAAGAAGAAAAGTAAAACTGTGGCATCTGTCCCCACTTTACGATATTTTAAAAATTAGCTAAAATACTATATGTTATTATCAAAATACTATTTGTTATTAAAATACAATATGTTAAATATGTTCACTTTGAGAATGTTGAAATTGAAAACAAAATTGATTTGTAAAAATTTCTAAAATTAAAATGTTCTCTTAATTCTAATGTTACTGTTTCAGTTAAATTTAACAAGTTATATTCACTTTGGTGCATTCTTTTAATCTAACTTATAATGACTGATACATTTTAAAATATCCTTTCACGGGCTACTTCTCCCTGCACTAGCTTTCTCAAAATAGCATTCCAGTTTGCAAAGAGCCGCACATATTTTTTCGAAAAAAAAAAAATGGATAAATCTAGTGGGTATTAAAAACAATGATATTGACTAAATTCATTATTAAATAAAAAACGTTAACTTTTAATCATTTTATATGTTTTTAACAACTTAATTAAATATTTATTATTGAATTTGCTCTCCAAATTTTAACTGCATTGTTAATTAATTACTGATAAATGCCTATTATTATTGGTTTTCATAAAGTAACAAAATATACAAGTTGTAATATTTTTTGTTATATTTTCGTTTGAAACTTATACATACACATACATATATATATATACGTAAGTGTGTTTGTTACAAAAGTTTCTATATACATATTATTAATTAATAATTGCATATATATATATATATATATATATATATATATATATATATATATATATATATATATATATATATATATAAGAACGTAAAAATACTTCTACACTGTAAAAAAAAAAAAAAAAAAAAAAAAAAAAATCCGTAAAGTTACTTAAATTTTTTTAGGAAACTGGAATTCCTAGAACTTTTTATGTAACGGCATTTTTGACGTTGCCGTTACATAAAAAGTTCTAGGAATCCCAGTTTCCTAGAACAACTTTAGTAACTTTACATATCTTTTTAGGTAGATTTCGTATGAAATACTACCTATTGGGATCGTTCCTATGTTGAAATTTCTGAAAAATTTTTGCAGATCTACACCGATCATGACCACTAGAACCCAAAACCACCCTCTGTAAAAAACTTTATCTATCTATCTATCTATCTATCTATCTATCTATCTATCTATCTATCTGTCTGTCTATCTATATATATCACTTTCTTCTGGACACGATAACTTTCGTAATTCTGCACCAATCTCTTCCAAACTGATACATAAAATCAATGGGCATAAAATCTCGGTCAAGTTCGTGAATGGGCAAAATCGGACCAAGGGGATGGAAATAGGGAGAGGTTTTGTGAAAACCGAAAACCCCCCATAACTTCTTAATTTTTGTACATATCAAATCGGTTTAAAGTTTTTATTACTTCTAAAAATTGGGCCAACATTTTATGTATCACAGATTTTTGATAAAGATAAAAATGGGCTCAAGGGGCGCAAAAAATAGGGTTTTTGGGAGAAAAAAAATCATACATTCGTCAATTCTCAAGATATCAATTCCAATTAATTTTATTATAAATCTCCTTAATATTATCTACAACTTTTATATTCACAAGTTTTTGATAGGACCAATTCGTACCGCAAAAAAAATTAAAAACGAAAACAAAAAGAGGGTTTGAAGAAGTAAAAAATCCATAACTCCGTCAATTCAAAAGATATAAAATCCCCATGAATTTATCATATATCTTCTTAATATTGTCTACAACATCTATATAGACAAGTTTTGGATAGGACCAATTCTTACAGCAAAAACAAATTCAAAATACAAAGCGGTTGAAGAGAAAAATCATCTTATTAAGGGTGTATTCAAATCCAAACTGCTTATTTTCTGACTCATTTTACAATTCATTTTTGCTCTGAAAGGCTTCCAATTGGTACGTTTTCTTTCTCAGAAACTATATAATGTACCGTAATGGTCTATTTTTTGATAGAGGCAGAATATATTTTTAAAAATGCTGTTAAAGTGGGCATTTTGAACCGAATTTCCCGAAGCGGATTGTGTTGGAAAAATCATTGCATTAACGGTGCACTCAAATCCAAACTGCTTATTTTCTGACTCATTTTTAAATTCAATTTTGCTCTCAAACTAATTTAATTTGTAGATTCGCTTATTCAGAAACTATATAATGTACCGCAATGATCGATTTTTTGATAGAGGCAGAATATATTTCAAAAAATGATCTCAAAGTGGGCATTTTGAACGGAATTTCCCAAAGCAATTGTGTTATCACTTTCTTCTGGACACGATAACTTCTGCAATTCTGCACAAATCTCTTCCAAATTGATACATAAAATCAAGGGACATAAAATTTCGGTCAAGTTCGTTAATGGGCAAAAGCGGACAAAGGGGATGGAAATAGGGAGGGGTTTTGTGAAAACCGAAAAAAAACTCATAACTTCTTAATTTTTGTACATATAAAATCAGTTTAAAATTTTTATTACTTCTCAAAATAGCGCCAAAAATTCATGTATCACAGATTTTTGATAAAATTTAAAATAGGCTCAAGGGGCGCAAAAAATAGGGTTTTGGGGAGAAAAAAATTCCTTACTTCGTCAGTTCTCAAGATATCAAATCCAATTAATTTTATTATACATCTCCTTAATATTATCTACAACTTTTATATTCACAAGTTTTTGATAGGACCAATTCGTACAGCAAAAATAAATAAATAAATAAAAACGCAAACAAAAAAAGGGGGGGGGGAGGTTGAAGAAGAAAAATTTTCATAACTCCGTCAATTCACAAGATATAAAATCTTCATGAATTTATCATATATCTTCTTAATATTGTCTTCAACATTTATATAGACAAGTTTTTGATAGGGCCAATTCCTACAGCAAAAACAAATTAAAAATACATAGCGGTTGAAGAAAAAAAATCATCTTATTAAGGGTGCATTCAAATCCAAACTGTCTATTTTCTTACTCATTTTTAAATTCATTTTTGCTCTCAAACGCATCCAATTGCTAGATTCTCTTATTCAGAAACTATATAATGTACAGTAATGATCGATTTTTTTGATAGAGGCAGAATATATTTCAAAAAATAATGTCAAAGTGGGCATTTTGAACAGAATTTCCCGAAGCGATTGTGTTAGAAACGAAAAATATTGCCCTACTGAGAAAATAATTGTTCATTAATCAAGTTTTAATTAATTGAAAGAAAAATAAAAACACAGGTCGCTTATAAATCTTTTAAAAAATCACGTCAGCATGTTTCATATATATATATATATATATATATATATATATACATATTAAAAATGAATCTGAAAATGTGGCAGAAAATTTCGAGTTGTTGAGCATGGAAAAGTATTTTTTTAATACCGCCTTAAGATGATTCTGATAAAACCAGATATTATATAAAAAGGAAGTAAAAACTCGTCAAAAGCAGACAGACAAAACTATTAAAGTGGATTTATATCTAATAATGATTTAGTTTTTGTTGGTTAAATTAGTATACTTAACTTCGAATCTACCTCTGCCTGTAGGCCGGGCCGGCAGGGATTTTTTTTTTTTTTTTTTTTTTTTTTTTTTTTTTTTTTTTTACAGTGTACAGTTTCGTTTTTGTCTACGGCCGAATCTAGGATTACCGAAATTCGCTTTAGGTCATAAAAACTAGTTTTTGTCGGAAATTTCGTCTAATGCTTTAATACTAACACAGATCAAATTGAGAGCTTATACAAAAACCTATTGTATTTTTAAACTTGAGTATTATGTATATTTTTGAAAACGACTAGCCATAGATAAAGTTTAAACTTTTACATAATATGATATTAAACTGTTCTTCTTATAAAATGTTTTTTTCTTTTATGTTGTGTTAAGAAAAACTTGTCGAAGTAATGAGTGTAAGGGAAGAATACATTTCTCTAATGGGAGTATTAAAGAAATATAGAGTGCTTTGAGAAATGAAAAACCGGTATTAACACTTTATCTACTGCATTATGATCTACTGCAATTTTTTTGAAGTATTTTTTTTTTTTTCAGTTACTACGATGAAAATGAAAGGATATACATGAAAAAAATATTTACCCATGAGAAATTTAATTCGTTAGAAGTAATTAATTAAAGTGGTACTTTAATGTACCGTCAGTACTCTATGCCTAAAATATTCTTGTAACCGAAAACCCACAGGATATTTAAAATAAAGTTTAAACTCTTAAAAATGCTAAATAACAAGAAGACACTCATAAGTGAACAATAAAATAATATTAAATTCACTTACTTTTATTTTACACATGAAAAATGAGTAAAAATTCAAATTTGATTGTATTAAAAAAAACGTTTTTTTTAGGTTTCAATTTTGTTAGCAGTCTTTTAACTATGCAATGCCTCTATTCCAGGGACAACATGTTTTCTCGCATCTCGATAAGTGAATTTACATATGTCCTTTCTAGCATACCGAAAAATCGCCAGTACGAGAAGCTTTTCGATTTCCTATTTTTAAAAAATAATGAAACAGAAAAGAAATAGCAGAAAAAAATTAATAGTCTACAATTAGTAATTACATTATAAAGTAAATTAAAAAGATAGATAACTACACAGATGGAAAAATAAACAAGAAGTTTTTCTTCAACGCCCAGTGAATTGGCGGTACTTATAAGTAGCACAAATTAATTCAACTGTTAACTCAAATACATATACCGCTCACTTAGAATAGCTAATGAAATTTAATTCTAAGATCATAATGACCCCATACAAAAAATCCAACACTTATCTTATGACCTTTACGATGTTTTCAGCAATAAAAAGGCAAAAGTGACAATCTGTACAAATTGTTGGCACAAAACACATCGACTGTTTCAAAGATAGCCTCCTTCTTCGCTAAAATAACGAGCCTAGATCTTCTACTGCCATGTATCCTGAAAAAGTGGAATTAATAGAATGTTTTTACAAAGTACCATTAGAATATTGGTAATTTTACTAATGATCGATTTTTTTATGGAAGGGATAATAAAAAAGCAGTGCACATTGATGTGTAATATGGCAAGAATTAGTAACTAAAAATTATACTTAAAATTATGATTTCTCTGAATTTTAAACAACGTTTCCAGAACAATACATCTATAGACAAATCAGATGCAATAGAATAAAATATAATTAAGGGGAAATATATGGAATAATGCTAAAACATAGAAGCATAATTTTATAAGACAAATTCTATTTTTAATGGAACAAATATTCACGAGATCAATGCAACAACATTTAAGGAAAAATAAGGATTACCGTATTTCATTCATTTCTGTCAATAAATATTATAATTAGACTCATACAACAAACAATGTAAAAGTACGTAATGCAAAAACAATTGAATTATTTACATTATTTTGTACAACAAACGCCTCTTTACATAATATAGGTATATTGGAGAAATAGTCAAGAAAGATGTAATTTTTTTTAAATATAAAAACAAATTTTATTAAAATGCTGCCTTATGTTTTTATATATTTGCGCTATAATAATACATACAATAATATGTACACTTCAAATCTTAACAAATTTAAGATACGATAAAATATTTCAAAATTTCAAATTCCAAACAACTCGAACTTTTTTTCTTGCTGTTCCACTCCTTTTTCATTCGCGTTAAGATAAATACAGACATCTAAGGCAAAGCGACATATGTGTTATATACATTTTGACAAATATTATTCTTTCAGAAAACTAAGAGAAATGAAATACATGATTGTGCTTTTTTCGTTACTATCGGTTCTAAAAAACTGCAGATGAAAGATTAAAATGATTTTTATTTCATAAATATCTTTTTCATGGATAAAATGTAAAAAATCATCATTTCAATATTTATATATATATTTTCACTTTTATTACAAAATATATATTAAAAGATCCAAAATGCATTTTTCGTTTGTAGACATCGATAAAATAAATGGAAAATGCGCAATGCACACCAACCCTCTGAGTGTCATTTTTCTCCATGCAGGACATTTACTCAATATAGCTAATGAAATTAAGAATGCTGCATTTTCTACTTAAATTAATAAGCTGTTCGGAAACACAGTATATATGTAAAAGTGGTAATACTTTATATGCCTTCCATTTTTCAAATGAAACTCATTTCCAAAACACAACGGAATAAAAATTTTTATCTAAAACATTGAACATTTGATTTACAAAATTTTAATATCTTTCAATTGTATACATCGTACCTGATATGATTGTAAGTGAAAATTAAATAAATGAATCTGGCTTCTGGAATCCTTAATTCACCTTATTGTGACAGGTCATCTGAATTATTTCGTATAAACAAAAAATTCAATTTAAAATTACTCAACGGTGTTATATTAAAATATGTACGTTGTACAATTAAATATCCAAAACCAAGCACATTCGATCATCTGATTTGCTCATCATCTTGGTTAAAATCGTTCTAGGTTAAATGATTTTAACAAGAGTATGATTACCTAAGATACTCGAAAGTTCTTGGTTTTAGATATTTTAGTTGTACAATGTAGATATTTTAATATAACACAGTTAGTAATATTAAATGGATTTTTTTACGAAATAATTCATATGTCTTATACACTATATGACTATTAATAATTGGATACTTTCAATTTTAGACATTTTGTTGAATATTTAAATTACATTTATCCGATTTTTTTGGATCTTCAGGATTATGAAGAATATGTTTGACTTCATATTTATCAACGGCGGTTTGACCAGAAGGACAATTAGGGGGCCAACAAAAAATCAAAGAAAAATACTAATGCTTGGGATCAACCTGTAAAATAAAATGCACGAAATGATCTTTCGCTATAGCTTACGAATATATGGAAATTGTACAATGTATATATTCATTTGTAGAAGAATAGAATGCATATTCATGGAGATATATCGACTTTTTTAAAAATTTTCGCATATTTTTTGTTTATATCATGCAGGGGTTTTTACCAAATTTAACATCATTTTCAGAAATTTTGACAAAATGTAGTAGATATAATATGGTGTAATTGGCATGTAAATATATTAAATGTTTGATGAAATATGAGCAGATGAATGAGATATTTTTTATCTGCGCAAACGTACACGATATATATATTTTTTAAGATTTGATAGTGAACTCTATGGCGCAACTCATAAAAAAAAGCCAGTGAAATATCCTGAAAATTCAGAAAGTTATCGGCTGTATAGTGAGAGAATTTTTAGTTGCTTTCTAAAAACTGCTGAATGATATTGGATTTTTCCACAAATTGTCATTTTTTATTATCTGGCTTTCAGCAAAGGAGATTGTACTTAATGAATGTCAATGAGTAGATTTAGAAGAAATGCTTAGATTTTTATACTTCTTTTTTTCTTGGAATAGGCTCGTTCTGGTGATTTTTACAAGAAGAACAAAAGCATCAATAAAAATAAATAAATAAATAAATAAATAAAAAACGACAATTTATTGAAAAACCCTTATCATTTAGCTGTTTTTAGAGAACATATAAAAAGTCAGCTCAGTCTATTGCCGATATCTTCCTGAATTTTCATGATATTTGACTGTCTTTTTTATCAGTTGCCCCATACTGTTGACAAATAAATCATGAAAAGAAAAATTGTTTATCGTGCGTGCATGCGCAGATAATTTTTTTTCAACTGCTCATATTTCATCAAATATTAAAAATATATGCATTCCGATTACACCATATTATTTCTACTACATTTTGTCAAATTTTCTGAAAGTGGTGTTAAATTTGGTAAAAAACCCTACATGATATAAACAAAAACATGCAACAATTTTGTGAGCTTTTTAAAAAAATCGATATATATATCCATGGATACGTTCTATTTTCCACAATGGAATACATATATTCTACAATATCCATATATTCGTAAGCTATAGCGATAGATCATTTGATGCATTTTATTTTACAGGGTGATGCCAAATATCATACTTTTTTTTCTGCCCCCCTAATTGTCTCTAATTAATAAATACGAAGTCGAAAATATTCTTCATAAACCCGAAGTTCCACAAAAATTTGACAAATACATCTTTAAATATTCGGCAAAATGTCTAAAATTGAAAGTATCCGGTCATTAAATGCCCTATAATGTAGATGGATGGGTTAATTGATAGTCAATCATGTGATGAAATGAAACTATACAAGCAATATAAAAATTTTGTTTTTAAAGTCAATTCCTTCTTAGGTCATCAAAGAAAAAATTAATATAATCCCTTAAGCTAATATTAGTTTTTGTTGCATTAAAATTTCTCAATTTGTTGAGTTTCTATAAGCAAGTAGGTTTACAATGGAACTCTATGGGAATTTGGCGAAATATTAGAGATATCGCCAAGTTGGCGTCACTTTTGGCGACTCAATTTGGCCGTCAAATTTGGCGATATATCGCCAAGTTGGCGAAAATTTGGCTTTATTTGGCGACAGAACAGGGTCCCCCCTATGGTAACCCCTTATTGAAAATACTTTCATTGATCTTCAATAACCAATGTCCGCCATTTTGTTTCCCGTGCAAAACTAAAATTAAGTGATTAAAATTTAATTAATTAATTAATATTTGAAAAAACTGTATTAACATCAATTGCCATCCAGTACAAGTTTGAAAAAATTTATTTCAACTTGATAGGATGAATAATGAGTATTTTATTAACGATTGAAAATTTGAACAAGATATATAAATATATAAATAAATATAGGGAGAGTGTGAACTAATAGTAGGAATTGAATGAATAATTGCATTTTGTATTGAAAAATAGTATTGTTCCACTCCTATTAACTTTATACTCATGCCTATTCGTCTTTTCCTCAGTGAATTAATTCTTCTTTCCTAAATACCTGCTTTTTAATCAAATGCTAGCTTTGATGATTTATACTAACCCTTGTAATTTTGAAACGTACTAAGCAGGCTTCGCTCCTCGCTATGCTCACCAACTTCCCGCGTAAATGCTACGCGATTCCGTTCGGTATCGCAAAGTTAAGCCTGTTTTCTAGCCAACTCCAGATGAATTTATTTCGCGTTTCCATTCTGGATCGTTTCGTGATTCCCCAATTTCTATGAATTCAATTTTTAGATACCACTTGGTATAAACGCGCTCCTCCCCAACTCCTGACGATTTTATTTTCATATCTCCAAGCAGGTAATCATTACAGCTTACAGAGTTTCATAATTAAAAGAATTACTAAATATAAATTCATTAAAAAATGTAAAATTTATAAATTATTTGAATAATTACAATATATATATATATATATATATATATATATATAGTGTTACGAATATTGTAAATAAGTAGTGTTTGTGCTTAAAAATAAAGTAAATAGATCAATTAAGCTATATTCATAAGCTAATATCAGTTTTTGCTGCAGTGAAATATCTCAACTTGTTGATTTTTTGGATTTCAATGGGAGTCTATGGAAATTTGCCAAAGTACTGGAAATAGCACCAAGTTAGCTTAACTTTTGGCGACTAATTTTGGTCTCCAAATTTGGCGATATATCGCCAAGTTGGCGACAAACTTTCGCTGTTTGGCGACAGATCCGGGACCCCTCCCTTGGTATAGCGTCAGAAAGCACTGACCAATCAGCTGCGTTTCGCAGTATCTACGCAGATTTTCATTGGTTCATTTCCAAAGCGTTACTTTTTTTATATATAGAAGGATATACTTGATGGTAAGACACACATAGTTGTATTTGGTTGTAATTTCATAAATATGTGTACATAACTTTATAACTTCCACATAATTGTAGTTACCCATCACAAAATTGAAATTTACTACATTTTTAAGTAAATTTCCTTATGATGTTTGTCAGTTTCAACCTATAAAGTTAAATAACTATTTTTTATATGAAGATGACTAAAAGAAATTAATGTATATTCTTTAAAATAATTAATACAAATGTCACCAAAGGTTAAATAGGAAAAATAAATTTCATTAACTTTAGGTATACAGAAAAAAGGAATTTAAAATTTGTATTTGATTCTCAATGTTAATCAGGTACGTATATTTTGAGCAGAACTATTTCAGGAAAGGTTTTGTCATCTGAATTTTTTTATATTCTTTTAATTATACGATAAAAATTTAAATATTGAACAAACTGCTGTGATAGAATAAAAGCATAAAATCTTCGTAATAAAACCATACAACAAGGATTGTTCTAGACCTTTCGAAAGAGTTTTGTCTTTCTTGGTCAGATGAAAAGATGGCGTGCTACCACTTTGAAGTCAGGAACAAGACAGAAATGAGACGAAAGTGAAAAGGGATATAATAAGGAAACAGCCAAACAGAGATAAGAAGGCATTAGCAAGTCACATCAGGACAGCACCCAGTCAGAGGTATGCTAAACAGATAGATAACTATGAAGCAAATTGAATAAAAACAGAGTTAGTTAAGTATAAAACAAATAAATAAACAAATAAATAAATATACTTATATTTAAAATATATATTTGATAGAGAAAAGAACAACAACAAACAAAAAGAATAAAAAAATTATTAGATGCAACAATAAAAACAAAAATGAAAATGAAAATAAAATAGAGGTAAAAATAAATAATCTATAAAATATAACATTAATACCAAATTACTAATAATATTTCATTAAAAAAATATACTTTTAAGCTGAACAAGCATTTTCAACTTGAAGAGATCATCACGGAATCGGATGTTTCATGAACAGTAGCCTTTATGATTTTTGTATACCGCGTACCTTTTTTAAATTCTTGTGGATATAGTTTATTTATCAATATTGATCTTGATAAATTTGCCAAATGTGAGAACAAAATATTCCCTTTTAGCATGTAGATTTAGCTTTTTCACGTTTTTCATGCCATACCTTCGGTTTAATTATAAGTGACATTCTTACATAATTTTATAGCTTGACTTAAGATTAAAAGCTAAATTTTCAAGAATGTCTAATTCTGAGGAGCTATTGTCATTAAAAATATTTTAGTATTTTGAAAATAAAATTTATAGCCGCAATCCTAAGACTGCTTGGCAATAGAATATTAGGAAATTAAAATGTTTCAGATGTAATGGGAGTGTATTAGAATAATATTATGAAATATTAACAATTATTATTATTATATATAATTATTATGTATATTGTCATATATATAATATTAATATTATAATTATTAACATTATGTAATATTAATAACAATTTATTTAAACAATTATACGCTTCAAGTGAGCAAGTTTTTCCCCGCTGAAAAGAGCATGATGGAATCAGACTTACCATTACCCGTAAGCTCACGATTAATTTAAATAAATAAAAATTCCAGTTCTGAGGGCAATTGACATTAAATATATGTATATTAGGGTGGAGCAATTTTTTTTTACATCAGATCAAAATTGGCCTGAGTGGAAAAGTTGCTTTATCAGATCCTCATTCTGAATATAAAATATCTTTGATAAATATTAATATTAAATACTGCCCCAACGTCATTGAATATTGAGAAAAAACGTAAAAACTCTTGTCTATGGAAGTTTTTTCTCTCTCCAAATCAAAATGAGGCGATGTGTGAAAGCTGCTCAAACGTATCATCATTCAGAATATAAAATATTAATATTAAATAATACATCAAGGTCATTGAATATTGAGAAAAAACGTCAAAGTTGTGCATTTTCCCAATTCCCCCCCTAAAATATACAAACTTTTAATATTAATTTAATTTAAAAGGATAATCCTTGAATTATTATTATTATTATTATTATATATTTATAGTAAAATTATGTAATATTTATGTCAAATTCGCTTTTATTATACTAACTCAACGAGTAACTTTTTTTTAAATACAAGAAATTAAGATAATCGTAATCGTTTTATATTTTTTATAAATATATAATAAAATATAATATGATATTATTCTTAAAGAATATAGTAACAAAGTAAAAGTAATTTACTATTACAATTTACAAGCAATGAAGCAATTTTATAGTAGTCCATAATTTTTTTTTTTTTTTTTTTTTTTTTTGGTTTCAAAAACTGGCATTTTTTTCCGAGATTCTAGACAAGCTTTAATGAACCCATTGCGTCTCAAAGGACCACAAACAGCCGAAGGAGCCTCCGTAACAAGTTTCAAACATCTTTCAGTGGCTTGATTGTGGCAGGGGAATAGTTTAATCTTAGGTAAGATGTCTTCATCTATTGCCTTTGGATTTAGGATACACTTTGTAAAAATGTTATTATATAAGAACTTGGCTTATGGTGGTTCTGTCACTTTTACTTAAGTCCAATTTATAAAAGCGATATAGTCTTTGGCTTCAAAATTAATCTCAGGTAACTTGAACGTAGTTAAAGAATTTCTTGACTTTCGAGATTTTATTATTCTGCGTAATGCCAACATTCTTGCATAGTATTTATGAGTGTATCGATTTTATAAATTGGACTGAAATGATCATGACAGAACCAACATTTACTAAGCTCTTAGATCCTAACATTCTTAAAAAGTGTATCCTAAATCCAAAGGCAATAGACGAAGGTATCTTTCCTAAGATCAAGCTATTCCTTTGTCACAATCGAGCTACTGAAAGATGTGAGGAACTTGTTACGAAGGCTTCTTCTGCTGTTTGTGCTCCTTTGAAGCGCTATGGGTTCATTAAAATTTGTCTGGGGTCTCGGAAAAAATACCAGTTTTTGAAACCAAAAAAAAAAAACAGTATGGGCACTATAAAATGGTAAATTCATTACTTGTGAATTGTAATAGTAAAGTATTTTTGACGTATTACTATATTACTTTAAGAATAATTTCAAATTATATATATATATATATATACACATATTTACATAGGTTAAGTAAAAAATATAAAACAATTACAATTACCCAAATTTCATGTATTTAAAAAAAGTATAGTCGTTGAGTTAGTATAATATAAGCGAATTTGATATAAATATTACATAATTTTACTATAAATATATAACAATAAATAATAATTTTACATTAAATTAACATTAATAGTTTGTATATTTGAGGAAAAAATAGGAACTACTTTTACATTTTTTCTCAATATTCAATGACCTTGGGGCAGTATTCAGTATTAATATTTTTCAAAGATATTTTATATTCAGAATAAGGATATGATAGAATAACTTTTCCACACCGCCCCATTTTAATTTGGAGAAAAAAAATTCCATGTGCGAGCGAATTTACGTTTTTCCTCAATATTCAATGACCTTGTGGCAGTATTTAATATTAATATTTTTCAAAGATATTTTATATTCTGAATGAGGATCTGATCGAGCAACTTTCCCATCCTGACCAATTTTGATTTGAAGAAAAAAAATTACATAGGCGAGCGCTCCACCCTAATGTATTGCATTTTAAAATTTAAAACTGTTAGTTTAATCTGGATAGTTAAGGAATTTCTTTGTGAGAGATATATCGAGATTGTTCCTTTTACCAGGTCTCAATATTTCTTCTTGTTAGAACTAAATAAGATAAATGACAACAATTGAAGGGAACATTATGGATTTCGAGTTCGGGAAATAAGGAACATGAGATCTGGTGAAGGTGAATTTAAACTTACTTACGAGTATAAAGATAACATTAAAATAGAAGATTTTTAAATATTTAACTAATTTGAAACATTAAATAGGATAAAAATTCAATCAAATTATCAGTTTTGCTTTTCAATGATTTAGAAAGTGTAGATTTGAAACAGCTTCTATAGAATTCATTTACAGTATTTTTGATAAAATGTTTCAAACCTTTTTTGTAAGCAACTTTCAAGTGCACTATTTTTAAAAATTACTGAATCTTTTAAATTTGAAATGTTCGATGCGCTCTGCTGATTATAATTTTATTTTTATTTTATTTTTATATAACTCTTTTGATAGCACCACCCTTCTTTAAACTGCCAGTTCTACGGACACATATATTCAGTTTTATTTTGAGTTAGACAATTCAAATAACCTTCTCGCCTTTGAAGTTTTAGTTAAGGGATGTAATTTTTTAAATATCATTGTTTATAAGAAAACACTTTTCTGTCTCTAACGCTCGTCATGCACTCTCAAAGTTCCCGGCCAGCGGGAAAATTGGTGTTTCTTTTACACTTAATAATAACGTGCCCTTAAAAGTTGTTGAGAATTTAATTCCATTAATGGTGAATTTAATGCGTATGAATTTAATGCAATGATGAATTCTATGCGCAACTCCATACACTTTTCGTGGTACGATGAGGAAAATGGTACATACATCATTATTACAGAGCCAATTTTTGGCGGAATTTTTTTCCAAATTTGGGGAGGACCTGCTTTCTATAAACAAAAACATACACAAAATTTTGATTCATTTCTATGAGTAACGTCATACACATTTCCATGGTACAATGGAGACTCACAGAAAAATAGAAATTTTATCTAAATATGTTTTTATGGCATATCCGACCTCTAAAACGTGCAAGTCCGTTAAAAACCGGAATTCGAAATAACTTCGATTAATATACTATCTTCTATTAAAGATAGAAGAAAGTAAAAAGGGGAATCAAATAGAATACTTTTAATAATAATTTAAGAGAAAATGTGACATTTACACAGTACTCTGTCAATCTGTATAACTGGCAAAATATAATAAAAAAGTAAAATCAGTTCTCTGTTTCGACCTAACTTAAGCAGCCTCTTGGTGATTATGACTGAAATATTTATATTTTGGCAAAAATTGGAATAGGCAATTATACTGGTATTTATGTACTTTCTGCGTTTAAAAAAGTTTTAGCATACTTTTTTCTACTTTACAAAATTACTATACGTGAACACATTTGTAGAAACGGAATATATTTGTGTTATTTAGTGTTGCATATTGTTTTATAAGATTTTATGCGTTACAATAAAATTATTGCTAGCACATAAAGGCACATTTTTACTGCTGCTTTCCATTCCACATTCTCTTTGGTGTAATCTCCGATATCGTAGGTCGAATAATATTGTTTGTTGAAAAAACGTTGAATAATACGTCAACAATTTCTAAAGAAAAGCCTGTCATAACGGCATGGACAAGAACGATTATGATTTTAAAAGCTAATACAGAAGTAAACATTTTTTTTATTAAAATAAAATTCTAAAATTCTTATAAAGATTATTATTTTTTTATCTTTAAATATTAAATGGTGAATTCATAACTGAAATATTACTTTTTAATGTTTCATACTTAAAAAAGATAATATCTTTCTTTTTAAACAAGAGTCTGAGCATTTTTTTTTCCGTAAAGTCTGATCATTTTATTTTTCCGTAAAATTAACAGATATAAGCTGTTTTAAACCACCAATGTCGTAAGATTTGATACTTTCAATTTTTTAAAATAATTATTTGTTAATAGAAATGGGATGAAGTAATCGTATATTTAAAATGATATGGTACATCTATTTCTTCTGAAAAAAAATCCAAAAAATGTTGTTCAATGTAAAACATCCTAAAATTTGTAGTTTTGGCGGTATCTTATTCCGCCTAAACAATTCCAATACGTTGCGAAATATCTCTGTCAGCTTAAGTATTTCACTAAGTCTGTTATACATGACATCTGAATAAATAATTACTATTTAGTAAACTTGCTGATAATATGTACATGCAACTACTTTAATGAAATGTGCACTCAGGTTTCGTGAAATGCATACTGGAAGATCATAGACATGCTTAATTTACAAAATTTACATTTCTATTACGAACTGCTAATAAATCTTATTATAGTTTATACATTTATTTGCAATATCTCGTAAATAAGTGTGTAAGTATATGATATTTATATATTTTGAATTTCATTGAACAGACATTAAATAAAAATATTCATTATCAGATTCGATTTACTCCAAGATGCAAAATATTCAGCACCAAATTTTCCGTATAACTAAGGCAGTAGATATATAACATCATTATTTTTCGCTTAAAGTTAAGTTATACCGTTTGTATACATCTATAGTGTAAAGTTTGGAAAATAAATACATTTTAGAATGAATTCATCCTTTTTATTGAACCTGTATAAATTTTTAAATGTAATATTTGTCAAATTTACATTGCATAAGTTATAATAATGTAGCATTTGAATATTTAAAAAATTTTAATTATTAAAAAATAAACAAATGTGATTTTTCTATTTTTTTCAGTGTGAACATATTTTGAAAATAAATCAAGTCATTTTTTATAATATTGTCTTATTTCGGCTGCGAATAATTTAATATTTTGAAGATGAAGAATTATTCTTCCGTTATTCAGTAATTACGAACATCGCATATATAAATTATCTTTCTTTGTTTAGGAAAATAAGTTGGAACGCTTTGCGAAACTCACAATAATACATTTAGGGAAAATGCATTTTAATTGCACTTCTATTTGCTGAAGAAATTAGTTTATTTGTTATGGACATTTTAGAAAATATAATTTAATACCTGTATCTAAAGAAACAGTTGCATCCATGAAAAGGGTGCGCAGCAATTTTCATTGTTTAAGAAGACTACGCATTATCATAAAAGTCCTACATCCTCGTTAAGAAAAATCTGGTTTTTTTTTGTTTTTTTTTATCATTTACAGGTATAGAAATTATTTTTAAGGATAATATATTTTTTTCCCATTTATAAATTTCTAAATTCGTGCATGGGAATGACTCTTCGTGCTTTTGACTTCATTTGAGAGAATTAAGTATTACACATATGATATTTTGGTGTCAAGTTTTCCACATTACGCTTTAAATCGTTGGCTGCTGTTGTATTGTTTGTAGTCGCTGGCTAAACGCAACGCCTTCCGGTTTTGATAAAATAACAAACAGCAATAAAAATTTTATTACTATGACATTAACTCAGTTTGTGTATCTTTTTACTTTGGCGAATATTCTCGGGGTCAACACCATAATTGAAATGTTCATTTTCAGCATTAACAGACACAGACCCGCGTCCAATAGTGTCAGAAATGAACGATGCAGATTTGATTTGTTTTCGTTCTATTATGCAGCAAAATTAAAAGTATGTAGAACATTACATCATATTATACATATATTTTTTTGTTTTTAGAAAACAAACATACCAATAAACAAATAGAAATCATTATTTCAAACATGTAAACTACAAAAATCTGAGAATACAAAGTTATAAACAAACACAGACACCACGCACAAAAAAGGCGATAAGCACAATAAGCTAGAAACTTTTTGTTGATAAAATTTCATACGCTTATTGTGAATGCTTTATTTAAACTTATCCGTTTCATGGAAGTCTGGATATGATACGAATGTTGATCTGGTACATCCTGTTAACCCTCCTACTTCGAATTGCAATATTTGAAAGAATTTTTTTTTTTTTTTTTTTTTCAATTCCAGCACCTAATAGTGATAGCATATGTCGATACATTTACTATTATGACTTTACTTATGATTCAGTAATTAATAATAATAATATTAATAAAAGTTTGATTAATTATTAGTAAACCGTTGGCGTTTCTTTTAATCCAAAAATATGTTTAACTCTTTAAATTTAAATTAGGGATTCCATTTCCGAATTAGTAATTTGTGAAAAAAGATAAAAAATACTACTATTTTTTTATGTTTGTTTAATCTGGTTGTAATACGGCATTTTCCAAACATCTTAAAAAATTCTTCCTTAGACTATTTTTATATGAAAAACACGCAACATAACTATATTTGTTAGGTTTCTGTAAAGAACACATTCGTTAAATTGCAGTAAACTGTAACTTCTGTGATTTCGATAGCTACTTTTAATTTTGTTAGCGTAAAAGTAATTTCCCCCAAAATTGGAAAAAACAAGTTGGAAATAGCTCGTCAAACGTGGCAAATGCGGTGCGTTCGTACTATAACTAGTTTTATAATTATTTTTTGCACCCCATATTGTACTGAATGTATATTCTTTTGCGCTTCATAAGTGCATAGTCTGTAACATCATTAAAATGCACTTACAATAATTTTTTCCCCATTCCCCGTAATGTAACGGAAAACTTTTGACTGTCCCTGTAATTAAACTATACATTCGATTTTCATAAAATTTGAAATGGCTCGACAAAATTTTCCAGCAATTATATATTTAAAATTTCAGACCATTCGGAGGGCTGTAAAATCATTAAAATGCATTTGCAATAATTTTTTCCCATTGGCCATAATGTAACGGAAAACTTTTGGGTGTCCCTGTAATTAAACTATACATCCGATTTTCATAAAATTGGAAATGGCTCAACAAAATTTTGCAGCAATTATATATTTAAAATTTCAGACCATTCGGAAGGCTGTAAAATCATTAAAATGCATTTGCTATAATTTTTTCCCATTCGCCGTAATGTAACGGAAAACTTTTGGGTGTCCCTGTAATTAAACTATACATCCGATTTTCATAAAATTGGAAATGGCTAAACAAAATTTTGCAGCAATTATATATTAAAAATTTCAGACCATTCGGAAGTCTGTAACATCATTAAAATTCACTTGCAATAATTTTTCCCATTGGCCGTAATGTAAAGAAAAACTTTTGACTGTCCCTGTAATTAAACCATACATCCAATTTTCATAAAATTGGAAATGGCTCGACAAAATTTTGCAGCAATTATATATTAAAAATTTCAGATCATTCGGTCGGGTAGTTTTTGCTCTGTTATATGCGGACGGACGGACAGACAGACGGACTGAACGACGACTATAGGTGCTACGTATTTATATAACTAGTAAATCTGCAGATCAGGAGCCTCAACGTCAGCTCTACAATTCAGTGTGTTTAGCATCCTTTGAGTAATATTAATCTTTCTACAAAAAACGGAATTTAAAGTTTTGAAATTACATAAACATTTATAAAACGAAAAAATATTTCGAAGGTTTCTGACATTAGAAGCGTTAAATTAAATCCCTTGTTATGTAATGGTATTCCGAAAATCTCATGAGCTACTTATTCTGGTAATTTTTAGATAATAAAGTAGATTTCTTCAGGGGGGCAGAGCCCCCCTGAATCCCTTCGTAGTGTAATTTAATTTACATTTGTAATTATCAATTAATTGTGTTAATGTCCTTTAGTAAATTCTACCAATAGACGGAAACGTACATGAATTCTTTTCTACAGCTCTGTATATTACGTGAAGATTTTTACGCGTCGTCTATAACATTTAAATTTAATGCAGACAAAAAAACCCTCTTAAAACTGCTCATATCACATTTCCGGGGATTAGTATGCATAGTGTGCACCATATATCCAGTTTCTGCGGAGTCCTGTATATGGCTCTATTTAAATTCTGCAAACATTTGTTAGTATACTAAATGTAATTGGGCTGGGAAATACATAACTCAAAAAAAAAAAACACTGAAACAATTAGCGCTCATTTTCATTTATACTTACGAATTCATTTGTGTATCCCTGTACATGGTCTATACAATATTTAAGCACTACTTATTAAGCACAAATTTACTTAACGTTAAAACGCACACCATAATCGAAAATGCTCTTCAGCAATCATCCCTAATAGACCAGAACTGTATCCGAAATATTTTATGTGACCCTATAAATGAACGATAAATACGATACAAATCATATTCAAGCTTCTTGTAGTCAACCACAGTAATGTAATTTAATTTCATAATGTTTGAATTAGTGCAACACAATTAACACACTGACGACAGGCAATTTAATTAAATCTGGGTTTAAAAACAGTAGAAGCTCCTCCCTCTTCTGAAAGTGTCTCGGAAATTGGTTTCTAAGATATGTTTTTCATGTTTATGCAGCAGTAAATATCTTTCAATGTACGGATGGAATATATAATGTCTTACAATCTATAAAAAATATGGACAACACAATATAAATGTCTTTTCTGTAAGGTAGAAGTCACTCCCTTAGCCAATGATGTATTCTGAATAAAAACGAGAATTTTCGTTTCCCGTCGCTAATGTGTTAAAATAAGCTGTGAAGAGTTTATTTCCCCCGTAGACCACATTTTAATCGACCACTTTTATGTGACCCTGAAAAAAACATATGCTTTGCACCCCATATACTACAAAAATGTTTCAAAAATACATATCAATTTTATTATTTTGTAACAGAGTAACATCATTAAAAAACGCCACAAAAGGATTTTCTTCAAAGATTGTAATATTATGAATACTTTTGAGTTACCTGTACGCATGCTGTAAGTGCTACACATAACATATTTTATAGTAACCAGGTTCTAGTGCACCTTAATAAAGTATATAAATTTCATTACGTTTAAAATTGTGTAACATTATTAAAATACACCGCAGACGATTTTTCCCAAAGACTATAATGTAACGGAATAGTTTTGAGTGCCCCTGTAATTAAGCTATGAATGCTACACTCTTCATTTTTAATACCAAACATACTTTGGCAAACCTCAATAACGTATATCAATTACATGTAATCCCGACTATATTTACGCGAGTTAGAGCACGTAGAGAAACACGGCAGGCGACAGATAGAAAAACTGAAGTCATAAATACTTTTCATCCATGTTGGAAAGTGTTAAAAAGAATTTACATGCCTTTAACTGTACTTTTTTTTCACTTATAGCATGGTTAGACATTAGTTTAAACATCCTAATCCATGCGATAGCAATAACATATTAAAAGCCCCCCAAAATAGGCATATCTGGAGATCAATAAATCTACTGGAAAATAATTCATTATCGTGCCCACTGTTAATTGCATAAATTGCATCGATTTGGCGCGATAAAATATTTTTTGTGATAGCCTTTTAATAGTACCTGCAACAAAATTAATGTAATTTACTAACTTCATTCATATTTGACGCAATGATAGGCTACTAATAACAGTCGCTAGGCAACGAAGAAAAGGAAAAAAAAAAGAAATATGTATCATGTAAAACAAGAAAATTAATTTAAAAATTCTTTATATTATTGGAATACATGTATAAATGTCCTCAAAACATTATACACGTAAATAAAAAAATCTTATAGATATATTGATAAAACTTCAATATAATAGGAATAATTTAAAACCTTTATTTGGAATTTTAGTATCCATAATTTGACATTTAAATCCATTAATCAAACGTGCCATTTTCTTTCAACAAATCGAAATTTGAAAATCGTCTGACTTGCCGTAGAAAAGCATTATAAAGAAAAATAAAATCTTCCATATTTTCCGAACGAATGAACCAAATTTAACCAAAAACTATACAGCTACGTCCGGGTATCTCACGAATATGCCCAATTAATTTCAAGCTGATCGGGTGCTTTTTGCGGCAGTTATCGCGGAACAGACGGACAGACAGACAGACAGACAAACGGAAATCAAAACTTTTCGTGTCTCCACAGTAAGCCTTCACTGACGTTTCGGCAATTACGCACGCACCTAAAAAATCAGTGCCGAGAGGGTTAATGGACGACTAGACACGAATTATTCCTGTGCTACTAAGCCAATGAATTAATATACATTCGGTATATTAATACTTGCACACTTATTTACGAAATTTTGCAAATAAATACATAAGCTATAATAAGATTTATTATGAAAATATGTTTAATATATGTTTTGACTATGTTTTAGCTTTTTCGTTTGGAATATACAGATTATGATATAATATACATTCCCTTTTATGCCCATGTATGGCTGTCTCATATAGGTTTCTCAATTTTTTGTATGTTTATCTAATTGTTTAAACAATTACTATACATATTTTAGAGAAACAGCCTTAAAACTTAAATGGGCAAAGTAAGTGTTGAAAAAAAAATGGCACCGGAATTTACTAACAAATTTATTTGCAAATAAGAAAAGGCATTATTTCACTTGCATATTAAAAGGAAAATATCTTTAAAAAATTTCTGGTGCCATGTGGCGTTTGGGAATTAAAATTAAGTGGTTTTATAAACATACCACCGCACCTGAAAGGGCTAAGCGAGGCATACACTACTCTTAAGAAATAATAGTGTATGTTAAAGAAAATTGAAATACCAAATTTTTAAATACTTAATACAAACATTTATGATCTTAGAATATATTATTGGAATATTTTATAAATTACATTTCACATCACTTCATAAATTAAATATATTCAAAGTAATAAAAAAATGGAATAATTATGCTTCCAAATATTTTCTTAATTTTTATGTTTATTTATGTTGCACTATTTTAGATATAAAGGATTGTAGTGTGAAGGTTTCATTATTTGTTGAAAAATGAAAGATATATGAAATGAAAATTCTTAAACCGTTTTGAGTGTTTGAAGATATTTGTCATATTCACATAACAAATATATGCATATAACAGATGTGTACATTGTACTTAACGTTTTTACTATAATATAAAAAAATTAAATTGTTTAAGATTTATTTTTAAAGTATGCGTTAGCGAAAAATCTCCATTAACTTTCAACAAAAGATTTACAATTGTTTAGACAGGTTATAACCACATACTATTATTCAACAAGACAAAAAAAATCATGTGTTAAGCATAGATTATGAAACACTTTCCAACACTTCCTGAATGCTTTAACAAAACTTCCTTATTTAGGGAAATAAGGTATAAAAGATATCTATGTAAACATTTTAGAGAACGTATAAAACATTTGAAAAACTGATTTCAGCAGTTACCAACTATAGCAAATATGTATTCCAATTCTTTTAAACAGCCCTGTATTTGATCTGTAGGTTGATATATATATATACTGTATCATAGGGAAATTGAGTTTAGCAAGAAAACGCATAACAGGTTGAAATTTTTATTTCAGCAATTTATACTAATAGATGGACACATACTTGTATGCTTTTATACAACCCTGTAGTTAACCAGTATCTTTATTATGCTCCACTACATAGCTAAAATTTAACTTAAACTAAAACATTCTTAAAACTACAGAAATCACATTTCTAGAAATTATCATTTATAGACGGCCATGTATCCAATTCTTTGCGTGACCCTGTATATCAATTTATCTATGTTCTACAAATATTTCTTAGTAAACTATATGCAGTTCAGCATAAAAATACATTAAAAAAACACCTTTAAGCAATTTGCACTCATACCCCGTACCCATTAAGAATTCTTTTGCGTAGCCCTGTATATGAATTATAGCATTTATACACACAGTGTACTATGCATAAATATAGTGAAACATAAAAGCGCATAAAATATTTAAAAATCCATTTTCAGCTATCATCGCAACTGTACTGTACTTCGGATACAATATAGTATCTGAAATCTTTTGTGTGTCCCTGTAAATGTTATACACTTCGTAATATACATGAAATAAGTTATATTAAACCTCAGCGACGTGTATCAATTTCATTATACATGAAATAATTTAACATAATTAAAATACGCGCAAATAATTACCTCCACCCCTATAGCATTATGTAACGGAATTCTTTGTATGGCCCTGTAAATGAATAATAACTGTTCTTTGCACCGCATATTCTACAGAATGATATTGTAGTGCACTTGATAAATGTATATAAATTTTATTATGTTTGAAAGCATTAAAAATCCT
Source organism: Maratus speciosus (assembly GCA_963932465.1). Classification (NCBI taxonomy): domain Eukaryota; kingdom Metazoa; phylum Arthropoda; class Arachnida; order Araneae; family Salticidae; genus Maratus; species Maratus speciosus. The sequence goes on along the minus strand of OZ010795.1, from coordinate 122,281,503 downwards.
TTTAAACGATTTTTTCCCGTAGGTCGTAATGTAACGGAAAAATTTTGACTGTCCCTGTAAATGAGCTAAACATGCTACAAACTTGATTTGAAATAAGGTACGTGCTATGGTAATTATCAATAACATCCGAAAAGTTTAGGGCAATACAAGTATATGTACGGGAGTTAGAGCGCGGGTAGACGGAAAGACAAACCAAAATCATAAACACTTTTCAACTTTTTTGGAAAGTGTTAAAAAGATGAATTTTAATAACACAATGAAATATAACAATTGCTTAACAATGAATCTTAGTAACCGAAATATCAGATTATCTGTCGAAATATGTGCTCTAAAATTTTGGCAACAATCTTTTGTTTGTATTTTCTATAATTCAAAAACTTCTACACGTAAAATACTTTTGAACTCTAATTAATTCACATTGGGTTATGGAGAAAAATATTAACACTTATTTAGCGAGATACACAATTACACAACCGTTTTAATTTTTTGCACAAAATGATGATATAAGAAATTAACCCCTTAATTCTAGCTCCCGTCAATATCATGGGCTGAGCTGTCGTTGGTTATTTCTAGTGCCCGTCATATTTACGGGCTGGAGATATAATTGTTGTAAAAGACTTCTGAAACCAGAAAAATTGAACTGGCATTTCCGTGTGAAGTCTTTGAATATTACCATTTGGGTTTGGCTTTTGACGCTGATTCTAATGCTGTGATTTGTATTGCGTGTTTCGAAATATATTATTAATAATTCAAAAAATTATTAATAATTAAAATTTAATGTATATATATTATTTCAAATATTATTTGTAAAAATTTGTGTGATGATGATAAATAAAGATTTAAGATGTGAAAAATAAAGGTCTTATTCGTATTAATTTGTAGGGTGTAAAACAAACATTAAGACACAGAATTCTCGCATAATGGCTGTTCTACAAATGTGAATTTGTTTTATAACATCTTTTTTTTTTCGCCTTAAAAAAGTCTAATTGCATATTTTATTTAGAAACCTTGTAATTATTCAATTTCTGTAATGAAATAAATAGGTACATTTTTGATGATTTTTCCAAATATTAAGCGACCGTGGAGGAATTAAAATGATTTTTTTTGTATGTTTTCTAAGGCATAATGAAATGAATATGTAAATATTATTTTGTATGAAAAAAGCAATGAAACTAAAGTGTAGTATGAAACATATTGCCCTTGAAAAATAATTGTCAATCAAAAATGAGTTAGTGTTCATATGTTTCAATATAGTAGTAGGCCATACATGATTTTTTCGTCAGTTCCTGGGAAATTTGTTGCGATGGTAGATAATTTGTGGGCTTACATTTATTTCTAAGCAATGCCATATAATTAAATCGACTCAGATTTCCAGTAGAACAAAAGCACCAGTAGACATTTTCTCTCTCCTAATGCAAAATTCGTAAGATAAAAAAGTAATTTAGAAGTAAAGCATAATTATTCATTCCCGAAAATCTTAAGATAACACAAGTTATCATAATGGTATTATAGAACATGTGTAAATTGACTTTGTAGTAGAGATATTTTGTGCCTCATATGTATATGCAAGTTCTTAATTTTGTTAAATGCATAGTAGGTGTTGTTTACTTTATTATTTTTGACAAATACACAGCATAATGAAATATAAAACATGAGAAAAAGAATGTTTTATTTAAATTATATAGGCATTCGATTGAATATTTTAAACATAAAATGCCAAATGTACATCGATTTTACACAAGAACTGAGATAAAATTACATGTATCTGATATGCTTATATACATTGACACGGGGAGATAATTTACTTCTAACAAAACATTACACTAATAAATGTGGAAACTAAATATAAAATAAGTTCAGTCTAAGTTGTAGTATTATATTTAAATCAAAAACGTCACGCAAATACTTTTAATATTCCAAATATACTGAATGTCATACGTTAATATATTTAGATCTCTACTTTTATTGAGTGTAAAAACAGAATACTTATATTTAAACAATTATAAAAACATGAGCTTAGAAAATAACTTTAATAGCAATACTGAAAATGCTTTTAATAAAACAACATAATGCAGTTTATTAAATTTGTTAAAGGAATAGTATTTAATACCAAATCATCACGATTTTTTTTTCAAACGCCATTTAATCGAATCGTCTTTTCGTGCTGTTCTGTAGGATAAGAGATTATTTACTTAAAATCAAATTTAAATTTATTAAACATTCCATAAAGCAATATTTAAAGAAATTTATAGATATAAAAAGTCTTTTTATTCAATAGGTTAGTTCAAAGGAAGCATTTTTATATTAATGAGCAATTGAGTTTTGAATAGTTCTATAAATAGGGACTTTTCATGATTTTAAATATTGAAAAGGTATAAAGAATTCCATTTACGCTTAGTAATATTTCTTTATGCTTCAGTTCACAGAAACTAATTTAAAATAAATAGAAACTTGCAATTCATTTTGCGATATATGATTTTGTCAGTATTCATTATATTTTTTTCAATGAGTTCATAAATTAAAATAACATTCTTATAAATTTTAAAATCATCCAATGTCACACTTCTTAAAAAAAATAGAAATAAAAATAGAATTATGATACTACATGCGCTATTCTGAAATGTAACACATTTTTTTCAAAAACATGAATTGTTTAAATAATCACAAAAACACAATTGCTGAGTCGTATTCTTCGTGTGGCTATTTACAGGGAAATACGCTCATGTTCAAAATTAAAAGAATTTTCAAATTCGGTGTATTATCTCCAAAACTACTTGATACACTGTAATAAAATTAGGTATGCACATAGGTTGACATAATAATAAAAAAAGACATTCAACAGTTATAATACACACGCATGATCATGTGTAAAACTCATCAGAGTCGAAAGGTATAAAACAGAGCTTACAATATCAAACATGGGTCAGTGGTATGGGGGTATAGTACTCTTTTAGAGTTATACAGCTCTCATAACGTCAATTCATACTGGAAATCAGTTGTTTATGAGTCATTTTTGAAGTTATTTTCACTCCACGAATAATGCTGTTTTAAAGCCCAGCGTGGTTCTGGGAGGTGGAAAGACAGTTTTAATTGTCCTCCCCAGAGCGTCCCAGGAATGCTCTATAGATTCTAGGCTTGGAGATAAGACTGCCTAATCCATCATGCGACTATCATGCGACTATCACCCGAATTCTTCACTTTCGAGAATACCGTCCGCCAGATGAGCTCCATTTGGGTGCGCGTTGTAAACGATTAAAATGAAATCATGGTAAACTGAATCCCTGAAAAGGGGAACATAAGGTACAAAGATATCACCCCTGTACCTCACACAAGTCGCAGAACCTTTGCCAAACACATTGAGGGTGTGCTTCCATCCAATATGATGCCTGCGAATACCATCAAACATCTGCTGCCAATGTCCTCTCTTTATCTGACGTTGGAGGGCAGATAGCCTGATTTTCTCCAATGAAAGTACGTAGATAATTAGTGTTTAGGCTCAACCGAGACTCATGAGTGAAATAAAGGTCCCTCTTTGATCCCTGGTCAAAAGTCGTTAATCTCTGTACCATAATAAACGGGCTCTGCCGAATGCAGATTTGAGAGGGACGCTAGCCGCAGGTCTTCTTGCACACGACCCTCTGTCATGTAGTCTTCTGAAAACAGTAACCATTGATACTAGACTTCCTGTGACCGCATAAAAGTCACGAGGGAACTGATAAATTGTTGGAATCCTGCTACGCGTCGCTATAATGGACAAGTGATATCTATGGATCCAGTATGCTTAAACTTTTTCCAAAAGTTGGACATAATTTTGGGAGTTACATTAAAGTCTCTAAGCATCTTTACTTGACTGCCATGTTCTAGTCTCTCCTCGATTTGCCACATCATTTCAACTTTCTGATGCTAGTGGTTACTCATTTTTACTGTTTGCTTTTGAATTTCACCGAATTTTACAAAAAAAAAAATATCAAGACATTCGGCAAGGTGTGTGAGCGAACGAAAGGTGAAAATTGCCACTCTCGCTTATAAACACAGTTCCTCTACTTGCTTCGCAACCACACACGTGTACGCTTACATATCCGATGTTAAATATTTGCATCTTTGTTTAGAAGCATTAGTTTTGCCTATTGTTCAGTGCTTTTCATGAAATTCGACAAAATATGCAAAAACTCTTAATTTTGAACATGATTGTGTTTTTTTTCTGTACCACGTCTAATCACTATATTGATAAAAATGTTTCTTTTTTATTGCTAGAATGTACAAATTAGAAAAAGATCTTTTATTTAATTCATCGCACATGATTTTTTACACTATATACACTCCTGTGTTTGAAAATTTCAACACCATGAAAGAATGACGCAACTGAGCTGAAAATTTCATAGAATGCAAAGTATATTGTGTTAACCAAAGGATTCCGATGTCAGAGTCGATACGCATGCCTGGGCTGAACAGAGCCCTCTTGACTGCTGCGTAACCCTTAATTGCGTGATATTTTATTTTGTTTCGAAAAAATTATGTTTGATTCTCTGAAAGGTTTAACATACAGGAAAAATAACGCAAAAAATCAGAGATACATTTTTCATATAATACGTTAATCTTTTCTTCTGTTGCACATAGGCAATACAAGTAAAAATTACAGTCGTGTGGCTGTTTTACGCTAAAACATTGCAAATTAGTAAATATTTTAATAGGTATGTCTCCAAATACCTTATTTTATATAATTATTTATTTTATAAAACTTAACATTTAGCCCTTTAATTATGATAGAATACGTTCTAGAAATTGCGTAGTTCAGAGAATATGACTTTACACCAGAAAGTTTCAACGGTTGATTTCGCTTTATTTAAATACGGAATGTCTGTTATTAATTAAGGCAAATATTGCTATTTTAATTTTCTGGTGTGAATTAGGTATATACGAATAAAAAAAAATCTGTTAAATTCAAAACACTGTTCTTTGTATATATGCAAAACTACGCACTAAAGTGTTAAACCGTATAAATAGAGGGCTGTAGGAGCCGTTGAGAATTGTCTATGGTTATTTGCTAATGTTAAACGTTAGGTGAGACGTAATTATGCCCTCTTTGTCGAAAGAGGGCGGCATTTCAAAAACTGATGGAGTTTGAATGGGGGAGAATAATTGTGCAGTAGCAGCTCATGTGTAGCGTAACAGAAGAAGATTGATACGAGTTTGTAAGCAATGGACTGACGAGGATCGGACAACTCCAAAATCTCAGAGGGACAACGAACGGTGACGTCAACTTGCAAATATATACATATAGTCCACATGCCTTTGAGGGGCCTTACAGCTTCAACAAGACAGTTGGCAGTACATTATTTAACTTTTGCAGGTGCATCAATGTGTGCTTCGTCAATTCGTTGATGTCTGCTGCAACTTGGACTACGTGCAAGACCTCCTATATACGATAACCCCGTTTCGCAAAACCATCTACGCCTGCCGCTGCAATGTGCTCATGAACGTAGCGACTGGCATGCAAATTGGCAACAGGTTGTTTTATTTGACATTACCCTCTTTAATTTGTGGTACCATCATTGCCCCATTCGTGTTAAACGCTATACCGATTGGGTTAGATTAAAATAGTTATTGATAGTTATTGATTGGGATCTGATTGCTCATTACGGACGATCTTAGCTGCTACTAATTGTTGGTAATCTGAACAGCAACAGGTACTTCAGTGAAGTGCTGAATCCCGAAGTCGTTCCTTTCCTTCAAGTCATTCATGGATATATCTTTTAACAGGATATTTTCCTCAGACATATTGTAAGGAATGTTTAAGACTTCTTTACAGCAGAACACATTCGGCTTTTTCCGTGTCTTGCGTATTCGCCGAATATGTCGCATATTAAACATGTGGAGATTTCGTTGATTGGCGTCTTTCTCGTTATCCTCCTCCACTAGCTTCTACAGATGAACTTTGGGTACGTATACAAAGAATATGGAATGTTCGTCCCTAGGCACACATAGAAAATCTGTTTGACTCCATGCCACGTCATATAGCAGCACTTATTACAGCGTGTGGTGGCTACACACCAAATACTGATTTCGATCACTTAATATTATATTTTTGCTTTGAAAATGCAATAACTCCTTTGTACAAATACCGATCGTTTATGTTTTAAATTTCATTTAATTATGATGTTTCCTTTATGGTGTTTCAATTTTCTCAAATATGAGTGTAACATGAGTTACAGAATATAAAATATATATATATATATCATTTTCACATTAAAAAAGCAGAATTAATGCCTATGTGACCAAAATGTTGGCTATCGTAATGTATAAAAGGTAGTAATAGGATAAAATTAAAAAGATTTAGATAGCCGTTGATAAGGTTGTTTTCAAAAGAAAAAACCATCAGATGATGCATGATGGCATCAGATGGCATATTGTTAGTTAATTAGTCTGTTATGTATATTTCAGTATGCTTTTTTTTGTAATCTGCGTAATGAATTCTATTTCATTATTGAATTTATACATATTTTACAAGCAGTAGAAAATAACACGAAAATACGAAACGAATGTATGTCAAATACGGGGTTTTTAGAACATAATGTCAATTTCGAATACTGTTAGAGTGACCTACAGCACCTTTGTAAGGCTGTATCTACAGGTACACCTATAAATATTTTGCTTGCAGAGCCGACTAAAAATTACGAATATGTCAAACGATTTTATGAAACTAATATATGTAAAACGAGGATGGTAATGTAATTTTAGTATGCTGTTACAGTTAAATAGATGATGTATGATTTCTTTTCCTTGAAGGTGGAGCGTATAGGATTTATAGTCATTGTACAGGTCCGCACTAAAGATCTCACATTACATTCGATTACAGAAGAATTCCACTTGTGTCTATGTACGAAGTGAATTTTCGTGTAATCATGTTATTTTAAACTCTGCAAAATGTGTATATGTTGCTAAGACTTATTGTCACACACTCTACATTGAAAATATACGATGTAACATTTATAGTTATTTTCCAGGGCTACGGAAAGCAATATAATTGCATTACGTTTTATCGCCAATTATTATTGGAAAAGCGACATTCTATTACGTTTATATAAATAATGATGCTTCTTGTATCTGTACGTGTAAAAATGGTCACTTTCTACGAACAAATTTCGTGCAAATCTTAAGTAAAAATTTTGCTCATTATTCAAATATGTATATATATATATATATATATATACATATCAATTTCTCATTATTCTTTTTACGCTGGTAGCTCCACTTGTGAAATTGCATAACTAAAATTAATTGAATTTTTTTAATATTTTCTCATACGGTAGCAATACGCTGAAATAAAATTAGAAAGGATAACTCAACTTTCTTAAGGAGTCAGGTACCCTTTGCACTAACAAAACATATGAAAAAGTCACCTCTCTTCGAATTTCAGTCACTCTATAAATAATTGACTTTTAATTACATAATTGAAAACACATATTAAGAAAGATTTTTTTATCAATTAAAGTTGTTAAAAAAGTATATGCATAAATAAAGTTTATTTATTTATTTTTAAAGATAATACAATTTTTACGAAATAATTATTCTTGCATTCATTGCGTGCATGATTTTCCACATTTGAAGGACTAAAACAAAACAAGGTTGGTTTAATAAGTACAGATATAATGTGTTTTCAATGTGACCCATAATGAAAAAAATAAAATATGTAGACCCCGAAAAGAAAAATCGAAATATCGAGATTTTGTTTCTACAAAAGTAGCCGTGAATTCTAATATTCTTACTTGAGAAACATAATAATAGGTCATTTTATTCCTGTATATGTTTAATACATTCAGTGAAATTTTTGTGAAATTCTACGTAACCAGTTTTCAGAAATCGTGCGCACAATGATGAAAATCGCTGTTTTGAGAAAATTGACTTTAAAGATTAAATCCCCCTTGATCATATGGAAAAATCTTAAAGTATTTTAGACATAACTTTTCTTTTAGTGCGATTTTTCCTATGTGGTTTGTTTTAAATGCTCCAAAAGAAAAATATTTAATTTTAAGCTATTTTAAAAATCTATGTTTGGACGCTTTAAAGAGTACCTGACCCCCCGCATCCTAGCAATAAATATAACCTAATTTAAATTATGATTTTTTTTATGTTTCACTGTATAATCGCCGTACTCAAGATAACAATAGCTAAAACTGTTTCAACACAATTTTCTTTTGCATTTGTAGATTTCACAAGCGGTACTAGGCTATGCACTATGCTATATTTATATAAAATCAATTTATTTTATGATTTACTGTATGAAAACATATTCAGTGATTATTTGGTTTTAAATTAAATTTATAAAGCAAACAAAAATTTAAATTATGCGTATGGAAATGAATAAACAATACATTTTCATTACTGGTAACAAACTATCAATTAAGCTGTTATTTAAACGTCTCAATAGCATGGTTAATGCTATTAATCTGTCTGCTTGCTCATCTATGCTAGATTTCACAAGCGGTACTAGGCTATGCACTATGCTATATTTATATAAAATCAATTTATTTTATGATTTACTGTATGAAAACATATTCAGTGGTTATTTGGTTTTAAATTAAATTTATAAAGCAAACAAAAATTTAAATTACGCGTATGGAAATGAATAAACAATAGATTTTCATTACTGGTAACAAACTATCAATTAAGCTGTTATTTAAACGTCTCAATAGCATGGTTAATGCTATTAATCTGTCTGCCTGCTCATCCATACACGATTAAATTTTCTTAAGATGCTCTAAATGTAACGAATTTAAAATCTTATTACTTTGTATTACAATGCCCTTTCACCAATGGATGAATTCTGACCAAATTTGTTGCGCGTAATTCTGCTGATAATCCTGGAGTTTTCGCACGATGGGAGCATGTGGCATGGACCCCTAATTTAGATATAAAATTTATTTACAAATTTCACTGAGTACAAAAAGGAAACTGTCTTGATACTGAATAAAATCTGATATACATTGATAACCAAAAGTCTTGCCCTGTTTATAAATATTTATTGTGCTCAAACTATTATCATTAGACATATGGCTGTTCGGATACATTGTAAGCACTGTTATAATTTTTTAATAAGAGCACGTACCTCAGTAAATTTCATCCTTTGCCTCCTTGGTAGCTCGGAGAATGTCTGTGCAGACTTTCTAGTCTTACACAATGTATATCTGAAAAACAGTTAGAGATGATTATTCACGTAGCATCGATGATTTATGAAGCCGGATTATATTCACTTTTTTATCATAAGAAAAAGATAAATAGCAAGTTTATAGATGAAAATCCAGATTATCCAGTAAAAGGAGTTTAATTTGGCAGGTTCGTACATATCGAGGATTCTGGCAGAACGGCGGGCGCTGGAGAAGGACACACTACATTTTTATGCTTGCAGATGTACTATCAGGAACAGAATGATGTCATAACCACATTTTAGTTATTAGCGAGCAGTGATTTACAAAACAAGCAAGCCAGTAGAAATCTGGCGAGAAAAAAATTGAAATGAGACACCTGTTCAAAAACCGTTAATATATTGTCAATGAGGAGGGGGAAAGGGTAACATATAAAATTTTAACGCCAACGGATAAACAGCAAAATATGAAGTGGAAAAAAAAAAAAAAAAAAAAACAAAAAAAAAAACAAAGCCGCATTTGAATGGGGAGTAGCAACCCATGTTTATAGGCGCGGAAGTGACGACTGAAGGCCAGGCGAAATGAAGAAATAAAAGATATTATAAGCTAAATTTATGACAAGAAAAATACGTTATGGAAAAAAGTGCAGCAGTATAAACACACACAATAAAGAAAGAAAGAAAAAGAGAAATAACCGCCTAATAACCGAAATAATTGCGAACAAGGAATGGGTAAAATATTTCAATGCAAGATAAAAAAAAAATAGCAAGACTTACATAATCAATTCCTTATTAGCTCGGAGAATGTTAAAGCGGTATTCTAGTACCCGCTATGTGTTATTTAACATGTCTTCTGTTACAGTACACACGGCAGCTTGTATCCTAATCTTCAGTTCTTCGAAGTCAGCAATTGGTGTGGCAAAGACTCTGTTCTTGATATAGAAACCAAAAGAAAAATTGGAGAGGAGTAATATCTGGAGATTTCCTTTAAGAGGTCATGTAACCTTTGAACCAATAAAGTTCATGCAAAAGTGACCTCTGTAAGAATGGCAGTCATTCTTTAACTAATTAACTTTTAATTATAAAATTGAAAACACATATTAGGAACGATTTATTTTATCAGTAAAAGTTATTAGAAAAGGTACATACATATATAGTTTTTTTTATTTATTTTTAAAGATAATACAAATTTTACGAAAGAATTATTCTCTCATGCATTGCGCCCATAATTTTTCCCATTTCAATAGCTGAAACAAGCCAAGATTTTTTTAATGAGTGCAGATATAAAGTGTTTTCAAAATGACCTACTATGAAAAAAATAAAACTTTTATATCTCGAGAAAAAAAAATTTAGAGTAATTCGAAATATCGAGATTTTTTTTATACAAAAGTAGCCGAGAATTCTAAACTTCTTACTCGAGAAACATAGTAATACGTCATTTTGTGCTTCTGTACGTTTAATACATCTACCAAAAATTTCGTGAAATTCTAGGCAACCGTTTTTCAGAAATCGTGCGCGCAATGATCAAAATCGCTGTTTTGAGAAAATTGGCTTTAAAGATTGAAAAACCCGTTGATCATATAACAAAAGCTCAAAGAGTTTTAAACATGACTTCTCTTCTAATGCGAATTTTTGTATGGGGTTTGATTTTAAATGTTCCCAAAGAATCATTTCGATTTTTAGACGCTTCAAAGGTTACCTGACCCCTTAAGGGATCACGTATAAAGGAACCACAGTGTGGGCTAAAACTGCTACAACTGACCTAAGCAACATTACAACAAGTTACAGTATTATATAAACTGTTAATTTGTAATGAATTATTATAATCAGGACAATACTTTTGGCTCACTCTGTATAATGAATGAAATCAGATCATATATTTTACCGGATAATAATGAAATATAATTTTGCTATTTCAATGAAATGATTAAAATGAATATCATTATTAAAGCACTAGTTTAGATATTTAACATTAGTTTTACCTTATATGTTTGTTATGTTGACTTTAAATAACAAATTTAGTGTGTTCTATAGTATTATATTTGATAGCAGTTCATTTCACTATTAACATTTTGAACTTGAAAGAAGTTTCACGTTTATTTCTTAGTATTATTTTGTAACTATAAACTTATATTTTTCATATTATAAAGTCAAAAAATGTTACCCTGACATGAGAACGTCGTAGTAAAGAATTTACATATAAAGTAAATATAAATTAGGATTTAGGCTATCAACATAACTAAAAATATTTATCTCTTTTCCCGCTTCTTTCCATATGCAATAAAATGAATAGAATGTGATTTGATACTTCTGAAATACTTTGGCTATTTGTTGCCAAGCAATGCGTCGTTATTATCAAGATCCACTCCATTTTCCTCGGGAACCTAATACTTTCAACATGGAAAGGAATTATCTCTCTTTATGGATTTTCCACCTACGTAATATTTTAATTTACGTCTCATGTTTCTTTCGACATTTCACAAATTCGTATGAGTTTAGAAATGAAATTGTCATATAATACTTAAAAACAGATTTTCATACGCATATACGCGAGTAAATTACAATAGCCAAAAAAAAAAAAAATCATTTCGAATACTGTAAAAGTTTGATTTTTTATGTGTATAAATAATAAAATAATATATAAAATATACAAATAATAAAAACTTATCATTAAAAAATTTTCAATGGTTTGTTTTTGTTATCTTACTAATTTTTCGCATTAGTAAGTGAAATCTTTGGTTTGATTTTGTGCAAAATTTAAATAAAAAGTTATGGGGTCAACTTATACGCGAGTTTTCGATTTTTTGCAGAATTTGCATTCAAAAGTTAGGGGGTTGGCGTATATGCGAGTATATACGGGATATATACTCTATTAGTAATTATTTATTATTATAGATTTTTACTCTATAAATTTTTACTATGCCAATATCTAAGGGTAGGGAGGAAGAGGGGTCTTGTTCCTGAGCTGAGCACAGCACTCTCTCCCCCTTATATTAATAATAAAGAAATTTTTATAGTCAAAGAATAAACAAATGACATATAACCTTTTTGTAACAAAATAAATGGCATAAAATATAGTTTTAATGCTTAGACAGTAACGGTGAAAACTCCTACCCTTTTGTACCTAGTGTCCTAAAATTGGGATGTTTACATTTTTATATGTTAAATAAATATTTTTTGAACGAGAATTTTTTTAATATTTTTTACGTTCATTTTACACCATTTACTATAATTAAACACAATATTGAGTTGAAAAAAAAATTCAGGCACTAATGGGCTAAAGATTCATTGGAATAGATCTGTTGTATTTAAATAGCAAATTTAGTTCACCGTGCAGTAATAATTTTAATGGTTAAATTCAATGAATTTTTAAATTTATTTTTCGTTTTAGTATAATAAATGTTGATAAATGCAGAGCAAATACTCTAAAAAAGTGCAAAGCAATTTCATTTATATTTCATTACTAATGTACATATCCGCATATCGATAAATATATACATCGATGTTCATGATTTTATTTTATACAAAAAAGCATTCGTCTTCAAGTTTGAGTTCGTTAACCGTTTGCTAAGATAATGACGACATTAGATCATAATGCACAGTTAAATGGACTTCGGGGATGGATTTAAGGGGATTTAAGGATGAATTTAAGGGGGAGGCCTTCCGTGGAGGTTTTTCTAAGGGAACCTAACCCGTATTTACGCAAGAATATCCAAGGTTCAAAGAAAACCACTGAAAACTCCGAACGATTGGGCCGAAGGGCGCGATTGGGTTCGAACCCAGCACCTCCCGTCTACCAGCTTGAGAGCAGAACCTCTTGGCCTCTGGTTATACCGAACCGAGTGTGGCTTCCTTATTCCTGAGTCTCCCCTGGACGAAATTTTCAGTCCTGGTCTCGAGACAACTCGTATTAAAATCACTATCTCTGACTGACTTAATCCGTGCAAAAATAACTAAAATTTGGTACAGCCCAAAATCTTTTACAAGAAATGCATATATTTTTAAATGGCCATTATTTTACTATAAAAGTTAAAAATTCTTTTTTTTTTTTAAAGGATAGTAGATTTTAAGGCAAAAACATTAAAATACAGTAAAACTGGTGAAAAAAATCTGCCTATGATGGAATCCTTTCTTAAACGAAAAAATCTGTTGATACATGGAAAATGAATATAATAATACCTGAGAAAAAATAGACTACATTTACAACTTTTAAGTAGGGAACTTGTCTATAATGCTTTTTTTTCTTTCCTATGTGATTCCATCTTAAAATATTTTTCTTTATAGCATTTTTCATTGTCTCCAGCACATGGAATATGCATTAACGATATTAAAGGAGAAGTGAACCATTTACATATAAATAGAGATTCATTAATAAAACAAATAATCACAGCTTTTGGCACTTATTTAAAAATAATAATTATAAACATGAAAAAAGAAAGATATAATAAGTATTTTTGGTCAGAACTCCTCCACACGAAACAACTTTTAACCCTATCGATGTAAAAGACTATGTAGAAATTCAGTAAGGCCAAGCAAGGCTACGATTAGAACTTTTTTCCCGGCAAGGTTGAACTTTTTTCCTATGGGTCGGTTAGGAACCGGACCTAGATATTTCGACCCGTGCAGACCTCTAGTACAGACCACCAGCATACTTTGAAAACAGGTTTAACGTAAAATCTATAAGCTGCCTATTTTATGTCCAAAGGAGAGTCACTCTCTTATATCGATATTTAATAATGTACAGTTTGTAGATAATCCCTATATTGAATTCAATATGAGTCAAAAACTCGTCGCTCAAAGGCATGGATAAATGGTGTAAGCCACGAATTTTGGATTTTGATATCTCTGCGAATTTTGAAGATATCGAGATGAAATTTTTTGTGTTTAATTCAGGAATGGATAAGGAAAGTTTTCCTAATTGGGGGAATTTTACACTACGGGGGACGTATAAAAATTTAATTTGCGTATTTTCTCATAGAGACCCCCCTCCATGGAGTTGAAACTTATCTCATCAAATTTTGCAAATTTTATTATGAAACTGTGCAATTGGAAGTATGTGACTAGGGGCAATATTTAAGGAGATAGCCTATTGTTTCGATGTTTATGAATCACCCTGTATAAAACATCAACAAAAAATCTGGACTCTAAAGTTCTTTATCACAGTTGCTTTAGCGTATTTAAGCTTGCTATAATGTTTTAAAAATAGGCATACTTAAGAGTCATAATTTCTGTAAATGTTATAAAGAATATATATATATATTATTAAATATTAGTCTGTTTTCTATTAAATTACCAATGTATGTTACATTCATATTTTTGTAATTTCCTAATGTTAAATAAGTTAACAACTGTAGTATATCTAATATAATAAAATTTCTTTTATTCGCTCCATTATTTTTTATCACAAAATGCACCATTAAAATTATTGTTTACATTAAAACTCCAGAAGGCCTAGATACCCTAGATACATGGCCATCTTACCCCAAACTTGGTATAAGATGCCGAAATGCAAGCTTTTATAAAACCAAATTTTCGATCCTTTCTATAATATCTGAAAATTAAATAAGTTTCTAAACCATACATAAAAGTACAAACTTTAACAAAAAATCTATGAATAACAAATAAAAAGGACAGGTAATTTCTAAAACAATTAAGTCAAAAGTACGGCATCTTCTCCCAATCTACCTTATTTGTTAAGAAAATGTTCCCTAAACGGACACTTTGAACTGAAAGCTATAAGACGTTCATTAACCTTTACGCATGTTTCTGAGTTAAAAACGTTTGATTAATGTTACATCCAGTTATACAATAATTACTGTTGCATGTTTGATTTCAGTTACAAAGTTTATTAATTTTACTTAAGAATTTATAGTGTCGTAAAACACATTATTCCCAGTTTACAAAACTAATTTCTACACTGTAAAAGAGACACATAAATACTTTCAAAATTTCAGGGCAGGAAATGAAAATCTATTTCTATAAATGTTTCTTTGAATATTAAAAATCCATTAATTACTGTAGTTTCTAAAGATGAAAGTGCGTTTTTTAGAATCGTTTATAACTCAGAAACAGTTATATAATAGTTTCGTTTTAAGAAGCATAATATTGTTTTACATTGCACGTCTTAAGATTTATATAATAACTTTTTATTCAATCCGTATATAAAATAAACATTCTGATGTATGAGTTAAATATTCTGCTTCTATTATAAATTTCCTTTTCTTAAAGTAATATTAAAGCTTTCTTTTATCCAACTAGAATATATTTTGTTTTTCTCACAATTGATTTATACACACAAGTTTTCACATATTTTCCAAAGTTTCTCACCGAAACACGTGTGGGAATCTCTGCTGCAGAGAAAATCGATTTTATAGACAAAGAATAAATATAATAAATATAATAAATTGATCGGTCGCATTTAAGGGGAGTGAAACTCACAGGACGAAAGACCAAGTGAGAGATTCTGCTATTTTACAAAAGACAAACTTCAAGTGTAATCGATTGTGATTTTAACACGTTTAATTTTAAATATTGATTTTATAATTATACACGTATATTTCAAAAAAAAAAATCATAATTTAATAAATAATAGCATTTTCTTCTATTGAATTTTATTTATTTTTATTAAATATACAGGGTATTCTATATGAATATTGCTTTAACGTTTTAACTCTTGGTAGTATTTATTAAATAAAACTTAAAAATGTAAATTATACATAAAATGAAAGAGCATCTCAAACAGTTGTACCTACAAGCTTACAAGGGTTCAATGTTAGCACCTTTCGTCACACGGCACACATCAAGTCGATAACTCAGTTCTTCCCAAACGTTGATTAGCAAAGAAGTTCTGTTCAGACGCTCTCCCGATCTGACGTCATATGATTTCTACCTGTGGGGGTTCATAAAGGATCATAAGTATGTGCCTCCATTACCCACTGACCATTTCTGCTGTTGCAACAATAATCCCACATATACTAATCAGCGTTTGGGAGAAACTGAGCTATCGACTTGATGTGTGCCGTGTGACGAATGAACACTTGTAAGCTTGTAGGGAAAACTGTTTGAGTTGTTCTTTCATTTTATGTATTAATTATAAATTTAAGCTTTATATAATAAGTACTACCAAGCGTTAAAACCCCGATATTCATTCAGAAACACACCGTATATTTTATTTTTAAACATACATTGAATAAATTGGTAAATTATTAACAAAATATTGTATATATTTATTCTATTATGCATTTATAAAATATTATATTCTGAAAGGTGGACTTAATTTAGCTGACAATACTCATCGTGTTCTGTAACACGATATAATTGCGACAATGGGTCCAAATTAAATTGAGTGTTAAAGACAATGGGGGGAGGGGCGACAGATTTACCCAAGTACTAGGTTCAAGATATCAATGCTTAGGGATATGGGATTTTTTTTTTTTTGAGAAATGCTTCGTCCATTTTCTTGCTTAACAATCTTACAAAATTTGGCAAGATCCTCCCATATAGATAGCAGTACAGAACACGCTGGCTAGGGAAGAGTAGGCTAAACTCGGAACCTAACTGTTTTATTTTGTTGACAAAAGTCGTGACAAATAACGTATCTTATCCACAGCAGTTTACGGATACATCTGGGCTATTGAAAATCCATACCTGCAGCCACCGAAATATTCTTCTCTTCTTCAGAAATGCGTTTTCCAGCACCATCTGAAACAGCTCCGAGTATTTGGTGGTAGTATAAAACCGGTTACCAACGAGAAATTAAGTTTTCACACCGTTATTTCGAGGTCTCCTGGATTGCTGGACGTACACCGTTCTACTTTGCTTCAATATATCGTGTGAAAGCTATAGAAAACAGTCATTTATTTACATAAATCAATCGGCCAGGTAGGATTTATTTGAAGATCAGAAAAGACGGTGAAAAATCGAACGTTTTGGGGTGAATTTCTTTCCAATAGTACTAATTAACAGAAATTAACTCACTTCTAATGTCAAAGGCATGCTAGTCCCGAAGCTCACAGTTAGTTTTAAGATTAAGGAAACATCACCCAAAAAATGGCAATAAATCACAAATAAATAATAAAACATTGTATGAAGCACCAGAAACAAAATAACACACAGGAAGCGTTTCGGACTGGACATTTTAACAGCCCGTCACCAGCCAATGTAAACACGAGTCCGTAATGGGATTTTTGACCTTGTCTCCTTACGGATACGTGTTTGCATTTCCTGATAAAGGGCTGCTAAAACTCCCAACCCGAAACGCGTCCTGCGTGTTCTTTTGTTTTATGGTTATTCTTGCAAAGTTTTATTATTTATTTAGATTTAAGATGACTACATCCTGAATACAGCATACATCAGAGATAAAATATTTAATGGCATGAGATTGCGATTAGTGAATAATAAACTGGCAAAAACCCCAAGAATTGCATTTATTTCGGATAGAAAAAAATCTCATCAGAATGTTAAAAGATTATAATCAAATGAAAATATTATTCTCGGCAATGTTGTTAACAGACTGCACTTGATTTTTTTTTATATATATAAAAGTCTAATGCATACTTTCCATTTTGCCAGTACTTGTAAATAACGGAAAAACGTTAACTATAACTTTAAGGTGGATTCCGAATATTTATCACTTGAAAGACATACTTTAACAAAATAAATAAGGCATTTTGTTTTTAACATGTAATACTTGTGATGCTAAACACTATTTGGATGACCTTTTAGAGTAGATGTAAGAATGTATTAAGTTGTTTAAGTTTTTTATGTCTAAATTTACGAATTTTACCAAGTGTTAATGAGAACATTTATTGTAGAGCTTAGCTCCTATGTTTCATTGAAAATAATCGCGATCGAATAATTTTCTACCTGTTTATATGGAAAAATATTTTAGATAATTTTATTTCGATACATAATTTGATTGAGAATTAATTATTTAAAATGCTCAATACTTTTCAGCATAAAAAAATGAAAATATCATATAAAATATAGTTCAAACTATAATTGTTGAACGTCACATTCACCTTCAAAAACATATAAAAAATACGATCTTACAATTCTGATAAAATTTTACTTAAAAAGGTGCTAAAAAATACTTAAAAGGTTTCTACAACATGAAAAGCGTCAAAGATGTTAAAATCCCATGCGCTTTCAACTGCATTATAACAGTCGTCTTCAGGGGAAAACCAGACGAGTGAAAGTTCATGGAAAATTCTTTACTTAAGTATCAGTGGACGAGTCTATTTCAAAGGAAGGGAGGAGGGGGGGAGGTGGTAAAATGAAAATGATTATGTTTCAAAATCGCTAGAAATATCTAGTATACTATACCAGATCTTAGATATGTTGTAGGATAAAGTATCGTTGCAAGTATTCTTTCTTTGAGTTAAAATTTCCAATGATTCTCTGATTATTGACGTGCAGTAATTTGAAGTACGAGCTATGACTCTTGCTTTACTGAAATCAATGTGAATAACTTGTTTTTGGTTTAATCTGGATAGAGCAGTAGAGGGTTTGTTATACTTTATGTCTGTAATATGCTCTTTTCGTCTGTCTTTAAATTTTCTAGTGGTCATCCCTATGTATTTGAGTTCTTTCTGATTTACTTGTAAGTAAATCAGAAAGAACTCAAATACATAGGAATGAAAGTAAATCAGAAAGAACTCAAATACATAGGAATGACCACTAGAAAATTTAAAGACAGACGAAAAGAGCATATTACAGACATAAAGTATAACAAACCCTCTACTGCTCTATCCAGATTAAACCAAAAACAAGATATTCACATTGATTTCAGTAAAGCAAGAGTCATAGCTCGTACTTCAAATTACTACACGTCAATAATCAGAGAATCATTGGAAATTTTAACTCAAAGAAAGAAAACTTGCAACGATACTTTATCCTACAACATATCTAAGGTCTGGTATAGTATACTAGATATTTCTAGCGATTTTGAAACATAATCATTTTCATTTTACCACCTCCCCCCCTCCTACCTTCCTTTGAAATAGACTCGTCCACTGATACTTAAGTAAAGAATTTTCCATGAACTTTCACTCCTCTGGTTTTCCCCTGAAGACGACTGTTATAATGCAGTTGAAAGCGCTTGGGATTTTAACATCTTTGACGGTTTTCATGTTGTAGAAACCTTTTATGTATTTTTTAGCACCTTTTTAAGTAAAATTTTATCAGAATTGTAACATCGTATTTTTAAAAACAATTTTGACCCAGTAAACTTTGACAGATCTATATTGACATTTTTAATATACTCCTTTATATGCCTGACAACTAAGAATAAAGATCGCACAATATGAAAAATATAATAAGAAAAAAACAAGTTATAAATAGTTATCATATGTATGAAGTTTAATCAAATAACTTACATACTGTTTGTGTCTCCCTTTAGTGATATCCGTTTTCAATTTAACGAGATTCGTTAAGTTCATATCACTATTTACTCTCTGAATTACATTTGTTTATTTAGGCTCATTACATGTTTTCACCTACGAATATGGAGATTGTTTTAGAAATGACTCCCCAAATATGTGCTGGACAGATAATTACACCTGTTTATTTTCTATTTAATTTACATCCAAAATTGTTAATTGGTCCAAATCATCCAAGCATCCTCATAGCAAATTGGTATATAATTTTATATACCTTAGATAAATTCAAATAATATAAGTGATCGTACTTACCTAAATTCTAGTAGAAGAGCAACGCGAAGCATTAATAAAATTAAATTATAATTCGCGTCAAAATGTAATTATTAAATTTGAATAATTACGAATAAAATTAAGAGTTTGCGTTGTGAATTATTTAGACGAACTCTTCCACTTATGAATTAAACTAAAATTTAAGCTGTAAAAATAAATTGACACATCTTAAACATTATCAATTAAATAATTACAGAAACTTTTTAAAACTTGATTAAATATTTTATTTACATTGAACACAACTATATACAGAAATACATAATATTAATTCAAAAAAAAGAAAGCAATACTTTTGTTTGCTTCTCATTATTTTAAGTATATTTAATCTTTAAAAAAAAGACAATATTTTCATTTACTCTAATTATTATATTTTTTTCTTTTTGCTAAAAGAATAATTCTCTTTCATTTTTAAATTACCTTAATTTTATTTAATTATTGGTTTTGTCGGATCTCAGATTACTCTCTACCATAAAATATCAGAAAAGTATATTTATAATTTTTCATATGATTTTAAGTGGTAAAAGAAAAAGTTTAAAGTAGTACCTTTTTTTAATATACGGGATGGTGGCCTTTATTTATCAAATTCAGAGTTGTCGCGTTGCTTAGGATCATATTCATATGTCATCCGGAATTCGCTTCGTATCAGAGCGGCAACATCGGGATGGCAGGATGCATAGCTACGGACCTCTGTAGATTAATCCACTTTATTTTAACATCAGGAAGACATCCTCAATTAGGCTTGCTTAGGCTCACTCCGATATGTACATCAGGAAGACATCCTCAATTAGGCTTGATTAGGCTCACTCCGATATAACCATCTCGCCTGGGCATTACTAGGGCTTTTTGGATTCATTGCACGGGCTTTCAGGAGAGCTCCTGCGTCCTCTACATCTTTTTTCAGAAATTCTTTTTCAAAAACCTTATTCTTCTTGCACACCGACTCCTGCAGTGGGTGGAACTATTTTTGTCTAGTCCACTGTTATTGGATGTGAGAAGATTTTTCATTATTCTTCGATAGGCCTATTAGCTAACAGTCTGCAAATGGCCCCTTACATATACTTTAATATTATTATCTGCCTTAAAGTTTGGGTGGTCTGAAAAGCCATAAATTTATCCCAACACTTTTATTGAGGCCATAAATTTATTCCAACGTTTTTATTATTTTACGATTTCTAATTATACACCACTTTCCATTGGCTTGTCATAAAACGACACCATGGCGTCTGGCTATTGTTGTTGTCTGAGATCCGAACTCTATTCAACATTATACATTCATTTTACAATACAACAATTTTTTTAAAAATATATATTTAATATTTAAAATCATCTTAATAATTTTTGTATGAACTTACACTCTTATTTTACTTAAATATATAAACATTATAATTTTACACTCATAATTATATTTTATAAAAAATATTTATACAAACAGAAATAACAAATTACGCAATTTTACTTTGATTTAACCAACATGGTTCGGGAACATATCATAGTTATATGTTGCCCAGCATCTCTCCCGGTGGTTAGAAAAAAAAAATAAAAACTGATTGCTGGTTTTATTTTTTTTTTGTAAAAGAATGTACGTGTCCATATGACTGTGTATCTACACAGTTTTTGAACTAAGTCTGTAAAGTTCAATTATCAATGGTTCTGGTATATTTTATAAGAAGTTCTTCTATTTTTCATAACAGAAAGTTCAACACATGATAGCATAGTTGTCTGTTGACATTCACATTTATAGAAGACCTCTGTACTGAAAATCTGACGTCTTTCTCGAAGCCTTTTTTCTTTACCACATACATGTTTAATAATTTTGTAACTTTACAGTTTTAAGTGCCCAAAATACATTCAAAGCTATAATTTTGTATGAAACTAATATGCCGAAATAAACCTACTTACAAGAAAAATAATGGCATACACATTTGACATATTATTTCCTCACATATAACCTTATGACACAGTGTTTCATTTAAAACACATTTTATACTGAATAAAAGTAAATACAATGCTTGTAATATGACATGTTATATTTTCACATAATTAATCTGATGTATTCAAATTATAATCAGAAAAATATTGTATACAAACTGGTTACATTATTTTATTTATTTATTTGTTACTTCTAACATGTATGATACGTCAACATATATAAGCTATTTCATCTCCTTTAATATATTATTACGTAATGCTTTCCAACTTTACCCGATACGAGAAAAAAAAAAGAAGAAGAAGGAGAGGAGAATAAAACCAGTTTTTGACCGTTCCCGATCCTTTCGAAACGAGGGGTTGGTCAAGCTACTAATCACTTTCTGCGAGGTGATTTGTGCTGTGACAAAATTTTACGACTTCCCAAAGTATGTATTTAAAACCATTTCATGCTTGTAATTACCTTATTAATTAGTATAATTTCTTGATATACTTTCTTCTTAACTAACTGTGCATGCCTGTATGTAATTTTAAACATAATTTATGCATAAACAGTGTATGTATTTGTATCATATCTAATGTAAACCTTCTGCTTTTTTTTATTATTTTGTAGGGGAAAATGGCGATTCTAGCATTTGAATTCTCCTGCCTCATACTGCGACTGAAGCGAGCGTGGCTTTTTATGCTGTCAGGTTCAAATCTAAACCAAATTGCCTTTCAGGATTTAAGAAAAAATGCATATAATTTTCTTTAACTGATTACATTGTATATTTTTAGACCTTTCTAACAAACACAAATTTTGATTCATGATATTGTTTACTATTAAAATGTAAACAACACGGAAAAATGACTTCTACAGCCTCTCAAAATGCAAAATATGCATTACGCTGACCTTAAAAATGCACCTTCATTTAATACTATTAAATAGTGTTGTCAGAAAATGCCATTGACGAAGAAGAGAACAATTTTTTTTCTTTAATTATTATTTATTTAGCCAATAATTCTATCTTAAAAGATTGTTAAATTTTCATATTTATTTATTTACTGAATGAAATAAAAATTTATTTATTCAAAATTTTATTTATCATTAACATTCCGTATGTGAATTCTAATGTCTAAACTTTAATGATATGTTAAAAAAAAAAAATAAAAGATAATAAATTATTATTATTAATCAAACATTAATAATTATTATTTAATTATAAAAAAATGTAATTAATACACTTGTATAATTTTAAAAATACAAAAGCAAATGATAATTACTACGTAAAATCGTATGTAGTAACCCATGAGTACTCGGCCGAACCAAAGAATTTCTGCCAGCAGAAAAGAATCTTTGTATACTCATAAATATCTACACCCAATTGTTACAGATTAAGTTTTTTAAAGTAATTACTGTATGTACTATAAAAAAATTAAGTAAATAAATTTATTAAGCCATACTACATATTTTAATAAAAATAAGGCCAATATATATAAATATATTTATTTATTTATTTTGTTTCCTTATGTTAAATTGGCCAAATTATATATATAAAAAAATTTTATGAACTCACACACTCAAATTTATCAATACTATGTATATTTATGTGTGTTAAATTTAGAATTGCATTTAATTCTAAGAGAAAGTAAAGAGAAAAAAAAAATGCTTAAATTCTAAAATAACATAAATTTATAAAATATTTCATTTAAAAAAAAAAAAATCTAATTTCTAGCTGATTTCAGCAAGATGTCATTTAATATTTATATTAAATAATTTTGCTAATACATTTTATTAATTATTAAATTTGCATATTTTTATATATACAATAAAAATATAATAGTCTTACATAAAATTTTACACTACAACAATGTTATTAATTAATTTAACTTGGATTTAAGCCTACTTTAATTCTAATTGAATACCGTTAATAAAAGTAAATTAGCTTATCAAGTTAAATATAATATAAACTATGTTTGTCTAATGTTAATTTTGCTGAAAATTCCATAAATTTTAACTGTAAATGCTAATTGCTATACCTTTTGTTATTTATTTTGAAAACAACACGAACTTATATTTTTATTTATTATTTTTTTGAATTAAATCTAGGAACTATACACTGAGCTAGACACTCCATAAATGTGTAAAACCTAAAAATCAAAAGTTTTCCTAAATAAAACTCAAAATGCTGCTTTTTACAATATAATATTACTAATTTTATTGTTTCTGAGCATAACATCTAGTAATTATACCATACTTAATTTTTTCTTCGATTCCTTTTTCAGCCAAGAATCCTGAAATTTATAACTAAGTGATGACTTTGATTTACCTTCATGAATTGATAAATTTTCTACAAAATTTTTGTTGGTGTTGGTGCATACCCAGCCGTAGGCCAAAATTGCACCCTATACAGAAAGCCTTTGGTGAGAAAATTTTAATTTTACTTCAATTATTTATTTGTGTATTTTTTTTACAATAATTTTGTGTGCAATCATATTGAAATAACTTGCCTTGTCCATTGTTATACATATATATGTTTTTTAAAAACCAATGTGCTACACCAAAATGCTTTTTTTTAAATTTTTTATAACACTTTTGTTCATAAAACTTATCCCTGCTGTCTAAATTCTAGACTTTAGCATATAATTGAACAACCGGAATAAATCTTAGCACTTTTTGTATATTTTATTATATTTAGGCTTATAGCTGACCGCTATCCTAATATAGAGTGCACTAATAATTTATTCCTTGTCAACCATATATTTATATAAGAAAAAAAATATATATGAGTATGCTATAAAGCTGTTCTAACTACCCTGAACCTAATAGCTTACACCTACTCATTTTAAAGAGTAATTCTGAAATTCTGTCATCTAAATTGTAAGGCTATTGGCAAAGGCTACCCTTATAGATAGAAGACAGAAAAAATTCTCTCTCTTTTTTTTTTTTTTTTTTTTTATTTTTAAATTACTCCAACATTATTCACTATTAAATTAATTAAGTTTTAATGTTATTTGGCTTTGTTAAGATTTTATATTTTCTAATTCATATTCGAAAAAATATATATATATAACTTTTGCCTGGAGAGAAATATTTCACTGCTCCAGTGAAGTTTTGTGAAGCACATTACAAAATTTTATAAGTATGTTTTCGGGTGCGCCCTGCACATTTGCTCAATATTGTAACCCTGAGACAAATTGGCGTTCCCATGTTCCTATCCTTTCTTATGATTATTTTGAATTTTAAAAAAGGCAAGTTATTAATTTTTTCAATTTTTTTTTACCTAAAAGAGAAAAATTTATTTTTAAATTTTGAAAATTTTGAAATTTTGAAATTCGATTAATTATGTATTTTGATTTATTTTTAATACCAATTCATATCCCATGGATAATATTGGGGAGGGGGGAAAGGGTAATGATCTTGTATAACATCCCCGTATAAGTTTGTATATGGTGTATAACCATATAACGACATATTTTTATCATAATCATCTATTTGATACTTTAAATATGGGTCTACATTCTCAGAATATTTATTATTTTTTTATAATACTTTTTAGTAAGTTTGTCACCCTTTTGACTCGTATTTTTGTTCAATTTGAACCAACAATTTTCAGTTAAGTGCGATTTTCTCTGACAAATGCCACATTTATTTTTGTAATTTTTATCACCCTTAATTTTTTTCTGAGACCCTTGTAAATTCGTAATTTCCGCCTCTGTATGACCTGTTGCATATTTCGGAGCGTACAGCTGATCCATATGTCGTTTGATCGGCTCTATTGATTTATCTGGAACATATTGTAATAAATAATTAAAGTTTCTAAACTTTTTAGTAACTTCGTAGGGTCCTTGAAATTTTGGCTCTAATGCGCCTGGTTTTTCAATACATTTTAAATATACTGTTTGACCCAAATTTAAATCCTTTACTTTTTCGTATGCCTCTTCATCTATATATTCTTGCATTATTTTCTCCTGGTTTGCAAGGGATTGAATTTTGATTTCCTTCATATGCTGTATTCTGCTTTTAACATAAGAGTGGGTATATATTTCCTCAGAAGGAATATGGGCTGTGAAGGGATTTTTTATTTCCCTTGCGAAAAATAGCAGTGAGGGACTATATCCCGTAGCGCGGTGTTTCGAGGAATTATACGCTAGTTTAAAAAAATCCAGTCTTATGTCCCATTCCGTAGTGCGTTTCGACATAGCTACAATTGATGTTTTTAATATTTTATTGGTAACTTCACAAAGTCCATTTCCTTGCGCACGGTATACACTCACAAATTTCCTTTGTATGTTTAAAGATTCCAAATATTCTTTCATAATTTCGCTTCGTAAATATTTTGCGTTATCAAAAATAATTTCTTTACACATCCCATAATTTGCAAAATATTTATTTAGTACATTTAATATAGTCTGTGACTCTACGTTTCGTAGGGGAACAGCTTCCAGGAATCTCGATGTCGAATCAATTATAATTAAAATGTATCTGTTTTTCCTTAACGTGAGGTTTAAAGGTCCAATGACGTCAGCATGCAGGACTGTACCGACTTCGTGATCTTTCACCATATTTTTTACAGGGACTTTTATTGTCGTGTGTTGTTTAGATGTGAGGCACTGCACACAATTTGCACAATACTGTTTAATGTCTTTGTACATTCCGTGCCAAAAAAGCCTTGTTTTCACATTATCATAAGTTTTTTGAAATCCGAAATGCGCTTTATGAGCTTCTTCTATGGCTGCAATTTTTAATGAATCTGGGGTAATTAAAAGCTCCCTTTTATCTGAACCAGGTTTTAAAATTAATAATTTATTTTGATTTAACGTAAATCTCTTCGTGCTTCTATTATTTTTGTCTTTTTCGATTTTATTTATTATAATTTTTAATTTTTCGTCTGCATATTGCTCCGATTTAATATTTTCGTCTGTAAGTGCTATGTTACTTGCAAACAAATTATTTTGGAGTTCTCTGTCTGTTGTAAGATTATCTAAATTCCTGCTCAAATAGTCTGCTGGATTGTTAATTCCTTCGACGAATTCGAAGTCGAAATTAAAGTCTTGTAAATCTGTTTATAATTTCCGATTTATCTTGTAAATGTAAATGCTGAGTTAGTGCTTTCGAATCAGTTAACACAGTAAATCTTCTACCTGAAAGCATATATTTAAAATGCATAATTGCTTCATGCACTGCTAATAACTCAAATTTAATACTCGGATAATTTTTTTCCGGTTCTCTAAGTTTTCTCCCGAAAAATTCAACAGGTAGCAAATGACCATCCTTTTCTTGAGCTAGAACACCTGAAATTGCAACTTTGCTCCCATCCGTGAATAAGAAAAATTCCTTGTTAAAATCGGGGGGTCTGAGTGTTGGTTTTTGTACAATTTCTTCCTGAATTATCAGGAAAGCTTTTTCTGCTTCTGGACTCCACTTGAATTTAACTTTATCTTTAATCAGCTCTATTAAAGGGTTAACTTTGTCTGAATAGTTGGGTATTAGCGTCCGAAAATAATTCGCTAAGCCCAATAAAGATCTGACCCCCTTTTTCGATTTTGGTCTGACTAATTTTTTTACTTTTTCAATATTCTTTTGTGATGGAGAATATCCCATTTGATTCACCCTAAATCCTAGGAATTCTATTTCTGCTTTGCAAATTTGCATTTTTGAAGGTTCGATTGTCATGTTGTGATTTATTAATACCTGTAGAACTTCTTCTAAGGTTTTCGTCATCTCTGCTATTGTGTTTGCAGATATCAACACATCATCAATGTAGTATGATACTTTGCTTTTGTCAAAATGTCCCAGAATTTTATCGATTACTTCTGCAAAAATTGCGCTAGAATTTCGTGTGCCAAAAGCTAAACGAAGTGGCATATGTTTTCCAAATTCCGTAATAAACGCTAATTTTTTGCAATCTTCTGGTTTTAAATTTATTTGGAAAAAAGCACTATGTAAGTCTAGCACCGTATAGTATTTTTTACCGCTTATTTTTTGTAATAAGTCTTTTACGTCCGGCATCGGATAAGTATAAGGTTGTAAAATTTTGTTTAATAGTCTTAGGTCCGTTGCCATTCTAAACTTGGGTTCTGCATTCGGGTTATTACTCGGATTTTTCTTTCTAACGAAAATAACTGGAAAAGCATACTCGGAGTCAGTCTTCTCTATAATTTTAGCCTGTAACAATTGTTCAATTTCCCTTTTCGCATACTGTCTTACTGCCTGAGGCAATTTATATGGCTTAGCTTGTACCGGGAATTCATGATTCAATTGAAAACTTGGTGCGACAAACGCTGATTGCCCCAATGTTTGAAAAATTTTTGAAAATGCATGAACATTGCCCATTAAAATTTTTCGAAATTTTTGTTTTACTTCCTCTGATAAATGGCTTAAATCGAAATCCGTCTCTTTAATTTCTGCTTCTCGCAATTTTCTTACATCTTCTATATTTAAATTATTTATTTCATAAAATGTCCCTTTCTCTATATTATCAGTTGAGTCATCTTGCTTGCACTCAAAGTTCTTTATAATTTCCCCCATTTTAGTTCCTTTCTGAATAATTAACTTTTCTAACAGTTTATTCTTTATTATAATATTTATGTTATTATTTTTTTGAACTTCATGTAACGAAGTCTCGCATGAAAATTTACTATTTTCTTGAATGGGGTAAAAAATAATCACATCTGACATATTTAAATCCTCTGGGCATTTTAATTTTACAATTTTCGATTCTTCAGGTTGGAGAAAAATTCTATTTTTAGTAATGGCAAACATACTTTTATTTGAATGTTCCCCTGAATTACATGGCGTAATGTTATTCACTTCATAATTATTTACTTCACTTGCAACGTTTAATTTAATTTGTTGATTTTTAAATTTTAATGTTTTATTGCATAAATCCAAAATCATATGATTTTCTTTGAGATAATCGTACCCTAATAACATTTGGTACTGCCTATCAAAATCATCATTAGTGACATAAAATGTGCCTGTTGTGAATATACCTTTTAATCGAAAAGTTAATTTTACACATTGTTTAAAAAAAATCTTTGAATTTGTTAAAGTTTTAATTTGGATCTGATTGCCCAAATATTTGATTTTGACGTTTGTATCTTTAATTTTTTTGAATAAAGAAGGTGATAAAAGGGAAACAGCAGCTCCAGTATCCAGTAACGCTTGTATTTCGACGCCCTGTATACTTAGTGATATAATTGGCAGACTATCTTTGTCTGCATTTGTTATATTTGCGATTGTTTTATTTATTTTATCGATTTCCGTCTCTGAAAATCCCGAATCTTGATCCGATTTCGCTGTTTTCTTTGCCCATTTTTTTTTCTTTTTGCGCTTTTCAAATTGATAACCATTTTGATCATAATTCTCAGAAATATATCCAAAATCCCTATTTCCCGAATTCCAGTTAGGTTGTGAATAATCATACATCCCATAATGCGTCGGGTAATTAAAGGAATTGTAGTAATCATTATAATATCGTTCATAATCATTATAATGAAAATTGTTATTGAAATGGGGACCCTGATAATCATTGTGTTTATTAAAGAGTTTCTTATTCCGCGGAACACTATCATCTCTAATTGCATGGTTTTTTTTCTTTGATTTTTTTAGTTTTTCAATCTCCCCTTTTAATTTCTCGATTAGCTCTTTGTTTTGCTTACTTGATTCTATAATGTTCTCATAAAGATCTTTGTTTTCTTTATTTATTGCGTTAATTTCCTCAAACTTTGATTCATTATACGCACTTTCCATAAGTTTTGCTAACTCGCATGCCTCCTTGAAGGACCTGGGCGCATTTTTACGAACATCTAGTGCAATATCCTGTCTAATTGAATTTAAAAAATTCGACATTTTTAAGATTTCGATAAAATTCTCTTCCTTATTATCCACATTTTCGCCTGCACTTTCGATATAAGATTTTACACCCTTTTTAAACTCCAAAATGAAATCCTCTATCGTTTGACTTGCGGCCTGTTTTAAATTTAGGAAATTGCTCTGAGCATTAAGGAAGCTTAGTTTTGTACCAAATAACTCCACCAAATTATTTTTAAATAAATTATAATTGGTCTCGTTATATTTTTCAATCTGTTTACTTAAAATATGTTTTGCGTCCCCAGTAATTTTAGCCTTTAAAATTAATAATTTAGTTTCTTCCTGTATATCTGTTGAATTCAAAATATTATCAAATTCCTCTAAGAAAAATATAATGTTTTTGTTCTTTTTATTGTCAAATGGTGACACTAACTTAATACGTGTATCTATATCCAGCGTCTGAGTCATTTTTAACAAATATTAGTAATCAATGTATACTTTTTCAAAATATCAATTCAAAATAGATCCTATACCTCTTAAAATAATATTTTGCATCTCATACTATTTTCTCTATATTACAACATATGTATGAAAATATTCTAAATTGCATAAATACATAAAAACAACAGCACTAAAATTTAAAAAAAATTTCTTAGGAGATGAAGTTGTTTTGTAGATTATTCTTTTACACACATAAATACCCCTAAAATGTTATAATACACGTATATATATATAAAAAAAAACAACATAATTTCATTTAACAGAAAAATATCTGTCTTTTTCTACAGAAAAAACAATCTTATTTTATTTTTTTTTATATGTAAATAATGTACTACTACTTCGTAGTACGACTCATAAATTTTCTTTTGCATCAAGGTGATACAATTTCAAAAATCATGATCTATTGACATTTCAATCATTTTTATACCAGACATATTATCAAATTTTACTTATTATTCTTATTATTATTATTTATACATTATATAAAAAAAAATTATTTTTACAAATGTGTCATCTGTGATGTGAATGCCATTATTTCTCAATGGTAACTGAGATCCAACCACAAGAGAAAAGAGAGAGAAAAAAAAAATTGTAATTCCTAAATTTACCTATTATAAATCCCAGAATTATTTTTTTCATTTCCCTTTTTTTTTTTTTTGCTAACATATATTATTCATTTTATTTATATAAAATTATTATATGTGTGTCATTATTGTTACAATAATAAAATTAATTTTAATAAAATTTTAATCAATTAAACTTACATACCTACAATATCTTTAAAATTGTGACATTAAAATAATACTTAAATTTATTTTCCTTTATTATTATTATTATTATTATTATTATTATTATTATTATTATTATTATTTCTAATGACCTCAAATGAACGTTCCTGAGTCATAGCACCATTTTACTATGAAGGAGGGGATGCTGGACAGATAATTACACCTGTTTATTTTCTATTTAATTTACATCCAAAATTGTTAATTGGTCCAAATCATCCAAGCATCCTCATAGCAAATTGGTATATAATTTTATATACCTTAAATAAATTCAAATAATATAAGTGATCGTACTTACCTAAATTCTAGTAGAAGAGCAACGCGAAGCATTAATAAAATTAAATTATAATTCGCGTCAAAATGTAATTATTAAATTTGAATAATTACGAATAAAATTAAGAGTTTGCGTTGTGAATTATTTAGACGAACTCTTCCACTTATGAATTAAACTAAAATTTAAGCTGTAAAAATAAATTGACACATCTTAAACATTATCAATTAAATAATTACAGAAACTTTTTAAAACTTGATTAAATATTTTATTTACATTGAACACAACTATATACAGAAATACATAATATTAATTCAAAAAAAAGAAAGCAATACTTTTGTTTGCTTCTCATTATTTTAAGTATATTTAATCTTAAAAAAAAGACAATATTTTCATTTACTCTAATTATTATATTTTTTTCTTTTTGCTAAAAGAATAATTCTCTTTCATTTTTAAATTACCTTAATTTTATTTAATTATTGGTTTTGTCGGATCTCAGATTACTCTCTACCATAAAATATCAGAAAAGTATATTTATAATTTTTCATATGATTTTAAGTGGTAAAAGAAAAAGTTTAAAGTAGTACCCTTTTTTAATATACGGGATGGTGGCCTTTATTCATCAAATTCAGAGTTGTCGCGTTGCTTAGGATCATATTCATATGTCATCCGGAATTCGCTTCGTATCAGAGCGGCAACATCGGGATGGCAGGATGCATAGCTACGGACCTCTGTAGGATAATCCACTTTATTTTAACATCAGGAAGACATCCTCAATTAGGCTTGCTTAGGCTCACTCCGATATGTACATCAGGAAGACATCCTCAATTAGGCTTGATTAGGCTCACTCCGATATAACCATCTCGCCTGGGCATTACTAGAACTTTTTGGATTCATTGCACGGGCTTTCAGGAGAGCTCCTGCGTCCTCTACATCTTTTTTCAGAAATTCTTTTTCAAAAACCTTATTCTTCTTGCACACCGACTCCTGCAGTGGGTGGAACTATTTTTGTCTAGTCCACTGTTATTGGATGTGAGAAGATTTTTCATTATTCTTCGATAGGCCTATTAGCTAACAGTCTGCAAATGGCCCCTTACATATACTTTAATATTATTATCTGCCTTAAAGTTTGGGTGGTCTGAAAAGCCATAAATTTATCCCAACACTTTTATTGAGGCCATAAATTTATTCCAACGTTTTTATTATTTTACGATTTCTAATTATACACCACTTTCCATTGGCTTGTCATAAAACGACACCATGGCGTCTGGCTATTGTTGTTGTCTGAGATCCGAACTCTATTCAACATTATACATTCATTTTACAATACAACAATTTTTTTAAAAATATATATTTAATATTTAAAATCAACTTAATAATTTTTGTATGAACTTACACTCTTATTTTACTTAAATATATAAACATTATAATTTTACACTCATAATTATATTTTATAAAAAATATTTATACAAACAGAAATAACAAATTACGCAATTTTACTTTGATTTAACCAACATGGTGCGGGAACATATCATAGTTATATGTTGCCCAGCAATATGAAATGACAGAATTTCGAAACAGTGATATGTAGAAAGTTAAAGCAAGTGGTATGTGTGACAGTCAGGTCTGGAATTCGTTATACTCCAGATTGCAGATATAGTTCCAATATTGGCTAATAGGTGACATCACAAACACATTAAGCTTTATATAGTACTCTTAAGTACAAAAAGCTCATTGTTGAATCTGTTGCATTGCTGACAGGAGTAAGAAAGTAGTATCGAATTTTTTATCATACAGAAATTGAATAACACAATTTCGTATTCCCACTTGTTTCTATTGTACTAGAACCGATTAGGTCAAAGTGGATGACAATGGCAAAACGAAGCATTCAAAGAAATTTAATGTTAAAAATGTACAGACCAAAAAACACTTCGAAATTTATTCAACAAATTTGTACGGGGAGGCAGTGTGGATTTAGCCGGAAAAGTGGGATGCAGCACACTTCAAAATGTGGGATGACACTTCAAAATGTGCAATCAGTCGAAGAAATTGTTAAATGTAGTCCTCAGAAATCCATTAGATGAGGCGCTAAGTATGATTCTCAAACATTATTACTTACAGAATAATGCAAAAGGGACAAAATCTTTTTCCCTATAAAATACACTGTAAAAAATGTGTAATTGTACAGATGTAAAGTTACGGAAATCTGTATGCCTACTAAAATTTTATCTGTATACTATACAAAAAAGATGTAAATCTACAAATATAGTTTTTATAAAGTTACCAAAATCTGTAGCTTTACAAATGGATCTACAAAAATTAAAGTAATCTTACTAACATTATTACCTGTAACCAGGGTTGCAGTTACATAAAAAGTTTTAGGCATCCCAGTTACCTAAACAATTCTTAGAAACCTTACTGATTTTTAGATTTAATGCGCAAATGTGTATCTGTTACATGAATTTTTTTGTTGTTGCCGTCGCATAAAAAGTCCCAGGAATCCCAATTTCCTATAAAAGTTTTAGTAACTTTGCAGATCTTTTTTTTATAGTGACAGTGTCATAAAGCGATCATAAGTACAGATGTGCGACAAATAGAAGACTTCGCAAATGAGTTACTCTAGATGTTTGATAAGAGAAATTGATGTTGGCTGTGTACGGTTCACCGATCAGGCACATTTTCATTTAGAGGGTTTTATGAATAACTGTCGAATGTGGGGTACTGAAAACCCGTTTGTGTGTTTTGCAAAATCATTGCACTCCTTAAAATTTTCAGTTTGGGCTGGACTGTCTAGTATAGGGACCACTGCACTGTAAAAAAAAATCTGTGAAGTTACTAAAGTTTTTCTAGGAAACTTGGATTCCTAGAATTTTTCATGTAACGGCAACAACAAAATTTCATGTAACAGACACACTTTTGCGCCGAAAATCAAAAAATCTGTAAGGTTACTAAGAATTTTTTTGGAAACTGGGATTCCGAGAACTTTTCATGTAACTGCAGCCAGGGTTACAAATAAAAGTTTAGTAAGATTACTGAAATTTTAGCAGATTCATTTGTAAAGTTATAGATTTTTGTAGCTTTACAAAAACTAGTTTTGTAGATTTGCAGCTTTTTTCGTACAGTTACAGGTGAAAGTTTAGTAAGCATGTAACTTTACGTCTGTAGAACTACAGATTTTTTTTTATAGCGTGGGACACTTTTAACGAGAGAAAGGGTTAACTCATCCAGGTATATTGAAATTTTACAGCAATTTGATGCCCCATTTCAAGCTCTAGGGGGTGCATCAGAGAATTTACTGTTTATTCAGGATGGGGCCCGACCACACCACACTACTGCAGTATTTGAGTTACTTGAGGAGTACTTCAGTGACCGAGCCACACTGTAAAAAAAAATCTGTAGTTCTACAGATCTAAAGTTACATGCTTACTAAACTTTCACCTGTAACTGTACGAAAAAAGCTGCAAATCTACAAAACTAGTTTTTGTAAAGCTACAAAAATCTGTAACTTTACAAATAAATCTGCTAAAATTTCAGTAATCTTACTAAACTTTTATTTGTAACCCTGGCTGCAGTTACATGAAAAGTTCTCGGAATCCCAGTTCCCAAAAAAATTCTTAGTAACCTTACAGATTTTTTGATTTTCGGCGCAGAAGTGTGTCTGTTACATGAAATTTTGTTGTTGCCGTTACATGAAAAGTTCTAGGAATCCAAGTTTCCTAGAAAAACTTTAGTAACTTCACAGATTTTTTTTTACAGTGCATTGCTCTCAATTATTCCCGAGTGAAAGGCTTTGGTAAAAATTTGCCGCCATATTTACTCAATCTCAGTCCATTTGACTCCTTCTTCTGAGGCTATTTGAAATACTGTTTCCTCTAAGAATCCTCAAAATTCGGAACAGCTGGAAAAATTCATCTATGCGGCCTATGCATCCGGTTAAGTAGAAAAATTGCAACGAGTGACTTCGAACTTTACCCTTCGTCTGCGTCATATTATTGCTGTGAAAGGTGAGCATAACGAAACCTCTGTAATGGGATTCGACTTCATGTTCACGAAGCACACTTTCAGACACTATTTCAAATACAACGCTGTGTGGCGGCAGCGCCCTCTGATGTCCAATCATGGAGCAATTTCTACAAACCGGTGTATAACAAATTCCCCCAATCTTGTTAAATAAATTATATTATTTGTTTTCTTGTCTCGAGTTTTTTTAATATTATTTTTTTTAATGCTTTGCTTTGTCATGGTCGGACTTCGACCTAATCGTTGGTATTCCAGTACAATAAAAACACGTTGCTCGAAGGAATACGGCAGGATGTTCTTCCATTTCCGTATAAAAACTAATTTGATAAATTCCCTTACACGTGGCACAAATGAAACGTACTCAC
Organism: Maratus speciosus; assembly: GCA_963932465.1. Classification (NCBI taxonomy): domain Eukaryota; kingdom Metazoa; phylum Arthropoda; class Arachnida; order Araneae; family Salticidae; genus Maratus; species Maratus speciosus. Next base: position 122,245,989 of record OZ010795.1, on the reverse strand, counting down.
GAATGAACATTCTGTGCATCTGAGTACTATTTAAAGCTTCTTGTGCTTGTACTGCCACCTATTATCTAATATTGGAACTATTTCTGAATTCAGGTGTATAACAAATTTCAGATCAATCTGTCGGAAATACCACTTGTTTCAAATTTATGTCTCTGACTTTTTCTAAGTTATAACATTTCAAGGATGAGGAGTCCATTCTAAAACTCTCTGTGTATCTTAAAGTCTGCTTCAGAAGTATCTTACGAAAAAGATAAAAAAACAGCTAAAAAAATATATTAATAGCTATTTGATAAATATTGGATACATTATTCCTTTTCAAATTGGTACTTATGTGAAATGCATCTGAATATTATCCTTGTTTATTACTTAATTGATATTACATACATTGAAGAAGGAAGGGGAAAATTTCACAAATTACAAAGTTTTCATGAAAGTTTAAGTTATGATAATTTTCTGCACTAGGAATATTTGATGGAAAAATATATTACATTTGTTTTCTTTGATAACTATTTAATATTTCAAAATTTAGTAATCGAATTTAAGTACAATTAAATCTTTTTTATCTTATCTGTACTTAAATTGTTGTACTTAATAATTAAATCGTTAAATGTACTTAAAATCTTTCACACTTTAATTATAAGTCATTAATTTCTTTAATACTTTTCAGATTTATGAAATATTTGAGAGGTACATGAGCACAGAAAATATTTTGTTAAGTAGCTTATTTATTTTGCTATCGTGATAGCTGATCCTATTTCGAAATTTTATTATTTTAATTTTAGATAGGAAAAACATTATTTATTATTTTGTTTTTGTTTACAGATTAACAATGATTTTCTGAAAAGTGTTATCATTTTCATATATAAACGTAGGTTTTATTAATTGTAATTATTTATTCGTTTTTTTCTATATATATGAAATAAAATCATATTAGGTAAAATTTTCTTTATCTATAAAGTTCCTTTTTTATTTTAATAAAATATGTACACTATTTTAATAGAATTTTTAATTTATTTTCTGTGTAATTTCCTATTTCATATAAATTCAGCTTGACTAGTATTCGTAAAGACAGTTTTACTGCATATTGTAATAAAGAAAAATATTTAGAATTGAATTCTCACAACATACTTTTCAAACACAGAAATTATGAAAATTCTAGATCATTATAATTTAATGTTTTTAAAACACCAATAATTAAAAAATAACAAAATTTTACTGAAAAGCATTTTCTAGTTCAAATATTCTTTTCTTCTGTACTCGAAGGAAAACGAAGAAAGTAAGGATTTTAAAGCATAAAAAATCCCTGCCGGCCCGGCCTACAGGCGGAGGTAGATTTCGAAGTTAAGTATAAATATTGCACCAACAAAAACTAAATCATGATTAGATATAAATCCACTTTAACAGTTTTATCTGGCCGCTTCTTACGAGTTTTTATTTCATTTTTATATAATAGCTGGTTTTATCAGAATCATATTAAGGCGGTATTAAAAAAGAATACTTTTCTATGCTCAACAACTCGAAATTTTCTGGCACATTTTCAGATTAATTTTTAATAGAAAAAATACGAAACATGCTGATGTGATGTTTGAAAAGATTTATAAGCGACATGTGTTTTTATTTTTCTTTCAATTAATTGAAACTTAATAAACAATTATTTTCACAGTAGGGCAATATTTTTCGTTTCTAACACAATCGCTTCGGGAAATTCTGTTCAAAATGCCCACTTTGACATCCTTTTTTGAAATTTATTTTGCCTCTATCAAATAATGGATCATTACGGTACATTATATAGTTTCTGAAGAAAAGAATCTATCAATTAGACGCGTTTGAGAGCAAAAATTAATTTAAAAATGAGTCAGAAAATAAGCAGTTTGGATTTGAATACATTCTTAATAAGATGATTTTTTTCTTCAACCGCCATGTATTTTAATTTGTTTTTGCTGTAAAAATTGGTCCTATCAAATTCTTGTCTACATAAATGTTGAAGACAATATTAAGAAGATATATAATAAATTCATGGGGATTTTATATCTTGTGAATTGATGGAGTTATAGAAATTTTTCTTCGTCACCCCCCCCCCCTTTTTTGTTTTCGTTTTTAATTTTTTTGCGGTCGAATTGGTCCTATCAAAAACTTGTGAATACAAAAGTTGTAGATAATATTAAGGAGATGTATAATAAAATTAATTGAATTTGATACCTTGAGAATTGACGAAGTTATGAATTTTTTTCTCCCCAAAACCCTATTTTTGCGCCCCTTGAGCCCATTTTTAATTTTTCCAAAATCCTTGATACATAAATTTTTGGTACTATTTTTAGAAGTAATATAAACTTTAAACTGATTTGATATGTATAAAAATTAAGAAATTATGGGGTTTTTGTGTTTTCACAAAACCCCTCCCTATTTCCATTCCCTTGGTCCGATTTTGCCCATTCACGAACTTGACCGAGATTTTATGCCCCTTGATTTTATGTATCAGTTTGGAAGAGATTTGTGCAGAATTCTGGAAGTTATCGTGTCCAGAAGAAAGTGATATATATATATATCTATATATATATACCCTATATGTATAAAATCCTAATGAAACGAATTTATGAAACGGAAGTATGAAACGGAAGTATGAATCGACTGATTAAACAACTGATTATGTTTCACGGCGATTTCTCCTAAAATACGGATTACTTTGGGATAAAATTAACACCAAAAATCAATATTGATCCGCAGATTTCAAAACTGGTATTAGATTTTTTAAATTCGAATTAGTTTTATAAATATTTTTTTTTCTATTTTTATATACTTTTCTCTAATGATGGCAACTCGAATTTTAATCATAACAGATACTTTTTTTTTTCAGATTTCAGAAAAGTTTACTATTTTAAACTAATTTGGCGAGAAGTTTGGCCTCCCTCAAATGTATGCTAAGAAATGTATCAGGTTACTTTTATTCATAATTCAATGTGTATTTCATTATCATTTTATTTAATACAAACTGAAACATTTAAAATAAATGGCTTTAACTTCTTTATTTTTTTTAAACGAAATGAAAAGAAAAATATTAGGCATAGATGTCATATACTCAACGGGGTACCTAATTGGCGCCAAAATGGCAATATTTGGGTTGACATAGAAACCCGACTGTTGTTGTTTATTTAATAATAAATGTTTATTTAATTTATTTTTTTTTAAATTACATAAATTGTTTTGTTCTATAGTTAATTATTTTTTTTGGTTATTTTCCTTTAAAAATAAAAAGTAATAGAAAATAATTGAAAAATACGCTACTACTTAGTTATTCCATTGACCCATTTCGCCAAATTATATAAATCGCCAAACCACTCGCCAAATTATACAAATTGACATAATTTTTATTTTAAATACCGAAAGAACAAAGAAAATAGTATAACATTAATAAATATACAAATAAAACGTCGAAATAAAAACCACTTGATGACGTAAACACGTGTAACTTGCTTAAACTCAAGTGAATGCGGCTTTTACGATCAACCATTATTGGCATTTAATCTTATAGTTTGGCGAGAGATTTTTGGTCGACGGGATAACTAAGTAGTACCAAAAATATATATGTAACTGGTATTAGAAAACGAGGTTTCGTCAAACTTTCTTAAAAAAGAAAAAATCACGCCAAACCTGCGGTGCGTATATGACATCTGGCCAAATTTTAAATAATGCAACAAACCATAACATTTAATTTCAACTTCAAATCAATGTTTCAATTTACCACTCAAAAAATTAAAAAAAATGCTAATTGGCGAGTTGAAAAAAAGGTATTGGCGAGATTTGCAACCGGCTAGCGTAACAGTACCAAGAATTCTTTGCGACCATGGTAACATTTATGTAGTTTTATTCGAAAAAAAATGTTGATTTTTTTTATCAAAATGGAAAACTTTCGGCACAGATGTCATATACGGCCCAATATTGGTGCGATTTTTTTCTGACGCCAATGTCATACATGCAGCGTGTACTTAACTGACGCCAAAGTGTGGTTATTTTGCTTGATTTGATAAGCCAAATGCTGTTGTTTACGCTGTTGATGTTTTCCTCAAATTAGCGTCGGAAAAAAATCGCGCCAATATGGGGCCGTATATGATATCTGGGCCAAACTTTCCTATGAAAAGCGAAGGGATCAGAGCGTATTTATTTTTGGCAGTTACATGACTTGGACTATTATAATATAGATGAAATGATGACGATAGAATAATATTTGGCGACTTATTACCTGTACCTGGCTAACATTAAAGTACCAAAATGACACCCGGAATATAAAAAGCGAAGTGGTTCGCCCGGAGCTGTTGATGATAGTCACATGACTTAGGCTATTGTTATAGAAATTGTTTTAAAATACCGGGAGACAAAGACTCTGTACACTTAATTCCTTTTATTTTAGCTTGTTTTCAAACGTTTAACTGTTCCTCTTTAACCAAACACGAAAACAACTATTGGATGTCTTAACAGCAACTGATTCGGCCTTAAATTTTTGAAATAAAAAGAAATTGAATGGAAACCGGTTTACAGGGAGATCTGCACAGCTTTTTTTAGTATAACTCAATCTTCTATAATATTTTTAAAAACGATCAAATTAGCGTGTTTTTAGAATCTGCGGTGTCTGAACGGGGGTTGGCGAGCGTAGCTTGCAGGGGGCAGAGCCCCCTAGTATATATATAAATATATATATATATATATAAATAGATAGATACGTATATATATATATATATATATAAAGTTTTTTACTTATGGTGGTTTCGAGTTCTAGGTGTCATGATCGGTGTAGATCTGCAAAAAAATTTCAGAAATTCCAACATAGGAACGACGTCAGTAGGTAGTATTTCATACGAAATCTACCTAAAAAGGTGGTGTAACGAACTCACTAACGGAAGATCGAAATCTTTATTTTAGCATTAGAATGATTTCCGAGGTAATGTTTATAAATAATCTAGAATAAAAGAATGTGGTAGCGAGCATATTAATTTAAAATTTTTAGATTAATGACCATTATTTTTATTGTGTTAACCCCCATTTTTTTTATTTATTATGGAAATGCTTTCATTAATAGCTTACCATTTATTCTAGTAATTTCTTTGAAATAAAGAAATATGATGTTACAGCATAATTAATGATATCGGATCGGAATATAATATTGTTTAAAATACGCAAAATATAACTAAATTCAGTTAATATATGCAAAAATAAGTATTTTCTAAAATATAAACCTATATATATATATATTAATAAAACACAATATAATGATAATAATAATAATAATGTATATAAATAAGGAACTGATATATATATTTATTAAAAAATCAGACACGCCTCATCTTCTACTAAAGTTGCTGGTTACGGATCTATAAAAAAGTAGGTCTTGATAAACATATTCTATTGTAACCGTAATTAAATGCTTATAGTACTAGAAATTTACGTATTATAACTAATATAGTTCATTAATTCACGGAGACATATCCTATCTTAATTTAGTTAGCCAGCTAAACATCATTGAAAATGAGCTTAAAGTTATCTTTTACAGCTGAAAGACCATAATAAAATTCGGATAATTAATTATCAAAATCATCTAGGAATACTGAGATGTAGATTTTAACAATATAAGATAAACGTATGGTGAAATCTGACGATATACTCTTTAAGGGGGCTGGTCACTCAGCTTCCGATTTCTCCTCACTCATGTAAAGTCAATGGGCATTTGATGCATTCGAATATTTAAAATATCTCCTCGTAAAATTAATAATTTTATTTCTATTTTTTGTGTACACTTCCTAAAAGATGTCTCTGTTTTTCTTAGTTCTCAAAATATTACTAAAGTTAGACTTAATTTTATATGAAGTGTTAAAATCTTACTCACAGTTCGCCCCCTTTTAACGCATAAGATATTAAATTCAACATAGATTTGAGAAATATTTTGAAAACTAAAAAATAGAGACATCCTCTACGAAGAGTACACAGAAAAATATGTTAAAAATATGAATTTCCCGAGAAGATATTTTAAATATACGAATGCATCAAAAGTCCATAGACTTAACATTACGGAGGAGAATTCCGAATCTGAGTGACCAGCCCACTTAACACTCTATGTCGAGGCTTTCGAAGAGACTTACTAAGTTAATCAGCCCATGGCGAGATCTAAACTCATATTTATTTAGAAAAAACAAATTCAATTGAAGTGCAATTTAGTGTATCACACAAATTTTAAATCAAGCTATATGGTCAAGTACAAAGTGAAAGTCGGACCTCATTAGCTTACACTTCTAGAACAATTCACTTGATATTTTCCTTTGACTGCTTAGTTGTGTTGCTTCCAAGTAGATTTTCTGAACCGCCATTATATACCGTAACCCGCCTGTAAATTCTCTTGATATGAATTCCACCCATGGCTGTATCATATTGCTGTACTTGTGGTATAACTGACAACATAGCGTAAAAAAAAAACAATTCATTTGTTTTGGGAAATAAAGTTGTAAACATGGTTACATGAAAGTAAGACGAACAATTCGTACATAACAGAATAAATCAACATATATAAGGATGATTATTAAATTCAATATTTTCTTTTCAAAATATTTATTTCGGTATCTTCTTCGCAACAGTCCGTCAATAATTTGTGTTGCTGTTGATTTTTAATAGTCTTTTACAGGAAAATGTTTGTAGATATTTTATGCTGATGTGCCGGCAAAAGCAATACATCAACAGACATAAAAAATGAAAATTGCAAAAGGCTAGTTTTTTAAAGTCTGCGTTAGAAAAAAATATCATTTAGGTTTCAATAAATGCTTTACAACTAGATAGACATGTTATACAACCCCATACTTATATTTATAAAGATAGAGATTCATAACGCCATAAAATATAACAAATGCTTAATGGTAATCTTCATAGCCTGAGTAACCGAAATATCAGTTTTTTTCTTTCTAAATAGTTTCTATACTATTTTGGGAAGAGTCTTTTCTTTGTATTTACTGTAATTCAAAATTCGATAATGAAGACATGCTTTTAAAATTGGAATACACTGGCCTCCAAAAGTTAAGGTAATGGGACTAGATGCTTTCGATTGCAAACATTTTGTCGAATATCTACCAATATTATTGGCGAATTGTTCTTGAACTTCTAGGATATAAAGAACATGTTTAATTTTATATTTCTCGGTGAAGATTTATCGGGGGTACAATTAGGGGGCTAATAAAAAAATTAATAATAAAATAATATTTGTGATCACCTATGTAACAGAAAAGTCTGTAAATGGTTTGTCACTGTGGTAAATGACTATTTGGGTCCTGTTCAACGTTTGTGTGCATTTGTGTAAGCATAGCACTCATATTCGTGAAGATGTTAACGTTTTTGTGAAAAATTCAAAAGTTTTTTGTTTATAGCATACAAAGTTTTCAACCAAATTTAACTCTACTTTCCAAAAACTTGGCAAAGAATCGTAGGAACGGTATACTGCAATTAAAACATGAATATATTGAATATTTGATGAGACATGGGCATTTTTATGAGATAATTTTTAACTGCGCATGCGCGGTAGATTTAAAAATTTTTATTTCCTAATTTGGTCGACAGTATTTTGGGGCATCTTCTATAAAAAGTTCAGTCAAATGTTGTGAAAACTTAGAAAGATATAGTGAGCTGATTGAAAAGTTGTGGAAAATCCTTTATAATAAAGCTATTTTTAGGAAGCAATTCACTATATCGACCCTATCTTTGCGAATTTTTTGTGATATTTGACTGGGCTTTTTATATACGTTTCCCTAAATAGCTGACAACCAAATTATTTAATAAAAATTTTAGGATCTTCCTCGCATGCGCAGCTAAAAATTATTTCATACAAATGCCCATATCTCATCAAATATTCAATATATTCATGTTTTAATTGTAGTTGCTACTGTTCTTTGTCAGGTTTTTGGAAAGTTAAATTTTGTTGAAAACTCCGTATGCTATAAACTTAAAACTTTTGAATTTTTCACAAAAACGTTAACATCTTCACGAATATGAGTGCTATACTTACACAAATGCATACAAACGTTGAACAGGACCCAAATAGTCATAAAAAGAATTTTTTTCATAATGAAGTATTTAAGGGTAACGATGAGACTTTGTTAAATGGAAATTTCACAGTAATTCCTTATAAATAATTTCCTCCCATATTTGCTCTAGAATGCAATCACGATAAAAAAAATTATCTGTCTTGATGTATTATTATAGAATGAATGATAATTTAGAAGTGAAGTATAATTTTCCATTATCGAAAAATTTCACATACCAAAAATTAACATAATATAATTAAACAACATATGTGACTTGCCTAAGACAATCTCTATGACAAATCCTTTAATGTAACATAATGTCTGTACAAAAAATAGCCATATTCGTTATAACAACATGTATAATAATCTATACTAATATTATAAAGAAGTAAAAATTGTTTGTATGTTAGAGGTAATCTCTGGAGCTACCGAACCGATTTCAAAAGTAATGGAATGAAAATGTTGGTGTTAGTCCAACTTGCAACATAGGCTATATTTTATGTCGGTGCCACTACCCTAAAGGGGGTGCAGGAGCAAAAAACGTTCTAAGAATGCAATTTTTGTGTTATGGAAGGGCCTAGAATCATGAAATTTGGAATAAACTAATAAGGTAGTACTAATTAGTTGGAGTTACTAATAAGGTATAAATGATATCTAAGAACATTTTTTAAACAATTAGAAATTTAAGAGGGGTGAAAATGCACAAAAAGCGTTCTAAAAACGTTCGAAAGGGTGGTTTCTACACAATCTCATGAAATACCAAACCGATTTAAAAAATAATGGTGTCAAAATGATGGTGACAACACTTGCTCCAAGATAGGCTATACTTTATGTCGGTGCCACTACTCCAAAGGGAGTGCAGGAGAAAAAAACTTTCTAAATCACTGTTTTTGCATTACTGAATGGCCTAGAAATATGCAATTTGAAATATCAGTTACTTATTAGATATAAAGGATTTCTAAGAACAGTTCTTAAAAATTTCGAAATTAAAAAGGGGTGAAAATGTGGAAAAGCGTTCTAAAAAGCGTTCTAACTGGGGGTTTCTACACAATCTCAGGAAATACCAAACCGATTTAAAAAATAATGGCGTCAAAATAATGGTGACAACCCTTGCGACGAGGCAACGACGAATTAAACATAGACTATGTTTTATGTCGGTGCCAGTACCCCAAAGGGGGTGCAGGAGCGAAAAACATTGTAAATTACGGTTTTGGCGTTACTGAAGGGCGTAGAAATATGAAATTTGAAATATTAGTTACTTATTATATATGAAGCATTTCTAAGAACAGTTCTTTAAAAAAATCGAAGTTTAAATGGGTTGAAAATGCACAAAAAGCGTTCTGAAAAACATTCTAAATGGTGGTTTCTGCACAATATCAGGAAATACCAAACCGATTTTTAAAAAATGGTGTCAAAACGATGGTGATAACCCTTGCTCCAAGATAGGCTATACTTTATGTCGGTGCCCCTACTCCAAAGGGAGTGCAGGAGAAAAAAAAACTTTCTAAATCACTGTTCTTGCGTTACTGAAGGGCCTAGAAATATGAAATTTGAAATATCAGTTACTTATTAGATATGAAGCATTTCTAAGAACAGTTCTTAAAAAAAATCGAAGTTTAAACGGGGTGAAAATGCACAAAAAGCGTTCTGAAAAATATTCTAAATGGTGGTTTCTACACAATCTCAGGAAATACCAAACCGATTTAAAAAATAATGGTGTCAAAATGATGGTGACAACACTTGCTCCAAGATAGGCTATACTTTATGTCGGTGCCACTACTCCAAAGGGAGTGAAGGAGAAAGAAACTTTCTAAATCACTGTTTTTGCGTTACTGAAGGGCCTAGAAATATGAAATTTGAAATATCAGTTACTTATTTGATATAAAGAATTTCTAAGAACAGTTCTTAAAAATTTCGAAATTAAAAAGGGGTGAAAATGCGGGAAAAGCGTTCTAAAACACGTTGTAACTGGGGGTTTCTAAACAATCTCAGGAAATACTAAACCGATTTAAAAAATAATGGCGTCAAAATAATGGTGATAACACTTGCGACGAGGCAACGACGAATTAAACATAGACTATGTTTTATGTCGGTGCCACTACCCCAAAGAGGGTGCAGGAGCGAAAAACATTGTAAATTACGGTTTTGGCGTTACTGAAGGGCGTAGAAATATGAAATTTGAAATATCAGTTACTTATTAGATATGAAGCATTTCTAAGAACAGTTCTTAAAAAAAAATCGAAGTTTAAATGGGTTGAAAATGCACAAAAAGCGTTCTGAAAAACATTCTAAATGGTGGTTTCTGCACAATATCAGGAAATACCAAACCGATTTTTTAAAAATGGTGTCAAAATGATGGTGATAACCCTTGCTCCAAGATAGGCTATATTTCATTTCGGTGCCACCACCCCAAAGTCAGCAAAAAACGTTCTAAACGTGCAATTTTTGCTTTACTGAACTAGAAATATGAAATTTGAAATATTAGTTACTTATTAGATATAAAGGATTTCCAAGAACTGTTCTTAAAAATTCGAAATTTAAAAGGGGTGATAATACGTGAAGATGATTCTAATTGGTGATTTCTACTCAATTTTGGGAAGTAAGAAATCGATTTCAAAAGTAATGGTTGCAAACTGATGGTGACAGGCCTTGCTCTAACATGGCTCTGTTTTATGTTTGTATCACTAACACCTTGGTATTGCAGGAGAAAAAAAATGTTCTAAATTGTGGTTTTGTGTTATGGAAGGGCCTAGAATCATGAAATTTGGAATGGGATTTACTTATAAGAAATCAATGATCTCTAAGAACATTTCCTAAAAAAAATCGAAATTAAAAAAAGGTGAAAATGCGCGAAAAGTGTTGAAAAACATTTTTAATTACGATTTCTATGCAAACTCAGGAAGTACTGAACCGATTTCAAATACAACGGTCTAAAAAGATTGTGACAGCTCCAAAAAAGGCTATATTTTATATCTGTTTCCACTACCCCCAGAGGAGATGCAGGAACTAAAAACGTTCTAAAAATGCGATTTTTGAATTACGGAAGGACCTAGATTCATGAAATTTTGCATGGTATATATATATTACATATAAATGATCTATCGTATAAAAAGCGTTCTAAAAATGTTCTAAATGCCGATTTGTGAGCAATCTCAGGAAGAATCAAACAGATTTCAAAAGTAATGGGAGACAAATTGATGCTGACAGCATCTGCTATAACATGGACGCTATTTCATGTCGGTGTCACTATCATTTGGAGGTTGCAGGAGCAAAAAACGTTCTAAATTTCGATTTTTGTTATCAGTAGGGGCTAGCAACTTGAAATTAGGCAAGATACATATTTATTAGATGTAAATGATATTTAACCCTCTAAGTGTTTGGGGCGTATTATTCCGTTCACTAAGCTCCAGGTTTCACAGCAATACAAGCAATATTTAAGGTAATATAATTCTATAGATTTATGGAATTTTAAATACATTGAAGAATTATTAATACTCTTAAGGATTACATTCATATTTGTAATTGAGCTTTTTTTATAATGTCCAAAGACTCATATTTTATTAGCATTTAAAACAAAATGCAAAGAAAACAACATTACAATTTTACCCTTTTGCAAGACGCTCGGAGGTTTAAGAACAGTTTTAAAAAATTGAAAATTTAAAAGTGGTAAAAATGCGCGAAAAGCGTTCTAAAAACGTTGTAAAAGCGTTCTAATTTGCGATTTCTACTCAATCTCAGGAAATACCAAACCTATTTCAAAAGTAATGGTTGGAAATTGATGGTGACAGTCCCTGCTGCAACATAGGCTATATTTTATGTTGCTGTCACCACCATCTGGGGGTGCAAGAGCAAAACATATCTAATTTGCGTTTTTTTGCACAACTGAGCGGTCTAACATGTAGAAATATGCCATGGTATTTACTTACAAGATGCAACTGCTTTCTACGAACAGTCGAAGGAAAATCCCAAATTTAAAAGGATGAAGTCAGCGAAAAGCGTTCTAAAAACGTTCTAAATTACAATTTTTATGCAATCTTATCGAATACCAAACCGATTTAAAAAATAATGGTGTCAAATTGTTGGTGATAGAACTTGCTCAAACATAAGCTATATTTTATGTATGTGCCACTACCACCAGAGTGTTGCAGGAGCAAAAAACTTTCTAAATTGCAGAAGAGCCTAGAAACTTTAAATATGGCATTGTAGTTACTTATAAAATATAAATGCCCTCGAAGGACTGTCGAAAAAACTTCGAATTAAAAAGAGGTTAAGTGAAGTGTAGGTTCCAAAAGCGTTCTAAAAAAGTCCTAAATTACGATTTCTATGCAATTTCAGGGAATATATACCGATTACAAAAGTGATAATTTCAAATAAATGGTAACAGTCTCGGATCCTACACAGGCTATATTTTATGCGGATGATTCTACTATCTGGGGTTTACAGTAACAACAAACGTTCTAAAAAAGGCTTTTAAAAACTTTCTAAATTACGTTATTGTGGAATATTAGGAAATAATAAACCAATTTCAAAACTAATGCTGGCAAATCAATGGTGACAGTTCCTATTTCAACATAGCCCTTTATGTTGAGAGAGGTGGTAAGACTTGGAATTTGACATGATGATTAATTTTAAGACGTAAGTCGGATGGTTTCTAAAAAATTCAAAACTTCAAATGAATACTGAAATAAGCGTATTAGTTGAGCATAAAAGTTTCAAAATATTTTCTAAATTATCATTTATTTAGTTTTATTCCACTTTATTAATTTAAATCTAATTTTTGCCTAATGCAGGGTAATAATGAAGATTAGTTAAACTATGTTTTAAATAGTAATCTTTCAATTATTCCTAAAAGTATAATTTCTTTTAATGAAAATTAGTCATATAAATATCACTTGGCATATTTCAAATATTATGCGAGGAAAGCCGCGGGGTTTGCTAGTCACTTATAAACAGATTAAGTTAAATAATGCTATAAACTTAATAAGCCATATTCGTTGATAAAATCACTTTAGGCTGAGTGTATTAAATGTAAATATTTATTTTAATAAACCAACCAGAACTTCCACTAAGATAAGAATAAACTCTTTAACGTTTTCAAAAATTTTCATTCATTAAGATTCACGTATATGCAGATGAAACTTTGACGCAAAAACAAATTTCAAAATTTGTACAATTTAGAATTACTGTCTTTTTATTCAATTACACTGGAAAAAATGAAGTACTAAAAAATGAGTAAATCGATGTATTCATATAGAATTGTGTATGTTTGGATCAAAAATGAACATATGTTTTCTCAATTTTGAAACATCAGATGTTATCAAACACAAACAAACGATAATTTTGTACCCTTTAATGGTTTATTTTATTTAGGGTGGCATAAAAGATGTTCATGATGATTCACATATTAAATTATGTATAGTATTTTAAAATAATTTAAAAATGCTTACAACTAAAGCTCTTGTTATAAAAATATTTGATTTGGGTATCGTGGTAATAATTTTACTATTTTTTTAAAATAAATAATCAATTAAAATTTTCTTGTTAATAATTTAGAACGGGAAATGAATATTAGCACATTTTTATTTTAATTTGTAGGTTCAGGGGGGCAGTACTTAACGATTAATACTTGAACACAGCCATGGGATCAAAAATTATTACATGTGTTTCTCAATTTTGAATCCATTTGAATCGGATTTATTTTAAGTATGTCACGTATTTAAAATCGAGTCCTTTTTACTAAATTTTGAGTACATATTTTTTCCAATGTATTTATTTAAAGTTAATGCAATTAACATCATTGTTCTGTAATGCACTAATTATAGAAATAGTAATATAAAAAAAATAATTCAATTTACCGTGTATGTTTTACAGTGAAAACAGACATATTTTCTGTATGACATATCTGAATATAAAAGATTATGATAACAATGGGCTTTATCAATTCTTTTTAATTTGACACGGGACCTATTAACTTCCAAAAAAATCAGTTTTCGCTTTTTGTTTTATTTAAAATATTTTTATTTCTGAACAATATGCAAAAACCCCATTCAAATATCTATTATATTACTTGATTTATAATAATTTGTAGACGGTGGCTAGAATTGAAGCTCCGTATATATTGAAATTTTAAAACTCGCTTTCTCAGATTAGTAAATTTGGAGTTTGAGTGCACTGTTAAATTCAAACTATGTAAGCTACAGCTTTACAAAATTAACCAAATATGTATTTCTATATAGTTTACATGCTATCCCCCACCAAAAAAATCACTTATTATGTTTATTATTTCCCTGCACTTTAAACACTTTAAAAACTTTGAAATTTTTAATTTTTTTTGTAATAAAATTAATTTATAAACAAAACTTTTTGTTTATATTTTAGTTTTAATTTAGAAGTAGGTGTTTTGTGATTCTAATTTCATCAATAATTGTTTTCTGTATGCATAATTTACAGTTTTACCATGCGCGCAGCACTAAATTATTTTAATTCAAGCGTTAGGTAGATGAATGTCTAATTTAAAAATTAAATATTAATTTTGCATGTACAACATTTATTTTTCTTGATTATACGGTTAAGGATACATATTTTAAGCAAAAATGTAAAAAAACATCTTAACTGCTTATTATTTATGTTTCGGTATATTGAAAAAGGTGATGTTTTTGATCGTTTCGACAAATCCAAATGTCCTGTATCTCCTTAACCTTGTATTGCACAGGCTACGATTGGTTACATAATAAGTATTTAAATTGGATACACATGTATAATATGTATATCCAAAATAAATGTAAAAAATCACACATTTATATGTTATAATAATTCCTATTTCATTTCTTAGACTTTATATGGGCCTCGCAAAATATTTTAACTTATAATCGGAAGAAATATGAGTGAGTCTCAATGCCTTTTAAAGTTTCCTTTTAAATTCTAAATTTTTAAAGGAGCATGTAATCTAACTGTTTATCTCCGCTCCTTACCCAAACAGGAGTGGCAGAAACCAGTAAAATATGACACATTTAAATACATTTAAAGTGGATACACATGTATAATATATATATCCAAAAACAAAAAGTAAAAATTTACAAATTTTTAAGTTATAAAAATTCCTATTACATTTCTTAGGCTTTACGTGGGCCGCATAAGATATTTTAACTTATAATTTAAAGAAATGTGAGTGAGTATCAATGCCTTTTAAAGTTTCTTTTAAATTCTGAATTTTTAAAGGAGCTTGTAATATAACTGTTTATCTCCGCTCCTTACCCAAGCAGGAGTGGCAGAAACCTGTAAAATATGACATACCGTATACAATTTTCTATTATATTTCTTAGGCTTTACACGGGCCGCACATGATATTTTAACTTATAATTTGAGGAAATGTGTCTGAGTCTCAATGCCTTTAAAGGTTTCTTTTCAAATTCTAAAATTTTAAAGGAGCTTGTAATCTAACTGTTTATTTCCGCTCCTTACCCAAACAGGAGTGGCAGAAACCTGTGAAATATGACTTATCTAAAACCGGTTTTTTTCCTGGAAAAAGAACAACCATATAAATATTTAAAAAAAGTTTTAAACATGCCTAAAACTGAAAATTTATAACTCTCAAGAAATTCAGGTTTTCAATGAATAACTTCAGTCACGAAAAACACCCTCACTAGTGTTGAGGTCTGAAGTGCAGGGTTTAGTCAGTTTATTTTTCAAAGCACTGAAGTTACGATATTCCACTTCAATTTTGTAGTTTATTTATAAGCAAAGCATAGTGAAAAACAAAAAGAGCAAATGTTAATCTCTAATTAGAGGTCTTCTTTTCCTCCTATTTTCATGTAATGTAGAGTATTTAGTTGATTCTATAACAGAAGGTTTTCTTCCTAATTTAAGCTTGGCTTAGTTTACAGTTATATCTATCACAATTTTCCCCTGATTAATAAAAAGACATCTGTATGTCAATTAAAACCCGGGTTAAAATTAAATGTTTTGATATAATGATTGGAAAGACTTTCGTTTATTTTTTCCTAGTTTTTTCCTAGTCCATAACAAAACACTTCAGAAAAATTTTTTAAACAATTAAGCCAGAATTTATTTATAACACAATGATTCTTATTTCTGCGTTGTATTTAATGGAATTCTTTAAATAAATTAAATTTCTTCTACTAAACAGAATATTTTATTTTGCGCAAATGAATAGTTTTACATGAGGTTGGAAACTAATTAATTTTAGCAAAGTATACATCCAAATACACCTATTTTGAGTAAAACTATATTTTCAGAACAGATCGAAGAAGTTTCAAAATGAAGTCACTTAACTTTTAACTTCCATATCAATTTATTATTGCTATAGTTAAATGAAAAGAAAATATTTTTAATCAACAAACATCTTCAAATTTATTTTGTGTGCAGTTACAGAGTTCATTGATAGCTTTTAGTTTAAAACATTAAGTATTTAATAAATTGCACAGTAATATTTATTTAAAAAAATAATATATATATTTTTTTACAATTTCACGCCTTACAAAAAACTCCTCAATTTGTCCCATATAAAACGATAATTCAACTTAACCAGATAATTTATTTAAAGTAATAGTTCTTGTTCTCCTATTGTATTTATATGATTTTATTAATTAAGTAACAGATTCCAATTCTAAACGTACTTTTTTGGCTCAGGGAAATAGTCTTATGTGAGGTTGGCAAGTAATAAAACCAGTACCGTTGACACCCGATACTTCTAATACGATTTAAACTACATTTTTAGAATAAAGTATTAAATTTTCAAAATGGTATTCTTTGACTTGCTGTTTTAGAAAACAAAATTAATATATTTTTGTAAAATTTCACGCTGTCAAGCCTGACATAAAACTCCTAAATTTCTTCCATGTAAAACGACAACTCAACTTATATCAGATAATTTATTTAAAGTAATAGTTCTTGTTCCCATGTTGTATTTATTTGAATTTATTAAATAAGTAAAAATTTTAATTCTAAACGTATTTATTCGATTCAGGGAAATAATCTTATGTGAGGTTGTTATTACAGTTCTTGTTGCATGAAACGAAAATAACTTTATTTATGAAATGTTTTCACACATATATGATACGCAATCAGAAAGTTCATATATGGACTTAGTTTATAAAATTAAACATTTAAGTAATGTTTCTGGTAATATTTTATTAACTGACAAAAATGGATATTGACATAATATTTTTAGAATTATAACAGAGCATATTAAAAAAAGTATAACATTATATGAGGACCCCAGAAACCAATGGGTATGACAAAATTAAAAAAAAATGAGTTAAGTGCACAGGCTATCTGAAAATATGTCTATTTGTTTGTAGGTAAAGAGATATAAGCGGTTTAGGGATCAATTACTTATCCTCCTTTCCGAAACCGTGAAACGCGTGGAGCCCAAGGGGTATAAGTGTAATTGTATCAGTTGACGTCCACATAGCTGAACCGCGACCAACGAAATACAAGGCCAGTTCATGACTTTTAAACAGCCACACCAATTTGGTCATCTTTAAATGGCGATTGGCACAAAAAGATGAAGTTGTTTCAAACAAACTATCGAGAAACATAGTAACCAAAAAGGAAGAAACAGTTTCTGGCGTACCATCTCACAATGAATGAGGAAGAAAAGAACCGTTGAATAAAATTCCACAAGTTGGTATTGATATCATCAAAGAACACTTAAACAAGTTTCCACGATACACAAGCCGTTATACTAGAAAAAAGACCCCTAACCGTAAATACCTGAACCCAGAACTCAATTTAATGGAGACATACAAACTCTATGTTCACTTTTGCCTTGATGAAAAGCGCATAGAGCCGGTCAAAGAAAGTTACTATAGACACATTTTTAACACCCATTTTAATCACAGTTTTCACCGACCGGGGACTGATACATGTGTTATGTGTGACAAGCTACAATTGAAAATAGACCATAGAAATGCAGATGAGAAACAACAAGCAGAAACTCAAAAGGAACTACATCTTCGCAGAGCAGAAGCTGCCAGATTAGCCAAAGACGCATTCCACAATTTAAAGGAAGATTCAATGGTCGCGATATGCTTTGACTTGTAAGAAATCATGCCAATTCCACATGTATCTAATTCAAAGACTTATAACCTACGTCAACATTGGATGTACAACTTGAGCATTCATAACCTTGAAAGCGGAACTCCCCACATGTACATGTGGCATGAAGGCCAGGCTTTTCGTGGTTGCCAAGAGATCGCATTCTGTTTCATGAATTTCATAAAGACTCTATCCTCTCAAGTCAGGCATATTACAGCTTTTAGTGAAAATTGTCGGGGACAAATAAAAGCCATTTGATTGTGAAGTTTCGGCTGTACATCATAAAAAATAAACATATAGAAACCGCCGATTATCGCTTTTTGATTTCAGGACGCTCCTTCCATAAATGTGACCAACACTTTGGGCTCATAGAAATCAGAAAGACGAGGAATAAAAGGGATCTGCATATTCCCGAGCACTGGGCTTAACTTGTAAATTTTTCCAGCAAAAACTTCCCTATAGAAGTGCTAAAAGATGAAGATTTTATTAATATAGTCTCTTGCACCATTCTTTATAAAGTCAGTGAAAGGTATCCGAAATATGTAGTGACTGCATTTTGAAGAAAAAAAAAACTCTTTTCACATTATTCTACAAAGAAACTGCTGGTGGTGAATTAGAACCTTTCCATGAGCTAAAGGTTAAGTCCGACCATGCCGGAAGATGCCCTTGAGTGTCTGAGCTTCCTGTCTGATCTTTCCTGTCTGATCTTTCCTGTCTGACTTTCCTCTAGCACAAGAAAAACCAAAACTCAAGCCCTTAACTGCATAGTGGACCAAAAACAAAAAAAAGAAAATGTTAGCCTATGCAAATAATGTAATTGACATTTGGTTTCACATGCTAATCATTTTGGCATCTTACATAAAATTACACAGTATACATAAAAATCACACAAAACATTTTGAAAATTGCTATCAATATATAAAATAAAAGTTGAAAGTTATTACATTATACCATGTGTAGAAGATACAAAGAAAGGAGAGAAAAATTTTTTTTGGGAAAAAGTAAATTGTCACTCTCCTAATATAGTCTAAAATATGAGCCGCGTGAGAGTTCTCCCTGCACTGGAGAATGAAGATGAACAGGATCTTGCTTAGGGATCCAGAGACACGATTGTGGGGTAGACACGTTTTACTATGTGTAACCCGGCTTTTAGAGCTCATACTCCATCTACGTCAGGGTTTCATAACTACTCCATGCTCCCGACCTTGAAACATTGCTTAAGGCATATCCGGGACTTTTTGGAATTCACCGAAAATGAGAGGTCCAAGGGGAGTGTAGTATGTCCTCAGTGTTCTGCCAGGATGTGCCGAAGGAAGGAGCGAGTGCACAATGATTTCAACCAGAAATGGCTAAAAAAATGATTATATATATGTACTTAATTTTTTCTTGTTTGTTTCAGATGCTGTCCATTATCAATAGAACTTACAGCGCCCGTAAAGTGTGTTAATGCATCAAGTAAGTAGTTATGACTTTATTCAAGGTAAGTCAGACAGAAACAGAAAGAAGGTATGTAAAACGATATACATATGTGGTAATATAATCTTGCATTGCAGAAAAAAAAATGTTGTGAAATGTATACATTTCATTGCTGTACATTACATGACAGCAGACCACCAACATCGCACCAGTAAAACACGCATTATTACAATTGTGCACAAGTTATAATGACATGATATGTTTTTTTTTTTTTTTTTTTTTTTATCATTTTCAGAATATATTCATAGATTTTTCTTAAATAGGATAATTCTGCTTAAAAAGGTGTATTGGTGACATTTAATGAAATTTATCACTGATTGATTTATAGATGAGTAATGTCATACGTTCTCACATTGATGCATCTAAAATGTGAGATTGTCCCTTCCCTCCCCCCTTTTTGTAATGAGAGGAAAGAAAATGAGATCAGTATGACTAATTAATAATGTTTTATATATGTGTTTGATTAAAAGAAAAATTCTCATTTGAATGTCAATTTATGTGATCACATTTTATGTAGCTATTTAAGTAATGATTATTTTGTTTAATAATGTTTGTTATTGAATATTTTAAAAGAATTGATGTGTGGAGACTCCTTGAATATAAAGAGGTAGAGAGATGAGAGTGGGCGCCCACATTTGGCCAGCAAATGCGTGAAGAAGTAAAAGAAGGAATTCAAAGGAGTTTCATTATATCAGTTAAGTGCTCTTTTCTTTACCCCCTTTTTTTTCGATAAGTGTATTATGAAAAGTAAAAGAAGGTATTTAATTTTTGTTGTTTTGTCTTTCATTTTAGAGAGGTTACCTACAGTCTTTGGTAATATTTAAAATTTATTAAATTTATTTAATTTATTTGTTTACTAGTAAGCTTAAAAAGTATTGTCGAGAGTAATTTTAATCGTATAGTTAGAATTATTAATTCTTTTTTTTTTTTTGTGATCAATTTGTTTAAAGAAGAGAATTTTTCGTTGTAATTGTTAGAGTTTTAATAAGTTATAAAATTCACATGAGAATAGTAAGATTATACACATAGATATAATAAATAATTGATGGGTTTTGTACATAGCCTCTGTCCGAAAGGTGTACTGATGTCCTGAACATCTAGTTATGCCAGGATGGAGTCCATGGCCAAAATCAGAAAATGTATGCATTAAAAAGTACTAAAATGTGTTTTACTTTACAGCAACAAGTCTCTTCATAGCACAATATTATCCCCACTTTCGTGTAATGAGAGGAAAGAGAGAGAAAAAAAAGATATATATATATATGTAAACAGCATGATCTCTCCTGCGTCAAGCATAAACATGGGTGAGTACACGCATGTGTTTTCTCTTTATTTCCCTTTTTCTGTGCCATTGTGTATCCATGATCATTCTGTAACCCCCCTGTATTCAAATGCATGCTCCCTGCACTTGCGTTGCTATGACAACAAGGGGAACTGGCTTTTGCGATAGTAGTGAGAGAGGAAAGAAAAGAAGGAAAAAAAGAAAATGATGTCCGTCACAACTGATGTGTCAGACAGTATTCCGTTCACCCTCTCTTCCCCTTTCCCATTTTGGTTTCGCTTTAATATCTTGTGTTGTGAATTTTGCAGAATGAGTCGTATTTTTTTTTTTTTTTTTGCCTTTCTCACTTTCCTGCAATTGTTGACAAGGGTGTACTGTTTTTTTTTTTTTTTTTTTTTTTTTTTTTTTTTAGTAAAACATATTTTCTGTTTTTTTTTTTTTTTTTTTTTTTGTAGCCAATGACATGGAAAGAGAAAGGGGGGGGAAAAAACTTTGACTGTACCGATGTATGCAATTAAATGTTTATAAATGTTCTGCATTATAGAATAAGGAAATTTTGAGATATATATATTAATTTTATTTTATTGTTGTTATTATTATTATTTTTATTTATTTATTTATTATTATTTTTTTTTTTTAATGTATATATGTATGAGATTAAATATCGTCTGCCGTCGAAGATACGACTTTGGGGATTAATTCGTAATGTATTTTTGTGGGAGACATCAATTTCGTGATGTGCCTTTTAATGGGAGGTGCCTCCGGATTATTTAAGTCCTTTAGTAGATAGTTGTTGTAGCGAAACCTGCGTATGACTTCAAATGGTCCTAGCCATTTCGTTCGCAGTGCTAGTGTTTTTTGTGCGGGTTTGACATAACATGTCTGCCCTAATTTTAAATATTTAACTTTGTGTATATCATCATCGTTTAAGTATTCTTTGAATACTTTTTCTTGGTTGAGCAAAGCCTGTTTCCGTATTTCCTCAATGTGTTTGAGGCGTGAATTGATGTATTGCTGGTTGAATTTGTCTTCAGGAATGTGAACTGAAAAAGGATTTCGAATTTCGCGACCATAAAATAATTCTGCAGGAGAAAAACCTGTGGAACGATGTTTACTTGTATTATAAAAGAGTTTGTAGTACTCTAGGCGAATGTCCCACTCCAATGTGTTTTGGCTCATTGCAGTGATCGAGCTTTTGAGTAATCGATTTGCGGATTCAACTGTACCATTAGCTCGTGGTAGGTGAACAGAGATGAAGTGAGGCTCTATGTTTAAAGCTTTTAAATAATCTTGAAAGATATCGGCCCGAAACCCTTTCATGCTATCCATTGTCATTTGTTTGGGTAAACCATGAGTGCTGAAATAACGATTTAAGACAGTTAAAAGAGTTTGTGTTTCACATTTTCTGATTGGAACAGCCTCAAGAAATCGGCTTGTTGAGTCAATAATCATAAAAATAAATTTATTCTTCCTGAATGTTTCAGGCAGTAATCCAATTAAGGCAATGTGTAACGCCTCGTCTGCCATTGCGTTTTTTACCATTTTCTGTAGTGGGACCTTAATGGTGGCATGGGGTTTTGCTTTGTTACATGCCACACATTTTGAGCAAAAATCTTTTACATCTTTGTATATGCCATACCAAAAGAAACGAGATTTAATTAAGTCGTAGGTTTTCTTGAAACCAAAATGTGGTTTATGGCCTTCCCTCATGATGGTTTCTTTGAGACTTTCAGGAGCTATGAGATAATGTTTATTGTCAGTTCCCGGTTTTAATATTAGTATGCCCTTATCATTTAAGACAAATTTTTTTGTGTTTCTGTTCTGTTTATTGTTCAGAATTTTTTGTATTATTTTGTTTAAGTTACTATCTTGACCCTGTAAGTTTTTGATGTTCTCATCTGATAAATCAGCGTTGACTTCAAATAAGGAATTTTGAAGGTTATTATCCACTGTTATGTTTGAGATATTCCTTGAAAAATAGTCAGAAGGGTTGTTTTCCCCTTTTATGTGCTGTATTTGGAATTTAAAGGGAGCTAGTTTATCTAACCAGCGCGCAACAATGTCAGGTTGCTTCTCTAAATTTAGGAAATAAGTGAGGGCCGTAGAGTCCGTTTTAACGACGAATTCTCTGCCTGCCAGTATATTTTTAAAGTACATGACTGCCTCGTATATGGCAAGTAATTCAAATTTATAACTAGGATAATGTTTTTCGGGCTCTCTTAATTTACGTCCAAAAAATTCTATAGGTTGTAATGCGCCATTATGCTCCTGGGCAAGTATTCCTGAAATAGCCGTTTTCGAAGCCTCAGTTATTAAAAAAATTGTTTTGAAAAATCTGTAGCTTTAAGAGTGGGATTTTGCAGTATGGCAGCCTGTATTTCTTTAAAAGCATTTTCTTCTTTTTCCGACCATTGAAATTTTACTTTATCTTTAGTTAATTCAACAAATGGGTCTACAATGTCAGCATAATTTTTTATTAATGCCCTAAAGTAATTTGCAAGTCCCAATAAAGATTTGACTCCACGTTTGTTTTTCGGTCTAGTTAATTTTTCAATTTTATGTAGATTTCTTTTTGAAGGTGAATATCCCTCTTCATTAATATTAAAACCTAAAAATTCGATATTTTGCATGCAAATTTGAACTTTTGATGGGTCTATGGTTAGATTGTTTTCAATTAGAATTTTAAGAACTTGTTCAAGGAGTTCAATCATTTCTGTTATAGTATGTGCTCCTATTATGAGATCGTCCAAAAAATATGCTATCTGACTTTTATCAAAGTGACCTAAGATTTTGTCGATTAGTTCGGCAAAAACTTGAGAAGAAATACACGTTCCTTGTGGAAGTCTCCGAAAAGAAAAACATCCGAACTCAGTTATGAATGTTAGTTTATCAGTGTCCTCTTCCTTTACGTTAATTTGAAAGAAAGCACTGTGTAAATCAAGTACCGTGTAGAATTTTTTACCACATATTTTTTTTAATATTTCTCTTACTTCTGGTAGAGGATAATTATAGTGTTGAATGATTTGATTTAAAAGACGCAGGTCCAGGGTCATACGAAATTTTACCTTTGTGGGGTCATTTGCATTTTTTGTAGATTTCTTTTGTACAAAAATAACAGGAAATGAGTATGGGGATGTACTTTTCCTGATGATGTTGGCTTTTAGAAGTTTATTTATTTCCAATTTAGCATATTCCTTAACATTATGTGCTAATTTGTGAGGTTTTGTCTGTATAGGGAAGTTATGTAACAAATTGAAACGAGGAACAACTAAAGAGGTTTGTCCTAGTGTGAAATAGTTTTTAGAAAACGCATGAGCATTTGTGCGAAGCAACTTTAAAAATTTGTCTTGATTTTCTTTATCCAAGTGTCCCAAATCAAAATCTTCGGTTTTGAGTTCATCCTTTCTACGTTGTCTTATCTGTTCAAGACTTAAGTTGTTAATTCTAACTATTTCACCCTTTTCAATGTTTTCATTTTCTGTGTCTGTTAAGATTTCAAAGTGTTTAGTAATTTTTCCTATATTCATACCCTTAATTAATGAAATATTTTCATTGGTTTTGTTAGAGATGATAATATGAATTTTATTATCATTAGGAATAGTATGTATAGAAGATTCATAACTAATCTTTAAATTGTGATTTAAAGGATCAAGTAATATAGTGTCACCAGTTAAAAATTTTGTTGAACACTGCAGCTCAATAATTGTGATTTCATTAGGTTCTAGAATATAATTTTCTGTTAATTTTGCTGTAGAAGTATTTTTTGAGAATCTACGTGTTTTCTTTTTATGTTTTTTTTTAATTTTTGAATATCTTGCGAAATGATATTGTTAACTGAGATTAAGTTAATAAAATCAGAAGATCCTGTTTGAATGAAGTTTAGTTTAATATTTTTATCTTTTAATTTCATGATTTGTGCACCGCAGTCTACAATGATTTTGCTGTGTTTCAGAAAGTCATATCCCAATAATACATTGTAGTCCTTGCCAAAATCCTGATGTGTAATGAAGAAAGTACCAGTTACAAAAATATTTTCTAATTTGAAGCTTAATTTTATGCATTGTTTAAACGAGATGACAGAATTAGTCAGAGTTTGAATTTTTACATTAGTGGATAAATTTTTGTATTTAACATTAGCACGCTTTAATTTTTCAAAAATAGAGTTAGATATAAGACTTACTGCCCCCCCCCAGTATCAGTTAATCCCCTTATTTGTATGCCATTTATCTCGAAATCTATAATTGGAAGACAATTATCTATGTCTTCTACAACACTAGCAATTGTTTTGTTTACATATTTTTGCTCAATTTTGGGAGGCTTATAGGGACTTTCTTTAAGTCTCCCATTTAGTTTTCCGTTGCTTTATTCGCATTGTTTTTGTGTTGTTGTTTATTATCATTAGACCCAGTGCGATTTTTGTTTTCATTGTTTTCTGTTTGATTAGAATCTTTTTGAGTGAGCTGATCATTGCGATACCTTTTTTTGTATTGGGTATTCTTGCCTTCAAAACCATTATGACGTGCAGAATGATGCGTCTGATAGTTCTGATTTGAGTTAGGATGATAATAATCACCCATCGGATTTCCATAGGGGAAGTGGGGGCTGTACGGGGTAGGATAAAATCCAGGTGGCGGATAGTTTTGATATCCACTTGCATAATTTCCAAAATTTTGATATGTACTACCCTGATTCTGAAAATTAGGTCTTTGCGCCTGAAAGTTGTTGTCCCTATAATTATCCTGAGAGTTATTAGTGTAATTTTGAAATGATTTTTTGTTTTCCAAATTATCTGTTTGAAACTGTCTATTCCCATTTTTCTTCCAACATTGTTCAACATAATGAGATTTTTTTTTTCAAAAAGTGCAAAATTTTTCTTCTGATTTTGAATAAGGTGTGTTTAATTTTAATTTTAAGTTATTCACTTCAGCAACCAGAGATTGTACTTGCTCTGAAGTTTCTGAGTGAATTTTTATAAGAGTATCTAATGTTTCTGAATTTTGTTGAACTTGTATGTTGTTGATTTCAAAAAATTCTGTTTGCGAGAATCCCTCTTCCAGTTTAAGTGCAGTGACACACGCCTCTTGAAAAGAGGTGGGACACGTTTTTCTAAGTTCATTACTAATATCACTTCTGATTGCTTTTAGAAAATTTGATAGTTTTAATTGATCCGTCATTTTGTTAGAGTCCGCCTCATCACCCGCAATTTTAATCATTTGATCTGCTGCAAAATTGAATTCTAAGAGAAAGTCTGTGAGATTTTGACCTGGTTTCTGCTTAACAGAATTAAATTGTGATTGAGCGCTGGAAAAATTGAGTTTGGGTTTAAACAAAAGTCTCAATTTAGTTTTAAAAGTTTCAAGATTTGTTTCATTGAACAAGGACAGATCCTTCATTAATTTTTCTTTAGCTAAGGAAGTGATTTTACACTTTAATATTGTTACTTTGTCTTCCGGCGAGTAGTCTGTTTTATTTAGCAGATCCTCTGCCTGTAGGAGGAAGTTATCAATGTTTGTGTTTTTAGTACCATCAAAACAGGTGATTAAACCAACCAGCATTTGTGGTTTTGGTGAACTCATTTTTATACCAGAATGAGAATCTTCGTTATTTAGAGAAGGATCAGTGCTGTTAGAACTTTGAGATGAGGTTTCTAATGAAGAGTTATCAGAAAAATTCTCAGGGTTGTCTGTATTATTAGTTGTCTCAGTTTGAGAAGCCACAGTGAACGTTAAAATTTTTGAATCATTAATGTGAGTAGTAGAAATTTCTTGATCTACTTGGTTGTTTTTAATAAAGTTTGCTTTTTGCAACCGTGTTTTTACACCACTGGTTCGTCTTTGAGTCGTGGTTTTATTTCCTTTTCTACCCATACACATTTAATAAATATGTGCCATTGTATATTTTCAATAAATTATAAAATAAATGGTTGTAAACATGATAAGCAAAAAAAAAAAAAAAAAAAAAAAAAAATATATAAAAGTAAATTAAAAATCACACAAAATGAAAAGTTGTGCAAAATTAAATTTGTTGTTATTATTATTATATATATATATATATATATATATATATAGTAAATAATTTCACTTCAAAGTGTGAAAATCTGAAATAATTACATGATATTTTTCACTGAAATATTTATAATGAGATGTTAAAAAAAATTTAACCAATCTGTATTAAAGTTCAGTGTTTTATCTGCACTTAATTATTATTATTATTGTCACCCTTTTCTTTAGTAACCATCAAATATAGTATTTTTAGCATTTATGATATCATAAATTTCAAAACAATACATATAATTCAGTAATTTTTTGATGCCATATACCAAATGCCAATTTCATTACCCAGAGTGAGAATGGCAGCAGAATAGAAATTATAAGAAGAAGAAAAAATAATGAAAATAATTAAAGTTACTATTAAAGTAAATATATGCTAAAGTAAAGAATCTTTAGTTGATAAAAAAAAAATTATTATTTTTTTTTGTGTATGCAAAATACAACTAAATGTAATTATAAGAAAATTAATTTCATTGGTGTGCAAACAAAATGCATGAGTGAATAAAGTGGATAATTATCATTAATTATTTAGCAATAACCCATGCTCTATTCTATATATTAAAAAATAATAGAAGAGGTGCGGCATCATAATACACCTCTATGTTGGAACGCTCTATGCACATTAATTAATCAACAAGAGAAATTACAAAAAATGAGCATTTAAATCCAACATGCAGAGAGAGTTGAAATTAAGAGATTATTGAACATTTATGTCGTGATATATTCGTATAGTAGTGCACCACAATTCTGGGTTCTTGTGTGCAATTTAAATTGATATGTGCTATTGTATCAATTAAAATTACGTAGTTTAAATTTAATCGCGTTGTGTGTTTTCGATGCACAAGAACCTTATGAATTGCACAGAGATTACAGGTGACCCGAAGAGATTATATTTCAAGTTGTAGAATGGCCCTAATTTATAACCTACTCTGTGAAGAAAGAAGAAAAAAAAATAATAATTCCGAAAATGGTAATAGAATAATTAAATGCAAAGCATAAATAGAAGAGAAACTTTCTTTTTAAACTTAAATAAAAAAATTTATTTACACACACATTTCATATTTCGTAAGAATTCAAAATTTAGAAGAATTTCAAATATTTTATATTAGGTGAAAATCCTGAATTTTCATGATTAAAATTGAATACACATCTTGAATATATAATACTTGAGTAATTATAAAGAATGACTTATTACAAAAAAAAATGATTTATTATAGAAATGACTCACTATAAAAATAAATTGTTGCCATTCCCACTCTTCCACTGAAATATGTGATTGCAATTTTACTTCCTCAATGGAACTATTAAGAACATTCGTACCTTAATAAAGCTTGTTTCCATCGTCAGTTCCGACATTTTTTTAAAATCACCACCGTTGTTCACTCATCAATCATGGGGGTATACTTTCTTTATAACATTATTCCATGGTCTCTCACATGACTCCATATTGAAATTATTTGTCGCAATTCAGGCATCCGAGAGTTAAAGAAAACTTTAGGCTTCCCCCTTGAAGGAATGGTATTAGACTCATCAAGAGCGCATCTCCTTGCTCTTACGATGCTATGTTTTCATCATCTCAGTATTTTTTTTCACTCCTCATCCTTCGAGCAGCAAAAAGCAAGAGGGGAAAAAATCCTTTTTTCTTTGGAAAGTCAGGGGGCAAAGGTTCCGTGTTCCCTGACCAATAGAAATTGTCTTCCCTCTTTTTTCCATTGGATATGTGTTCAGCATATCTTATGGGGTACACATAATTTTGTCGAAATTTGCATAGCCACTCCTTTTAATTTCAGTGGAAGAGATATGGTTTATTTTTGTTTTTATTATTGTTAAAGTTACTGTAATTTTTTTTTTATTATTTTATGTATTGTAATAATCCAGTTTATACTTGATTAAGCATTGTATGTATTTAAAAGATGGAATTGTGTTGAGCAATCCATCAATAGCTATCTCTGATTATGAAGCATTGGTTTGGATATATTGTTTTCAAATAACAAATTTAAAATATTCTTTTATATATACTGGTTAGACACAATGAATTTTGTGTTTAGGAATTCAGTTTGTCTTTTAATTTGTCTGCTGTGCTCAGAGTTTTTCTCTCTGTGCTCTATCTCGTAAATATAGTCCGATTGCTATGGAATCCATCGATGTTATTCGCTATAATTGTGGATTTTTGGTATTGAAAATGAAGTGTGTAGCATTTACGGTTCATTTACAGATACACTCAAAACAATTCAGTTATATTATGATTTATGGGTAAAAATCGTTTTAGGTGTATTATAATGATATTGCACTATTTTAAATATACTCAAATTTATATATATCACTGATGTATGCAATACGGCGCTTACTGCAGGACATGGTTTGCATAGAATTTATCGATCATTTACAGGTACACATAGAAGGATTTTTATACAGAAGAAATTGAACAATAATTGAATTAGTGAAGCCTATAAACAATAAATGAATTAGTGACGCCTATGAACAATAATTGAATTAGTGACGCCAATGAACAATAATTTCTGGAAGTGCGTATACAGATGTGGTACATGTTTTTAAATTAAACGATTTTTTAAGCGTTACTTGGGGTGTATAAATCATATAGATCATATAAAGGGTTGCATAAATGTTCTCAAGCACAGTTACGTTTATTCACGGAAAATGCTGAATAGAAATTTTTAACTGCGCAACAAAATCTTATTCAGCTACTTCAATAGCATGAAAAGTACTCCGCTTGACCTGCTCGATATTGTTAATTCTATGAAATAGTTCTTTAAAAATATATATTTTCCATTCAATAATTTTAAAAGATTATTTTGTAAAAGAAAGCTCAGGTTGATCTCTTTAATATGAAGCAATTTTTAAATAGAAAGTATCACCATAAAGGAAAACATACAAACAAAATCGAAAAAGTGAAACGCGTCGACTCTAGAGATGGAAATCGAGCTATCCAAGACAAAAAAATTGTCTAAAAATATTGAAATTAAACAAGATATTTTTTAAAAACATTACCATAGTCATAACATCAGTTAGCGGGGAAACAAACTAACTTTAAGCATACTATGTGGTATACATACAAATCTATAGAACATACACCGTGGTTGCACAAAAACCAAATCGGATATTTTCCCACTACTGATGGTAACATCAGAAATTAAGGACTCAATCGCATTTTGCGTTTTTAAAATTGTTTATAAAGACATAATATTTCACGTTCGTTTTTTTACAGTATTCTGAATGAGTTGGAAAGTGTTACATAATCTAGGATGGATGCATTACTTTTCGTTATTGTTTGTATAATTAATTATTGTATTTTTTGCTATCAATTTATTAAATGTTAATAAATGTCTAACATATAATCTTAAGACACGAAACAAATCCTCTATTTTTTTCATGATTCAATACATTTATGTAAATCGATAAAGATATAGATCGATTGTATAAATTGATTTTCGACATTTGATTTTATTCTTTAGTATTTTTCAATTCTAATGTTTCGTGAAACATACCGAAATCAAAATTAAGAATTTATTATTCAATTCAAGTCACTTTTAATACAATGCTACATCGAAACAAAGTGAAAGGTTTGTACACTCAACAACAATAGGGTTTTTGCAAGATGCTACTTTAAAAAGCATGGTACAGTAGTGACCAAAATTGCGGACATTTTTTTTAAATTTTTCATGTTTTATAACTTTGTGAGCTTGAAGATTATAATAAAATTCACCTAAATGCAAATGTTTACATATCAAATTCAAAGAAATTTAATGTAGAATTTAATAAACAAAATAATTAAAATATCTGCATTACAAAAATAGTTAAGCTTTCAAAAAATAAGATCTATCTTAGATTTAATTACGTTTTAAAGTTATACATACACATTAAAAAAAAATTAAAAAAAAAAAATAAACGATAATATATTTACAAGAAAAAAATAACAGAAAAAAAAAAAAAAAAAAAAAAAAAAAAAAAAAACATTATTCTATTTAGTTACACTAGTATTCACCGTTCTGCAAAATTCATTCCACCAAAATATCAGTTTTACAAATCAAAATATACTACAGTATAGTTACTGACATTTGATTTGTTCTCAAAACATTCATTGTGATTGGCTACGAAGCTTTTATTACAATACACTTCAATATTCGTGAATAAATGTGCTTGTATTTTAGACTAAAGTAAGCGTAACATTTTTTTGTAATGCAGATATTTTAATACGGTTTTTTGTATTAAATTCTAATTTAAATGTCCTTGAATTTGATATATAAACATTTGTGTTTAAGTGAAATGTAATATATTCTATAAGTACATAAAATTATAAAACATACAAAATTTCAAAAAAATGTCCACAATTTTTGCCACCACTGTAGATGTTTCTCTAGTTCTAGACGTTTCCGTTGATGTTTTCTTGATGTTAAGAGTTGAAACTCTTAAAGTTTTTGATTGAGATATGCCTTTTGTTACATAGTTCGTAGATCATTAAATTTGACAAGTAGAGCAACTATACAACGTTGTAAGATTTTGAAAAGGTAAATAGACCTTATTGTTGAGTTATAAAAAAACGCTCTTTTGCATGTCTTTTATCCTGCAATTTTTTAAAAACTGATTAACAAGATATTAATTTCTAGAGACGTATTATCATTTTCTGCAAACAAAGTCGTAATCGGCTACGCCAGTCACGTGAAAACTACGTCACTGGACCTGTTCGCTATCGTTAATTCTATAAAACAATTCATTAAGAATATATATGTTGCGTTTCTATAATTTTAAACGATTATTATGTAATTGAAAGCTAAGGTCAATCTCTTTCATCTGTAGCTGTTTCTAAATAGAAAGTGTCATCATAAAAGGAAACAAACATAATCGAAAATGTGAAAAGCGTCGATTCTAGAGAATAAAATCCAGATATTCAAGACAAGAAAAAATGTCTAAAAATATTGAAATTAAAACAAGATATTTTTTGAAAACTGTACCATAGTTATAACATTAGTGAACTGGTGTTATCTACGTGAAATACTCGCTTAAGAAAAATAAAATATCGAACACACAAATACTTGTCATCAAGAGATATCTTTTGATTTAGCCATAATTTATCTTAACAACTTCACACTATCACAGCAAACACAAATAAAATGCAGGTGTCACATGAACAGATTAAAAAAAAAAAAAAAAAAAACGACAATACTTGTTCCCACCTGTCAGCTGCATATAGGAAGAGGACGAAGGGTGAAAGAAAGGGTGGGAGAAAGGCGGAATATCCATGTTATCTCAAATTTCATTCTTCAATATTTTGGATAAATTCGCTGCTGAGACTGAATTGGACAACATTTTCTGATTACTGATTCTCACATTATTTTTCCTATTGTTGTTAATAACTTTAACACTTTACAGCCTAGAAATATATCGCCAAGATCACATCCAATGTAATTATTGGAATATATATATATATATATATATATATATATATAATAGTACTTATTTTCTTTAAGTTATCGCTTTTCCCGAGTATAACGACGAAAACTTATGTTTGGAATTTTCTGGGTAAATGTAGTCCACCCTAGTTTTCACATATTTATGCATAAATGTCTTGCAGTCACGCTGACACTGTTTTTTTTAACAACACCTCAGAGAAATGTTTAATTTTCCCAGTCATCCTATATCGAATTTATTATTAAATTGAAAGCAATTATTTAATTGTAAAAATTTTAAAATTTCTCATAATACATTTTTCTTGACAAATAATCTAATTGTACTTAAGAAAGAACACAAAATAATAGAAAATATTTTTAAAAAATGTGTCAGGATTACAAAAATATTGTAACGAAAAAATTCGTTTTTTACATCCAGTACATGCTATATTCTATGTAAGATGACTATTTCATGTAATATATTAACTTATTTTTTATAGCTATGCAATATTTGGAATTTGAAAATAATATTATATAACGATATTATAAGTATGTATCATTTTTGAATTCATAATATTTCATGCAAAATCTGAATTTTACTGACTTTAAATATTATAAAACTTGCAAGTCGATAGAAAAACCCTTTACAAAATTTCACTTTCATTAAATATTTACAGTTGTTTTAGTATTAAAGTAATAATAAATGTTTGTATATGCAGTTTACAAGTAATGGAGTTCAGAAAACATGTCCCTTTAATATATGACATGGTTTCAGATCGATGCTTGTAATTTATTTTTTGTTTAAAGTTCGAACCATTTCCTCCTATTTGTTCGATTTAAAAATCAAATATTTTTGACTAACTTTATATTACTCTAACAATCAAAGAATCCTAAATTCTATTCAGCCTCGTAAGTTGCGAAATCAGTACTTGTCCTTGAATCGCAGCCTAGATTCCAAAGATTTACTAGCCTCTCTATTGTATCGGGGAATGTTTTTTGATATGCAGATGAGAAAAGTAGGCTACAGTGCCGGTCAAAAGTTTCCGGCCAGTTAGTTTCTGTGATTTGTTTGCGAGAACATATCACCGAAGAAGAAGCGCAATCGCTCCAAAAGTTAGGAATATGCAAATGATCTCTGAACACGTGATCATTTTGATTGGATACTGAAGATACTTGATGCAAAAGGAAGGAATTAAAAATTCGCTTGTGCATAATTTTTCGGCCATTCGTCATTCTTTACTTTTTGCTATCGATAAAACTAATTTTTTTGGTCGGGTTTGTTAAATAATCAGGGTTTGTTAATTAATAGCCTGAATATCGTAGTTGAAATTCAAAAATTAAAAGCTCAACAATTATTATTAGTTAACGAGTGATTTGTTTTCGCTAAAAAGCCAATCCTCACGCGAGATTGCGGCAAAGTTACCTATCGGAAAATTCAATGTGAACTATAGTTTAGAAAAATATAAAATGGCTATGGCCTTTAGGACTTGCCCGCTCCGGGAGACCTCGGAAAATGACTATTCGTGTGGACAGAATTATCGCGAGAAAAGCAGTTGAGGACCCGCATTAAAATGCCGCTGCAACATCCCGCGATTTTCGATGTGAAAATATTGCTGAAATAAGTCTGTCTACCGCGTCAAGATTTTTACAAGTGAAAGCTGGAAAAAGTACTATTTTCCGATGAATAGAAGTTTACCCTTTTTGGGAGTGATAGCAGACACTACGTCCGACGACCTAAAAACAAAATATATGACTTGAGATA
The DNA here is from genome assembly GCA_963932465.1 of Maratus speciosus. Taxonomy (NCBI): domain Eukaryota; kingdom Metazoa; phylum Arthropoda; class Arachnida; order Araneae; family Salticidae; genus Maratus; species Maratus speciosus. Next base: position 122,211,904 of record OZ010795.1, on the reverse strand, counting down.
GGTTATTCCTACAATAAAGCATGGCTGAGTACACCTTATGCTGTGGGGAGCATTTTCTGGGAAAGGTGTCTGTCCGTTAGTTGAAATCTGTGGCATGTTGAATAATGCAATGTATAAGTATATCTTTCAAGAACAGTTGCTGCCTTATAGGAGGGAAAATTGTGTATGCAACTTATTTTCAGTATGATAACGACCCAAAGCATACAGGCAAACTCCTTAAGCTGTAGCTTTCGCACAAACAAATTCCGATTTTGAAAAGGCCAGCACAATCACCTCATCTGAATAATAATAATAAAAAATCTTTGAAACGAAATGGACTTTATTTCAGATCTGGGTTGAAAAAAGTCACGTGGTACCGGTAATTTACCCAAAGAACTTCTAACTGATAGGAAGGGAAGCTACTACTGCTTTCCGCATGAAATTTTTCACTGACTGGCGGGGATTTACATTGCGTCGACGGAGCTTTCCCTTCTTTACGCTACAGGTTTTTACCTTGACCACGTGATCATGACGTACATGGAATGTCCTCCATTGACAAATGTGTGCGGAACTATAAATATTCCAATCAGCTGACTTTTCCTAAAAATTGTAAGAAGAATAAAGTAACCGTAGTAGATCTTTAATCGTTCAGTGAATGGATTGCACGTCACTGAACCGCAGTATTTTTTGCTAAAGGTTTTACGACAAAATACTAAATGTAAATGTTGTTGATCACTGTTATTTTCTATTATAACTGCATTTTTTAAACTTTCCAAGAAGGCTGAAATCTTTTGAGAATCCTTTGAAATTAATATTGCCAATTAAATTTATTGATATTTATTTGTGATTCCACAAATAAGTTCCTAACTATTATATCAATAAAATATATAAGTATCACTTTGAGATTCCTCTACATATGGGTGTACTTACAAATTAACCAAAAAATTTATGCTGACTGGAAACTTCTGACCGCCACTGTATGTGGCCGGTCTCAGATAGAACGAGTGGACATTTTTTATTTATACGATGAAAACAGTGTTTTAAAGTAGTGGCGTATTTTTATGATATGTGAACTGAGTTGTAATAATATAATGTACATGTTGGAGGTGGTGAAGTGTATGCCGCCTAGAGATTTGGTATATTTTGAAATGTGTGTAGTGTTTTAAAATTGTAAATGTGAACAGTACAATAAATTGTTGGATGTTTAATCGTCGACTCAGTGCTTACACAGGAACTGAATTTGAAACGTATTATGACGTTACAGTAAAATATAACTTTTGTTTTTTTTATAGATTTGAAAAATATATTTAAAAAAGCTTTGAAACAAAAAAGCGTTTGCATATCAAAAGAATAAAAATATTCGACTCAAAAGAGGTAAAAACTGGATGAAATTTAATGCAAGAAATGAGAAAAATATTGCTCTGGGTTATTTATTAGTAAATTTAGTTATACCATATAGACAGAAAGTAAGTATTTAAGCATCCATATTTGTGGAGCAAACATTCAAACCATGTTTTCTCATTTAGGTACAAATTTTCAAAAAAAAAAAAAAAAACACACACTAAAAACTGATAAATTAGAAAATAACTTGTATTTAATTCTAATTTTTATTGTGCATTTTTATTACTGGTTATTACAAAGAATTGCAACCATACCTAATTACCTACAAATTAATAAAATGCATTTAATATTTGGAGAAATCACGTTTTGACCGAATTCAGAGGAGGAGACATGTTTTGATTGTTTGACATGTGGATAAAACGCATTTTGAATGAAATAAGTTTTAACTCACAAATAATACAAAAGCATTATTTTCTTTGAGTAAATACCGAACTTCAGTTGATTATTGATAAAATAAAATGACAGATTATGGTACCTAGTAGTATTCATTAAATATTTACTAAATAAATACTCGTTTGCCAGAAATCCACTTCAAATTTTAAAACCAATATCTTCATCTAGACAGTCACACACATCCCCCTCTTCTTCATTGCAGGCTTATAAATCTGGGATAATATGGTTGTACCATTTAAAGACAGGTTGATTTTGCCACAGTTCACAATGCATTACCTTCAAAAGTTTTTCAACATCTTTTTTTCTTTTCAACTGATATGGCGTGGCTAAGAGGAAGAGATTCTAAAACAAATCTTTGAACACGGGCAACAGTAACTCTCTTTTTAAGAAGATTTACATCATATTCTTCACTTAGATCATGAAATCTATAATTATGGAAGCCTTTAACCGTAACAATCATCTTATTTTTATCTAAAACAATACGTTTCAATTGTGATATGTATGGTAGGTTTCGAAATTACACGTTAAGTGACAACTCTGATTGGCAGTCTGGAGAAATCTCTGTTTGACTTAATGCAGGCTTTGGAGGAAACACTCTTTGATTGAAACGTCAAGTTTTAAAATTGATTTATAATCGGAGAAAAATGTTTCTTGGTTAAAAATACCGTTTATTTCTGTGCAATTTAACACAGAGTTCATAAAAATAACAATAACTCATTTTTTAAATTTTTTGTGAGAAAACACAGTTTGAATGTTTGCTCCTCATTTCACCAAATCAGTATTCAGTTTAATATAAGGAAAAAGGTTTAATTTTATGGAAAACTATTTTTTTACATTAATTATATTAATTAAAGTGAATCATGAATATTTATGCAATGAGATCTTCATATTAATATATAACAAAAGGAACAATTGGAACTATAAAATATATTACTGAATTATACAATATAAATTTTTCAAATTCCTCTCAGTAGATATAAAAATAAATCATCGTTGAACATCGCTGATAAACTGTTACGCCTTAACCATGTGGAAAGTAAATTATTTCTGCTAAACATGGAAAAGGATGTTCCATTTTGATGTGATGTCCCCCAATGAAGTGAAATATATCTAAAAACGTCTAAATCAAATCTCTGGGATATAAATTTATATGCTCTTCAGTGCATTATTACAAAACGTACTTCAATTTATTCCATGAATTTCATATACATTCAATCTATAAGATTAGGGGTTTTGTATTCGGGATTTTCCATTTGTAATTTTGATATAATTCATGATTACACTACTTATCTAACGGGTTTAACAGTTCCCATCGAAGGATTAATATGTTCTTTAAAGGAGAGAAAAAAAGATTGATATCGATGTAATGTGAAGAAAATATAACGGATCTTGTTTCAAAATGTGTAAAGCTTAGTAAAAGAATTTACATCAAAAGTGAATCACATTTTTTTGTACTGAAAATATAGGATCTTTCACTTTCTGAACTAGGGTTTTTGTCAAGAACTTGCAAAATAATTAAATTATTATATTGCAAGAAAAGTACTTTTCACCTCAATATTTTGAAATGTAATTTTGGACATTATTCTTTAACAAAAAAATATAATGAAATTTCCGATTATACGCAGAAAGATTTTTAACCTGAAGAAAACCACAAACATTTTAAATTTTAAACAGTTATGTAATTTCATAGATCTTCAAAGGCAGGGACGGCGAACCTATGACATGCGTGCCAAAAGTGGCACGCGAAAGAATAATTTTGGCACGGTGTTGCTTCCGGCACTAAATCAATATACAGTGATATTGCAAAAAATACACAAACTTAGATGTGAATAGTTTCAGATCGGAAATATTTCTATATTTCTATTGTAAGAGCATTATATTTCTACATTTTCTAATTCTATAAAATAATAAGAAAAATATTTTAAATAAAAGATTCGAGTGGAGTTATAAATATTGCACAAAATCCCTATAAATACCACATTAATTAATTAATTTTAATTGGCAAAATCATTCTAAAATGCATTAAATGATTGTGTAAATCTTCTAACGTATTTTCAAAAATTCACGAAAAATGCTGTAGAATATGAAATTTTCAAGAATTTATAATTTGGAACATAAAGTGATAAAGAAACAGGCATTTGCCCTTTTAATAATGTTTTCATCTGTCTATGTCCTCAATGTCATTGTTTTCGCAAATGAATAATACAATAAACCAAATAAAAAGTAGTTGTCATATAAATTCAGTTCAGTTTGTATTCTGTTGAAATAAAACTGAGTATGAACCTGATATTAATTCTATTTCTTCTAAGATGCAACAACACAATTAATGACATATATTTCTTAATGATTTCAAAAATATAATTATTTTTTATGCTTATTACAGTATGATACATTCAAGTTACCCATTTTTTAAAAATCGTAATAAGTATTTCATTCATGATTTTTCAGTTCATTAAATTTATTTATTAGTTGGCAAAACAAGGGCATGTAAAATATTTTTGGAAAAAATTGGCATTTGGGTAAAAAAAAAAAAAAATCCCTGCCGGCCCGGCCTACAGGTGGAGGTAGATTTCGAAGTTAAGTATACTAATTTCACAATCAAAAACCAAATCATGATTAGAGATAAACCCACTTTAACAATTTTATCTGACCGCTTTTGACGAGTTTTTATTTCATTTTTATATAATAACTGGTTTTATCAGAATCATGTTAGGGCGGTATTAAAAAAAATACATTTCCATGCTCAACAACTTGAAATTTTCTGGCATAACTCCAGATTCATGTTTAATAGGAAAAACATGAAACTTTTTGACGTGATTTTTGAAGATTTATAAGCGACCTGTGTTTTTAATTTTCGTTCAATTAATTGAAACTTGATACATAAACAATTATTTTCTCAGTAAGACAATAATTTTCGTTTCTAACACAATCGCTCCGGGAAATTCCGTTCAAAATGCCCAATTTGACATCATTTTTTGAAATATATTCTGCTTCTGTCAAAAAATCGATCATTACGATACATTATATAGTTTCTGAATAAGCGAATCTACCAATTGGATGCGTTTGAGAGCAAAAATGAATTTAAAAATGAGTCAGAAAATAAGCAGTTTGGATTTGAATACTCTTTTAATACGATGATTTTTCCAACACAATCCGCTTCGGGAAATTCGGTTCAAAAGGCCCACTTTGACAGCATGTTTTAAAATATATTCTGCCTCTATCAAAAAATTGACCATTACGGTACATTATATAGTTTCTGAGTAAGAAAAGGTACCAATTGGAAGCCTTTGAGAGTAAAAATGAATTGTAAAATGAGTCAGAAAATAAGCAGTTTGGATTTGAATACACCCTTACTAAGATTTTTTTCTTCAACCGCTATGTATTTTTAATTTGTTTTTGCTGTAAGAATTGGTCCTATCCAAAACTTGTCTATAGAGATGTTGTAGACAATATTAAGAAGATATATGATAAATTCATGGGGATTTTATATCTTGTGAATTGACGGAGTTATGGAAATTTTTCTTCTTTAACCCCCCTTTTTTGTTTTCGTTTTTAATGTTTTCGAGTTACGAATTGGTCCTATCAAAAACTTGTGAATATAAAAGTTGTAGATAATGTTAAGGAGATTCATGATAAAATTAATTGGATTTGGCATCTTGAGAATTGACGAAGTTATGAATTTTTTTCTCCCAAAAACCCTATTTTTTGCGCCCTTTGAGCACATTTTTATTTTTATCAAAAATCTGTGATACATAAATTTTTGGCCCTATTTTTAGAAGTAATAAAAACTTTAAACTGATTCAATATGTACAAAATTCAAGAAGTTATGGGGTTTTTTCGGTTTTCACAAAACCCCTCCCTATTTCCATCCCGTTGGTCCGATTTTGCCCATTAACGAACTCGACCGAGATTTTATGCCCCTTGATTTTATGTATCAGTTTGGAAGAGATTGGTGCAGAATTGTGGAAGTTATCGTATCCAGAAGAAAGTGATATATATAGATAGATACATAGATATATAGAGAGATAGATAGATAGATAAAAATTTTTACTGAGGGTGGTTTTGGGCTCTATGGGTCATGATCGGTGTGGATCTGCAAAATTTTTTCAGAAATTCCAACATAGGAACGACGCCAATAGGTAGTATTTCATACGAAATCTACCTAATATTCGCCACTCCTGTTCTAAGGAATGTCGACAAGCTATTTAATGACTTTTTTTACAGAATTGCCTTATATTGTGTAAAATAAGATGATATCAAAGTATGATAAGGAAATGGCGACAATCTGTATGCACTGTCGATGTAGATGGTCAATACTGCTTATATTATTTGCATTATCTCTTACGGAACTACTGGGTGATTCCTGTCTTTTAATTTTGCATTTGTAAGAGACAAAAAAAAATCTTTTAATTATATTTCTACAGAAATATATACAAAACGTTGCATAGTGGATATATCTATGAAATATTTTAATTAAAATAGTACATATTTATAAAATACCACAAATTTATCTTTTAAAAAGAAACACTAAAAACTCTTTGTATATGTAATTTCCTTTAAATAGATATAAAATTTAATTCATCTAGAAATTTTTAGGAGACTCTTTATATAAAATTTATTTTCACTATTTCATTTACAAGAAAAAAAAATGTTATATCCAAAGCTCGAATTATTCCATTTCCTGAATTGGTCAAATTTGGCGTATCTTGCTGTACTGGCAACTATAAATATTTGCTTGCCGTTATGCAAAATAGATTGGATCGATCGTCCAAAATCTAAAAGAAAAACATGTGAGACTATTACCAGGGTTTGAATAGTTTTATGCACTGTAACATTACATATGTGTAGTAAAATTTTCGTAACGGACAACTCTATTTTTCGTACAATTTTTCAATCTCCAACGTAATATATTTCTTAAAACTTTTTGCCTCTGATTAGCGTACATCCCTAAATAATAGACATTGCCCGACCGATTGGTTTCTTATTCAGAACTCTTAGTTTCTTTAAAATACAAGTCTTTTATTTCGTCATTATCCTGGGATCACCACAAAAACAATTTTAACATTTTAAAAATAGCTGAAAGTTTTCATTTGTAGATCAAACAGTTATTATTTTAATTATAGTTATTAGTTATTTTAGTTATTATATTAGTTATTGTTAGTTATTTTAATTATTTGTTTTTCCCTTTATTTTTTTATTTTATTGAAATTCATAAAATTACACCCATTGTTAACGTTCATTGTTTTATAAATAAAATACTAAAGGAGTTTCTTACATTTTCATTTATGACACTTCCTTTTTACATTTCAAAAGATATAAAACATGAAGTATCACAACTTTCTTATAATTGCGTCAAAATGCTATTATTTCCACAGATTTTTCAATCCACCACCTCTAAAATAAATTAATCAAAAACATAATTTGAAGAACAAATTAAAAAAACAAAATTTATTTCCTACATTGTTTATGACCGAGAAGGGACAGGTATTAAGATATTTCTTTCAATTAGTTCTACATTTAATGTTAAATTTTTGTAACAAATTGGTTAAGCCAATTGAAGATTAAAAAATGAAAATAAAATTCATACAATATGATACTTAAAACACCCAAAAAACTTAGATTCCGTTTAAATGAAATCGAAATAATCTTAGACTTCTTCCATTTTTAATTGAAAATATTTGTATTGCAGATTTTGTATTATGTTTATGACAATTGTGCATAAAATGATAAGATGCATGCAAAATACAAAACTAAAAAAAAAAGTCTAAGATTTATTTCGATTTCATTTGAACGGAATCTAATTTTTTAGGGTGTTTTAAGTATCATATTGTATGAATTTTATTTTCATTTTTTAATCTTCAATTGGCTGAACTAATTTGTTATAAAAATTTAACATTAAATGTAGAACTAATTCAATGAAATATCTTAATATCTGTCCCTTCTCGGGCATAAACAATGTAGGAAATAAATTTTGTTTTTTTCATTTGTTCTTCAAATTATGTTTTTGATTAATATGTCAAATTTTTTAATAACTACTGCACTCAGTCGAACGCATTTCAAAATTAATAGAGAGTATCATCATCAGGCTTTGATGTATGCGGTATTGCATCACAATGTGGGATGCAGTTTACCAATGTGTAATTCAAAATGTTTCACCACTGTAGTAATGCAGGTTGCGGTAGTTTGGACAAAAACTTCTAATCTGAATGCAAAAAATCCATAATCAAAACATAAAAAATTAACTTCACTTAAATTTAGATACCATATTTCCCACTAAGGAATGCTATGAATGTAAATGTAAATTGTGTTGAATCCTAACTGCTAATATTTAACTGTGATACAGTAAAAAATAAAAAATAAAAGTTTTACTTAAATTTTTAAACCTTATTCTCTCCCAAGGGGTGATGTAAACATATCAGAAAATTATTATCTAAGTTTAACTTGGGGTATAAATAGTTCTCATCTCGGAAAAAAAAAATACATTTTAAAATTTAAGTATGTAATTCCCCGCTAAGTTCGCTACCTGCATAAAAATAGCTATCCATTAGAAACTTTTTACTAAAATATAAATTTGACCAAAGCAAAAACTCCTTAATATCACTCCTTAATAATAATGAAAATATCCTTTTTATTTCCACTATGACGCCATATTCACCTTTTTAATTTTTGAAAAAAAAAAAAAAAAAAACAGCTCAGTATAATATTTCACGTGAAAATCTTTCAACTAAAAAGAAATAAATTACTATTACGGCTTTTGAAATTTTTACAACAATGAAGTAAAAATGTTACATTTTCTATGAAAAATGTCCGTTGATTTTCAATGAAAAAAAGAGAGAATTGGAATTATTAAGAAAAATATTTGAATAATGTAAAAAAAAATTGGCCCATGTTTCTCTCTGGATTGTAATTCACTCATATGCAAAGGCATTTTGCCTTTCGTTTTGACCCTGACGTCAGGCAAACGTTTTTACACTTTAAATTTATAATATCATTAGAATTAGTAAGGAATAAAAAATGAGTGGCATCAGGGACAAAAAGGTGGGAAGAAAAAATGAAAAAGTTATGATCTCCATAGGCTTTTCCATGTTAAATTAACATTGAGAAGTGATACTGGAAATAAATAAGTATTGCGCTGCCGCGCAATACTTAAATACTGTCACATTTAATATAAACGGCCTGATTAAGTATAGTTTTTTTTCGAGAAACGGGAACGTTTTTCTGCGACTGGTTCTAAATGACATAATTGAAATCTGTGTTTCATTTGGACTTCACTAACACTAAAATAGAGACAGAAAATTGAGTTACTTTTGGTTAATAGGTTGCATTGTTCTACACTTGCACAAGTAACAGGTTCCAACAACCTGTTATTTTTCTAAAGTATAATTAATCGCTGTGTATGCTTTCAGTGGAAGTTTTAATTAGAATGATTTTAAATAAAATGCTTGAAATAATTTGGGTGTGTAAGTACAGACGCTGTTTTTGTTGAGATAAATCCACGCTATTAAAATCAGTTTCTTTTAACTTAATTTTTATAGGACGAAAACGTAATGCAAATACATAAGTACGATACTTTTAATTGCTTTCATTTTCAGCTTTTCTGGCACTAAAAACACGCTTTTCTATTTGTAGTGAATAGAACGTTGAAAAATATCACATGTCAGTAAGTTTTAGCTACAGAAGAATAAAGTTTTACTAGTTTGCTTGTTAGAACATGGAGAAAATTTCTGAAAAAAACTTACAGAACCCAGACATTGTAAAAGAAAAATTAATTTCTTAAGTATTTAAAAAGCACCTATTTTAACATAATTAATTTTTTTTTTTTTTTGCGATTGGAACTATATCTTAAAAACTAATGATTTAGAAATTACCTTTTAGTAAACGATAAAAGGTGATACCCTGTATAAAAATACGCTTTAAACAGAATGGTTTGTAATAAAATGAACTTTTGTTTCGAACTTCATTGCGTTCATATCTATGTAATATTTATGCACTTTTAATCAAATGCAACACTAAAAACACGTTTTTATTTTCAATTTTGTTGAATAAAACGCTAAAAATAATATTGAAAGTGTCATAACTCAGTAAGTTTTGATCACAAAAGGAAAAAAAAATATACCATTTTACATGTTAAAACATGGATAAACTTTCAAAACCCTCACACTGTAACTTTCTTTTTTAATTTCTGAACTATTTAAAAAGCAGCTATTTTAACAAAATTAATTTTTATATGATGTAGAATAAAATTTTAAGCATTTTTGCAACCATAATTATAATTCTTAAACTAACTGTTTAGAAATTAGCTTTTGGTAAACAATAAGAAAATGTACGCTGTATAAAATTAAATACTGCTTTAAGAACACGATTTGTAAAGAAATGAAATTTGATTCCCTACTTCATTTCAGCCATAGCTATCCACTATATGCACGCATATTCAAAGAGAATAGCACAAGAACATAAAAATATTATTTATACCCTTTTAATCAAAAGCAATTTATCCAAATCCAAACCAACTTTTCTTTAAGTTTTTCAAATTACTTACAATTATATTAAAATTATGTGTTTGCACAAATAATGCGCTGCTATTGTATTTCTGTTATTTTACCGTAAAATAAAATCACAGAAATACAAATGTTTTCCAGCTCTTATTTTATAAACAAACAGAAATGTGTAAGTAAATAATAAATAAAAAATAAAAACGCATGCCCCCTCCACCCAGAAACATTCTAGCATCAGAATCAAAAGAAAAAAAAACACTTAAACTGAATTATTAATATCCTCTTTAAACATTCAAGATCAAATGAACCACCACTAATTCAAAAATGGCTACCGTACTAAGACTGCCAAAAACACCACTTAATCGAAATTATTCCCTCCTCTGATACACTTTTAGGTAGCTTTCATTACAAAAAGCTACCTATTGCAGCCGTTCGGAGGAAAGCGATTTAAAAAAAAATTGGTATATTTTCATCGATCATGACCCCCAGACCCCGAAACCACCCTCCGTTCAAAAGTTGATATATATATATATATATATATATATATATATATATATATATATCCATATATATATATATATATATATCTGATCTTTGTCACACTGTAACTCTCGTATTTATGAACCGATTTGGATGAAACTCAGTATGTACATAGTACATACCAATGTCTCGACCGAGTTCGTTGGACAGCTTCATCCGCTATCTTGTATCAAAATTGCGGCCATTTAAAAATTTTTAAAAAATTTGAAATTTGAAATGTAGTACCAAAAAATTGACAATCGAAAAATATTTTTTCTTATGTATTTGACCTTGATACAAAGATTCCGGAGCAGTTTTTGTTTCGTCTATATCTTAAAAAATGGCTGAGTTATAGCACTTTGAATTTCTAGCGTGGCTGACATTTTGAAACGTCCTGATTTTTGGCACGCGATAACAGACGTATTCATGAACCGATTTGGATGAAACTCGGTGTGTACATAGAACATACCAATATCTCGACCGAGTTCGATGGCCAGCTTCATCCGCCATCTTGTTTCAAAATGGAGGCCATTTAAAAAATTAAAAAATTTTTTTAATTTGAAATGTGGTACCAAAAAATTGACAATTGAAAAATATTTTTTTCTTATGTGTTTGACCATGATACAAAGATTCCGGAGCAGTTTTTGTTTTTCGTCTTTATCTTAAATGGCTGAGCTATAGCACATTGAATTTCTAATGTGGGGAAATTTTGAAAAATATGATTTTTCCCTTGCGACAGCACTCGTATATATCAACCAATTTAGATGTGAGTGACCATGTGCATAGGAATTACTAAGGTTTCGACCGAGTTCATATATTAGCTTTGTTGCACGTATTATTATATTGTTTTAAAATGGCGGGCACTTCAAGATATTGCTGAATTTGGCGACCAAATATAAATAACTTTAAATAAAACTAGCTTTGATAACTCTGACTAATTTTGCGAAATTCTCATTCATATTCAGTATTGACAAAAATTAGTATTTAATCTTCTATAATGGAGTTCCACTAATTTGAGCTCGGTGTGTTTGAATAATATAAGCTGTCTTTTGAAAACTAAAGAATATGAAAGCTACCTCTTCCTCCCGGCACTGGCCGGAAGGACTTTATTATTATTTTTTTTTTCATTCATAATATCCCATGTACTAAATTGATTGCATGCAACACTATTCGTCTGCACAACAAATTACATGGGTTATATCACTGTGAAGTGTTTAAAAGTATTTTGTTTTCGTATTGAATGAAAGCAGTTACAGTATTTAAATCAACAATAATAAATATTTGCAATAAATAACTTTCAAACACTACATATTTTATTATTAAAATAAATAATCATTGTTTAACGTCTGATATACGAGTTAGAAATAAAAATATATTACAATTCATCAGACATACAAGTAAAATTACATAAATACATTTAATACAATTAAAAAGCAAACGTTTCAAGCTAAATTTTAGCCCCTCATCAGTGCTAATTATCAGTAATAATTTTTAACTGTAAACATGATATATAGTTTTCTGTCATTTGAATGTTTTGTTGCACTGATGAGGGGCTAAAATTTAGCTTGAAACTTTTGCTTTTTAATTGTATTAAATGTATTTATGTAATTTTACTTGTATGTCTGATGAATTGTAATATATTTTTTATTTTTAACTACATCTTTTATTTAAACAGTTTTAACAATTGTATAAAAATACAGCGTTCTTTTTTAGAGAATGGCAGAGGTTTTCTAGCAAACTGCAATCTGATTGGTTGTTCGCGGGATTGCTTCACAGCTACTAAGCTTTACTCATTTGTCAGTAGCATATGCAGACTATGAGCTTACAAGCCGCTGAAATCTTCCAAAGACATGAAAGGAAGATTTTTGACTGGCTCCATTTGCTTCTTTTTTCTTCTGTCTTTGCACGTCATAATAGGTGTTTATAATAGGGCTTTTTTTATTTGAAAGTACATTTTTAAGTTCATTTTTTATTAATATAGAAAATAAATTTTGCAAATTTTATTTTATTATAATTTTAATATGTATTTCTAAAAAACTATTGTTTCGGCCTTTTTTAGGACTTTGTAGGGAACGTGTTACAAATTTAACAGGGTCTTTCGGCTAATTAAATTATTAAATAATATTATTATTAAATAATAAACTATAAAACTATGATATTGCTATTTTTCCTAATACGTTAAATAAAGCCCATTTCTGCACTAGACTCAAGATGGTCCCCTTCCTACTTACAACTAAGGAACTCATAAATCTTAAATAAAAAATAAACTAAGGACATCCTTTACAACTTCGTATTACAACTGATACAAGTTTATATGCGCAGAAATCAATGTACTTCTATCCATAAGGCTGCGTTTGCACCGTCCTGCAAAAGATCGTCTGGAAAAAGCCATACATTTTACATTTGAAGAAGGTGGTAACTCCCGCTCTTGAATTGACCGGAATAGCAGTTTGCTAGTTTGGCCGCTTAATCGCCAATGCAAGGAATGTGCATTAGATGCTTTTTATTTTTTATTATTTTCTGTTGTTCTCGATTCTCCAGTCTTTCATTACAGCAATATAATTAAAATATAGGACTCACGCATAAGCATGCACACACACACACACACAAAATGCTTATTTGTAAGAACTTATAATTATGAAATATTCTAATTTCATAACAAAATTTTAATCATAAGTTTTCTCTTAAAAGAACCCAATTTTTAAAATTTTATGCTCATAAAAACGCACTACCGTATTTTATGGAAGAAACGCCGCACTCCTCAAAATTGGTCTGAATAAGCTTAAAAATATCGTAATCGCCGCACCTGTGGGGACGCTACTTTTATCGATAGTGTCTCATTGAACTAACTTTAATCAAAGTTTTCTGAACAGTGTAGGGTGTCTCATTTTTAATAACTTAGATTCTAAAATTTTATTTAAAATATTTAAATCGTGTTTTAAATGTTTTTATGTATTTTTTTTTTAATTAAGGAGTCGTCAATTGGTATTAAAACCATCCAGAGCGCCGGACGCGAACCCCTCTCCTTGAACGCTCCACATTTTTGTTATGTTGTCGGCGCAACTTTTTAACATGCTTTTTACGTCGCATCCCATTTAGTCCTTTTTTAGCTTCTATTTGAAGCCCTCAAAATCTGAGTCGTCAATATATAAGTGGAAGAGTTGTAAATTTCCTTTCCTTTGCCCACCTATATGGTTCGGTATCATCATCGAAAATAATGTTACAGTTTTCAATATCGACAAAGTCGGAAAGTTTTACGTACTTTATCCCAATTTTACACGCGAAAGAAAAAAAATCGTAAACGCCGCAGTTGACAATAAATTAAGTTTCAAGCTCGTAAACGCCGCGGCATTTCTTCCATAAAATACGGTACTTAAACAATCATTTATTAAAAATACTGATTAAGGGTCTTATCAAATCAGAAGGGACTATTTTTTGACAGATTTAAAAATATATTTCATCGGAAACGCATGAAATGTGCGAGTGTTGTGATTATGAAATAATGTAATCGAAAAACGTTTTCCATTTTTTGGTAAAGGCAGGGGAGATCTTTCTGAAAATACTATTTCAGTTGGATCGAATTTCCGGTGTCAGAGGAAGAAAAGAAAAAAAAATGTGATGGTAATTTATTTATTTTTAAAAAAGAAAAATGCTATTCGATTTCAAATCGCTTCAACTGTCAGTTTTCTACATTTACGTTTAAAAATGAATCCCAAACTGCCTCAGAAATTTTCGCATTGTTGACAAGAGAATTCGAGAATAAATTTGAGAAAATTTATAAAAGCATATATTTAAAAATAATAGAAAGTTCTGGGGGGGGGGGGAAAGACTATTCTACGAAGTTAAATATTAGAGCTATAACAAAAATTGTCAATTTTAATATCTAATCAATTATAAGCAGCAAATGTTATATGAAAGGAAATTCCTAAACTACATCCATGTTAAAATATAATACTAAAATTATGATGTACATTTTACGAAATATTAATAATCGTTGATAGTTAAAATAAATTTTTATCCTTCTTGGTTTGCAAATAAGAAACTAATCAATGTAATGAAAAATAATGCACTGTCTTGAAAAAGTCAAACAATCTGACTAATATTTATAATATTAATAAAACTAGTAAAACTATATAATAATATTTATAAAACTAACTAAAGTACGAACGCACCTCATTCGCCACGTTTGACGTACAATTTCCAACTTGTTATTTTATACAGGGCAGAAATAATAACTTTTCTTTTTAACAAAAGGGAGGAAAGAATTTACTTTTGTCATTAGAAATAAGATATTTTCATTACAGTAATATAATTAAATATATATATATATATATATATATATATATATATATACGATGCGAGTTTCATTTTAGATATGGTGAGTGATGGTTTTTGATATTTTGTTTGTGGTTTTAAATATATATATATATATATATATACACACACACAAAAGCAATTACTTACGTGTAAGAATTTATAATTATTGAATATACTAGTTTCATAACAAAAATTTAATCATAAATTTTATCTTAAAAGAACCTAGTTTTTTAAAATTTATGCTCATAAAAACGTACTACTTAAAAAATATTTATTAAAAATACTGATTAAGGCTGTCATCAGAAGGGGCTATTTTTGACAGATTTTAAAAACATTTTTGTTGAAACTGCATGAAATGGGCAGGTGTTGTTATTTATAAACAATGTAATCGAAAGACGTTTTCCATTTTTTGGTAAACACGGGAGATCTTTCTGAAAATACTGTCCAAGTGAACCCAAATTTTTGAATTTGACACGAAGAAAAAAAAAAAATTTCGTCACGTGACCAGAATCACTTTAAACGCTACACGCAATTTATTTATTCAAAAAGGTAAACGCTATTGGATTTCAAATCGCTTCACCTTCCACTTTTCTACATTTACGTTTAAAAATGTATCAGTAACTGCCTCGGAAAATTTCGCGTTGTGAACAAGGGAATTTGGGAACAATTTGAAGAAATTTTTGAAAGTATATATTTAAAAATAATTGAAATTTCTGGAGAAAAAAACTGTTCTACAAAGTTAAATTTTAGATCCATAACAGAAATTGTCAATTTTAATATCTTAGCAATTATAAACAGTAAAATGTCATATGAAAGTAAACCCACATCTATAATAAATATGATACTAAAATTATGATGTAATTTTACTGAATATTAATTAAAAATACATTAATAATAATTGTATTAATAGTATTAATTAATAATATAATTAAAATAAATTTTTATAGTGTTTGATTTGCAGTAAGAAACTAATCAATGCGATGAAAAATAAATAATGTGCTGTTTTGAAAAGTCAAACAATCTTTCTAATTATTATTTGCTATTTTCATTTGTATCTCTCTTTTTTTTTCATTAAAAGACAAAAAAAAAAAAAAAAAAAAAAAAAAAAAAAAAGTTTCATTTGGCAAAAATGTTAAGCTATTTTCTGCTTAGTTCACAACGCCAAATAAATTGCAACCTTTTTAAGAGGATTGGAAAGAAACACGACTTCCAAAGTATATCGAATTGACAAAAGCAGTGTTAGTTTTCTGTGCAATTATCTCCCTAAACAGCAGTCATAAAACTGTCAACGCGCTTGGCGTCCTGTTTCTGTCATGCAACTTCTTCTCCTTGTCCTGCAAAACCCATTTATACATCAAAAGCACCGACTGGTGAGAACAATAATGCCGGCTGCTGACCGCAACTAGTAGGAACGTCCGTTCGCAGCTTAAGAAGGATATGTTTAAGGCATCCATCATTCTCCAACTGTTTGCGGTTGATAGCAAAAAAGATGGGAACTTTCCACAATGGTAAAAGGATGAATTGGGGCAGAAGAGTATCTTTCGTCCTGGAGAATGATATTTGAAGTGCAATTAAAAATGAAAGGTGCCGCCTGACCACAAAAAAACCAATAATTCAAGTTTGTGTCTATCTAGACCTTAATGGCAATACATATTTTCTCCGATTAAATTGTTACATTCGAGTATAACTGTCTCAAAATCGTTTCATTAATTTACCAGGATATTCATTTTCAGTCAACACCGATAATGACAAAAAGAAAAGCCCGGAAAAATTACAACATTATGTCGCGATTGGGGGTACCTGCACCTCCGGCTTACGTAGTATAACTATAAAGCAATTTTTTACATGACTACATATTCTTTTTAGATTGCCCAATAACATCACCAAAGATAAATTTTATTTGGAAATAAACAATTTTATATTCAAATAAAGCATTCAATTTTTTTAAAGCAATACTTTCGTATGAGTTAATAGCCAAAGAAATACCAGAGATTTCATCAATTAAAGGAAACCTTTTTAATGCTGATCTATTTCAGTTGCTCAAGTGTGTCATTCTATAACATGTCAGATAAATTTCCGTTTTATTTATGTAATTTCATTATTTTATTTTATGAATTAACTTTTAATTTCAGCAACTAATATCAGCCAGAAACAATTTCTAAATTTCTGTTTACTAAATTAATTTAAGTGCAAACGGATGCATCTGTCATAAATTGTTTGTGTCATATTCTGCACGCTATAAAGATGACTAAAATAAATCATTCTTGAAAATTATTTTAAAACCATAAAAATGAATGCATTGCGATACAGTTTATAGATTCCACTTGTTATTACATTTTTTTCTCTATCGGACGTTGTATCGGACGTCTCTATCGGATCTGAAAAGTTGTGATGTTTAGAAGTTTAAAAATTGCATTAATATCAAAATTGTCTGCTGCTGCTAACATCAAACTAACAGCAGTGTTAAGTACGGACACGTTTTCCTTTTATAATATAGATTGTCTCTTATATAAATAAAAATGCTTATTTAAGCCATTTTAAACTTGTAAAAGTGTTTCATCGATCTCTATAAAAGCCTTTCACAGAGGAAAGATCCAAAATACTTCAAAGTTGTAATAAATAACTAATATTTAAGAGGAAGGGACAATTTTCATAGAAAAAACTGAAATGATTCACAACGAATGCGTCTCAATGTCGGAAATTACTGTATTTTTGTATTTGCTGGTAGCGAGATTTGGACAAAAATGCAAGTTCTTGCTGAGCAAACGTCGCTTTGTTTGCGAATGTCTTGGTGGTAAATTAACAAACTATGTACTTGTAGCACACGGTGCCGTGTATTAGTGACAGCCTCGATAACAAGATATAGCGAGAAAGGACCACTAAGACCACTTTGTTTAGTACAAAATAAAAGAAAGGATATTTAAAAAAAGAAAACAAAGAAAACCCTTATGTACTAAGCTTAAAGTGACTTGATTTACATTGGTTTTTATGCATTAAATATTCACCACACAACTAATTATGCATATGAACAAGAAAGAAAAATCATGCGTTAAGCATATATTATGAAAAACTTTTCAACACTTCCTGAATGCATTAACAAAACTTTGTTATTTAGGGAAATAATGTAAATAAGATAACTAAGTAAATATTTTATAAAACGCATAAAACATTTGAAAAAATGATTTCAGTAGTTACCGTCCATAGCCAAATATGCATTTAAATACTTTTGAACAGACCTGTATTTGATCTGTAGGTTGATACATATACTATATAATGGATAAACTTAGTTTAGCAAGAAAATGTATAACAATTTGAAATTCGTCTTTCAGCAATTTATACTAATAGATGGAAACATACTTGAATATTTTTGTACAGCCCTGTAGTTTACCTAGTACCTTTATTACAGGCCACTTTTTAGCTAAAATTTAATTCAAACTAAAACACTCTTAAAACAACTGAAATTACATTTCCAGAAATTATCACCAATAAACTGCCATTAATTCAACTCTTTTCATGGTATATCATTTTATCTATATTCTACAAATATTTCTAATTAAACTAAATTCAGTTCAGCGTAAAAATGCGTAACTCCTTTAAAACCCACCTTTAAGAAATTTATGCTAATACTCAGTAACTTTTACGAATTCATTTCTGTAGCCCTGTATATGAACTATAGCATTTATACACACTTTATAGTATGCATAAATATAGTCAAAAAAACGCATATAATAATTAAAAATGCATTTCGAGTAATCATTACTAATATACATTAATTCGGATATAATATAGTATCTGAAATCTTTTCAAATGCACCGAAAACAATTCCCCCTATACCATTATGAACGGAATTCTTTTGTGTGGCCCTGTAAATGAACAATAACTATTATTTGCACCACATATAGAACAGAATGCATATTTTAGTGGACTTCATAAATGAATATCAATTTTACTGTGTTTGTAAGAGTGTAACACCATTAAAAATCATTTGAAATGATTTCTTCCCATTGGCTGTAATGTAACAGAATACTTTTGACTGCCTGTAAATGAACTAAACATGCTACAAACTTCATTTGAAATAGGGAACGTGCTATGGTAGAGATCACTATCATCCAAAAATTTCAGAACGATCCTCATTACGAGAGTTAGAGGGTGGATAGACGCCCAGACGGACAGAAAAACCGAAGTCATAAACACTTTTCAACTTTCTTCGAAAGTGTTAAAAACTACTGTATGATACACACGAAGACTCAGCATTTTGCTGCGTATTGTATTTTTAATGTATACCATAGAAATATAATGCAGTTTGTTATTTGGAAGACTCGTGAAAGAAGTAATAATACTTGCTGAACTCAATGTATCAAGTGAATAATTTAATTGGGATGATACACGATGCGCTATATTAGATGGGAAAATTAAAAAAAAAAAAAAAAAACTGTTGAAAAGGTTGATAATCTAAAGGCAGAATGCCAGTTGTGTAAAATAATGTGTAACGTTACAAATGAAACTTTTGAAGCCGCAACTAAATTTAAAGCATATTTAAAGATTAGATTGTTAGTTTTATATCGTTTAAAGTCCTGTATCGGGTGATGTACCCGCACCCTACTCGACCGGGATCGGATTCGCTCTAGATTTTTTTTGTTGGAGGTCGGGTTCATTTTGGGTTGACTTCCACTTTTTTACTGCGGATCTGATTGAATTTCATTGTTTTGAGTTCGGGTTGACCCGAATTTCAAAATATTTTTTTCTGTTAAAAAATCTGTATACAATAAGACCTCCATAAAGTTTTTTCTCCCGATAGGCAGACACCTCTATTTAGCGGAATTTTTTTTAATTTGTATATCTTAACGTTTAGATCTCTGAATAGCTGGCACCTCTCAATATTAACACAAGTAACCTCTGTATGTGTACATAAACTATTAATATAATATCAATGTAGTAGCTTCGTTCTTGTGTGTATCAAAAACGAAATGTTGATAACATTTTTCATTTTCAAAAGAAGAAAAAATGATTCTTAAAGAAAGAATATGATCGCATTTCTTATATACATTTTATTTCTTATGCAGTAAAATGAAACTATAATGCTAGATATTCAAATACGTATTTATTTTCATCTGAAACATAATTATGCTCAAACATTTTGTGAAACTCCCAACAATCTGAGTGGTAAAAAAACTATATATCACAGAAAGAAAATTAGATTCATTTCAAGCCAAAAAAACGAACGAAATTCGGAATAATAACCCGATGTTTGACTCTAAGGTAATTAGAGGTTATGTTATATTTGAACATTACAGAAAATAGATTTATTAATTCTTCTATGTAAAACATAAAAATGGTATTAGAAGTACAATTGTAGATTATTTTTCATAGTAGCATTAAAACAGGATTTACTTTCTTTACATTGCGGGTTCAGGTCGGGTTCGGGCTGAAATATTGCGGGTTCGAATCGGGTTGCAGGCTGCCAGAAAATGACTTAAAATCGAATTTGCGGGTTCGGGTAGGGCTGTACCCCACTCGCGCAGGACTCTAACATGTATCATTTGCTACGACAGTACGGTAGTATTATGCTACTACAGAAATCAATAATATATTAAATCCCAGTATATTTACGAGAGTTAAAGCATGACCAGACGGACAAACAAACCGAAGTCATAAAAACTTTTCTACTATTTTAGAAAGGTTTAATAACATGCAAAAATTTACTTAAATTTAAAAGCGCATATCAAAATTAACAAACAATTCCCTGCATCACTGTATCATTATGTAACGGAATTCTTTTGTGTGGCACTGTAAATGAATAACTTTTCTTTGCATAGCCTTTTTCTACAAAATGCATATTTCAGTGCACTTCATAAATGCATATCAATTTTATTGTGCTTGAAAGCGTGTAAAATCATTAAAATGCATTTGAAACGATTTTTCCCATATGCCGTAATGTAACATAATAAGTTTGACCGTCCTTGTAAATGAACTGAACATGCTACAAATTTCATTTGAAATAGGGAACGTGCTATGGTAAATGTCAATAACATCCAAAAATTTCAGGCAATCCGAGTATATTTACGAGAGTTAGAGCGTGGACAAACGACCAGACAGACGAACAAACAGACAAACCGAAGTCATAAACACTTTTCAAATATATTAGAAAGTGTTAATAACATGCAAAAGGTTACTTAAATTTAAAAGCGCATACCGAAATTAACAAGCAATTCCCTCCATGCCTATATCAGTATGTTACGGGATTCTTTTGTGTGACCCTGTAAATGAATAACTATTCATTGCATCGCTTATTGAACGAAATGCATATTTTAGTGCACTTCATAAAAGAATATCAATTTTATTGTGTTTGAAAGCGTGTAAAATCATTGGCTGTCCCTGTAAATGAATTAAACATGCTACAAACTTAATTTGAAATAGGGAACGTGCTATGGTAAACGTCAATATCATCCAAAAATTTCAGGGCAATCGGAGTATATTTACGAGAGTTAGAGCGTGACAGACGGACAGACGACCAGATGGACAGACGGACAGACAAACCGAAGTCATAAAGACCTTTTCAACTATGTCAAAAAGTGTTAAAAAATGCATTTCGAGCAATCATTACTAATACGAGGTGGAACCCGTCGAATTTCGACGATAGAAAATGTTTACAAAGGAAATGTTGCATCAAATTATAATACATAGACAACAATAATTACAATAAAAAATCCATCGTACACTTGTTAATTTAACTCTCGAAAGACATATTTTGACCTAAGATTAACAAAATACTTTTTTCATAAACTTAAACTGTTAAAATTATTGAAAAATTAAACTTTATTCATATACGTAATTAGTAACATTTAATCAAGATAAGTAATTTTGACAAAGTTATCAATTGATGCTTGGTATTATGGAATGAAAAAATCAGCAAAAATGATTTCTCCTTGACATAATCATAGAATTTTTCCCCCCTTTAAATCTAAACAAATTAAGTCATTTTCTACGTTTCACATCAATATTAACCATTTAAAAACATTTTAATGCGCAATAGATTATTATTAAATATGTTTTCAAGCTTGAAGTCACGTTTGTCAACTATTACAACTTCCCATTTTAAAATTCCCACTCCTGATTTGAGGTCTCTCGCTGTACCTGCGCGTAAAAATTCCAGAAATTTATAACTTTTAGACGTATTCATGGGGAAATATCTTGTTTTATCAAATAAAATTATTGTTTCTTTTAAATATGACGTCATTTTCAGTCGCTGAAATATTTTGCCTATTGTCTCAAACACAATATCAGCGAAATGAAAAAATAGTTAAATATAACAGCATCATCAGGGAAATCGTGTCTTTTTAAAGCGTAACATCATTTTCTGTTCAACATTTTAAAAAAATATATTTTTAATTGTAATGAGAAAATGGCATCAGTAAGAATATAATCAATAAAGATAACTAAACCACTTTTAATAGAAATGAAGTACTTCAGTTGCCACGATTAGAAAATTGGTATTAAAAAACTATAAAAAAATTAATATCTCAAAAATAAATTGAGATACAGCTTTCAAACAAATTGCATTTAAAAGTTCATTTTTTTCTGTATACGACGGTGTAAACATTTAAAACGTGGGATGTTTAGAAGTTTAAAAATTTGCAGTAGCGAAAATTGCAAAACCGAAATTTTATTTCAAATTTCAAAGTGTTGCCATTCGCAGAATGACGTATGCGTTACGCACAGATATGTTTGTCCTTTATAATATAGATACAGTAATTCGGATACAATATAGTATCTGAAATCTTTTCAAATACATCGGAAAAAATTCCTCCTATACCATTATGAACGGAATTCTTTTGTGTTGCCCTGTAAATGAACAATAACTATTCTTTGCACCGCATACTCAACAGAATGCATATTTTAGTTTAATTCATAAATGGACATAAATTTTACTATGTTTGAAAGAGTGTAACACCATTAAACATCATTTGAAACGATTTTTTCCCATTGGCCGTAGTGTAACGGAAAACTTTTGAATGTCCCTGTAAATGATCTAAACATGCTACAAACTTCATTTGAAATTGGATTCGTGCTATGGTAGAGGTCCCTAACTTCCAAAAATTTCAGAACGATCCGAGTATATTTACGAGAGTTAGAGCGCGGACAGACGGGCAGACAACTCGAAGTCGTAAACACTTTTCAACTTTGTTGGAAAATGATAAAAACACTGATATCCTTTTTTTATGTCGAGATGATTCCCGCATGAAAATATTTCAATAAGCATAAAATTTAGAACTGATGTAACTATAATCCGATTTTCGTATATTTTTTAAATAAAAAGAACTAAAAATGAAAAAAAAAATTTTTTTATGAAAATTCCACGTGCTACATCTTCCAAAATTTTCATCCCCGTGAACTGATACATTGGTTCCCTAATTTATAGGTTTCACTATAATACAGCCATTAATTTAAACGTTCAGAAAAAAATGCAGTTTTAAAACATTTGAGAATGATCGGTACTCACAATTGTAGAGCTATGTGGAAGAACATGTTAAGTAACAAAAATTATATTTCAAGAAATTTGAAGTGAAAGTTTTCTGTGAAATATAATGATTTATTTTCTGTTTAATACCATGTGTTTAAGATATTAACAGGTATCGTACTAAACTCTCTCAGAAAAACTTATTCATATTTAATTTTAAAATATTAAAAATTATTAATATTATTGACATTATTAAATATTAAAATATTGAATATTGATGAATAATGTCTTTAATCTTCAAGATTAAATAGAATCTTAGTATTTTAGCTTCACCATGTGATAGGATACCTCATAACGCTTTCATCCAAAAGAAAAAAAAAATTGAAAATGTGCACAACATGTTCTTCCACTCAGCTCTTCAATTGTTGTATAAATTTACAAAATTCAGTTTTTTTTTATATCATATTGGAAAAAATCTTCGCTTTTTAGCATTTAAAAAATACAGAGAAAAGAAGATTACAATTTTGTCCTTTTACTGGGCAGTCAGTGGTTTAAGCATATCAACATACAAAGCGATTTGGAAATATAACATCCCTATTAAAAATTAATGATTGAAACAGTGTAGTTTTTTTTTCATCCGGACCCTCTTCCACATTTAACATATTTTTTAAACGTAAAAATATAAAAATAAAAGAGGGACTTTGCTGCTCCCTGGTGAAAATTCTTAATTACTTCTATATATTTTATGTTTCTTTATTTTACTTAAATTTAGAAGTAAACGTGTGAAAATTATACCTACACGTCTACACATCATTTTAATTAAATGAATGGGAATTAATCGTAGACCTTGTACATAGTCTTATTTCTAGACATTATTTTGCTAACATTTTTACGCAAATGGGAAACAAGAACTTATAAAACATATTTTTTTGACCGAACATGTTCTAAAATCAATAATTAGGAAAACATTTTTATATAAGTTTATAAAATTCAATTGATTAATTAACATTTAAATGTTTAAAAGGATTTTTATATAAAAATTTAATTATAACCGACAGGATAAAAAAAATCTTTTGCAAAATAAGTCTTGCATGAAAGAGTTCATATTTCTTGTTAATGCAGAAGCATTAGTTTCTATGGCTACACAAATCTTCTCATAATTATATCCTCATTTATCTCAAAACTGTACTTCTTACATCTAGCAAAGGAAATAAATAGTCATTTATTTTCTGAAGTGGTATTAGTTCTAGAAGTTATAATTAAACGCAGATTCAATTAATATATTCTGTATTTCTTAACGGAATAAAGGAAAAAGGATTATTTTTCCCTTTAAGTATAAATAGATACTTAACAGTTTTAAGTTCTATAAGTATTTATGGGTTTAAAATTTAAAATAAAAATACGTATGTAATTTGAAGTATTTTTAAGGACCTATACAAAATCTCGTTTCAAAAGAATACATTTCAAAAGTAAAATTTTTTAAAGAGATTTTTCTTTAAATGTTTCATTTAGCGCTAAGATTCATTTATGTACGTATAATAATTCTGAAAATATTAATTGTTGATTTCCTATAATTCAATATTATTTTTCTAATCTTTTAAAGAGGCTTTCTAGGTGTTCCGAAAATGACATCCGATCTTTAAAAAATGTACTACTACTATTACTATTGGGTTGTTCGGAAAGAAATTTCATTTTTCCCAACGCAGGTCTAAATTGTATATTTCCACAGTCAACTTCTTAATTAAGCTGCATTCTCATTATATACTAGCCGCCCTTGGCGACCAGTTTGGTCTCCCTTAAACATATGCTAAGCATTGTATCACGTTACTTTTATACATAATTTAATTTACTTGCTCAATCCTTCGCCAAATCCGAAGATTCTGATACAAAAATCCTGAACTGGGTATTTTATGTTAGCCGGGCGCAGGTGATGAATCGCCAAACATTGTTCCCGTCGTATTTTTCCGTATATCATTAATTTCATTTAAAATATAGTACTTTCACTCATTTGATTTAAAATGCATAACTTTAAAACTGAAATATTTAAAATTTAGGACTCTCAATTATTGCTTAAAAAAAGAAAAGTAATAAATAATACTATAAACCATGACATTTAATTTCAACATCAAAGCTTTGTTTTAATTTACCACACGAAAAGTTGTTTATGACAGTCGCATGAAATGGACTATTATAATACTGATGACATGATATTTACAATATTTGGCGCTTTATCACCTGCTCCCGGCTAATATTAAATTACCACATTAGCCGCTTCGCATACAAAAAGTGAAGCGTTCAACCTGGAACTGTTGTTGACAATCATATGACTTAGGCTTTTATTATATAGATTTTGACAGCTGATACATCAAGGCTGGTTCATGAAAAAGTTTGTTTAATTTTGCGTAATAGTTTTTGTTTGGTGCCATATCAAATATGGAAAGTCGAAAGCAGCATTTTCAGCATATTTTACATTTTTGTAACGAAAAGATAAAAATGCTGTTCCAGCAAGAAAAAAAATATTCGATGTATATGGAGAAACTGTATTGATAGAACGCCATTGCCAAAACTGGTTTGTAAAATTTCGTTCAGGCAGTTTTGAAATTGAAGATGCACCACGTCCTGGAATGCCATTTGAAGCTGATGAAGGAAAAATTAAAGCACTGATTGTTGCAACTGCCGAATAAAAACTCGTGAGATCGCTGACAGGTTTAATTTATCGAATTCGACCGTTCATGATCACGTGAAACGCTTTGGTTTACTGTCAAAACTCGACATATGAGGTCCACATGTTCTTTTGTTCCGTCGTCCCATTGACGTCAGTGATTTGCTTCTCATACGTCAAGAAAATATTAATATTTGAAGCGAATCATCACTGGGGATAAGAAATCATTTGTCTACAACAATGTTAAATGCAACAGATCATGAAGTAAAAAATATAAACCTGTTCAAAGAACTTCGATACCTTATATTCATCAAAAAAGGTGACGCTGGATTTCAAGGGAATCGTTTCTTTTAACTTCGACCGCACAATAAATACCACGATAAATTCTGAAGTGTACTGTCAACAACTGGGCAAACTGAAGGATTCACTCAAATAGATACGGCCATAATTGTTCA
Source organism: Maratus speciosus (assembly GCA_963932465.1). Classification (NCBI taxonomy): domain Eukaryota; kingdom Metazoa; phylum Arthropoda; class Arachnida; order Araneae; family Salticidae; genus Maratus; species Maratus speciosus. Next base: position 122,185,225 of record OZ010795.1, on the reverse strand, counting down.
ATAGAAAAGTCATAGCGTTCCACCAAGATTGTGCGAGGTCTCATACAAGTTTGTTAACTGCCCCAAAACTTTCACAACTTGAGATGTACTACCACACCCATCACATTCTATTGTTCTGGCACCTTTCGTATTATTACTTGTTCCAATCTCTACAAAATTTTTTAAATGAAAAAAAAACCTTCACTTCAAATGAGGACGTGAAAAATGACTTGGATCATTTTCACCCAGAAAATATAAGAAGTTTTATCTGCATGGAATCATGCAACTACAAGGAAGATGGCAAAAGTTAATAGACAAAAAGGGAGTTTCAATAAAATATTTATGCACTTTAAGAAATTCGTCTTTCATTTTCACAAGAAAAAAAAAACGAAATTAATTTCCGGATAACACAATATAGTAATTGTAAAATAAATTAAGTGGCATAGTTATAAGGAAACTCGTTATTTTTGTATGCACAAATTAAAACAATTTCCCTTGTTCGCAGGGTGGAGGTATATTGTCTGTACGTTTTCTCAATCAAACCTGTATAGCTGAATGAAATGTGAAGTACTTTTCACTTTAATTTATATATAGCTGTTCAAATTCGAAAAACAAATTAGATATCACATTAAAAAGTAAATTTGACAAAATGTAGAACAATCTTGTGACTATAAATATTTTTAATTTAATGTACATTAACGTTATATAATACGTTTAGCTTCCCTTAAATAAAAAAATACAAAACTCAAATTACAGAAAAAAAAAAAAAAAGTTTAGTCAAAAAATGCTATATCGCAGTTTAAAAGAATTTTTTTAAGGTGAAAGATCTGTGGGAAAGCATTCAGAAACATGATAAAAGATTGTCATATCTCAATAGTACGATAAATCACCTGGTGAATCTGCGAGAATCCTAACTCGATCTAGAATAGTTTTTGCTTAGATGCACGGACTCCGGTTAACAATGCCGTTTACAACTAATACACCATCATAGAGAAAGAATATTTTGTTGATTGGAGCATATGCCATGGAGGAATAGCAGGGCTATTACTACTCCGTTTTTTGAAAACCAGTAATTTTTTAGCAATAAATTCATGGTATGTTTTTGCAACAATTTCAAGAAATACACGGCTTTTGGTATGTTTATAACAAATTTATAAAGAATATTTTTCTTTAAATAAAAGTGTTGTTCAAAAAACTGAACGAGTGGCAACCTGATTTAGATTCATTTTCTGTACTCAATATTGCTTGAAAATAATTTGTGTTTCTGAACACCGGCTGGCGTGGATATAGTGCGGGTCAACTCATTCCCATAATCCAAATGACCAGGAACTTCATAGCTCTGATCAGAAGTTGTTTGTTTGGATAAGCATCAAGTGCATATTTATGTTTTACGTATTGGAAGGATCTACAGTGACATCGAAGGAGAATTTACCGGAGTCATGTCCGTTTCTCCCGTATGTCAGTTAATCCAGATTTTTTGTTCGAGATAGGAATGCTATTCCGCAAATGACAGTCAAAGTATTATTCATACTAGCAATGGTTATATCGAGAATATATTATTCACAGCTCTTTGGAAACTAAGCTTAATAAACACGAATAGGATTTTTTCGGAAGATGTACAGCTGAAAAATCGCACTTTCCTTGCACCCTCCAGGAAACCCAAGTAGTCTTGGATTATAAATGAATCGAAATTTCCTAAGCTCTTCGCGTGTATTTAGGTGACAGCATAAAAAAACAATTGCAAGTATCAAAGACTACACGAATAAGTCAAAGTTACATACTGTCGGAATAATATATATTTTCATTTTGAATAAAACGAGCTTATTTCGAATTGCTGAATTTTTTTGTAATGAGCATGTTTTTTTTTCTTCTTTTGCGCATTTTGCTTTGTCAAGTTCAAATACCTGCATTGTTTCCAATAATAATCTCATATCTCTATTAGTTGCGAAGAATTGGAATTTTTTTTTAACCAATGTTTAGTCATTAGCTGTGACGTACATTCATCTTTACCTAATCAAATATCAAGAAGTGTACAATATTCTTACATGTTTCAGCTGCATTTTTATATAGCACATATAAAATTTTGATATTCTAATAATTAGTTATTTTATTTTCTACGTTCAAAATATTATAAAATAGAATAATGTTCATATCAACCTGCAGTTAGTAATTAATTGCATAGGCTTAAATCTTCCTTTAGGCCTTAATCTTCCTTCCATAGGCTTAAATCTATAATTTTCAGGTAAATGTAAATAATTTAAAGGTAAAACGTAAATAAGAAGATTAATTAAGATATATTTCTCAAATTAAGATACTTTGTAATATGTTTTTTAATAAAATCTAAAATGTCCCTTTTCATGAACGACTAAGCAGTTGAAGTGAAAATTATATTCATGCTGAAAATTGTATAAAAATAACAGAAATCCCGATATCTTGGATGGCAAATATTACGCTTTTTATATCTGAAATATACTCGCCCGCCATTATTTTTCTTTTAGCACATGCAAAAGAATAGTTAATTGTACCCCGATATTAAAATGACAATTTTGAGATAAAATGTGCGCTTCAATGAAATATTTAATTTTAAATTATTATGTAAAACACATCAAACATAGAATTAACTCATTTAAAGAACAATTACAATTTAAAGCTGAAACGAAATTAACTTCTCTTATATTATATCCAGATTTTCCTAATTTTATCTGGATATATTATGTATTGAAACTGTAGAAACTCATTTTAAGTCCACTTAATTTGTCAAACACATAAAACAGTTTGTAATTTTCATCAGATTATATTTTAGATTTAAGTTAGTTTTCGAGATATAAATTTATTTTTGTCTTTTGAATGCCATTTGTTTAATAGTGGTAACTAGTAAATTACTCAATATTTTCGAATCAAATATGGAGAACGAAAAATATTACAGATTAGTATATAATAATGTAAATATATAGACGTATTTTACTCATTATAAATATAGGATAATTCCGGGATTTATGCCGCACATTTTTTTGAATTTGTGTATAGAGTTCCATGGTGGACATAAAAAAAAAAAATCATGCTGCGCTATTTAATGTTAAATATACAACACATGTACTGCGATAAAAAAATTCAAAACAAATTATTAATATTTTTTAATATATTTTTTAAAACATTACACTGCGGCGCATCACCCGTACATTCAGGCTGAGACGCCGCACTTGTGCGGTAGTTATGCCGCGCTTGCAATAAGAACAGAATGAAGTTATAAATAAAAATATTTAAAAAAAATCATATCTGGACTATGATCATGGATGTAATAACAAAATGAAGCTAAATGAGTACAAGAAACGTATTAGTAGATTCAAATTAATAATTGTTGCCTACTTTCACTATTAAAATTATCGACTTACTTATTTTACATTAAATTTTAATTGTTATTTCAGCAACAACGTAACATCAATGTATTAGAAAGTGAAAAGAAAAAAAGTAAAATTGTGTTTACATAATTTATTTGTTAACTCTTTCGGGACCGGTGGCTTTTACACAAATTTTATTCGGTTGGTACCACTTTTTTAAAAGAAATTACCTTTACTTAAATAAACATGAAAATGCTCTAATTAAACAAAGCAAATATTACTATTCTTTTTTACTTGTGCCAGAAACAAATTTTGTAAACTCTTTATGAAGGTGATTATATGCACCTATGGTCACGAATGGGTTAAGAGATCGAACTCAATCTAGAGAAAAAGTGTCGAAAAAGTACAGTCATTATGTAACTTCATTTAAACACATAATGCAACGAAGCCAATTGCACTTCCTCTTTCTTGGAGTAGTTTGCAAAGAACGCCTGCGTTACGCGTAATCCTATTTTTCATTAGTATCATTTTGACTTGCATCTTTCTTGCCCTTTTTACTTTTTACTTTCCCCTTTTTCTCCTTTGTTTTAGTAAACATGATAAGATGCCTAATATGGTTAGTCTGTGCAAAAAGAAAAGGAAAAGTTAATAACACTTAATCATCCCGTACAAAAGAAACTGCGGCATGTATACAGAATAGCAGTGCGGCATGTATCCCATTTTGCATGGTGCAGACGTCGGCCATCACAGTTACCTGCCATAGCTAAGGGGAATGGCGTAATCATACACACAGTACTCTATACAAACGCTACACTTAGTTTTGACTTCGAAATCATGCATGCATTTAGTAACTAATGCACTGAATTTCATATCTTTAGAATCCTCCTGAGATGCATAGATTGCCATTTAATTTTGGCAGTGTGATAGCGAATTTTGAAGTATTAACATGTATGAGATAGAAGAAAGTTTTGGGATTGGTACATCCTACTAGTTTTTCTTTCAATAAACGAAGGAGATTAAATAAAAAGGAATTATGGCTAATTGCATTTAACTAGACAATTACTGTCTCCTATTCGCAAGAGATGGATTGAAAGCTTGATTGAATGTATTCAACTAATTATTCATTAAAGATTGTTATTTAAACGTTCCAATATGCACTGAAAATAGAGTTGTTTAGAGAGAAAAATGACTTTTAAAAATTGATTTTAAGTCATAAATGCAAAATATATTTTTAAGGTTTTCTAAAGACTTTTGGGGTTTCCAATAGCTTAAAAATTAAAACAAGAAAATTCATGCGTTAAGCATAGATTATGAAACACTTTCCAACACTTCCTGAATGTTTTCACAAAACTTCGTTATTTAGGGAAATAAGGTGAATAAGATAACTAAGTAAACATTTCTGAAAATTCATAAAATATCTGAAAAACTGATTTCAGCAGTTTTTACCTTCCATAGCCAAGCATGTGTTCCAATTCATTTGAACGGCCCCGTATTTCATCTGTAGGTTGATATATATATACCATATAATGGGAAAATTTATTTTAGCAAGAAAACGCATAAAAGGTTGAAAATTCTCGTTCTAACAATTTATACAAATACATGGAAACATACACGAATACTTTTGTACAACCCTGTAGATTACTTAGAATCTTTATTACACGTAACTATTTATCTAAAGATTAATTCAAACTAAAACACCCTTAAAACTTCTGAAATCACATTTCCAGAAATTCTCATTTGTAGCCGAAATTAAATGCAGTTCAGCGTAAAAATGCGTAACTTATTTAAAAACCACCTTGAAGCAATTTGTGCTCATACCAGTTACCCTTACGAATTCTTTTGTGTAACCCTGTATATGCATTTATATAAACCATATAGTATTCATAAATATAGTAAAACACAAAAGAGCATATTATAAAGATCATATATCAAGAGCATTCATTTCCAGATATCATCGCTAATGTACAATACGTCGGATGCAATATACTATCTGAAAACTTTTGTGTGTCCCTGTAAATGTTATGAACTTCGTATTATACATGAAATAAGTTATAGTGAACCTCAGCGATGTATATCAATTCCATTATATATGAAATTGTTTAACATAATTAAACAACGCCGAAAACAGTTCTCTCCACCCTATAAGGGTTGACTGTCATTAAATGAAGCCAAATCCCTACAAAAGATGACATTTCTTGAACATGCACTTTCGTTGCCATATTTAAAGCCGTCTGGCATTAACTTTGCAACCGAAATTGAGTCTGGCAAATTAATTGTAGGTTGTCTGCTAGCCAAAGAGTAATATCTTGTAATTTTTATGCTTGATAAAATGACGTAAAGATGACTTATAATTTTTAAACTATAAACCACACTTGAACAGGTACTTTCGTTGCCATATTTAAAGCCGTCTGGCATTAACTTTGCAACCGCATATGTGTCTGGAAAATTTATTATAGATCGTCTGTTAGCCAAAGAGTAATATATTATCTATAAATGTGGATCTGGCATGGTCTTAGCGACATTGGTAACGTCTAGCAATAATGGATTAATATCACAAATAGTTAGTATAAACATATGTTACAAACGAAAATCCTGCTAAAATGATGTACTTTTGAAGTTATTTGATCTGAATAACCTCTCTTGCCACAGATAAACTCAACGTCTCCGGGCTGCCAGACCGATTGCAATTGTACTACACCATAAAAGGGAAGAACATATAAAAAAATGAGCCTTGATAAAATGACGCAATTTTGAAGTTTTTTGACCTGCATAACCCCTTCTGCCACAGGTAAACGCAACGTCTCCGGACTGCCGGACCGGTTGCAAACGTACTACATCATACAAGGGAAGAACATATAAAAAAATGAGCATTGATAAAATGACGTAATTTTGAAGTTTTTTGACCTGCATAACCCCTTCAGCCACGGATAAACGCAACGTCTCCGGGCTGCCAGACCGGTTGCAAACGTACTACACCATACAAGGGAAGAACATATAAAAAAATGAGCCTTGATAAAATGACGTAATTTTGAAGTTTTTTGACCTGCATAACCCCTTCTGCCACAGGTAAACGCAACGTCTCCAGACTGCCAGACCGGTTGCAAACATACTACACCATTAAAGGGAAAAATATATATAAAATGAGCCTTGATAAATGAAGTAATTTTGAAGTTTTTTGACCTGCATAACCTCTTCTGCCACTGGTAAATGCAACGTCTCCGGGCTGCCAGACCGGTTGCAAACGTACTACACCATACAAGGGAAGAACATATAAAAAAATGAGCCTTGATAAAATGACGTAATTTTGAAGTTTTTTGACCTGCATAACCCCTTCAGCCACGGATAAACGCAACGTCTCCAGGCTGCCAGACCGGTTGCAAACGTACTACACCATACAAGGGAAAAACATATAAAACTAGTCGGATGTACCAGTCCCAAAACTTTCTTCTATCTCATACATGTTAATACTTCAAAATTCGCTATCACACTGCCAAAATTGAATGGCAATCTATGCATCTCATGAGGATTCTAACGATATGAAATTCCGTGCATTAGTTCTTGAGATATGAGTATCGCTGAAATCGTCTAAATTCAGCAAAATGCTGCCTAGCAGCGCCACCTATTGGGTGATTTATACCAAATCCTAATTAACAACAATTTATGTCAACGTCTGACTGAATCTGAAGTTTGGAGAAAAAACGTACAGTAGTTTTTGAGATAGAGCAATAGCGAAAATCGTGAAAATTTCTGCATAGCAGCGCCACCTATTGGGTGATTAACACCAAAACCTAATTAACAACAACTTGTGTCAACATACAACTAAATCTGAAGTTACATGAAAATTGGTCCATTAGTTCTATTGATAGGGCTATTGAGGCAATCGTGGAAAAGGCAGCTGAGAAGCGCCACCTGTTGGGCGATTTACACCAACACCTAATCAGTAGCAAGTCATATCAAGGACTAACTTAATCTGAAATTTGATGAAAATCCGTGCGTTAGTTCTTAAGATAGATTTATTGGGGAAATCGTGTAAATCCTGCAAAATTCATCAAAACAGCGCCACCTGTTGGGCGATTTGCACCAAATCGTAATCATCAGCAATTCATATCAAGGACTAACTAAATCTGAAGTTTGATCAAAATCCGTGCATTAGTTCTTGAGATAGAGCTATTGCGAAAATCGTGAAAAATGCAGCATTGCAGCACCACCTGTTCAGCGATTTACACCAAAAACTAATCAGCATCAACTTGTATTAGGCACTAACTGAATATCAATTTTTATTAAATTCCGTGCATTAGTTCTTGAGATAGAGCGCCCACAAAATTTGTGTCACATACACACAGACAGACAGACAGACAGACTCACAGAGTCACAGACAGACATTTTGTAAAAACATGTTTTTTGGAATCTCTGACCCCTAAAACGTGTAAATCCGTCGAAAACCGAAATTCGAAAATTTTCATGAATCCAATACTTTCTTCTTGTAAAGATAGAAGAAAGTAAAAATGAGCCTTGTAAAATGACGTAATTTTGAAGTTTTTTGACCTGCATAACCCCTTCTGCCACAGGTAAACGCAACGTCTCCGGACTGCCAGACCGGTTGCAAACATACTACACCATTAAAGGGAAAATTATATATAAAATGAGCCTTGATAAATGAAGTAATTTTGAAGTTTTTTGACCTGCATAACCTCTTCTGCCACTGGTAAATGCAACGTATCCGGGCTGCCAGACCGGTTGCAAACGTACTACACCATACAAGGGAAGAACATATAAAAAAATGAGCCTTGATAAAATGACGTAATTTTGAAGTTTTTTGACCTGCATAACCCATTCTGTCACAGGTAAACGCAACGTCTCTGGACTGCCAGACGGGTTGCAAACATACTACACCATTAAAGGGAAAATTATATATAAAATGAGCCTTGATAAATGAAGTAATTTTGAAGTTTTTTGACCTGCATAACCTCTTCTGCCACTGGTAAATGCAACGTATCCGGGCTGCCAGACCGGTTGCAAACGTACTACACCATACAAGGGAAGAACATATAAAAAAAATGAGCCTTGATAAAATGACGTAATTTTGAAGTTTTTTGACCTGCATAACCCATTCTGCCACAGGTAAACGCAACGTCTCCGGACTGCCAGACAGGTTGCAAACGTACTACACCATTAAAAGGAAAAAAATATATAAAATGAGCCTTGATAAATGAAGTAATTTTGAAGTTATTTGATCTGTATAACCTCTCTTGCCACAGGTAAACTCAACGTCTTCGGGCTGCCAGACCGATTGCAAACGTACTACACCATACAAGGGAAGAACATATAAAAAAATGAGCCTTGATAAAATGACGTAATTTTGAAGTTTTTTGACCTGCATAACCCCATCTGCCACAGGTAAACTCAACGTCTCCGGGCTGCCAGACCGGTTGCAAACGTACTACACCATACAAGGGAAGAACATATAAAAAAATGAGCCTTGATAAAATGACGCAATTTTGAAGTTTTTTGACCTGCATAACCCATTTTGCCACAGGTAAACGCAACGTCTCCGGACTGCCGGACCGGTTGCAAACGTACTACATCATACAAGGGAAGAACATATAAAAAATGAGCCTTGATAAAATGACGTAATTGAAGTTTTTTGACCTGCATAACCCCTTCAGCCACGGATAAACGCAACGTCTCCGGGCTGCCAGACCGGTTGCAAACGTACTACACCATACAAGGGAAGAACATATAAAAAAATGAGCCTTGATAAAATGACGTAATTTTGAAGTTTTTTGACCTGCATAACCCCTTCTGCCAGAGGTAAACGCAACGTCTCCGGACTGCCAGACCGGTTGCAAACATACTACACCATTAAAGGGAAAATTATATATAAAATGAGCCTTGATAAATGAAGTAATTTTGAAGTTTTTTGACTTGCATAACCTCTTCTGCCACTGGTAAATGCAACGTATCCGGGCTGCCAGACCGGTTGCAAACGTACTACACCATACAAGGAAAGAACATATAAAAAAATGAGCCTTGATAAAATGACGTAATTTTGAAGTTTTTTGACCTGCATAACCCATTCTGCCACAGGTAAACACAACGTCTGCGGACTGCCAGACCGGTTGCAAACGTACTACACCATTAAAAGGAAAAAAATATATAAAATGAGCCTTGATAAATGAAGTAATTTTGAAGTTATTTGATCTGTATAACCTCTCTTGCCACAGGTAAACTCAACGTCTCCGGGCTGCCAGACCGATTGCAAACGTACTACACCATACAAGGGAAGAACATATAAAAAAATGAGCCTTGATAAAATGACGTAATTTTGAAGTTTTTTGACCTGCATAACCCATTTTGCCACAGGTAAACGCAACGTCTCCGGACTGCCGGACCGGTTGCAAACGTACTACATCATACAAGGGAAGAACATATAAAAAAATGAGCCTTGATAAAATGACGTAATTGAAGTTTTTTGACCTGCATAACTCCTTCAGCCACGGATAAATGCAACGTCTCCGGGCTGCCAAACCGGTTGCAAACGTACTACACCATACAAGGGAAGAACATATAAAAAAATGAGCCTTGATAAAATGACGTAATTTTGAAGTTTTTTGACCTGCATAACCCCTTCTGCCACAGGTAAACGCAACGTCTCCAGACTGCCAGACCGGTTGCAAACATACTACGCCATTAAAGGGAAAAAAATATATAAAATGAGCCTTGATAAATGAAGTAACTTTGAAGTTTTTTGACCTGCATGATCTCTTCTGCCACTGGTAAATGCAACGTCTCCGGGCTGCCAGACCGGTTGCAAACGTACTACACCATACAAGGGAAGAACATATAAAAAAATGAGCCTTGATAAAATGACGTAATTTTGAAGTTTTTTGACCTGCATAACCCCTTCTGCCACAGGTAAACGCAACGTCTCCAGGCTGCCAGACCGGTTGCAAACGTACTACGCCATTAAAGGGAAAAAAATATATAAAATGAGCCTTGATAAATGAAGTAATTTTGAAGTTATTTGATCTGCATAACCTCTCTTGCCACAGGTAAACTCAACGTCTCCGGGCTGCCAGACCGATTGCAAACGTACTACACCATACAAGGGAAGAACATATAAAAAAATGAGCCTTGATAAAATGACGTAATTTTGAAGTTTTTTGACCTGCATAACCCCTTCTGCCACAGGTAAACGCAACGTCTCCGGACTGCCAGACCGGTTGCAAACGTACTACACCATTAAAGGGAAAAATATATATAAAATGAGCCTTGATAAATGAAGTAATTTTGAAGATATTTGATCTGCATAACCTCTCTTGCCACAGGTAAACTCAACGTCTCCGGGCTGCCAGACCGGTTGCAAACGTACTACACCATACAAGGGAAGAACATATAAAAAAATGAGCCTTGATAAAATGACGCAATTTTGAAGTTTTTTGACCTGCATAACCCATTCTGCCACAGGTAAACGCAACGTCTCCGGACTGCCAGACCGGTTGCAAACGTACTACACCATTAAAGGGAAAAATATATGTAAAATGAGCCTTGATAAATGACGTAATTTTGAAGTTTTTTGACCTGCATAACACCTTCAGCCACGGATAAACGCAACGTCTCCGGGCTACCAGACCGGTTGCAAACGTACTACACCATACAAGGGAAGAACATATAAAAAAATGAGCCTTGATAAAATGACGTAATTTTGAAGTTTTTTGACCTGCATAACCCCTTCAGCCACGGATAAACGCAACGTCTCCGGGCTGCCAGACCGGTTGCAAACGTACTGCACCGTACAAGGGAAGAACATATAAAAAAATGAGCCTTGATAAAATGACGTAATTTTGAAGTTTTTTGACCTGCATAACCCCTTCAGCCACGGATAAACGCAACGTCTCCGGGCTGCCAGACCGGTTGCAAACGTACTACACCATAAAAGGGAAGAACATATAAAAAAATGAGCCTTGATAAAAAGACGTGTTTTTTGACGTTGCTAGCTCTTCGACTATAAGCAAATAAACACTATTGGATTACAATGGAATTCTATGGGAATTTGGCGAAATATTAGAGATAGCGCCAATTTGGCGACAATTTTGACAACTCATTTTGGTCGCCAAATTAGGCGATATATCGCCAAGTTAGCGACAAACTTGGCGGCATTTGGTCGCAGAACAGGGTCACTAGTAGACACTATGAACATGCGTTAATGGATATTTTTATAATATATTTTGTATATTGCTTAAATATCTTTTATTATAAAAAAAATACTAAGTTTATTTAGTTAATTTGCATCTACTTTATAATGTCCCACATCTGCATTCAGAGAAGGACGTACTTAAGATAGTGATTGAGTATAAACAAATTGCATATAAACAAATTGCATTTAATGTCATTTTACATGCAAATGACCATTCTCTGCTAAATGAACATCGATTTTTAATATTTTATATCACTTTTTGAAACAAGAACGCCAAATCTAGAGTTGTCTTTTGCGGAATTCTGGGATGTAGGGGAGACTAGGTCTAGTAGGCGCAGTTTTTAGTTATTAATTTTTATTAATTTTTTGTTTAAGTTTTTTAACAATCTTTATATGCACTTTTAAAAACCAGGAATTTGGCAATAAATACCCCGGAGTTTTGAGTTTGTAGCTTTTGTAGTTTATGTTTAGCGGAAGCCTAAAGTAAAAGAAAAATTGAGCGCCATCTTACCACGTCACGGGGCATGTTGCCTATACCTATGGGGTAAGTTGGCACACGCTTTATAAAAATTTAAATAAAATTCAAATAAGACTCGCAGTTAAGAGAAAGCAATTTTATTATTACCAGTAAGTTTAAACAAAGGCATTATCGCCGTACAATGTAAATTCTAAATGATACAGACATAAAAATAATGAATAAAGCATTAACATTGAGTAACTTCTATTCTACTCGATAACATCATCAGAGTTACAGTTGTCACAAATAAAAATTCTACCTGTCTCCGTTTGGGAGATATATATCCAAGCCTCATGTGCCCAATATCTTGCATTGCAACCACTTTTCTCAGTGTTTTCTGTTTTTCAAGCTACCAGCACACACCAGACACCGAGACAACTTGTCCCGTGTTCAATACGCCTACTAGCACCATAATAAATTTCTTCACAAAAGGAACACATAACCACCTAACCATAAATAATCCAAGTAAATCACATATGGGGTAGGTACAGTTAATCATAAACTAAGACAAATTGCACAAGTTAAATCGCAATTATTAAGATAAGTATTAGAAATTAGAAAAAGAATGAAGGAACAAAAAATTACTTGTGAGCTCAAAAAACAGAAAAATCGTAATAAATGTCCACTGCACGTAGGTAACGCTGCATAACTACAATGAGGATTGTAAAACGCAAGAAGAAATGTACTCTGTGACTGGTTGCACAATCTATTCACAAACAGGCGATTTCTGGGGACTGCGTCTACTTACCCCTGTAGCCAACTAGCCCCGGTCTCGCCTACTAAATTTTACTTATATCCGTACCTTTTTGAGATGGTAACACTCAATCCACAGTTACATTCCAGAGGATGTGCATAGTAATCATCTTCAACAGAATATCTATTTTAATATATGAAAGCGCCGCACTCTTCTCTGTACCTAACTCCGTTTACCAGTTATTTCAGTAGAAATGGAATTACCGAAACATTCTGTATAACTAAACACATATAACGTTATAATGTTCAATACTAAAAAACATATTAACACTATTTGTAAAAGACCTTTTGCAATCTTCTATTGATTAACTTTTGTATAAAACACTTTGTTAATTATAATACAAGAAATTTACTGATGTATCAAAATACGTTTTAATAAGTTTGCAGCTTCATAATAATTGCAATTTTTTTTTTTCATATTTTTTTTAATTTCTTTGACATTTATCTCTTTCAATATCCTATTTATTATGCGAATGATAAAATAAAATGTCACTTTATTACAAGATGGATGACATACCGGTGGTCAATATCATGACCGGTTCGGTATTCCAAGATATTGATGAAGAAAGAATACAAGCTCTAATCAAAGCAGAGAGGTATAAGCAGCGATATGATTAACTTAGTTTATTATTTACATTAGACGACACAGTTACAACACACGCACACATAATATAACATAATAATAATCTTCGAATTACATATTTCACAAGAGAGTCTTCGAACACAACCCTTCAAGAAAGTACCTCGTCTCTCTCTCCTCACTGTTGCCATTCTCAGTTTCCTAAAAAGTCTTTGGACCACGGAGTATAGGCGACTTTCATACCTTCCCTCCAGTTTCTACATGTTGGACGGTGTCCCACACTGTGAAACTACTCTTAAAAGTCCTAATAAAAGTCTTACTTAAAAAGTCCTATCAAAAGTCCTAATTAAAAAGTTTTATTTAAAAAGTCCTTTACCTGTCCCATCGAGAGCATTTGCTTAAACTATTTAAGATATATAAATTCTTATACACTATATACTAAAAATACACATATTGCAAATACACATTATACAATATATAATAATGAAATAATACAAAATATATACAGATTTTTTTTCTTTCTACTCATAAATCCGAGATAAAGCATCTGCTACTACATTAGAACTTCCTAGTTTATGAGCAATAGAAACCTGATAACGAGATAGCGCCAACGACCATCTCTGTAATCGAGCGTTCTTAGGAGTTCCCTCTGTTAAGTATTTTAGAGGATTATGATCAGTATGCAATATTATGGAGGTTCCATAAGCCCACATTTCGAATCTCCCAAGTGCCCAGATTACAGCATATGCCTCTCTTTCAATTGTGCTCCACTTTGATTGAGTTGGAGTAAGCTTTTGACTGGCAAAGGTTATGGGCTTTAACATGCCGTCTTTGTCCCTTTGCATTAAACAGGCACCAATACCCGATATGGAAGCATCGGTGTTTATTTCGAACGGTTTGGACATGCCTGGGGTATAAAGGTTTGTAACTTCACATAAGCTTTCCTTTAACTTATTGAACGACTTTTCAGCATCTTCCGACCATGGAATATCATTTGGAACAGTTTTTCTGGTCAGATCTTTCAAAATCTTTGCCAGGTACAACTCCTTAAATGAAACTATAACGTCCTTACCCTCAGTGACAATTTTGTATTTGCTTTCTTGTTTAACCTTCTGAACAGAATCAATATCACACTTTATAGCTTCTTTCTCGATTTTTAGAGTCACCAGAATACTACAATACAACTCAAGATAAAACTGAATACCTTTTTTTTCATTCTTTTAACTGATTCAACAGTATCTTTCAATTCTCTTTCTTTCATGGAAATTTTTGTTTCTAGTTCTTTTTTCTTCTTCAAAACAATGCTTTTCATCATTTTTTTTCTCATATTTATCGTACCAATTATCTTTTTATTTCTGTAAGTAAGATCTTCCTAAACTTCTCCCATTTTGACTTCATAAACCCGATTAACACTCTCCAGAGTCTTTGATTCAGTTTCTATCTCATCTTCATTCTCAATATTCTCTTCCGAATATTTAACAATATTAAAATCTTCATTAAAGTCAAACATTTTTTTCAATTGTTACAGATTCATCCATAACTTCTTGCTCAATCATAGATCTTCTTTTAAATTTCCAATTTTCTTCTCTTTTAATTTCATAATACTTAATAAACTCTTTACATGTTATTTCTGGAAAATTTTCACTAATAACATTTTTGTCAGAATATTTCTCTTTCAGTAAACTTTCAAGTATTTCAATTGTTCTTGATTTTACATTTTCTTCTACATTTTGCATTTTTATTTCATTCTCAAGTTTAAGTTTTTCCATGTTAAAGGCTGAAATCATTCTAGGAATTCCAGTTCTAACAAAAACTTCAATAAACGCTTCGCAAGCTGCTTTTGCTGTCAACGATCTAATAGGGATTGCTTCAGGCCAACGACTATGTTGATCCATAATAGCCAGAACATACCGATGACCTCGAGAAGACTTCGGCTGAATTGTTCCTAAAATATCTACATTTACAACTTGAAATGGGAGTTCTGGTCTTCCGACCGCTTCAATAGGTGTTCTCTCCGTTACTTTTGTTTTTATGCGCATTTGACAATCATGACAAGCTGCGCATAGTTGCTTTACTTCTTTTGGCATTCCTTCCCACCAAAACGACATAGCAATTCTATCTCTTGTTTTCTTAGCAGCTAAGTGCCCACCAGTTGGTGTTTCATGCGCTAATCTCAAAATTTCTTGTCCTCTACAGGCAGGTACAACAAGTTGAACATAATTTTGTCCTCCAACTTTGCCTCTATGATACAATAATTATTGGGTAGAAACCCATTAATTATTTTTCTGCCGCTTTGTATATTCAAAGCATTTTTCTAATGTAGAACAAGCCAATTGCTCCTTTTTCAACAACTGCGCTTGTGAAACGGAACAACTTTCCTTTTGGTCCTCGTTACCAACATTTTCGGGCAAAACAGTTGCCTCGACCGGAGTAGGAATCAGTTCCAAATCTGAAGCTTCTTTGTCTGCATCATCATTATTTAGATTTGTTTCCAGTTTTCCTTTTGGACACCTTCCCTCCACATTGAATACAGATTTTTCTTTATTTTCTTCAACCGGGGTGATATCTACCTCATCCCCTAAATACAACTTCTGCTGTTCTTTTAGCAGAGCGAAAACCTTTGGAGTGATCAAAGCTTCTTCGTGTAATCCTTCCACTACCGCAACCTGTACTCGTACATATGGAATAACCTCATCTTCTGTCCGAAGAGTGAGTGGAACGGAAACAAGCTTTGCTTCTACAGGACTCCCTATTGCGGGTCTCAAGAATACTTTTCCACATGACTGTAAATACTCTTCCGGCACCACCGACTTCCGCAGCACTGTAATCTCCGCACCACTATCGATGATTCCCTGAAACTTCTGGTTACCGATTCCTAGATCTCCCTTAAGGAGTCTCCCATCTGTTTCTTCCACCGGAATATTCACATTCAGACAAATTGCATTTAGACCCTTTTTCTCAAGATCGCTTTTCAAAGTTTTTCCTCCATCTTGTTTTACTGTATTCAATTTGGAACAATACTTCTTTACATGCCCTTCCTTACCACATGCAAAACAGGTATATTTTGTGCGAAATTCTCTCTTTTCTCGTTGCACTCCGAAAGAGGCTTCAGTCTTGAGTTCAAATTTCGGTTTACCATCTCTCATATCTTTTTTTGATTCCGAACTGTAATTATTCCAACTTTGATTTCGAGAGTTAGATAAATTTTTCTTTGGAAATTCTTTTCTTTTAAAACTGTCGGTAATGCTCTCGTAATCATCAAGTTTTTCTGCCAATTCTAACGGCGTGGTAAATGTGAACCAATTTTCTAAGAAATGTTCTCTTATTTCTACAGGCACACGAAATTTTAATTGTTCGTTTACTATTAAGTCTTTTAATTGCTGGAAAGTGTTAATATTTAATTCTGTGATCCATTCGGTAAAATAACTTAAAAGCTCTTGTGTATAATTCCTCCATGATTTTTCATGTGTTTTGTGATGTTTGTAAAAACATTGTTTTAATTTTTCACTGTTTAACTTCTATCTCTTTAAGATAAGAGTTTTTACAAAATCGTAATTAATTGCATCTTCCGGGGATTCTCTAGCTAGCATATTTGCAATTTCCACCGGTAAAACTGCCAATAGGTAAGCTACCCAGTCTTTCTTCGGTACTTGTGCCATTTCCACTCTTCTTTCAAAATTTATCAAAAATAATCCTATCTCATCACGTTTTTCATCAAACTTCGGGACAATCTGTGCTAATTGAATTTTTGGAGCTATCTCAACTTTTGATTCATTTCTTTGTTCTGGAAATTTCTGTAATTGTTCCAGATTTTTCATTTCCAATTCATGTTCTCTCGCTTCCCTGGCAATTCGCTCCTCTCTTTCTTCTTGCCGTATTTTTTCTTCTTTGGCTTCCTTGGCGATTCGCTCCTCCCTTTCTTTTTTCTTTTTCCTGTCCTCGATTACAGAACTCAAAAATCCCTTAACAAGATCTTCATCATATTTCTCCACTTCTAGTATAGCCTTTTTCAGATCTATAATTTTTAAATTTTCGACATCCTGAACTCCAAATTCAATCGCTACTTTCTGTAAATCTTCTTTTCTACTACCTTTGCTTAAAAACGCCATATTTGAAAAACAAAACTTAAACAAAATTGAAGCAATCAGCAATATTTAAACAGTGTCTCTACCTTAATTGGAACTTTCCCTAAGAACGCCTTAAACCAAATTTAATTTAAACTTGAACATTCTTTTGTACATACTCCCTCAAACTGAATGAAATTTGTTTTATTTAAATACTTATATTAGTATTACTAAATAAGTTAAAACACATTTGAACAATAATAATAAAAATATATGTATCTAGAAACAATTTTTGCAATAATTATAATATATTTTTGCCAATATGTCAAGTTAAAAAAAATAAAATATTTGTGTTCTAACAAAACAAGAATTTGTCAATGCCTTGCGTATTAATTTTTAAGTACATCCTTCAAAAATACATAATACATTAACATATTTTTTTTCTTTTAACACTTCAATCTCTTATTAAATTATATTTAAAAACGAACCAAATATTCATAAATCACAATCTTAAATTAACACCTTTTAGTTAAATTAAATTGTATCCAAGATATGAAAATCTTTCTTTTATCTTGATATGAAATTCAAATCAAATCTCTATATTTCCTTTCAATTGGTCAATCGAAAATAAGCAACAACAAAAACAAAACAAACAAATGCTTAATATTTTGCTACAATTAAAAAAAAATAAACAAACAACCCAATCCGTAATAATCAAATTTATACATTCTCAGTTTC
This sequence comes from Maratus speciosus, assembly GCA_963932465.1. Taxonomy (NCBI): domain Eukaryota; kingdom Metazoa; phylum Arthropoda; class Arachnida; order Araneae; family Salticidae; genus Maratus; species Maratus speciosus. Next base: position 122,167,059 of record OZ010795.1, on the reverse strand, counting down.
ACTGAACAACTCAACTTTTATTTCAATCTGAATGAGTCATTTCCAAGAATTCCAGAATAATACGTAACAAAAAAAAAAAATAAATAAAAACACTTCCTCTACATACTTTTAAATAGCACCCCTTTATCTTAATCCCAAAGATAAAAGAATAAATAAAAACATTTGAAATAAATCTGTTTTTTTTTTTTTTCCCAAACGATAATTTACTTAGGTAACACTTTTCAGTTATTCTAGTGCAAAGTTTATTCTTAGAGAATAAATAGCTTCATAGACAGACGTGTTAGAACTTTTAAAATGACAATTTTAACTCATTTTTATGTTTCTTTTTCTTTTCTTTTAGTTTTTTTTTTAACACAATAACTAGAGAATATTTATTTAAATAACAGAATTTAAACTTTCATGCTAAACATAGTTATTTTTAAACACCATTCTATCTGAACATTCGATCAATTTAACAATCATGATACATAATTCTGCATTCATATTATGAAATATACCATAAAAATATAATTCTTAAGTCTTACAAACAGCGCAACATCAATAATTATTCATTTTTCAAACATAATTACTGAATAAGATACTATATTTATTCTATTAATTGAATAAACATTAACCCGTTGTTTCAAAGCCTAATATAAAACATTTACACTTTAAATAACAATTTAAATAACATACATTTGAAATATGCTCTCGATGGAATAAAAAAAATATATATACCTTTGTGATAGCCAGGCCAGCCATTGAATTTTCTTTGATGTCGATTAAATACGATGTACGCAACTTTCTTTGCTGTCAATCAAATACTATCGAAACAAATTTATTGCTGTTCACAACACCATTCCACGAAACCATTTAATCTGGCAGTAACACTGCTTTTGATTTTTATAAGCTGAAAATCATCATTCTAGTCGTCTGCGCCATTGTCATGACCGGTTCGGTATTCCAAGATATTGATGAAGAAAGAATACAAGCTCTAATCAAAGCAGAGAGGTCTAAGCAGCGATATGATTAACTTAGTTTAATATTTACATTAGACGACACAGTTACAACACACGCACACATAATATAACATAATAATAATCTTCGAATTACATATTTCACAAGAGAGTCTTCCAACACAACCCTTCAAGAAAGTACCTCGTCTCTCTCTCCTCACTGTTGCCATTCTCAGTTTCCTAAAAAGTCTTTGGACCATGGAGTATAGGCGACTTTCACAGTCAATATTAATAAAATAATTTTTCTTATAAGTAACATTTTGATATATTTATTGCTGAATAAATCATAAACATATCTAGTACTAATATTATACGAGCTATATAAATTCTCGGAATATAAAAGGATATGCAATATACTTTGCATTGTATTTATTTATCGTTATCAAAATGAATGTTTTTTATATATTCTACTTTCTTTTCGAATTTATACTGTGAAATGTAACATAAACATTTATTAAGGAGGGTAATCTCAAACAATGTCATTGTAAAATCGTATATGATGAATGAAGTAATGAAATGTTAATAATGTGATACTATAATAAGTTAAAATGTAGAAGTAATATCGGGATATTTTATCTCCGAATACATCATAAATATAACTACTACTAATATTATATGTGGGGAAAGAATTCTCAGAATATAAAATTTTATGCATATTTTTTAAATTGTATTTATTTGTAGTAATTAGAATGAATGGCTTTAATATTTGTTACTTTCTTGTAAATTTCTCATTTATACTATGAAAAGCCACATAAAAATTTATCAAGGAGGGATACATTAAACAATGTCATTGCAAAATCCCATATAATGAATTAATAAAGGATTTTTTTTATTTTTCAAACTATAATAAGTTTGAATGTAAAGCTATGGCATCGGTGAGATATTAAATATGTGAAATATATTTTTTCATATAATGCATTGGATTGCATTACAGAGTTTTGTACAAAGAAAGTATTATTTATTTTCCAATTTAAAAAATCTAATTTAGTAAACCATCATATAATAACATTTACAAATGCAATGGAAGTTTAAAGTTTCATTGGTAATACACACGCACACACACAGAGATTGTTTGCAAAAATGCTTGTGAGGACTGTATATGCTTAATTTTATGAAATTTATTCTTTTCTACAAAATAAAATACATCTTTTAATATTTTTTATATCAATCATAAGGCAAAAAATTACAGTATTTTACTTTTTCATAATTTAATTTCATTTGTTTAAGACGACAGCTATAAAAAATATGAGTAAAATCTAGCAGTTTGGATAAATAAAGCTGGAGTTTAAAACATTAAAATTTATTGTAATATATTTTATAATTATGGTTGTCACAAAATCAGAGTCTTTAAAGACTAAACATAGGTATTATTTTCCGGTACATTTTGACAGCTGAGTATTGCTTGTCTTTAGTGGCATAACACATATCTTTTCTACCGAATTTATATCTGGGATCTGAGATTGGCAATAATGATTGGAAGTAAGGCCTTCTTTGCTGAACTCAACAGCTCATTTTCAAGATGATAAAACATAGAGTGGGGCTTTATAATGCTGAAAATATGATATTCGGCTCTAATAAAACATGCTTTCTGCAATAAATTTTGATAATGCTTGGTAGCCTTCAACGTTTCTCAAGCAATGTTACTCAATCCTAATCCTTTGTAACTTGCTAAAAGGCATGTGGGTTTGTAGCAAGAATTAGGAGGGGATATTTTTCTCAGACACAAAGTACAATTTTGTTTAATTGAATGGTTTGTGATATTACTGAAAGATTATAAACAAGCTGTTATTTAATCGGCCGTATGGTAAAATGCTTGTGTTTGTTTTGTTAGGTTCTGTATACAGGGTGTCCCAGAACTTCGTGTACAAACATGGATTGGAGGTCGAGAAAATTATTAGAATCCATAATTACATAGGAAAGCATGGGAAGAAACGTCGTTCTCACGTGATAAAGAGACACAAATACCCTATAAGTCCAAAACTCAGAAAGTAGTGTAACACGCTTTATTATACATAAAAGAGTGCGGTATATGACTCACAAGCGTCACAGGAGCTGTTTGTAATTGTGCCCATTGGCATGAATGCATGCATGGCACCTATACGACATGGATTGGTGAACATTTTTGAAGATTGCAGTTGTTGCTTTTATGGTAACTGTAGCAATGCAGATTCGTGCCTCTAGGTCCATTAAAGAATTTAAAAGCGTGGCGTGCACAATGCTCTTCATGGCACGCCGAGAAAAAATAATCAAGAGGAGATAAATCAGGTGATGTTGGGGGAGCACGCGACAGGACACCCATTCCCATTCCAATTGTTTGCAAATGATCAATTACGCCTCTTGGGTAATGAGATGGCGTCCCATCATGTTGAGAGTACATTCCGCGTCGAACATATTCAGGGACATCGTTATGCAATTCTAGAAGAACCTCTTTAATAAAAACGAGATACTTACTAGCATATATGCGAGCGTCCATTCGAGGAAGTAAGATGTATGTCTCCGCTAAAGAGGACGCCACGATACCTGTCCACAAAATAACAGTGAAACGTTGTTGTGCGGCTGGTAGTAGAATTCTGTGTGTGTTGCGTGTGTGATTCATATACACCGCACACAGTGAATGTCAAGCAACCTTGAGATCCCGCATACAGCGTGACCTATGGATTTCCACCCACTTTTTCCTATGTAACTGTGGTTCCTAACGATGTTCTCTACCTATCCTCCAAGTTTGTACATGTCTCGAAGTTCGTTGACACCCTATAGAACGTGATAACACCGATACAATTTTTAAATAATGAAGTACATTCTGAATTTATCAATAGAGGAGAAGGTGTAAGAAAGGACACATGTGTAAATATAGGCACCCTTCTTGATCTGGTCATTGGAGTTGATGAAGTCTGGTGTCCAGGATTGTACATGATGCCACTTGTTGATATAAGATAATAGAGAGCAGTTGGAACCATTTTTTTTTCAAGTAGTGTGGTTGCAGCGTAAGTTATTGTGCGAATCGGTGTTTATTCGGGACTGTAAACTTTTGACAGATATCTGAAATCGCTTTTTTTCATCTCCTTATAGTTAGTTTAAAATAATTTTAAAAGGATATTGGGAAAGCGAAGATATTAAGCTATTGTTAGAAGCACGCCTTTAGTCATGCATGTCTTTAGGTCAATGTAAAGGTGCCCATCTTTCTTAGTTAAAGTAGGTGTAAATATGGGCTTCTTCTTATTCGAATTATCTTGATATGAAAGCACATTTAACTCTAGCTATGATAATTGATGAGGCTGCTGAAACACCGAATGTTCCCCGGGAACTTTAAATGTAGTTCCTTTGGTCGACATATCTCCTGTCCTCTACATGAAGAAGAGAACCACCACTCGTGGACGCAAAGCGGCTAGGTTCAGCGTCATGAATGGATCCTCATGCAAGGATCAGTTGACCAAATCACTTTATAAAAGTGCTATCAAGAAGACATTCTTGAGTTTTCCCGGAGTAAGAAACATGCCAGGGGGCAGGGGTGGGAAGAACAAAGGCCTTAAAAAATCTACGCACGAAATGGTACGATTTATCCTCGGACTCATCACTGACACTCCCGTTGTGGACACTGATGAAGATATGAACCTGAATATCAAAGATGGGACTAAACCAGTCTCGAGTGATGCAACTTACTTATTTTTTGATGTAAAGTTCTGTGAAGACACTCACAGAGAAGTGTGGGTTAAATGTGCTATGTGCCAAATCTAGGGACACTTAGATTGTGCCGAGCTGAAAGAGCCAGTTAGGTTTTCGATTTCTGAAAATAATTCTATCTGTAATAAATGAATTATCTAGCATTTTGTATTGATTTATCCTGTTTTAAAACATTTTAAACTAATTTTTGTAGCCTTTTTTCGAGACGGCCCATATTTGCACTCCATATTTCTAGTACTTTTTTCAAAGCTTTTTGTAAATATTCGTTTTTGAATTGAAATAATTGATATTACTCATTGTTTTGCAGCCTCTAATTTAGTAAACTTGTTATAGTTGGTGATGAAGGTCAAAAACCTAAAAATTTTTAAAGTCCCTTTAAGTCAAAAACAAAAGAATGTGCCCATATATACACCTTTTCCTCTATATATTTGCTAAAACTGCACTATAAGAAATTCGTCTAATTACGTTAAGCGAGCATAATATGCCATCAGGATAATAACACAATCCATGTATAATTGTCATCAAAAACATAATTTAAACCAAATGAGGTCTCAATGCTGGGCGTACCACCACAGACAGCTGAAGTAAGCCTCATAGGTAACATATTGTAATATTAATAAGAGGATTAAGCACAATAGGCACAGTAAATGTCAAGGAAGACGAAGAAGTTCAGTAAAATCCTGTTAAAATATGTCCAAAGATGCCCTCAAAAGACGTGTTCACTCTCCGAAATCTAGTACGATAAAATTGAATTAAATTATTCAAAATATTTCCATTACTATCTATATTTTAAATGAATTCTACAGTCGCACATTTCGAATGCAGCAGTCGTACAGTGCGGGTGCTACACTCGCACAATTTTTCCATCCTTCTTTTTATTTGCAAAAGTCATTAGATATAAATAAAAGGAAACTTTTGCCGAATATTTCACGTAAAAAAAATATATATATAAGTATATTTCATTTTGTACAAATCTAATGAACTATATCAAATTACGCAGCATAAGAAGTGGACACACTTCAAGGACACAATGTTGTACTCTCTTTCATCGAATAAAACAAATAATTTTCATGCGTTAAAATTGAAAGTATTCTTTCGAAATATAACTAAAATTCTGATTTCAGAAATAATCAACTTGAGAAATAATATTTCTGAAAAACTGTAAATTTGTTCGTGTTCACAGAATATGTAATCATCATGGGGACATGATAACTAAAAACGTCTTTATCAAATAATTTTAATATTCATTTGAAGGATCTGAAAAAGTTTTGGTGAAAAAAAAATCTTTGTAGACCTGTGTCATAGTTCGTTAATTACTTATATGTAAAGACAAAAAATTATTTGCAATGGGATATTTTGTTGAATTAAAAAAAAGGTGTTTTCGTAATTTTAATGACTAATTTGTACAAATGCCTCTTGTTATAAATGCTATGAAAAAATTCAAAGAAATACTGAACTATTTACTTTTTTCCTACTTACAGTATCATACCTTTAACTTTTTCGATTAGTCTTTACTTAAAAGTAACAGTTTAATTTATGAGATATAATTAAGGATTTTTTTTTATTATTTCACATTAGTATTGCATAAATAATTTAATTTGCTTTTATAACGAACTAGAGAACGCTTTTGAAGATGTATCAGTCTGAAGAGACCAGTCTTTACTTAAAAGTAACAATTAAATTCATTAGCTATAATTAATGATATATTATTTTACATTTGTATTGCATAACTCTTTTAATTTGCTTTTATAACGAACGGGAGAAAGCTTTTGAAGAGCTATAACTTTAATATAATTATTTTGCAAATAAATGGTTAAATGATATTTATAATTCGTATGCATAACACTGTTGAATAACATTCCTTTTTGTATCTCACACTTGGAAAGTCTAACTAGTAAATTTTTCAAATGTATTCTATAGGTTGTATACGAATAACGTTTTACTTTATTATTCCAATTAAATTAAAATAAGATAACACCAACAAAAAATGTTCACTGTAATAAGATAAAATTGCGAACAAATTAATTAATATACGATTGTTTGTTTTTCTTTGAAAATAAAGCTTAAATCTCCGTTTTGGCAAGCCGTATACGTAATAAAATATAATTTTATATCTCAATAATTAATTTAACCGTATTATCATATTTAAACAGTGCTAATGTTTTTTTTTCTTTTTTTTTTGTCTTAGAAAATCATTTTTTTAAACTGTAGAATCTCATTGATGAGATTCTAGATTTTTTTAATTAATTCATTTAGTGTCAAGACATGTATATGAGTTTCAAAATATCATTCATATATTTATTTACATTCAATAAATGAATAAAAATGAAAAACATTAGATAACTGATAAGAATGCATTGTAGATGTTCTATTTTCAAGATCTAATGGAAGAACAATTTTTAAGTTGAATGAAATTTTTTAATATTTTTTTAAAATCTAATACATGATTTAAAACATATTATTGATATCATTAAGAAATGTCTGAATACTTTTCCAATTTTAACGAAAAAGTTTTCGTTGTTCATAATTTCACACATGAAAGGGTAAAAAGAGGAAAATGGAAATGTTCTTGTATAATATTGTATCTGCTAAAAGAAAAAAAAATGTATAATTTCATTAAATTAAACAAGTCATGCTTTATTTAAATATCATTATCATAGTAACTTAAATAACAATATATTGAATATTTCTTTTATGGAAGTTTATTAAAAAATACATTAATGATATATTTTGTAATGTTGCAGTATAGCCACTATTTCCGTATTATTTTATAAGATTACCTTTTTTCTACTGCTTTGTTACTGCTGACAGCGAAATTTAGGGAATTTGATTTGACAAAGAAAGCTATAATAATAGGTGGATTATTTTAAAAATATAAAATTACTTAAATGAAGATTTCAGTACAATTCTTTTGCAAAAAATGTAAGTTAAAAAGTTTAATTATGAACATAAAGTAATATTTCATTTCTTCACAACGCAGGTTTAAACTATAATAATAATAAGATACAATTATGCAAAAGACATACAGTATATTTTGGTTATTATTTATTTTTAGCTAAACAATATAAATTCTCTGGAAGAAACAATTCTAATGCACTGTAAATATTTACTTTTACATTAAAATAAATAAACTAATTATTTTCATTTTAATCTTCGTTTAACAGAGTTTTTAAAAAGATATACAATCAAGATTAATGCATTATTTTGTCTTAGTCTGCATTTCTATTAATCTTAATTAACAAATCCATCTATAACACTTAAAAGTTGAACACAAATTCTTCTAATTGAGATGAATAATTTTATTGAATTAATTTATCTTACTTACGTTATCAATGGGGAATAAAATTGCTTGAATAATTACACGGTTAAGAAAAAAATAGTGTAATGTTATCTTTCGCATTTCAAAAGCGGTTATACATAAAATTTTGGAATATTGATTTCACATAAAAGTATTGCTTAACAGTACAGTTTAAATTTCTGAACAAAAATCAAATGTAAATAAACTTGAAATAATCAATTTAACCCTACGCTTTAAAGCATATAAAGCTTTTATTTTAAAAAGCATGACGACGTGCAAAATTAGGTTTATATGTTATTAACGGGTAGTGGGCGAAACGATAAACTCAAAATTTTCCTGCCTATTCATATGCAGCAATATATGTGGTAGTAAGTTCCTAACATACTATCAACAACTCGCTTCAATTAAATGTAAGTAGTTGTGAGCCAAACTGCTATTTTCAAGTGTATTCTGTTAGATTTTGTATATTGCACTAAGAGGGATTTCTTATTTCTTGTATCTTATTTCAATTCCTTAATAAAATATTTTCTAAACAAATAATTTCATTCGAAATGAAGACTATATTGATTAATGTAGATCACTTAACTATAGTGCTGATTGAGCTAGAAGAAGAGGGCGGCACAGAAATGAATGGTTATGACCGTAAAACTTCATTTTGTGTTGATAACAGAATAAGTATGATTAATAGGGTGGATCGCTGTTATATGGTGAGAAGAAAAATAGTGTTAATTAAAACAAACCTTTGTGGAAAAGATGTTATATTTTAAGGAGATTAATCAAAAAATAATTAAAAAATTAAAAAAATTAATAAGGCTTCAAGGGGATTGAATTTTCGAAAAAAAATGCGATTCCAGCTTTTTCTGTCTCCAGATTTATCCTTCCACCCCTTCATATGTCGGAAGCACTAAGTCATAGAATCTTCCACACGTCATACGAAACGTCCACGTGGGTCTCGAACATACTGGACAAACGTGTTCACATCAGTCTGGCACTCAGTCTAAAGCTAGCTGCTAGCAGAATCGGACTCTGATCTCGCAAAGTGAAATAAATTTCGATTTCATTGCGTAAGATTTGTTTGTTTGTGTATTGTGTTGCTTAGAGTACTTTGAATATTACTGCACCATAGCGATTTTAAGAAAAGACATGGTTTGCCCTATATTTTGATCTGGCAGTGATAAGAAAACGAAAATTCTTCCTACCTACGAAAACCTAATAAAGTTCGTTTATTGGCATTCAAAAGAAAATCGAAACAAGGAAACAGTGTCTATATCTACACATTCCTCCTGTGTGAAGAAGTTGTTAATAAGTTAGAAGAGACCTGGAAACGATCTTCAATACCAGTAATTGAGACATTTAACCCTTTTGAGAAACAATTCAACAGTACCACGACAAATATAGCCTTCTTCTTAAATATTGCAAAGCAAGAAAAGAGATTGAAAGCTACGTCAATCAGATAGACGCTTTCCGAAATAACACAATGTCTCTATTTGATATGTTGAAAAAAAATGGAAATCGGGTCACTGGATTCGAAAATTAATTTACAAATATCTAAACCCGAGGAACGAAAATTGAAGCAAGAGCGATAGGTGGAAAGGAACAGCACACCGCCTGATTTTTATTCCAGTTCAATAGATTTGAATAAGAATACAAATAATGGGTGTAAATTGAAGAAGCGATGTGTGAGCATATTGACTTTGCTGCATCATCAGATATCACCGAAAAAGGGACTTACAATGCTGACGACGTCCCTTCCCTGTGACACTTGTATTGACGAAATTTCCAGTAATAGATAAAACGTTGGACCGTTTTGGTATTTCCGACCGAGCTGGCATTGCCATCGTGTCAGCTGCTCTTCATGTTATGGGCATTATCTCACAAAGCGACGTATCAGTAATTTTTGACAGAATTTCGACGTGAGAGAACAGAGGCAAGAAACACTCTATCGTCTAAGCCATTTGTAAAAGATTATGACCGTAACCAGTTTGGTTTATACTTCGGTGGACATAAAGACAGGGCTATATCACTAGAAGACAACAGAAGAATAATCAAAATAGAAGAGCTTGTATGCTTGGTAAAAGAACCTAGTTACGAGTACATCGGCCGCCTATCTATTTTTTCCGAAAAACAGTGAGTCATTGGAAAACACATCGTAATATTTTTTCAAGTTTTGACAATAACATAGTTATAACAATGTGGCTTGCGATCGGTTTAGACGAAACATCTGTTAACACAGATGTCAAAAGAGTTGTTGTTCGAAATATGGAGCTGATCCTGAAGCATCCACTACACTGGATTGAGTGTCAGTTACACGCAAATGAGCTTCGTCTACTTCATTTTTTTCGCGCACGTGGATAGAACCACGACCGGTCACAGAAAGTTCACTGGTGAAATTGGAAAATTGTTGGCTGATTGTGAGAAGCTACCTTTAGTTTAATTCAAGTCAATAAAATGCTCACTTTGTGAAGTTAATAAGAAAGAAAGAAGTACTGATCGAATTAACTTAATGAAAGTGGAAGATATTCCTTCTACGTTATGATCACGTGGTCAAGGTAAAAACTTCTAGCGTAAAGAAGGGAAGGCTCCGTACTCGTAATGTAAATCCCCGCCAGCCAGTGGAACAGTTCATGAGGAAAGCAGTAGTAGCCTCCCTTCTTATCAGCTAGAAATTCTTTTGGTAAATTATCAGTACCAGGTGACGTTGTTCAACCTCGTACCCAGATTTGGAATATAGTCCAATGACAGTATTCCTGTGACGTAACATAAGGTAGAATGGCGAATTTTATAGCCTCGAACCGAAAGGAAGAATATGCTCCATTTCTTTATGGATTATTAGCGAGAATGAAATGCTAAACTATTTATATTATTTAAGTGCAAACAAACATTTCTGTAATCATCTGCACGCAATAAGTACGATAGACAATATTTCTGTGACGTCACAGAAGGTAAAATGGCGTTTTTTATAGTCTGGAACCGAGAAGGTCCATTTGTGAGGCCATAAACTGCGGACATTGCAGCGAATTTCCGTCGAAAACAACTCTCGCGTTATTTGTCGAGTGCTCTGAAGGATGTCATAGACCTAGTTATTAGAAGAAATATGTTTTTGGCAATCCTAAAAAATACCTAATATCGATATTAGCTGACGGTAGAACTCACTTAAGTCTATTGTATCTTCAAACAATTCTTAAAGTGCGGGAATTCAAACAGTGTATTGCAATCCCAACGGTTAAAATTATTTTAAGTTAGGTCTTTTTTTTTTCGAAATTTCAACCCTTTGCGGCAGTATTAACTTTTGAACTTAAATTTTTTAATTATTTTTTCTCTTAAACTCTATACGATAGAACATATCTTCTGTATAGGAAGTTTCGAAACTTCCTATCGAAAAAAACCCTAAAAAAATCGATTTCCCTAAAAAAAATCGATCCATACTGATGATCATCAGTTTACATGTTTTATGCGCAAATCTTGGGTTCACGGTGATTTATCTGTTCGTGATATAGATTTAGCCAAGTATAAACACTGGCGATGTGCTTTCGCTTTCGAATTTTCAATTCACAAGTTTTTTTTACTAAATTCTGAATGTGCGTGATATGTAATAAAATGTGTTGCAAAAATATATATGTATCTTGATAAATATTGTTATTAAATAAATGTTCTTTCATATTCGCCTTCATACACACTTTGTGATGCAAGATGACACGTATCTATATTATAAAGGACAAACATATCTGTGCGTAACACATACGTCATTTTGCGAATGGCAACAATTTGAAATTTGAAATAAAATTTTGGTTTTGCAATTTTCTCTTCTGCAAATTTTTTAACTTCTTAACATCGCACATTTTAAATTTTTACACCATCGAATAAGAAAAAAATACTCTTTTAAATGCAATATGTTTGAAAGCCGTATCTCAATTTAATTTTAAGATATAAATGTTTTTGCAGTTTTTATTACTTTTTTTGTAATTGTGGCAATTGAAATACTCCATTTTTGTTAAAAGTAAAGGGAAAAAATGGAAAATAGTAGATTGCTGTATCTTTTTGTTGCCATTTCCTGATAAAAACTGAAAAGAAAATTGAAATTAAAATACGTGCTATGTCAGGAATAGCGTCTGTTATAAAACTCGATGAGTTTTAGCTTTATTTTCTTTTTAATTATCAATTAAATGGTTTTTAGTTTCTTGCAAACTAACTTTACAAGCAATACAACACTTTCTCTTTACAAAAATGTATTTTAAAGAACATTTGTGTGACTTATTTTCTCCGCATTTACTTAATTCATATCAAAAATCTGAAAGACTGCAAATTTATTAATCCGTGTGTAATTACGTTTTCCGAATTTTGAAAAAAATATAAATGTATGGCTTCTGATGAAACATGGAGCTATTATAAACAAAAAAATGAAGTCATATAAATCATCAGGTACCCGAGATTGTTTTGCTGAGCTTCTTAAATGACATCATTGCTTTCGGCTGGGTTTGTGTATCATTCCGCGATAATAATGTCATTTCTATACCTTTCTATAGATGTTGTTTAAGACCGGATTGTAAAAGTGGCATGCTTTAGCGGATGCAATTGACGTCATTTTATAAAAAAGCGTGTATTTTAAATCTTAAAATTGAAATATGTTTTGTAGAAGTGCGTCATTTTCGCCCCAGCTGCTTTGAAATTCTTCACAAGTGAAAATGTTTTATCTTTGAAAATAATGTAATCGAAATCACATACTGATAAGTACAATGTTTTACAAACATTTAGAGTAACTGTATGGAAGAGCAGTAACATACAGTATGCATGCTCTCTGTCCGAAAAATAGCGAATCATATTACAGAACTTGATGATTCTTGGATGAATTCGCTTCGCCGAGTTAGACAAGCAATCAAAGGAGATCTTGGCAATAATTCGATGTTTAAAATAATATCAGGTCCCCCAAGTTTTTGTCCAAAATTCTCTCTACTAATAAAATTTTATTGTTATTCTTTAAGACATGTTATTGTAATTTTGTCAAAATAGCATAATTTGTTTAATTTAATTTTTCATAATTTTATATAATCTATATATTTAAAACACAAGAATGTTCTTTAGTCATCTGCCCTGAGCTTTCTGCTGAACCAAATTTATTAATGAATTTTTTAACGGAAAGCTGTTTATTTGTAGATGTGTCCGCACAAGCTGTTATTTTAATATCAAAGTATTATATTTTAATTTCAAAAGTAGTCTATGGAACTTCTTCAAAATGATGGTAATAAGACAGCTTTTATTATTGCAGAGAAAAGAGAAGTAATGAGGTTTATTTATCTTTATTCATGTGATTATCTGATAGAAATTCAAAAGTGTTGTTAAAAATTGTTGTATAGGGTTTAATGGTTCAAAATCCCATTAGGGACATATTATTTTGAACGGAAAATTACGTACCGCTTTTGAAAACGCGCACTGTCCTCATAAAGTTTCCATATTTTTTCCCCTTCTGTATGTGTATTAAGTTTCAGACACTATGTGAAATGTTTAAGTAAGTGAAAATGACGTCATATGTAAAAGAAAACGATGGTTTTCTTGATAAAACTAAACTTTTAACACAAATGCGCCAAAAAACATAAATTACGCCAATTTTTACTCTCCTGTACTGAGATTAGAATCTTAAGTTATGAGTGCGACTGTTCACATGCAAAGATTTTGCTGACAACCGTGACTTCACGTTTTAAGTTCAAATGATTTTAAAATGATCGTATTAAAATACCAATTTTTTAAAAAGGGTGATTGCGGGTATGAGATGTTAATTTTAAATTTATCTCTATCGGGTGGAGACCAATTAAGAAAGATTAATCCATTTGAACTTAAACAACATAAAGAGTTCATCATTTTCTTACGACTAATATTCCGTAAACAAAAATAAAAATTCCTCTATGATTACATAAATAAAATAATAGAAATAAAACACAAATTTAACAGACATGTAACTGAACTACGAGCTTAAAGTTCTGAAATTATCCGAAAATTAAAGGATGCCGTAAGCAGCAAAATCTTGGGTTAATAACTCTTTGCCTGCGGCTAATACGAAAAAATGCTTTTGATAAATTTCAAAAGTTTATTTGATTGTGTAATTCACATTTTTTCATATGAAACATGCTTTTTTAAATTTTTAGTGGACAATCTAAAAAATATATTGCATGTAAAAAAAATATTACTTTTCAATTAAAAAAATTGGCTTTCACCTATATTCTGTAGTCCGCGAATACCGGGTACGATCCCCTATTTATATTAAATTTTAAAATCTGAAAAAAATCGCTAGTAAGGTTGTGTAGAAATCTAGCTTCTGATATCCCAAAAAATGTAATTGGCTTTGGTTTACTCACTGATGCACATTGAAACTAATTTAATTTTCCCATAATTCATTTTTTTTAATCTCACGCGCAGCCGGAGGAGCGGTAGTTATGCCTATTACAAGGCATCAAAGATGGGATGTATTTAAAACAAATCTAGCTACCTTAAATATATATTATAATAAAGTTTCAGATTTGTGATTAAAATAAAAGTACTTTTTAAGATTACAATTAAAACAAAGTATCATTGCAACAATATATGAATCTATATTATAATAAGTATTACTTTTGAAGCGAAATAGCTCTCTTTTCCGAATGGTCTAACTGCAACAAGGGGCTTTTCTCACCGGGACAGTAATTATGACATTAAAAACGGCATTTGGTGTTGATAACAGAATAAGTATAAACATTCGTTCATATTTTCTATGTGAAACTCTTGGTCAAACCTGATTTGTTTGTTTCAAATGTAGTTTTGTGCACAGAGACTTGGGATGTGGTGTTGTTGAATTTTTAGTTCTCAAGCTGATACATTCAGTTAATAAATCTTAAGCAACAAATTCTGAATGTACGTGAGATGTAATAAAATGTGTTGAATAAAGTTGTATACGTATCTTGATAAAAAGTTTATTTAAAAAAAATGTTGTTACATATTCGTCTTCTGGCTCTGTTTGTGATACAAGGTGACAGATACCACTTTTGTTGCGTAGTCGTAATCTTTCCCCAATGGGCTAAGTGCATCTAAAGCCTGCTGTCACCGTGACCGTAATTGTCTCAATCAGACCGTAAACAAAACACAAAAGACAAGAGCGTGATAAGTAGAATGTGTCTAGTGACCTCCAGACGATAGGAATAAATAAAAGAGTCAGAACTGTTTTAATTGAAAATTTTACAGAAAACAGTTTTAAATTAAAAATTTCATGTAAATGTTTTAAATGCGAAATTACGTTTAGTCTCCTTTTGTAAATAGTTTTCGTTTCTTAGCGTTTGTGTTTACAAAGGTTTTATATGCAATATTGCGTAATATATTTTTGTTGATAGTATAAGGCCATTTTTATGTGTCTTAATCACACTACACTTGGATTCATTATAAGCGGATACGCTAGCACTCTCACATTTTTCAGAGCTTTTATTGCATACTGCGAGACAATCTGAACATTCATTCTTATTCAGTTAAAAAAAAAAATTCTCATCTTCCGAACCTTGGTAAGATTCATCATCCGTATCATTGTCTGTTAAAGAATCTCGCTTTCTAGCATTTGACTTCTTTTTTATCTAATTCCTTTTTTAGAAAGACTTGAGATACCTGAAAATTCCCACTTGTTAGCAACACACAGTTTTAGTTTGGCTTTTATAGGCCTTAATAATTACTTGTATGTGAATATTAAAATGAGAAAAAAATTGGTGAAAGTTGCGTCATATTTAAAACGATACATTTAAAATGTATTATTTAAAATATTTTTTGTAGCGTCTTTATAAATTGCTTACTTAGCCATTTTATACAGGCTAATTTTCAATTGTTGGGTGGATATTGTTTAATGAATCACACAAACAGCCATTAGATGTCTCGGCAGCAATTGATTCGGAGTTAAAATCCCAACGCCAAAATGACAATCTAGATAGCAAAGAAATAGATCACCATTTTCACAGTTTTTTCATCTATATTTAAAGATTTGTTATACAAAAAGTCATTATATCATTTACAATAAGTATAACTTAAATACATTAAGCAAAAAGTTTTTAATACAAAACTGATTATAATATCAAACAAAAATAAAATGGAACTCTTTCCGCCTGAAACTGATCCTTAAAATACTTGAATATCCTGTACTTAACGAAAATAAAATTTTGTAGATTCTTTCGACAAAATATATTTTTTTAATGTGTCATTTCAATAATAAAAATAAAATAAAATTATAAAAACTTAAAATAAAAATTAAAATATGGCTTTACTTATTACTGTATACCCTTTAACACTATACACCACACTAAAAAAAGGCAAAATGTTTTTTTTTTATATTTAAAAATATAATATAATCTCTGACACAAATATATAATAAAATACTCTGTGTTATCTCAATTTCGATTTTTTTTTGGTTTTATGCTTAGAAAATTTCAGAAACTAATATATTTTCCAGAGTTATCGAAACACTTATATAGACAACGTTTCTTCTGCTGCCACAGATTTTCGGATACGTTTCCGAGTAGTTTTATAGTGCATTAATTCTTTTTCTCAAATTTCAATATAGGTTTTTAGGTTGTTATCAAATCTCAAGTAAACATTTTTATGTTCCTGAAACGTATTTTACAGGCAAACATGATAAATGAAAAGCATTAACATTAGTATTAAAATTAATCACCGGAATATAGAATTTTAAGATTCTCACAATTATGAAGTAAATATTTTTATATGTTTAACTGAATTTCCACATACAACATTAACTAGATAACACCGATTTTAAAGTTAATGTCGAAGCAATTATTTTTTAAACTAAAAAACTGCATTGATCACTTGTTGTTGCCTTTCAGTAATACCAAGACATTCTGTTTTTCCTACCTAGAAAGATGTAGGGAATCATCTGCCCACAGTCCTTTACATAGAAAGCTGAAGCGGTACTTTTTAAGTATGGGAGTCTTGGCAAAAAAGAAAAAAATTCGGAACGTATTCCTGTTTCATACTGTTCCTGTTTGTATTTTTTTTATATTTATAAAATTTATTTAATTTAAACAAGTAATTTATATATATTTATACAGTGTGTCCACGTATAACCCGACCGATCTTTATTTTCGCAACCGTTGGTTCTAGATGCATACATCCAATTACAAAAATGGTTTAAATAAAGTAAAGGATTATTTTTAAAGCGATTTGGGTCAAGAAAAACATTTATTAAAAAATTACGAAATTTAGATTTTTATACGGTCCTCCAGTCCTATAAGTGATATTTACTAAAAATTTACTGTGACACTAAGAAGTAAGACAGAAAAGTCCCATTCACCTAACATTAAAATTGACCGAGTTATGAAACTTTGAAATGCACGACTTATACAACTTTTTTGCATATCAAAACAGATGATTTCGACCATGCTTTTAGGGGTCGCGTATAAAGTACTTAAATTTATTTCTAGGTATCTGCGCTTTGAATGAAATCGTACAAATATTACAATTAACTTTTATTAGTTAAGTTTCAGATTAGTTAAAATAATTGTGTTTTAACATATGTTTTATTTTGTAAGTATTTGAGGCTATGATTTATGATGTTATTTTCATAAGGTTTTATTTAACTTGCAATGATCGTCTTTCCAGTTTAAAATTTGTACTTGAACTTTAACTTATTTTCAAATGTCCGATTGAAGTTAAATATTATATACTGACTTAAATCCGATGACTATGCAATATTGTTATGATTTTCGACTCTTACCATCTTATACATACTTACATTAGAGGATAACACAAAAAAAATTCGAATAGATTACCGTGAAGAAGTTTAAGAAAGAGTTTTAGATTAGATAACATAAACCTGCGATGGTTGTGTTTTTAACTTTTATAATTACATTTTATGTATTTTTTAACGCTGAATCAAGAAATTACCTTCACTTTTAACCATCATGTCAATATTTTTCGCAAATCGAAAATTTCAAGGTTAAAAAATAGCGAAAAATCTGATACTATAAAACAGATGTAAGACTTTTTTATTCAGTTTAATTTTATTTATTTCAATAATTTGTTAGATTGTTTGGCTTATACTGGGTTTTTTACAGCTAAACAGCTCGGGGGGTCCGATAAGTTTGAGAGGAGAGGAGGAATCAATTTTAACTTTTAGCTTTTGGCTTTGAAATTTGCGATTTGAGAAATTTCCATACGTGATGGTTTAAATTGAAGGTCATTTTCGGATTCAGTTCTAAAAAATACATAAGAATCAATTTTTAAAAGCTAAAAAACATGTCACAACCCAAAATTTGAAAAACAGTGTAATCAAACAGCATTTTAAAATATGTATCATTTTGTAAAGAATTAAGGCTGTTGTTTTTCATCCTTTTATTTAACAAAAAGTCCGTTTATTTTTATCCTCTTATAATGTTCAGTAAAAATTGTACATATTGCCGTAATATGTCAGAATGATTAAAGAGTTCAAATTTATATTGCAATGCTAATTTTACTCTCAACCATTTCTTTAATATATCTGACGAAATTATATTTCTACTAAATTTGTGAATGACCTCTAATATGCAGCAAAAAATATAATCTAACTTTAAACAGCTATTACTCGGTCAATTTTAATCGTAGAATAACGGGACTTTTTTTGCCTTAATCGCCAGTGTAACAGGAAAATTTTACTAAATATAACCTATAGGACGGGCGACCCTATAAAAATTTAGATTCTGTAATTCTTCACTAAATTGTTTTTTCGCTTCAAACTTTTTTTTATCTTAAGCCTGCACCTAATTTTGACCATTTATGTTACTGGAAGTATGCATCTAGGACCAACGGTTGCGAAAATAAAGGTCAATCAGGTTATACGTGCACACACTGTATAGTAACAGATGTAAATTGAATATAAAAATCATTACCATTATATATAATATATAAATACACATATAATCAACTATAAAATTTCATCGTGTTTATTTTCATAACTGTTTATATCATTTGGGCATAAGACGTACTATTTGAAACATGGAGTGCTTCACCATCTAAAAAAACCCACCAAGGCACCTACACTGGAGGAGTACCGTATAATCAGTCTGGCTGAGATCTGTTTAAACTTATTATCATTTTGATATGAATATCTTTCTTCATTAAAAATGTTTTAAGTATATTATATTTTGTTTAAATATGTCATGTAAATGATGCATATTAAAAATGTAAAGCTTTATGGTTTTTTTTTTTTTTAGTGTATAGAAAGCATAATTGTTTAAAGATAACTAACTAAACTAAACTAAAATTTATTATTATTATTCTATTACTTTAAAATTTGAACTCTTATTTACATAATATTACACTTATTAAGCTTGTTGTTATATCGTTCTTGTATCAGTATGATTAATACTTGTTTTAGTTTCCTTTAAAAAATTCTTTATATAAAAAAAAAAAAAAAAACCATTTGCCATAACATGAAAGGACATTTTTCGTATATAACGATTTCATGTTCTTTATTTATAAATGGATACTACTAAATCATTGAAATATACTCTTTTTTTATGTATTTTATATCTGTAAAGAACACTACTATCGTAAATTTAGCAGTTTGTACCCTTTTTTCCTTGATTTTTTTCATAGATATACCACATTGATCGTACATACAGCGACAGAATAAAACATACAGTTTAAAAGTAAAGCCAATATCATAATAATATAGAACACTGCCATTGATATTAAAATGTGAGACATTTATATTTTTGGAATCCGACTTACACATACTAGAGATATATCTTCTTTTCTGGGTTGTTTCTTCGAACAGGGAATGGTTGTTTCGAGAACCTTTTAGCTTGAAATGGAAATATATGTTGTTGTAGTGTAGATATTTAATGGACTTAAATATTTTCAAATATATGGTTCAGGATGCTGTGCTCTTAGTCTGTAATTATATATTTTTTACTAGGGGGCTCTGTCCCCTGCAAGCTACGCTCGCCAACTCCCGTTCACACACCGCAGAATCTAAAAACACGCTAATCTGATCGGTTTTAGAAATATTACAGAAGATTGAATTATGCTGAAAAAAGCTGTGCAGATCTTCCTGTAAACGGGTTTTCATTCAATTTCCTTTGATTTCAAAAATTTAAGGCCGAATCACTTGCTGTTAAGACATCCAATGGTTGTTTTCGTGTTTGATTAAAGAGGATCAGTTAAACATTTGAAAAGAAGCTAAAATAAAATGAATTAAGTGTACAGAGTCTTTGTCTCCCGGTATTTTAAAACAAATTCTATAACAATAGCCTAAGTCATGTGACTTAGGTTCAACAGTTCCGGGCGAACCAATTCGCTTTTTATATTCCTGGTGCCATTTTTTTACTTTAATGTTAGCCAGGTACAGGTGATAAGTCGCCAAATATTATTCTATCACCATCATTTCATCTATATTATAATAGTCCAAGTCATGTAACTGCCATAAATAAATACACTCTGATCCCTTCGCTTTTCATATGAAAGTTTGGCTCAGATATCATATATGGCCCCATATTGGCGCGATTTTTTCCCCACGATAATTTGGGGAAAACATCAAAAGCATAAACAACAACATCCGGCTTACCAAACCAAGCAAAATAACGATAATATGGCGCCAGTTAAGTACCCGTTGCGTATATGACATTGGCGTCAGAAAAATTTGCACCAATATGGGTCCGTGTAAGACATCTGTGCCGAAAGTTTTCCCTTTAGATTAAAAAATCAAATTTCTTTTTCGAATAAAACTACATAAAAGTTTCAATGGTCGCAAAGAATTCTTGGTACTGTTACGCTAGCCGGGTATATCGCAAATAGCTATTTTTCAACTCACAAGTTAGCATTTTTTTTTTCCGAGTGGTAAATTAAAACATTGCTTTGAAGTTGAAATTAAATGCCATCGTTTGATACATCATTTAATATTTGGCCAGATGTCATATACGCATCGGGTTTGGCGTGATTTTTTAACGATTATTTGGCGAAAACCTCGTTTTCGAATACCAGTTACATATATATTTTTGGTACTACTTAGTTATCCCGTCGATGAAAAATCTATCACCAAACTATAAGATTAAATGCCAATAAAGGTTGATCATAAATGTCACATTCACTTGACTTTAAGAAAATTACACGTCATTACGTCATCAAGTGATTTTTATTTCGACGTTTTATTTGTATATTTATTAATGTTATACTACTTTCTTTGTTCTTTCGTTATTTAAAATAAAAATTATGTCAATTTGTATAATTTGGCAAGTGGTTTGGCGATTTATATAATTTGGCAAAATGGGTCGACGGAATAACTAAGTAGTACCGTATTTTTTAATTATTTTCTATTATTTTTAAAGGAAAATAATAATAAAAAAATTAACTATAGAACAAAACAATCTATGTAATTTAAAAAAAGAAAATAAAGTAAATAAACATTTATTATTAAATAAACAACAATAGCCGGGTTACCATGTCAACCAAAATAATGCCATTTTGGCGCTAATTAGGTACCCCGGTGCGTATATGACATCTGTGTCTAATATTTTTCTTTTCATTTCGTTTAAAAAAAAATAAAGAAATGAAAGCCATTTATTTTAAATGTTTCAGTTTGTATTAAATAAAATGATAATGAAATACAAATTGAATTATGAAAAAAAGTAACGTGATACACTTCTTAGCATACATTTAAGGGAGGCCAAACCTCTCGCCAAATTAGCTTAAAATAGTAACCTTTCTAAAGTCTGAAAAAAAAAATCTGTTATGATTAAAATTTGAGTTGCCATCATTAGAGAAAAGTATATAAAATTAGAAAAAAAAAATAATATTTCGAAAACTAATTCGAATTTTAAAATTCTAATACCGGTTTTGAGATCTGCAGATCAATACGGATTTTTGGTGTTAATTTCATCGCAAAATATTCCGTATTTTAGGAGAAATCGCCGTGAAACACAATTAGTTGTTTAATCAGTCGTTTCATAGAATCGTTACATAAATTCGTTTCATAATATCAGTTTCATTAGGTTTATATATATATAGGGTTGATAAACACAAATATTGTGTCCTCACTAAACCAGGGAGTAACACTTTGGATGTTATGGAAAATCAAAATCGTTAACACCTTCTAATGAACTGGTGTTGTTTATATTATGTATAATTTGTCTGCAAGATGGGTTGTTATGTTGCGTTGATTGTGATATATCGCAAGAACTATTGCCAAGAATTTCATAAAACTGCATTTTAAACCTGCATTTTAATCTCGACACAGATTTATGACGACTAGTTTTAATGTCTGTCACCCATCAACTATGCAGTACTTTTCACGAATTTTGAGATATTTCCTCACCGTTTATTGTATGTAATTACACCCTATTTCACGTATCAACCAGTAAGGTTCTTTAAAAAATAAAATGTTATTTCAGTTACTATTTGATCAGTCAACAAGTGGTACTAATACTAAATTTGTTGTTACAACAACTAATACTAAATTTGTGAAAATTGAATAATCCAGCCCACAACTATGCATGCAATTATGCGTGCATTTTGCTCATATAATCATTTCTATTGTTATAACTGTTGCTGAAACATTATTTTTGACACACTTGAAAACACATTGTTGACAGAATTGCTAGCGCTTGAAGATAAACGTATTCTGAATCCGGTTGTAATTTTTTTAAAAATCTGATTACCGATTCCCAAATGTCATGAAACCAATAAACTTTTCGGAATGAAAATTAGTTTTGTACCTAGTAGATACATCACTTTAAAGGGAGGAGAAATCCACAATAATTTATATTCGCATTTTACATTTAATAATTTAATTACATGTGTATGTATATTCAGTTTTGTACTTGTATGCCCAACTGGGTGTAACGCAGTGTAGTCACTAATCAGTGCATAAGTTGATTTAAAATGTATAAAATATGACAATAATTGGAAACATGTAGGGGAGCTAGGGGATGTATGGGACAAGGGATGGATGGGGCATTCTCAATATTTCAGGCAATAAACATTTATTTTAAATTGCTTCCTAACCCCATATACCTCTACCACAGTGTGCTTCAGAACTAAAAGTAGGACCACATTGCTGTTTTCATTTTCCTTCAAAGTTGTATTTTCTGAAATCTCTGCTTAAAAGTAAGTTTTTCTTTACATTTGAAGATGTGAAATATCTTATACACTATAAAAAATTAAGCTATGTTGTAGTTATTTATTTTAAGGTTCAATATCAATAATTAAAATGAATGAATAGTAACCATTGTGACAAAATAATTTTTGAGGTAAAATGGCTGAGAAGGGATATTATGCATCATGGGGATGATTGGGACATTTCAAATGGGATGAATGGGACATTCTCACTCCTCCCCAGAGATGTTGAAAATTTTATTTATTAATTAAATAGTATTATATAGGATGATAAATCAATAATTTACGTCAATTAATAGTATTAAATGGTACTATATGAGTTGTTATTGTTTAAAATTTCTGACTGTTACTTATTGTATTGTAATAATTATTAATGGATTATCAAAAAATTGGTACTAAAACTTAATCAAAATAGATAAAATTGATAAAAATAGTATATGTGTATTGATCAAATGGGGGAAATTATATTGAATTTTGAAATGTTGCACAAATAAATCCGCACCCCTAACATATTGGGCCAATCGGAAAGTCGTGTCGTGTTGGGCAATTTACCAACATTTGTTTCGTCTTGTATGTCAAAATTGTCATCATCACCAGATGTAATTTCTTTGCTAGAATAATTTTCTGAAAATCCACTTCACACTTAAAAAAAATTCTTATTCGAAAGATCACCGTTACGACGCAGTCACTATAAATGTGCGAAACCGGAATACCATTAAAATACTTTTTCCTTTCTGTACCACGCAGTTTACATCGGGTAATAAAATATGCGTTTTAATTAATTTCTAAGGTATAACAGGTACAAAAACCTTCTACAAAATTATTACAATAGCTTGAAATCAGATAAAAGCTCACACATATATCTTTCAGGTGCATGGCAAATGTGTGATCACGCCCCCTCCCATTTCCCCGCTTTTTTTAAAAAGCTATTGCGATACATCTCCTTACATTATTCTTATGTTATTAAAAAATATAGATTTGATAGGCCTATTGAATTAAATTATAAAGCCATTATTTTGTTCTGGTAAGCGATGTCCAAGCGCGGAAATTCTAGGTATACTGACCTAAAGGTAAAATTTTTCTTTGGATTTCGACTAAATTCGTTTTAAAGCATTATACTGAATATTTAGGAAAAGTAAAAAAGTTTTAAAGTTTTATTTTGAAAAACAACTGTGACACGAGCAAAAATAACGTCTTGGGTCACAGATGAGCCGCCTTGATAATTCTAGTGTTAAACTCTATTCTGTATATTATTAATGCCCTAGCTGTACTCGGCCACGCGTTGCTGTGGTTCAGTCTGGCTAAATGGAAAAAAAAGAAAAGAGAAAGTGCACGTTTCTAATATGTTTAATTTCACAATACTTGTGGGTATAGAATATTTTTTGTTGTTACATTGTCTGTGCAGATATAGAAATTGTCTGATTTGCCGATTCTAGAACACGAAACATATAATTGCCCGTGTGAGAAGAAATTCATGTCTAGATCTAAACCGCAGAATTTTAAAACTTGTTCTAAGCTTTGTTGATGGAGATTACAAACAACAATGAAATAGGTAATTCCAATCTCTTAAATTGAAATTGCGCATCCATTGGAATGAAAGGAATGCGAGGAATGAGGACATCTTCACCTTTGAAAGGTTCTGTCAAGATTGTTGCATCTACGAAGTTGCTCATTATTTTTTTACTGCAAACCGCGTGCCGTTGCAAATATTTGGCTTGTGAATATTTCGCACCATCATAATTGGCGAACCGATTGTCGAACGTCTTATCTGATTGGGAAACGTCTTATCAGAATAAACCGGTATACCAAATCTGATGCAAATCGGATGATTCTGCATGAAAAAAATCATTTATCTAAATCAAGGGGGGATTAGCCCCCGTTCCTCCCTTTATACCTAATCAATGAATTCCCCCCAAAATCAAGGAAGTGCCTTATCAGATAGAACCTATTTACAAAATCTGAAGCATATCGAATAATTCTACATGAAAAAACAAGTTATTTAAATTAAGGGGACGATTTAGACCCCGTTGCCCTTTTTATGCTCAACCAATGAACTCCCAAAACTAATCAGGGAAGAACCTTATCAGAATGAACGTATTTACAAAATTTGAAGCAAATCAGATAATTCTGCATGAAAAACTCATTTACCTAAATTGAGGGAGGATTAGCCCCCTCGTTCACCTTTTTATGCTTAACCAATGAATTCCCAAAACTAATCAGGGAAGCGCCGTATCAGAATGAAACTATTTACAAAATTTGAAGCAAATCGGATATTTCTATCGAGAGTATATATCCGCGTTACATACATACGTACATACAGAACCTGCAGGCACATTAGCTCTTAGGCTTTAATAGCCTGTGAGCTAAAAAGAAAAAAAACACGAACTAAAAAAACAAAGAAAAAACAAATATCATAAAAAATTACTGAGGAAATATTTCAGTAATGTGTTCCTCCGGAGGGTATAGTGAGGGGAGATGCATGATATGAAAGAGTGGTCAAAGGGCTTTCTAGTGCTATACCACTGAATGGTGTCGAAAAATATTAAAAAAGTACCCGGGGTATGAAATTGAGGGGGGGGGGGATGCTAGGTTCATACTAGTAATATAATACGTATAATATATATCATAATAATAATATAAAAACAAGCGCGCATTCAAATGCAACGCAATTGGCGAATTTCAAAGAAATCTGTGAAGAGTTTTCGGAGGTTTGATATTTCGTTCAAACGAACATTTACATTTTTTTTATAGAAATGCGCCCCCACGTGGGGGAAAGTGGGATGAGGGGGATAGTAGGTGCATAATATGAAACAATAGTTAAAGGTATAAAAAAAACTCCTCTGGTTTTCCCCTGAAGACGACTGTTATAATGCAGTTGAAAGCGCTTGGGATTTTAACATCTTTGACGGTTTTCATGAACACCTTTTATGTATTTTTAGCACCTTTTTAAGTAAAATTTTATCAGAATTGTAACATCGTATTTTTTATATGTTTTTCAAGGTGAATGTGACGTTCAACAATTATAGTTTGAACTATATTTTATATTAGTAGTTAAAGGGTTTTCTAATGATATGCACATAACGTGTGTCTGAAAAAATTTTAAATGCACTCTCTGGTGGTGGCGAGGAAAGTGGAGGAGGGAGGAGGGAGGAGCGAGGTCCGTGATAGGTATATAAAAACACGCGCGTATTCGAATGGAATGCAATCCGTGAATTCAAAAGCAATCGGTGAAGAACTTTCGGAGGCTTAAGATTTTGTACAAACGACCATTTATATTTTTATTTATATACAAATGTGCCCCCACGTGAAGTGAGGGGGAGCGGTGAGGTGCATAATATGAAACAGTAGTCCAAGGGCTTTCTAATGATATATCTCATGATGGGTTTTAGAAAAAAATCAAAAAGCGCCCTCTGTGGGGGGTGATGGAAATGAGGGGTGGGGGAGCGAGGTTCATAATAAGTATGTAACAACACTTCCGTATTCGAATGCAACTTAACCCGTGAATTTCAAAGCAATAAGTGGAGAACTTTCGGAAATTAGCGATTTTGAACAAACGAACATTTACATTTTTATTTATATAGATGTATTATGGTCTGAAAAATTCAGAATACGGTAGTCAGAAAGAAGTCACCATTCATGTAACAATTTTTTATAACGATCGAATGACTGGACAGTTTACGGAAAATTTTTTAAATTGTGCGATATAGGAATCACATAAAATTGCCAATCTAGACAGGAGTTAAAATAAACAAGATAGTCACAATTAGTTTTCTCTTTAAAATTATAAGAGCTGTGCGATATATGATGTGATGAATTTTGACAATGGATGTTCATTTGTTTAGATTTTAAATCTTACGTAATTGTTGGAAGCTCTAATGATGTAAATTAAGTTTAAAATCTGACTTTCATGATTGAATGTAAAATTTGTTAAATAATTGTAGCGGGTGGTTAGTCATAAATTTACTCGCTTTTGAAGTGAATGTGATATGATCCCTTTCGCTCAGGGAAAGCGGATGATAGCGACGCGTTATGGCAAGCTATCTTATATAATCACATTGTCTAATTATTAACTCTTTATGACCCGATGTAGTTGTGAAAAAGCTAGTAATTCCGGTTGAAAGTAAAACATGTGCTGCAACCACTAACTGATGATAAAGAATGATACTTTTCTCTTTCTCTAAACCAGAAGGATTGCTTGATTCGGGTTTTTATTACATATGTCTGCTACATACGGCTCAGAAGAAAAAATGTAAATGAATATCTAACCCGCTCAATAGTGCGGACTGGGTTTTAAAGTGTGTATGATATCCATAACACGTTAAAAGAATAATTATTTCGATACGTGGCAGTTTTCAAATCACTCAATATATAATTGAACTTCAAAGGTTTTACATTTAACATATTCAACAATATTTTGAGAAAAAAGAATAATTTTTACTTTTTAAATTTCCTTTAGAGTTAAGGCATTGGTTAGGAGTAAGTTGTCGTAAATGTCATAAAATATTTTATTTATGTTTAGCTGTGGATATTTTACTCTTTATTTCCATATAAAATTCAATACATTCATAGATCAACTGACTTCAAAATATGAGCAATTACACATTATATCACTGCTATTTTCATACGAAATTTTCCCATTAACCCAACAGTAGTCGCGTGTAGGCATCCTAACCAGTATCCCACTTAAAAATACAATGGGGAACTACCATGTGACTCTATATGCCAATTGGACTTTATATTTTTCTCCGCCAACATAGTGAAGTAACAAGACATCTCGGTTTTTCCTCCAGGTACATTTTATAAGCAAAGTTAAAATTGGTTGAAAAGTCTCCTCAACGATCACTAATGTCAGTTCATTTTTACTTTTTTCAAATTATTCCAAATCTCATGAATAAAATATATAATTTAAATAAACTGCAAATTTATAGCTTCATTAAAATGTAATATTCGAATATCAAGTGAAGAATGCTTCTTATTGTACATTTTCTGCATGCAGGGGGAGGGGGGGGGGGGTTAGCAAAAAACCGAGCACGACTAATAACGTTCTCAAGAAAGATGTGACTGTTCTCAGGTTAACTATTGTGATGCCTACAAATTCGAGACACTACTTTCTATACCATTTAACGTGATTTGGAAAAGCTGAAAAACATTCTTTTCGAAAAAGCATCCCAGATATGATAGACAGCGAAGATCTATCGTGCGTGACAAATAAGATCCGTTTGGCATAGGAAAGTTTTCACACAGAACAGAAGCATTTAAATAATAATGGAAAATTAGTAAAAACTATTGTTGGCAATAAGTAAAACTATAATTCAGTTGCTGAACTAAACATTAGTAATTACATTATTTTACAAAAGAAATAGCCAATTCATAACCAATAATAATAAAACAAAATTCTGAAAACCTTTACAGATATGTTTAAATGTGTGCCATAGTGTATTTCTATAAATGGCTTATTGTAGAATAACTATTAATATTGTAGAATTTTATACATAAATCATTCTTCTACGTCCCACACCATTAGAAAGCTATATAAATTAGCTAAATATTTATCACTAAGTAGTTAATCATGATTTCATGTTGCTGATTGCTGGTTCTTATATATATACATATACATAATGTTTTTGGTAAAAATAAAATTTATAATAATATTATTATTATTATTTCACCTGTTTAGAATTTTATTTAAAGAATCTACAAAAAATAGAATAAAAAACAATTGCATTAATTTCAATTTTAAATTGAAAAAAAAATTAAATTTTTCGAAAAAAGGAAATATAATAATTTAACAAAGTCAAATGTCTCATATGAATTGAAAAAGAAATATTTTATTAACTAAAACTAAGTAAAGACTTCGTTGATTTTTTTCTGAGAATAATCGATAAAACAAAACATCCAGCATTCTTTTTAATTAACATATTTAGTCATTCCTCTAGGTAATAATCATGCTGAGAAATTAATTTTCCTTTTCTCTAGTCTCATTAAGCTTCTAACATTCTCATTTAAGCATTCTGCTAAATTAAATTAATCGCGGTTAATTAAGGCTCAATCTTTCCTTAAAACATTCAAAAAATTTCACACTGTAAGATGCAAAACCAAAGTTTATTCACCCCGTAAAATACTAACTCATTTTATTTATTTTAAATTTCAACGTAAGATATGCTATAATTGATTTTGTTGGATTCCAATTTCCAATGCAAAACTGCGACGGAGTATCTTATTGTTGCATCGGTCCTTTACATGCTTTATTTCAAAGGTATTTGTATGTACTACAAATTTAGAAGAATTAATTTTACTTAAGTACAATATAAAATATTGATTCCTTACAAAGATATTATTTGAAAACTAAAAATAAATATATATTGTATGTCGACCGAAATTTTTGAAGCGTAAAGTTAAAAAAGGAAGATTTCTTTTAAAGATTAAATGCACAAAATATCTGTCTGTATCAGTTGTGATTCACATAGTTCTAATCTCACTTGTGTTTATATATATATACTAGGGGCTTCTGCCCCTGCAAGCTACGCTCGCCATCTCCCGGTCAGGCACCACAGAAGCTAAAAGCATGCTAATCTGATCGGTTTTAAAAAGATTAGAGAATATTGAATTATACTGAAAAAATCTGTTGCGATCTCCCTGTAAACGGGTTTCCATTCAATTCCTTTTGATTGAAAAAATTTAAGGCAGAATCAGTTGCTGTTTAGACATCCAGTGGTTGTTTTCGTGTTTGGTTAAAGAAGATCAGTTAAACATTTGAAAAGAACATAAGTAAGTAAACAGAGACTAAGTAAACCGAGCCATTGCCTACCGGTATTTTTAACAGCGTTATAAAACGATTGAAATAATACAACTTACTATAATTACTAAAAGTTACTGCTTTAACATCTTCAAGGGCGGTGGTTCATTTTTTGACCACTTAATTTTAATATTTAAATGCCACATTGGCACCAGAATATTAAGGTGAAAATTTTCCTTTTATTAAGTAACTGAACAAAAGCATTTTTGTATTTCGAAATTTGTTTGTAATTTCTGGTGCCATTCACTGATTTCAAGATTTTACGAATAGAAGTACCTTGCCCCTGAAAGTGTTAAACGCGTATTAATGTATTTATTATTTTAAAGTTTAATTTCTCTTTTAATATTCACATGTACCTAAAGTTTTCAAGACTTAATTTTCAATATTTTTCTGCTTTTAACACGCACTCGTTTAATAGTAATTCTGAAGTTTTCTTTTCTGTTTATAATAGTCACGTGTAAAAAAATTTTAAGTCTTTAGGAAATATCATTCTTTGCGCTGTTTTTAGAATTGAAAACAATCTCTATAATAATAGCGTGAGTCATGTGACTATCATCAACAGTTCCGGGCGGATCCCTTCGCTTCTTATGTTCCAGGCGGCCATTTTGGCACTTTAATGTTAGCCAGCCACAGGTTTGATAAGTCGCCAAATATTATTCTATCGCCGTATCTACCACTATCTACCACTGTATATATTATATGTCTATATCTACCACTTATATTATTATAGCCCAAGTCATGTAACTGCCATAAATAATTATGGGCTGATTGATAACTTCACTTTTCATAAGAAAGGTTTCCATTTTCATTAAAGAATCAAAATTATTTTTTCGAATAAAACTACATAAAAGTTGCATGATCACATAAAAGAACCATGATCGCAAAGAATTCCTGGTAGTTTTATGTTACCCGGGTACAAATCTTGCCAATAGCTTTTTTTAATTTGCCAGTTAGCATTCTTTTATTTTTCTAGTGGTAAATTAAAACGGTGCTACTTGATTATCCCATCGACCAAAAATCTGTTGCTAAATTATAAGATTAAATGCCAATAATGGTTCATAGTAAATGTCACATTCACTTGACTTTAAGGAAGTTACACGTGTTTACGCCATCAATTGATTTTTATTTCGACGTTTTATTTGTATTTTTATTAATATTATACTAATTTATTTGTTCTTTCATTATTTAAAATAAAAAATTATGTCAATTTGTATAATTTGGCGATTTATATAATTTGGCGAAATTGGTCGACGGGAGAAGTAGTACCATTAAAATATTGTTTTGCAGTTGAAATTAAATGTCATGATTTGTTGCATTGTCATATAGGCACCGGGTTTGGCGAAATTATTTTTAAGACAATTTGGTGAAAACCTCGTTTTCGAATACCAGTTACATATATGTTTTAAAATTATTTTCTATTATTTTTAAAATGAAATAACAATGAATAAAAAAAGTTTAATTAGTAACTATAGAACAAAACAATTTAGAACATTTTTTTGTAAATAAAAAGGAAATAAATTCAAATAAACATTTATTAATAAATATAAGCAATAATAGCCGGGTTACCATGTCAGACAAACTAACACCATTTTGGCACCAATTAGATACCCCGTTGCGTATATGACATCTGTGCCTAATATTTTTCTTTTCATTTCTTTTAAAAAAGGAAAGAAGTGAAAGCAATTTATTTTAAATGTTTCAGTTTTAAATGAAAGTTTTGTATTAAATAAAATTGTAATGAAATACAAATTGAATTATGAATAAAAGTAATAGGATAAATTTCTTAGTATACATTTAAGAGGGGCCAAACTGGGAGCCAAATTAGTTTAAAATAATAACCTTTTCTAAAATATGAATAAAAAATATCTGTTATGATTAAAATTTGAGTTGCCATCATCAGAGAAAATTATTTAAAATTAGAAAAAATTAATATTTCGAAAACTAATTCGAATTTAAAAATTCTAATACCAGTTTTGAGATCAGTGGATCAATACGGATTTTTGCTGCTAATTTCATCGCAAATTATTCCATATTTTAGGACAATTCGCAGTGAAACATAAAGAGATGTTTAATCAGTCATTTGATAGAATCGTTTCATAAATTCGTTTCATTTGACCCGTTTCATAAATTCGTTTCATTAGGATTTTATATATATAGCGTATATATATATATATATATATATATATATATCTAATAAAAGTGAATGACTATGAAAATTATTATGAAAAGAGGGTGCAAAACAACAATAAAAATCCATGAAAATTTATAACGAAAAAACAACAAACAAACCACTCCCTGCTCTTCAGAAAGTGGAAGGAGTGAAAAAAGCAGGTATCAAAAACAGAAATTGGATCCTCACGGGTTTCGCAAGATATGGCCAACCCACATACTCCAAAAGTATAACAATAGATTTAAACTTTCAAAAACACAACATAAAAAAGCTATTTTATAATTTTAACGAATCAAAACTGCTTTAACCCTAGATCTACCGGGAATTTTATTCAAGTTTTAATAAAACGTTCTACACCAGAATTTTTATTTAAAACTATTTAACTTATTTATTTACCTTATTTTTGTCTGGTTTATATACTTAGTTTATTTTAAAGAAATTTCTGGTTTGAATGAATATTTTGTATGTACCTGTCGGGTCCAATGGACCCGTCTGGTAGACGGAGGGTTAAAAACAAATATAACCAACCAATTCAAATCCAAGAAAACCGATTTAGCTTATAAAACGTAAATAAAAATTAATATTTTTTTTTTTTTTTCAAAAATCCTTTTTTAATATGACTAATTCATTAAGCAATTAGAAGTATTGAACATGTGAGAAGGCCATATCCCCACCTTTACCCATGAAGACCTGAAAAAAACTTGCTACCTTTAAAACAATCACTACGCTCCACTTCTTTCCATCAGCAGGAGTTGCAAGCAAGGCCATAATCCAAGTTAGACCAGCGTCGTGAAGACTTGTCTTTCCATTATCCTCATAATCATTAATTTTCTTTCCAAGTCACCGCAGTTTCTACTTGAAGCACATCAACATGCAGATGTTCTTAAAGACTTTAGTCCACACCCTTCATTTATTCAAGCAGCTGCCTTGGCGTCCATTACGGTGTTTGGCCGCTTAGCTGTTGCCACTTTACAAAACACTTCTTAAGTTGATTTACATAATGAAAAATAAACTGGTATGGAAATAAATTATTATAAAAAAGATTAGCAGTAAATTTAAAAATCTGTGAACTCAAAAATTCTCTATTACTACAAATTCTATAAAATCTATTAATTTGTCCCACAATGATGTTATTAAAAACCTTCTTACTTAAATTTGAATACCAGTGTGGCATCGATTGAGTATTAAAATTAAAAAAATCCCGTTTATCAAAAAGCTTAATTAGTATATTGTTATCATTAATTAAAATGTCTAAATCCAAAAAAATAACATGTAAATTATCAACAGAAGCCTTATTTAATTTTAAACATGGAGGATAGATATCGTTAATCGATACCAAAAGTTTGTCATCGAATATTATTAAATCATCGATATACCTTAAAACTGAATAACTCTTATTACTGTTTAAAACATAATTAAATTCATAATAAAAAAGAAACAGATTTGCAGCAGAACTCGAAAAATTAGTTCCCATACCGATACCACATACCTGGTAGAAAAATGAGCTATTGAAAGTAATGAAATTATTAAGAAAACAGAAATTACATAAACTCAAGAAAAAATCTCTTTTAATTCCAAGCTCCTCCTCAATACAGAACATATTTACAGAATTATTTATTATTTACAGAACATATGTTCTGTATTGAGGAGGAGCTTGGAATTAAAAGAGATTTTTTCTTGAGTTTATGTAATTTCTGTTTTCTTAATAATTTCATTACTTTCAATAGCTCATTTTTCTACCAGGTATGTGGTATCGGTATGGGAACTAATTTTTCGAGTTCTGCTGCAAATCTGTTTCTTTTTTATTATGAATTTAATTATGTTTTAAACAGTAATAAGAGTTATTCAGTTTTAAGGTATATCGATGATTTAATAATATTCGATGACAAACTTTTGGTATCGATTAACGATATCTATCCTCCATGTTTAAAATTAAATAAGGCTTCTGTTGATAATTTACATGTTAATTTTTTGGATTTAGACATTTTAATTAATGATAACAATATACTAATTAAGCTTTTTGATAAACGGGATTTTTTTAATTTTAATACTCAATCGATGCCACACTGGTATTCAAATTTAAGTAAGAAGGTTTTTAATAACATCATTGTGGGACAAATTAATAGATTTTATAGAATTTGTAGTAATAGAGAATTTTTGAGTTCACAGATTTTTAAATTTACTGCTAATCTTTTTTATAATAATTTATTTCCATACCAGTTTATTTTTCATTATGTAAATCAACTTAAGAAGTGTTTTATAAAGTGGCAACAGCTAAGCGGCCAAACACCGTAATGGACGCCAAGGTAGCTGCTTGAATAAATGAAGGGTGTGGACTAAAGTCTTTAAGAACGTCTGCATGTTGATGTGCTTCAAGTAGAAACTGCGGTGACTTGTAAAGAAAATTAATGATTATGAGGATAATGGAAAGACAAGTCTTCACGACGCTGGTCTAACTTGGATTATGGCCTTGCTTGCAACTCCTGCTGATGGAAAGAAGTGGAGCGTAGTGATTGTTTTAAAGGTAGCAAGTTTTTTTCAGGTCTTCATGGGTAAAGGTGGGGATATGGCCTTCTCACATGTTCAATACTTCTAATTGCTTAATGAATTAGTCATATTAAAAAAGGATTTTTGAAAAAAAAAATTATTAATTTTTATTTACGTTTTATAAGCTAAATCGGTTTTCTTGGATTTGAATTGGTTGGTTATATTTGTTTTTAAAGCAGTTTTGATTCGTTAAAATTATAAAATAGCTTTTTTATGTTGTGTTTTTGAAAGTTTAAATCTATTGTTATACTTTTGGAGTATGTGGGTTGGCCATATCTTGCGAAACCCGTGAGGATCCAATTTCTGTTTTTGATACCTGCTTTTTTCACTCCTCCCACTTTCTGAAGAGCAGGGAGTGGTTTGTTTGTTGTTTTTTCGTTATAAATTTTCATGGATTTTTATTGTTGTTTTGCACCCTCTTTTCATAATAATTTTCATAGTCATTCACTTTTATTAGAGATATATTCACTTAGTGCATATAAGAAGCTGCGTTGCGCCTGATGCACTGGGTTATTTGTTTTTTAAAAAAAATTTTGAAAGCATTATATATATATATATATATATATATATATATTAACCTTTTAGGACGGTTGCTTTAAATATCAGCCAGAGTGAGTCCTTTCTTAAATTACGATAATGACCTTAACATCCATCAAGCATTTATTTCCACAATATTATTTTTTAAATGTGCTTACGGCGACGTTATTAGCAATCACTGTAAGGAACAGAAGTGCTATCTATATATTATGGCAGATCTTTGTCTTTGCAGAAGGAGTGACTTTTTGTCCATTTGTACGACACCCGTCTCCTAAAAGCATAATCTTATCTTATAACCGTGATTGACAATACCCTGAATTGTTTGTATGAAGTTTATTATATCTTATTGTTATGTAATAAATATTAGTCGTAATATACAGGGTGTCCGGTCTCAACGGTGTCCAATGGCTAATTCGTAAACCGTTAGTAATAGACATATAGTTCCAATTACAAAAATGTTTTAAATGAGGTAAAGAAGTATTTTTAAAGCATTTTCGGTCAAGAAAAACATTTATTTAAAAATTACGAAATTTAAATTTTTATACGGTCCCCCGGTCTTATAAGTGATATTTAGTAAACTTTTCCTATTCCTCTAACAAGTACGGCAAAAAAAGTCCCATTCATCTAACCCTAAAATTGACCGGGTTATGACATTTTCAATTTTATGACTTAAACCACTTTTCTGTAACTGAAAACAGATGAGTTGGACCAAGCTTTCAGGGGTCGTACGCGAAGTGCTTAAAGTATTATAAAGGGCGTCCTCTCCAAACGATGTTCAATGGCTAATTCCTAAACTGTTAGTCAAAGACATTAGTTCCAATTACAAAAAGGTTTTAAATAATACAAAGAAGCATTTTTAAAGCGATTTAACAGAAGGTGCTTCCCCGTATAAATATTACGGTAGTGTTAATTTTTAGTAATTAACTTTCAGATTGGTTAAAATAATTGAAGAAGTGAGTTTCAAAACTCGCCTTACCGAGAAAATCAAACTTTGGGAAATCGCGTAAAACCTTTAAATGCGCTCATTTGTATTCATTGAAAATTTGGAGATTGTAGTGTTTGGTACAGTTATACCCATAGAATAGATTGATAGAGAAACACGATTTTTTAAATTTCGGATAAGGTCAGTTTCGAAACTGACGCCCTCAATATTTTAATGTATGTTTTGATTTAACAATATTTTTTCCCTAATTTTTAATTAAAAAATAATTTAAAAAAATAACTGATCTAATGAACATTTGCTGAGGGGAGAGACAGTGGAATTTTCAGAAGGGGTAATGTAAAAAAAAATTATTATTATTATTATTTTTATCGTTACGATAAAATGACACTTGGAACAAAATCTTACAAAAAAGAAAAGTTAATTATAAAGAGAGAATGTGGGCGGTTATATGATGTCCGTCCTTTAATGGATAAACATGTGCTCTATTAGAACAAAATATTAAAATATTGTAACAATTTTGTTATGTTTATTTAAATCATTGAAGTAATCTCACAGGTTGAATCATATAATTCAAATAATTGATGTTTATTGTAAAAGAAAATAAAAGTGATACGAGGATCATTTTCAAAAATGGACATATTAATTTCCTTAACATATTCAGAGCAGCCATTCAAAAATTATGCATAAAAAAAAAATAATAAAAATTAAGATGGTACAAACAAATTACTTACAAATTGAGCTTTCTGGTGTCTGTGCTTGGGACGGGAAGGATGGGGGTTGGGAGATGTAACAAAATTTGGAGCGGAGATTTCAGGGGGAATTGATACGGCTGTTTAGTGTTCATTACTACAACAGATATTGCTGCATAAAAAAAAAAAAAAAAAAAAAAAAAAAAAAAAAAAAAAAAATGTAGAATTCAGGATTATAAAATATGTGTGTATGAGAGCCAGTGAGAGAAAAGTTTAAATTGCAATTTCAGGTGGAATTTAGATTATGGATTACTTATTAACTATTGCAGCAATAAAGAAGACGGACCTTTTTTCGCCAAGTTTTACAGCGTGATAATTCGTTGCACATCAGTAGATTTTCGCTTTTTTTTTTTTTTAAGACTTCATCTAAATTAATCGGCCCCTTAAATTTCTACTTCCCCACTTTTGCTTCACCTGCACGCAAAGTTAAAAATCTATAGAGGTTTATATATATTTTTTTACTATTCCACTCTATTTGTCTAATTAAATAATGCATCTTCTAAAACGCCACGCCAATTAAAAATTTTATTTCTTATAGTCTTAATTATAATACTTAATTATTAGAGCATAAAGAGGTAATAATTTTAAAAATTATTAAATTTAAAATCATTAAAAAAAGATTCAAATTTATAATTTATGTAAGCAATTATAGATTTCAATTATAATTTTATTTAAGTATAAATTACTGATTAAATTAAAATATATAGACATACTCTTAAATTAAAACTATAAAAAAGTATATTAAATTTAAAATTATTAAAATTAATAACTTTATTAAAATGTTAGGAAAATTTTCTACTTTGTCTTTGTAGTTAGCCTCTACTTTATAGTTATAGTAAGTTACTAATAATCTCAATCCTCCCTAAAATTTATACCCCCCCCCCCAACTTTTGCTCGGCCAATACATACTGTCTAAAATTATGTATGTATTTTTCCCTATATTTTATTTTATTATGCAAGAAATAACTAACTAATCTACCACATCAACCCCCCTAAAAATTCTACTCTCTCTTCCCCCAACTCACGCGAAAACACCCGTTCGCTATTGTTAATCCCATGGAGGTATTTTTTTTTTTTAAGATAGCTCGGCGCAGAATATCCCCCCCCCCCCTTCTGTTGTACATGATACAGATTACCTTTTTTTTTTTGTTCGAGCGTGGGAGCGATATTTACACATTAAAAGTTCAAATAACGTAAGTTAATATTGAGAATTGATTGATTGGATACAAAAAAAAAAAAAAAAAAAAATCCAAATAGAAAACTAATTTAATATAATTCTATTAATTCTAAGATAGTTTAGTTTTTCTAATCCTCCTGATCCTCATATGAATCCCTTCTTTTTATCGAAACTCTATACTCTGATGGCTTTCGTCAAGCACGATTCCCGCCATGAATTGCCACTTTGATGCTGAAACTCTGCCCAATCAAATTACGAGATACAGCATAAATGGCAAAATGTGGTTGGAAAAAAAATTATATATATATTTTTTTAATGTGTGAGAATGAACAAAAATGTCAAAATATATTTGTAATGTTAATTTACTATCAATGTTTAATGTTAGATTTTATATCTGACGATTATTTTTATTTCTAGTAAATTTGTGACTGACCCCTATTTTGCAGCAAAAAAGATACTCCAACTTTGAACATCTATTACTCGGTCAGTTTTAATCGCAGAGGAATGGGACTTTTTTTGTCTTACTTGTCAGTGAAATAGGATATTTTTACTAAATATCACTTATAGGATCTGGGGACCGTATAAAAATTTAAATTTCGTAATTTAAAAAAAAAAATGTTTTTCTTGACCCAAATCGCTTTAAAAATATTTCTTTACCTCATTTGAAACATTTTTGCAATTGAACTATAAGTCTATGACTAACGGTTTAGGAATTAGCCATTGGACACCGTTGAGACCGGACACCCTGTATATTATTACCTGAAAGTCGTTTTTTTACCTTATCTGTTATTAAAATAGCAAGTATTTATTTATTTCTTTTAATTTAATTTAATTTAATTTATTTTATTTTTGTCATTAAGAAAAATTATCTGCCTAATATATTCTTCATACTAAACGAACAGCAACGGACTATAATACAATTATTTAAATTATAATTTCAAAGAAGATTTTTCATATATATTTACAGGCATTTTCGTTTTAGAGATATTATTATAATATATTTCAGCGTACTTTTTATGCGTCTCCTTATTTTTTTAGCAATCTCTTTTTAAAATAAATTTATTCACATGTACGCAATTGGTAATTGACATTTCATGATTTCA
The DNA here is from genome assembly GCA_963932465.1 of Maratus speciosus. NCBI lineage: Eukaryota > Metazoa > Arthropoda > Arachnida > Araneae > Salticidae > Maratus > Maratus speciosus. The sequence continues at coordinate 122,127,958 of OZ010795.1, read as the reverse complement.
GTAATTTATATGCACTATTACTTTGAAATTTACTAGTGTAGAATAAAATCGAAATTGTGAATAATTGAGTAATAATTTCAAGGAGAAAAAAATAATTTTTTTGCATAAAAAGAAAAAATAAGTACAATCTTCATAATGATTTTCTTTTTGTCAGTAAAAGATATCGTTGCATCTATTTATTTGACATATTATTTTATGAATCTTTAAATGAAAAAAAAATTTTTTTTAATACTGATATATATATTTTTTCTGATATAACTCTCATTAAATAGTAATCTCATTGTTAAGAGGGAAAGCTGAATTATAATCCAATAATGTCGAAATGAAATATCAAATTACAATGTTTGAATTTTAATATTTTTTTTCAGTACAAACATATCAAAATGCCCGAACTTGCTCAAACGTAAACACTACATTCGAATAAATCTTTATAAACTTTTATTTTCCAAGAGAAAAATAATTGAAAATTTCCCTTTTTAAATTTAATGAAAGCGGAAACTTGAGTTACAATTGTAGTTTAATTTTCAAATATTTTGTCAATAGAACAAAATCGCGTTTTTTTTTTGTTTTATTTTACACACATACACACGGAAAACACGCACGCTCATGCGCATTCTCTTTAGGAAGACTAAAAAGAGTAATAAAATAGTGTAATTCTCCAAAAAATACTGCTCTAGGCGGATAACATGTGTTAGCTACGTTTGTTAAAATACAGAATTCGAATAAAGAAAGAGGGTGTTTTATGCAATAGAATATTTATTGTAATGTTAACAAACGAAACTAATACATGTTATCCGCCTAGAGCAGTCTGTTTTGGAGAATTACACTATTTTATTACCTGAAATAAAAGATTTATTTAATTTTTTTCAGATTAGTATGTTATAACAAAACAATGTATTTTCTTATGTTTTACAAAAGGAGTAGTGTTTTTTTTTTTTTTTTTTTTTTTTTTTTTTTGGTCACTGAAAGTTTGTCATTTGACACCTGTCATCATATCATATAGATTAATAGATCGTTGAACAAAATGAGAATCATCGTACCCTTTAACACGTTCACGCCGGCGCGGTGGGTCATACTCGATTGTCTGAGAGTTGTCAAGTCTCCGGCTTTTTGCCTACCACTGTTATTTTAGAGAAAATGTTGTTCCTTTAAATCGCACAATTGTTCTAATAAAATAAAACAACATTTTCTGTATTAAAATACTGGCATCCAAAAAGCCGGAGACTTGGAAGTTTTGAGACAGTCGAGTGTGACCCACCGCGGCGTCGTGCACGTGTTAAAGGTGAAAAACGACTCGTATAAAACCGTTAGTAATCATATAGAAAATTAAGTTTGTAGAATTTTAGCACGGAAATTTTCAGACATATACTTTCAGACAGAAAAAACAACCGTTTGATCCAATAAATTATTCTCCATTTGTATACCTATATATTTGCTCTTTATTTATTAGAAAATTTTTATAATACAAAAATTGCTTCAAATAAATGAGTGATATGAGGACACACATGGGTGTTATGATGATTCACATGTAGAACATATGGATATATGACGTCCTGAGTTTTTACTAATACGTCATTTCTTCTGTTTATAGGTTTTAAAAATTGTTCTAATACATTTTGCGAATACGTTTACAAAACAAATGCTTACGTAGCTCTCTCATTAAGAAATAAATTAATTAAATTAAAAAAATCAAAAACTCCGACTGCGTAAAAAGCGAAGTAATTAATTATTTCCCTTCAATGTGAAACGATTTTTAATATTATTTAACTATTTTTTTTTAATTTACTTGTATTCATGACTTTTAAGTAGTGTTTAATTGTTAGTTCCTATCTATAAACACTGTTTTGATGAGGTCTATAGATGTGTATGATGGTTAGAGTTGCAGTAAAGCTAGAGATCCTACATACACAACTTCCAGATTGTATAATATTTTAACGGGGCTTCTGACTGTAAAATAGTCAATGAAACATCGTCCTCATTTTGAAAGACTTATCCAATGATATGCCACTCAATAGGGTGCGTGAAAAAATGTTTTCGTCTCTACCGCCATTTTGAATTTATAAAAACAAAACCTAGCCTATAACCATCAGACGGTTACGACGAATCGATAGAGACCTCATTCATTAAAATCCTGCAGTTGTGATGTTTCGTGGGTATAAAGAAATCCAAGTACCCAGATACGCCTGAAACACATAACAATTCTTGACAGTCGGATAAAAAAAGGGAGGGAAAACTTAGGATTCGATTATGTAACATCTGTTGCTAATTCATTTTAATAAAACATTATTATGTACGGAATATCAATTTTAAAAAGTCACAAGCGCAGCTTTAATGGTGTGTTGTATTGTGCACAAATCCTTTTTATTAGAAATCCGTAAAAGAAAGAAAATTCTTAGAGTTACAGTGATATGTGAAAAAATATCTTGGTAAAAAAATAATACCTTCTTTGAGCAGGAAAGATGATTATAATGTAACGGTAAATGTGTTCAATGTGCGTGCTCGACAATTATATCAATATGTTTAAGTCATGAACATCTTTATTTATCTGAAATACATCTATTTTTTAGCATGGCTTCTACGCTGCATTCTGCATCATATGTTCCAATGTATTTATCTAAATTTTTAATTGCGTACATTACGCCAACAAAATATCATTCTGATACGAACTGAAAAAAAGCAGATATCAACTTTTTAAAATTCGTCTCGACGCCTGAATTCGTCATCATGACCACTTTTTATGAATATGTCTGCTGTTACTTAGGGGCATGAGGAAACAATACTTTACTTAACAATCCGGCTTTAATAGTGAGATTTACAGTTATAGTTGAACTATAAAACAGTTTTTTTTAATAATGTTTAGATAAAAATGTCGCTTTAGTTTTTGTTCGATTTATGAACGATGTTCCGATACATAACTTACGTTTATTAGCATTTCGTAGTTATTTGATATATGTAGATAGGGACATCTTTGGTGAATTCATAAGGTTTAAGGCTTTTAATATTAATCATTTTTCAAGAAGCGGTCAGAATATTTTCACATTTTCAGTACTTTGAGACCCAAATTTATATCCATAAAATCCCGCAATCAAATGAAGTTTGAAATGTGATCTTTTAAAAGAAAAATACGATGAACGTTTCTATAAATAATCCTTTATAGCCTGCTAAAGCTGACACTTCATTTTTTGGTCTGAATTGTGTCAGAATGAGTAAAAAGAAGGCTTCCAAGAGGAAAAAACAACAAACAGATAAACACTATAAAAATCGAAAGAAAAAAATCTTATTGTGAAAATTACTGTCCATTATACTAAATGTTTCTAACTTCCAATAATGTATGAATTGTAAACCATGGCAAAGGAAATAGAGTCCATTGTACAAACTTGTTTTGTCACCTACTCAGCGTTAAGGAAATTTAACAATATCGAGATACCATAGTACTATATATTAGTAGAAAGTTCAGTTATTTAAATTCATTTTTCTTGCTTTTCTATTTCTTTCTTAATTTTATAATTAGAAACTTTCATTATCGTGATAATATTTGTGTTTTCTTTTCAAAAGAAAATGTTTATGAATGATTGATTTCATCCGGATTTTTCACAACTATCCTTACATTACTAAAGATTACTGAGTTAATGGAACATTGCTGCACTAAACATAACTTAATATTCGTTAAAATGCGTATCGTAAAATACTGTTAAATCACATGTCAAAAGCTAGTGTGACAAACATTTTATTATTAAAAAGTATTTTGTAAATATTATTTCTTTACTGTATATTTTTATTTCTGCTCTTTGACTTATATCATTTAAGTATGTATATGTTATATGCTGCTTTTGAAAGCTTTCAAAAATTCTAAATCTTTGAAAAGTATTTGTATTGTTCTTTCAAAATATATTTTCCGTCAAATATTTCTGACGTAAATCCTTTAAAAATCAAATGCTTTCAAGTTTTATTACTTATGGTTTATTTCTTTTTATGGAATAGTTCTTATGCGCAACAAATATTTTTCTAGAGAAAAGAGGGAATATACTTTTGCATACCTAAAAGAAATTCTTTGCAAACATGTCAATGGAAACGCTACTTTTATTCTTGAAAGTCACATTTTTCTTCAAGATTTTAAATAAAGAAAAATGTTTTTTGTTTATCTTTAAACAAAAACATGCCAAAGGAACACTTCATTATGATGTAAGATTTATATTTTAAGCCCTGAATATATCTAGTACTTTAAACATATTTTTTATCCATAACGGAAATCTTAGAAAATACAGTGTATTTTTCATTATTTAAAATTTAATATATCTCTTATAATCGCATGGGTTAATATTTTTCCTTAAAAGAGAAGAAAAATTCACTCGTCTATATTGCGAATTTGTATTTACTACATTGCACTGTATTTTGTTCTTAATAAAGGGATAAAACACCATAAATCATATTTTAGGAAAACATCTAAAATCCCCATCATATTATCTCCATCATTTTAACCCCATAATAAAAAATAACTTCTGACGTTTATTTAAATTATTCAAAAAATGCCGTATATTTATGATGTAAGATGTGTGAAAACCCCCAGATACATCAGTCGCACGCAAGCATCTTAATTTTTGTCTGGTCAGTCCATGCTTTTAAATGTAATTTTATTTTTAACCTTAGATAAGATGTTGAGAAACAAGAACAAGTTGTTTCAATAATTTCAAATTTTATATGTCAAAATATTAAAAATAATATTATATAGTTTTTTTATTAATATAGTATTTTGGGTAGAAATTCCTTTCTAATTATACTTTCTAAACTAGATATTTTGTACTGTTCAAGATATTTTTTTTTTACTTTTTTTAAAAATGAGCAATATGAAAATAAGGATGCATATGTCTTTAAGTTCGATAAGAATATACATTCATTTTTATAAATGTCCGTCGTGATTGAAAATAAAATACTCATACTACAAAATATTTAAAAGGAATTTTCTATAAATGGATATAATGCATCCATTATATTTTCAAACTATTTCTATGAATTGTCCCTAGTCCGCATCTAAAAGGTTTCATGCATTTTCAAAACGCATCAACCAGACTGAATATATTCGTATTTAAAATGTGCATTCGTTTTATTTCTATTTTTGGATTACAGAAATTCTATCTTTTTTTAAATTTTAGATTTCAACTACAGAAGCCTAAAATATTTCTAAATCCTTTTTTATATCATGGGCTTTAAGTACTGTAAAGCTGAAATGAATTCGCTCTTTCTCTAGTTTTTTGAATCGCATTCATGTAAGATAAAGTCTCAGGGATCCCAGTATTTTTAAATAATATTTATAATGTATATTTCTAAAGAGCATTACGCAGATATATTTCGTTATTAAAAACATTTTTGATATTAACGAATTTATAAAATTTTCAAAACAATATGTGCAACTTTAACATGTAGTAATTAATATTGTTTAGATATTTAGAAATTAATCTTTTCATTGCTGACGTGAACTAAAGATATATTTAAAAATTATTTACGAAAGTTGCTTTCAGTAACTTTTTCCCGAACTTTCCCGTTATTGAAATTTATTTCAGTATTTTTTAATGATTCGACGCCATCCCTACATTCAGACATTAAAAGTAAGGGCTATCTCTGCTAACCATGGATGAAACATTGCATTTTGATAAAACATTTCTGAAAGTAAAATGTATTTTTTTTTTAATAATTACCCAAACAATCCTTTAAAAAGGAAAAATATAAACATTGTTTGAATACAAGAATTAATTAAAAAACTAAATAAAATTACTTTTTATGCAAAATTTAACTACAACGTCAGACGTGTAAATAAAAAATGGCAAACTTACTTCTGTAAGACAGTGAAGGAGTTGAGAAAAAAAAAAAGTCTAATTATTTCAGTATGAAGACTTTCATATGACAAATTATAGATGGTTCGTTTTACTTTAGAAGGATTTGTCTAATTATGTGTTTTATTGTACCAAAATATTTCATTTGTTCAAATATTAAATGTTGTATTATTTTAATTTTCAAAAAAAAAAAAAAAAAAAAATCACAGATCTTTGTTACTATCATATATTTTATGGGATGTAATCTAAATTAGTATTGAAGGACATCCAATAAGCTAAGAAATAGAATATATTAGTCATCAAAAGACAATAATAAATGATTAACTTTTCATTGTTTTGTTCAAAGTCAACCGTATTTTCATGAAATAAGATGTTTCAAAAATGCAAGATATTCCAGTACACTGAAATGTCTTTACTTTTATGGAATAATGCAAGTCTTTTAAATGTGATTCAATAAGAAAGTCACAAAAATGTTATATATCTATCATTATTCAAAAATAATTAGCATGTTATGTGTTAAACAATTAATTAAAAGATTAACTTTTCATTGTTTTGTTCAAAGTCAACCGTATTTTCACGAAATAAAATGTTTCAAAAATGTAAGATATTCCAGTACACTCAAATGTCTTTATTTTTTTGGAATCAGGAAAGTCTCTTAAATGAAATTCAATAAGAAGTGTCACAGAAATGTTATAATTTCTATTATTATTAAAGAAATTATTATAATTTGAAAATGTACATTTTATGTGTTTAGCTTTCTAGTTTATCCTTTCTTCATATGATAGGCTTAAATATCTATACTATAGTGCCTTGACATTAATATTCACGTTATCTTAATCCATGTTGTTACAATAGTAGGTCTTCTAGCATGAATATTCTTCCTGGCTGAGTGAAGTCTGTCCTGCAGATAGTTTCTTAATGTAACCAATTAAATTGGAATATAAGCTGATAAAAGAAATGAGTTCCCAGTTTCCCCATACTATATGCACAGTGATGGCGGAAATTATACAATAATTCAAATGTCCATACTTTCAAAGGGAAATCGTCTATACATAAAATTGTATACACAGGCAAATACTACTCATGTTTTTAGGTCAGCAAACACTTTTCAAATACTCTACCTTATTTTGTAACAATTGTGCCTATACACATAAAATATCTCAAAAAATAATTCCTAATAAATTTTAATCACAAGCATATTATAATTATCAAGTTATGATTAATTTTTATTAATTAAATACAACTAATTATATAACTTTTAATGTTGAAGCACTTCTTCGAATTCCCATCAAAGAGAACAAACATTTACTAATAGAAAAACTTTAAAAGTAATACTCACCTTCATTTCAAAATGGAAATGGTAACCTATTGCATATTAAATTATATATTTGCAGAGCATTCGCGTGTGTTACATGTTCTTTTATTTAAAGATAGCTTATAGTTATTTCTCATTGAATCCATTTAAAAAGAATTATTATTTTTTATGTTTTTTTTTTTTTTTTATATTTTGAAGAAAAAAAAATAACATAGAAATAAAGGAAACCTCGAAATATACATATATAAATATATTCAATGAATATTTTTGCTAATTTTTATAAAAAGAAAAAATATCATTCGTTATAGTAAGAAATCTTTTTATATTATATAGTTATTTAAAAAAAAAGTAAAATAATATAAGATCATTATTTTTCATATAAATTGTATTATTTTGTTTAAGTGTTTGAGGTTGTTGTTTAATTTTTTTTTTATGTTTTGAAGAAAAAAAAAACTTAACACGGAAATAAAGGCAACCTCGAAATAGTCGAAATATACATTTATAAATATATTTCATGAATATTTTCACTGATATATATATATATATATATATATATATATAGATAGATAGATATATATAATTCATTCGTTATAGTAAGATCGCTTTTTATATTATATGCTTATTTTAAAAAAAGTAAAATAATATAAGATCATTATTTTTCATAAAAATTGGATTATTTTGTTTAAGTGTTTCTCTTAAGCGGGTCTTTAAAATGTCTAAAATATAAAATATAAAATGCCTCATGTTTCTTGATTCCTTTTTTCATACATTTAAGAATATCAATTATATGAAAAATGAATTGATAAAAGATGTTAATAACAAGCACACATGCATATCATCAAGTTATAATTCATTTTTTAATCTTGCCATGTAAGTAGTTCTTATATCACTTTTAATATTAGAGAAATTTTTTAAAACAATATTTATATATATAAAATTTATCATGTTGTATTTTTCTTTATTAAAAAATAGAAAGTTTTGTCTAGATAATTATGCATGGATACTCATTCATTTACTGATAGTTGTCTCAGAAATCTCTGCAAAAATAAAGATTTTACTTGACTGATTATACAGTCAAGGTTTATGAGATGATTACAGTTTACTCAGCGTATATATATATATATATATATATATATATATATATATAATGTTGAAAAGATGGAACATTTATACGCTTTAACGCTTTATACGTTTTAAAAGAAACGACTGAATTTCCTTGCATATTTTTTAATTTAAAAATCAAAATTGAGAAATTTTAATACTCGATCTTGAATATAAGAGAAAATGATAATACTGGAGCAAATGTTATAATACGAATTTTAATAAATCTATTTTATATTTGGCAGCAACAGTTAATTCAATTAAAAATGGAAACTTGAAAAAAGTCACATCTTTGAAAACCGAAATATCAATAAAATATTTTTTTTTGGTATTTTTCGTAAGTTTTGATGTAATGAATGAAAAAAAAAATCTTTACTTAATTTAATTTTATAACGAATAATTAAAACACTTCAATTTCAATTACACAATTTGTAAGTGAGATTAATCATCATTATACGTTTTCCGATTTTTTTAAATTCAATTCTGGCTATTTTTTGATTCAATTAGTTTTTTTGTTATCTTCAATTGTGATTTTCAAATAAACAGATTTATTATTTTAGATTTTGAAACGTAGGACACCATGATGTAAATGCATTTTCTGTAAGGTAGAAGCCACGTCCTTAGTCAATGATGTTTTTTGAATGAAAACGAGAATTCTCGCTTCCCTTTGTGAATGTGTTAAGGGGGCCTTGAACATCTCGTCAACTCTTCCTCACATTGACTGGGTCAAGCCTCCCCACATAGCCTGGGTCAAGCCTTCCCACATAGCCCTTTTCTAAAGAATAGCACATTGTTATGTTAAGCCTAACTTACTGTAGAATCTTTATGCCTCGAATGAAAGCTCGATATTAATGCATTATTTAAAGCCTACTTATTTAAATATATATGATATATTTTATCTGAAAATAGCTTACAAAATATTTCTAAAAAGCACAACCTTTAGGTTGAAAAGCCTCACATTTGATTTTTTCTACATCTATTTCGATTATCTGTATAAAACAGAAACTGTTGTTTGAGCTTTTCAGTAGCTTTGGTTGGCACCAATGGATAAAACTCTGAAATTATTTTAAATATGTACGCTGATTGGTGGGTCAAGCCTCCCGTATGGACAACCGTCCCTAGTCTCCCATATATATATATGTCAGTATTTACTTGCCTGAAAACAACAAATACCTGCAATTGATGGATAAGGAACTTTTTCAAATATAAACTGAGTCATCTAATTTTGAAATCTGATTTTTTGTATCCGAAAAATAGTTTTGATTACCGTTCTATAATATTTATATCTAAGATCATATCTAAATACTTAATAATCTGCTCTATAGCATTAATGTAATAAAACCACCTAAAAATAGGCGTGTATGTAGACATAAAAACCTATTGGGTAATCATTCATTATCGTGTTCACCGTCAATTGACTAAATAGCAAACGTGATTTGGCGCCTTAAAGTATTTTTTGTGATAGCCTTCTAATAGCATTCACATTCAATTTGGAATTGTAATATTACTAACATCGTTCATATTTTACTCAAATGTATGTTTCAGATCAAATTACGAAAGATTAACTAATCTTTTATTTCCCTCAGCGGGACATTATAAGCTGTTATAAGCCCTATATTACTAAAACTCTATACGAAGTGCCATTAATGGCATCGCTAATATAATATTTTAAAAATGATTTTGCAATCCTGTCCCCTGGAACTGACATCCAAACTGTAAAAAAAAAAAAAAAAAATCCGACCAGTTTTCCTGTAGGAATCGGAAAAATAGTTGCCCTTATCGTACCAGAAAATCCCAGCTCGGAATAAAATCCATAAAAAAACGGAAAAGTCCATAAAACGATATTTTACGGATTTTATTCCGAGCTGGGTCGGAATTTTTTCCGATACGATAAGGGCAACTATTTCTTCGATTTCTACAGGAAAACTAGTCGTATTTTTTTACAGTGCACGCCTGTTTAACCCAAGATGACATTGTGAAAATCGCCTATACTCCGGGGTCCAAAGACTCTTTAGGCAACTAAAAATGGCAAAAGACAGAGAGAGAGAGAAAGAGACAGTAATCTTGGATGTTTTCGAGAAATGACGCTGGTAAAGATATGTAATCCTGCAGAGTATTATTATGTGCTAAAATGATGTGTGTGTGTGTTGTTGTAAATGTGTTCGTCAAATGTATATAGATTAAACTTATTTAAACATATCACTGCTTAGATCTCGCTGCTTTAATCAGATCCTCTATTCTTTCCTCATCAATATCACGGAAATCGAATCGGCCATGAGAGATATAAAAATCGTTTCCCGCTTTTTCAAATTGCCACCCTTTTGTTTTCTACACATCTGGAAAACACATCCACTCATACCAGATTTCGCATTCTATCCTTAAATGCATTTTTCGGGCAAATCTCAATGCGCATACGCCAGTCAGAAAGATCTATGGCTTAGAACATTTCTCTCAAAATCTGACCCCCGAATAACCCTACCCCCTTTTTAAAAGGCAATTTTTGGTGAAAACAATTCGGCTTATACGCGAGTATATACGGTAATTAAAATTGTGCACCTAAATCTAGATACTTCATAAACAAGCCAACTTCATTTCCGAGTAGTCGGATGTTTTTTGCGCCACTTATCGCGGAACAGACAGACAGACTAACAGACGGATACAAAGATCTTTTCGTGTCTCCACAGTAAGCCTTCACTGACGTTTCGGAAACTGAGTTCACTTGAAATATGTGTCATCAGAATATGCTAGGAATTGTACTTTAACAAAATAAAATATTTATTTGGTATGTTACTTTAAAAGAAGTAAGGGATCCCCGTTTGTGAAAAAGATCCATTGATCCCTGTTATGAAAAGGGAACGAAGAAACAATAGTAAGCAGTAATTATCATTTGAAAACATCAAAATTCTACCGCAACTGCAGATTAAATAGTAATATTGTTAAATAATTTCTCCATTTTTACATAAAAATGGATTAGAATAAAACAATGATGCGTTTCATAGGACATGACGTTGAAACGAAAAATGATTTAAGAGGACAATTTTAAAGTTTTCATTTAAAATTTGTAAAGGCTTCTCAAACGGCGAATTTCGACATGTTTTGACTCGTTATTAAAAAATAATAATAAAAATAATTTCTAGTAGTACTAATTAATGTTTTGTTTCTAAACAACTATTTATTGATTAGGTATATATTTTCTTACTAACCACTCCGATTCATTCTGTTTCTGAAGAACGAACTTTTTTGTTATAATATATACTCAGTGTTATGTATGTTGTATTTTATGGCTGCAGCATTTAGTCTCGAGAACTTAATGGCTACATTTGCTACAGCTATATACATCTCTTTACTTTCCCACCTTTTCCTATCTCTTATTAGCTGGTATTTTTAAGGCATGTTGCACCTGAAGTACGTCTGGAATAAAATTCAAAAATGAATTAAGGACGGAGAATAAATTAAAAATGGAACTGAACTTTTAATAAAAAATCATGCGTGATAAGATGACGAACTGAGAATTTTTCGTCATCTTTCCCCGTTGATGATTTGTCACCTTTCCCCATCACGTCATTTTTAACCATTTACGTTGCGGATTAATTCTATTTGTAACATGATAAAATGACGGACTGACACCAGAATTTACAAAGGAATTTATTAGAAAATAGGAACTTGCTTATTTACACGTACATTATAAAAGGAAAACTTTAATTAAGTATTCTTGGTGCCAGTATAATTAAAATTAGGTGTCCTTTTTTAAACACACCTTCGGCGAAAATGTTAACAGATCAATGTTTAGCAACAATCAAGACAAACAAACCGATTATCTACGAATTTGTACGTCTTGAGTTCTACTTTTAAAATATTTTAGTTTGCTGCTGGGAGGATTTAGCCTCATCAAGTAAGCCACTTAACCCTTTAATGTCCAACCCATACTTAGAATAGTGGGACACAGGCTTAAATGTGCAGTGGGGGATTTAAATGTAATAAAAGATTCGAGTGGATTAAATAGTACCTGATACTTAATCATTCCCGAGTGTATTATTAAATACTCAACCTGTTGCTCACAGTCAGTAATAATAAATAATAAGAATAATAACATGTGATAGTAAATGATGCTGACTAGTTCCTGAGATAATTAATAACCCAACTATCCCAATATAAGGTGTGAAGCAGAGCCTCGACCAACCCCGAGAGAAACTAGCTTCTAGACCGCACAAAACAACCCATGCATTACCCTTCCAAAAGAATTGCTGTACATATAATAGTTTATAATTACATAACATTCCTATTCCTTAACTTATGATTTATCTGAAATATAAACATAATAACTACTTGGAATAAAAGAGAGACTCATGATGTGGAAAATTTGTACAAGTAATTCACATAGCTAATTATTTATTTACAAACTACAGTATGTACAATTTACTACATATACCAATAAAACACACGTCTCACACAGCTGCGAGGAAAAGTTACGTTTCTTAACATTAAAATTGATTCCATTAATTTTAATATTAATTATGGCTTTTTGTTAATTAAGTTGTAATTGGGCACACAATATCCTACTGTACTCTTTGGTGCAAAAACACTTTTAAAATACAATGGAACAAAATCTATAATTTGCATACCTGCAAACATCTAACTGCCAGATGAGGAACACATCCCGTGGATCCGGGGAAATTGAGCACAGTCATGTCTTTCACTGGTAATAACAGTAGCTTCCGCGCACATCACACAAATACCCAAGCACTACTTATTTACTAATTAAAACGTTATGCGTTAAATTACTCTTTGTTTCTTAGCGAGCGGTTACAGATGGTCAGAAAGCTCTGTAACAAGCTTGACCTGTTATATGAATGTGCCGGGCATAATAACTGTCCGGAGTGGCTCTAAGGACATTTCCGGCTACACACTACTGTATAATTCTATTGACAACTGAAGTCAACTCCATGTAATACTGAAGTTGAATTCAATACTGCACTGAATCGAACTGAAAATCAGACTGCATCAATAATCAACTGAATGTGTCGCTCGAAACTGAACTGAATGTGTTTCTAAAACCAAGAAACTGAATACTCCTATTTAATATTTCTATATTTTATTCTCGCTATTTTTACTCGAGAATAATGGACGGTTGTCAACTGGGACCCTATGCTAATTTTATGGGCACTGCCATTATACCAGCGGCTCCTCTTCTACTCTGCTTATTCTCATTTGAGAATCTTCAAAACTCGGGGTTCATTACTTCCTCCTCTTCCTGCGGGCTTGTTCCAGACCCCCCTCATCACATGACCACTGTCTGGGAGGTCTCCTTTAGAGCCTCTATAAATTAGGTCATAAATATTGGGATAGCATAAGCTGTCAATCCCATTATGCCAAGTCGCCATCCGGTTGACTAGCTTGTATCATAAAGATTTCTAGAAACTGATAAACATACCCGTTCGGACCACTGCGACTCTTCTGCTTGTTTACAAAAACACCTGCATACTTAAAAACATTTTTAATACACATTTATTCGCATAAACAATAATTAATAATAATAGTACATTAAATTCATATTTCATAAACAAATAATAATAATAACAATTTGAAGGTATATGTTCCGTGTAAAAAACATCTTAAAACTTTGCTGTATATGATCCTTCCTAACTCTTTTAGCATGGCCATAATGAAAAACTTAACGTAGGATGGCGATTCCTTACGTTGTGATGGTAAAATAGTTTCAGGAAGCACACTGAAAATGAACTAATGCTCATAATTTCCCTCAAAGTGGGAATGCGGATGTTTATCTTGGTGATGCGCAGGCCCGCCTCCAGGAGACTATTTTGTTCACCCCCACGTACTACCAACTCTTATTAACTATGAGGTGTATTGAATTCTTCATCTTTCCTCATTCGCCCTGCCGACTTTCCCTAATAAAAACATAGAAAAAGGAAATTTCTTGTATGTTATGTGAGTAGTACAAATATATAAATTTTATGTACACAAATTTAAAACAATGTTGTTCTTTAAACCACATACAATATTAATATTTTAGAGACAACAGATTCTATATAAGAAATATCTTAAAATACCAGCATACCTACAACAATAATTATATATTCATGTTGGTACATGCAGCATGCATGGTAAGCATACAAATATTTAAAAAATTAGTGTTATCGACAATACTAAACATAAAATATTAATCGTAGTATATTGTTCACTACACTGTTTGGTATTAAAAATTTCAAATATTTATAAGATTTGTAATGGCTATATTAATTTTTTTAAGACCTCTAATTGAAGTAAGAAAATATCTGCATACTTGTTAATCATATAAAATATTTTATGTGACAAATTTCTATAATACAATAGCGTAATCATTTCCAACTCTTATTGTTTTCACTTAAAAAAAAAATGTTTAAAATTATTTATGTACGAAATGTATTCTTGAAAATATAATACTTACTTTATAAGAATTATCTCCATCATATCCAACAATTTACATAAAAAATACATTGAATCTGAATATTTTATTTGCTGAAAAAAATATTTGAGAAAAGGGAAATTGCGTGGAAGTAACATCCGATTTCCGTTATGTACTTTTCCACTACGTTAGATTGAATATAAAAAGATTTGAAAAAGAAATTCAGTTTTGCTTGTTCAAATAAAATATTTTTGGTCCATTAATAAACGTGACAGAAAATAAATGTTAAACTTAGCTAAGAAAATTAGACAAAAAAAAATACATTGAATGCAAATGAATAGCGTAGACCGGGGCACATTTACGCGGATTTTGTTTTAATGAATTTTCTAATTTTTATATTTTAACTTGGGAAATTTTAGACATTGCAGTTTTATAAAGCAGTTAATAAAGTCAAAGTTTGTGTATTCAGTTGTTGCCCTAATTGTGTTTTTAACCGTTAAAAAAAGAAAAAAAAATAGGTCCACATCATTTAATGGGGCAAGTGGGGCACGTTTACGCATATTATTAGTGATACAAAGTGGTAAATGAAATAAATATTTAATCAAACTGAACTGTTTTACTTATAACTTAAAACACTATTTTTTAAAATAAAATAAAGAGAATTAATTAAAGAAAATTTAAAAGGCTAAACTGAAAACATAGGGTTTATTGCTAATTAAAAACAGAAACTGCTTAATCATCTTCATCATCACTGTTACTGTTTTTACAAACAAAATATGAAGTATTTCCTTTTGCATATTTGTCATCAGACCACCTTTTGCCTCTAAGACATTGAACCCAGTCTTGACCTTTTCTAGATTGGTTGTATTACTTCAAACAATAAATGCATACACAGTTTTCATTTTCATCATCAGATTCATTCACTATTTTCTTTATTCCAGAGTGTACAAACTTTTTCTCTTTTGCAGTTTTTGGTTTATACTTTTTCCTTTGCTGTTTTCCTGTTCTACTTCGATAGAAACTACTCAGTTTTTACGTAATTTGTTCTTTTTGAACATGCTTAAATGTGCCGCGATGTTGGTGCGTAAACGTAACCCGTCGCCATGTTTGGATTTATTTTTAACGTGCAATGAAAATTAATAACATTTCTGTTCATACAAATGCAGTTCTCAAAAAAGGATAAAATTATGATAATGTTCGTATATTTGTTTATCCTTAACTAAGTATTATTAGTTCACAATAAGTTTCAATAAGTTCAACACAAAATTTACTCACCTTGACAGAAAGTAGATTATCATTTCCTCATGCTAGACCGATGCTCAAAAACGTGTGAGAATACCCACTAGGGTATCATCACATCAGCATCAATCTGTCATGACTGGTGGCGCTCCAGTTATAACTCGTTTCGGAAAAAGTGCACTGCGTAAACATACCCCATGCGTAAACGTGCCTCGGTCTATCCTAGCATAACAAAAAGCGAACTGAAAAATAATTATTTTATTGTTTGTAATACATATAATTACTTAATTTGTAAAATTTAACCGTTTTCATTTGGGTGTCAATAAAAACGTATTTGCGTTAATAAAATGTAGAAGATCGAATATAGCAAATAGCAAATTGGAGGTAAACTTACTTAATTAAAAGAAAAAGTTTCAAAAACTTTCTTCCAGTTATTTTCTTTTCCTATCAGCTCAACGTTATTTGTTCCATCTAACAGGAAAACAAATCTGAGCTACTCTCATTTAACTATAATTAATGGTCCGATTTGATTAAAAAAAATAAAGTAATTTGTTTAATTCATAAGTTGATCCAATTTTACGATAGTTTGCATAATTTTATAATGATAAATTACAATAATCTTACAATAAATTAAACCAATAGAAGCAACAAAGCAAAGGTCATTCAAGTGATAAGGAAATTTTAACAGTTTGTCAAATGTAACTTGGTTTCCCAGTGCAAAAGCAAAATGTTTGGTCCAATGTGTCACTTCTAACTTAATCAGCAATTTATTGGTGTAAAAGCTTTGATATCTTTGACACTGTTAGAACTGGCTAAAAGAGTTTTAGCAGACTTTCAAAGAAAAAAAAATCTTGAAAATTTTGGAAAGTATTTTTCTCGAAATTTCAGCTGGCGAGTTTGGTCTACTCTGGTTCTCAACGGGTGATTTGTGCTTCGGATAACATCTCAAACGAATATCTATTTTTAAGAAGTTTCACAATTACGCCTTTATTCGTGGAACATAATAACACCACATTCCGCGTTCCTTCTTTAAAACAAGATTGTTGGAAAGAATTCCACGCAGACGTAAGATGGCACCGCAAAAAGTAAAGGCGATTTTTGTTCAGAACCTCGAGCAGCAGGCTTGTTCGGTGTAGCACATGAAAACACCGGGCAATTGAAGCCGTTTGAAATTACTACTTGATATCGGCAAGACCGGAGAGTATGCAGTGATGACCGCCGTTACTTTAAAAAATAAGCGGAACCACGAGTCCTTCAGACTAGACTATTGGGAATTGAACTAGGATCATGAAATATCATACTGGAAAAGAATAAATAGGACTTTCGTATATTTTAAGACATGAAGTAAGCGGGTTTTGCTCGGCTTTGGTGTTGAATGCATTTTGTGACTAGTACTTCGCTTTTTTTGGGGGGGGGGATAAAAAAGTAATAGTCAATATACATTTTCCCCAACTTTTCTTAACCTTTCGTAGGCCTTCATGAAAGTACTCAAATGTGATAATGTAATGTGTGAATGTGTAATATGATAAAATGGGAGCGAAAACCATTATTCCACCTAATTTGTCGTATCAAACTGACCCCGCAATGTTTTGTTAGATCTGGAAATAAGAAAAAGTAGCTTGGAGTGGTCGGACATAGCTACATCGTTTAAATTCTTCAACCGAAACTCGAGATGAAGAGGCGAGAGGAGGGGGGAGAGTGAGCAATCTGTGAACTCAGCGTGCTGAGACCGTTGAAATGTGCTGGTCTTCGTGAATTAGCTTTCCACACACTGCCTTAACTAATATGAGTCACATACAAGATTTTTTGGATAGTTATCCTTCAGTCTTTTCCTCAATTTCTTCAGTTTTGTCTTCCACACCTTGGATCGTCAGTGAGAAACATGTGGCCAGTTTTTTATTAAATCTTTTTTCCATCTAACAACAGTGTCATAGGATGGACTGACACTTCCATATGCCGCAAACATTTCATTGTGTACTTGCCGGACACTGTGCGTTGGGGGGGGGGGGGGGGGTAGAGGAAGCAGCCTCTATCTTCTCCATACTGTGGATTACTTCCATCTTTAGCTTTCTGAAAACAAACGAATCAACATTGATATCCGTAATTTATAACATTAGGTACAGAAAGATCAATTAATATGCAGAAAATATTTTTATCCAGATATCTCAATCATTTCCTAGCCATAATTAGAAGTTTACGATACCTCCTCGTATAGAGAAGCATTAGAAATAATAAAAAAAAGTTTCTATCTCATAGTGATAATTAGAAGTTTACGGCAACCCCTCGTATGTTTCCACAGAGTGCATAAATAACAATGTGTGGGAAAAGCAGTCTTCATAAACCATTTTCCTAAAATACTTTTCGATGCAATGCGTTAAATATTTTAAGAATCGTGTTCCATTTACATTTATATGTTATCAATGGCGAAGTATTTTTGGGGGTGTCGATCATTTTAGTACAAGCAGTATGAAATAGAAAAATTAGATTTATTTAAGGCTGTTCTCAAATTCAAAAGAGCAACTTCCTGACATAAGTTTTAATTTATTTTTATTCGAAAATGCATGAAACTAGCTGGTGTTGTTATTCAGAAACTACTGTGTCATAGAGCTGTTTTTTTCATTTTTTTGCAAACGCAATATATCTTTCAGAAAATAATGTCAAAGTGGACGTTTTGAACCGAATTTCCGCGCGAAAGTTGAAAAATCACTCAAAAGCGGGCGAAAAACGGGTTTGTCACGTGATCGAAATTGCTTATAACGCAATGGGTAATTGATGGATCAAAAAATGGAAAAAACAGTTCAATTCCAAATCGCTCCCATGTCCAGGCTTTCCTGTTTTATATCTTTTCGTTAAAAAATGAATTTGTAAATGTGTCAGAACGTTTTCCTCTTGCTTAGCAGTTAAGAACAGCCTTAATCATCGAATCTTATAGGGTAATAAAATGTTCGAGTACTCCATCCTAAACGCTACGCCATTGCATGCAACATTTTTCAAGTATGATTTTTGAAAAATCTATCATCACTACCGCATGCAGACGATTAAAGAAGATTAACCGATTTAACTTATAAATAATTTAGCATTTGTTTCCAGCTAATAATCGATAAAGAAATAAAGAATTCATCATTAAATAAAAAAATAATAAAAATAAAACACAAATTTTACGGATATAAAACCTAACGAATGTTTAATACATAGAAGATTATCATAATAAAAAAGGCACGTGTATATAGCGAATTCTTGTACTATTTCTACGGCTATTTATACCTTTTGTATTCCATTATTATAATAAATTTTTATTGCACTATATACAAAATGAATACAAATAAATAGATATATACAAAATAAATTTCGAATCTTTTTTGGAATACGTGATTAATGGATTTCATATTAAAATGCCGTACGATGGTATTAGTGAATTACCAAAAAAATATATTAAATGTAGATAAACTATTATAGTTTTCAATAAAATAGTTTTTCACCTACATTTTGTGACCGGGAAGGTCGGGATGGATCACCTAGTTAATATTAATGACAGTAAGTTTTTGATGGAACGAGATTCTTCAGTCTATTTTGATTTCTATGTATGAGACATAGATAATGCAGTGTTATTCATTTTAACTTTCTCAAAATGGATTGATTATGTTTTGAAATAATTCTGTATCATTTAAAAATCCTAATGAAGATTAATTACGTCACTACTGTTTTCAGTATCGCCTTATTTAAAAGGTAAGTGTTTAGATATGAAGATAATTAAAAAAATTATTTTTTTGCGAAATTTTAACGGCCTACCTGGCATCCTAATAATATTACACGTGGCTTATTGAGTATTATTTTATCTTCATAGTAATTTTAATTACTATCAGCATCTAATATTGATAGTATATGTTTACACATTTATTATTATGACTTCGTTTACGTTTCAGAATTTAATAATAATAATAATAATAATAATAATAATAATAATAAAAGCTTCCATAATCATCATTAAGCAGTTGACATTTATTTTACTTCAAACATATGTCTCATTCTTTAAATTTTAATTAGGGACTACTTGTTCAAACTAAAAAATTGTGATGCAACACAAAAAAAAAAAAAAATCAAAGAGGTCATCTCTCTTTAATTCTGTTGCAAGACAATATTTTCCAAATGTCTTCAAAAACTCTTCCTTAAACTATTGCCAGATGAAAAGAACGAGAAATAACTATATTCGCTAGGTTTCCATACACAACATATTTATTAAATTTTAGTAAAACTTAACTTCTGTTATTTGGATATCTACTTTTATACTTATAAGTTTAAATTTAATTTCTCCCTAAAATTAAAAGAAAAGCCAGGGCCAAAAGGATTAAAAAACAATACATATACAGTATTTAAACAAAATACAAAAATATCTTATCACAAATTCTGGCATATTATGTTGCCGGTGCATAGCTGGTACCTCTGATTGTGAATTACATTTTATTGTTTTTATGTATATTTGCCCTAGCAGAATCACCCGCACCCTTTTTTTCAAAGAAACTTCCAGGAAAACATACGAATCTCAATTGTTATTTTTTAAGATTGTTATACTCGGCGTATAAAGTGCTTATAAAATATTTTCAGTTATATGTAAATTATAAATAATATGTGCTACAAGGTTTATTGTTGAATAAAAAATACATTCTTCATTTATACCAAAATAAAATACAAAGGATTTTTTTTTTTTATATAGTGCGAAATATATTACAATTTTGCTATTTTATAATGAAGAAAAAAAAATTATATATATATATATATATATAGGTATATATATATAACCATTGTATAATTACAATTCATCATCTATTTCCAATTACTACAATTAAATTAATAAATAATTTAGCATCAATATATAACACTGGCATTATACAAAATAAAAATGGAATCTATAACCTGCAACACAAAATCACGCACAATACAATTAATTCACTAGCACATTGCGGACGATTATAAAACAAATGAAAACTCACCAAATAATAACCTATTAAAGAAAAAGATACAAAAAACCAGAGAAATAATGCTGAACCATTAAAAGACGTATTATAAACAAATAATAGATCAATTGGATGGATGTAGCAGGAAGCTTATATAGCATTTCACTTCATCAGGGGTACATGAAATACAAATACAAGCAAAAACATAGTCGATTTCTGTAGAAGAATCCAACAATAAGCTTAAAATTGAATTCCTTATGTATCCAATCGACTATACTCCAAAAAGTATACATTTACAATCCCACATAAATTGAGTGAAATAAATAATTAATCAATGCAAGATCCTTAATAATGAACAACATGAACAAAATTGGAACATGTAAATTAAAGACTTACCCAGCAAGAGAATTGCTATGGCATATATATATATTATGTGTTTTCATTAATTAGGAAAATGCTAGGATGAAATTTTTAATATTATTTTTCCCCAATTTCGTAAATGTTTGAGAAAATTTCTTAGAATGCGTATTATTTAAATCACATATGTTATATATCAACAGATAAATATTATTTTGTACAGCATTCATGTTTTCGTCTTAAAGTTATTTTCTCTGCAAATTAGAATAATTGTTTCAGCGATGTCACATTTTTAAGCTACTCATTTACCTGTGTGATTCAATAAAAGAAACTGAATGAAAAGTTTACAAATAAAGATAAAGTGTCCATAGGTGTAAATCATATCTTGTAATTGAACTAGGTGCAATTGAGGCAATTCTCTAACAATTTAAAGTTAAACATGTGAAAAAAATGGATAAATAAGGGTCCAATAATAATTCAGATAAATAAGTCCATTCTAACATTAAACATTGCATGAGGTATCGGCGAAAACAGAAAAAAATAATTATTATCGTTATTATAAATAGTTTTCACAATGCATTTTATTTTTTAATTTTCACAATGATATTTACATTATTCACTAATACGTTATGATAATTCTTCATTTTAAAATATTAATAAGGATTAGCAGTATATAATTTTTTTTTTTTGAAGCGCAATAAAGGAATTGGTGAAACTAAATGTACCCAAGGTATATAAAAAGTAAGTATTTTAGATAGATTTATCAATTAATTTGATCAACAAAGTTTTTTTAAACAAATCTTTACCTTTAATATGAATTGAAATATACTGTAAATTGTATCGGTCCAACAGAAAAAATTATTACTTTAAATATATTTTCAAAATATAACACAATCTTATCACATGCAATATAAGTTCAAGAGAATATTTGTTTTTTTAAAGTTGTTTGATTTATTTTATTTAGCTTATAATAGTAAAGTGAAACTCTAGAAAAGTCTTCAGAATCATATGATGGATCACTAACACATAAGAAATGTTCCCCGAAAAACGTAATCTTTCAACACAACATTTTATGTAAGTAAAATAAATAAATTATGGCATAAAAAATGCTGTTGCTGTTCTTTATTTTACTTTTTGTTTTATATTTGAGTGTCATCATGGCAGAGTTTTCCGGGAATGTTGTTCTTTTAAAAATGGAAATTACAATTTTGTATAACTTTTATAATGCATAGTTGCCAACTTTCCACTAATCTTTCATAATGCTTGGATTAATTTGACTAAAATACAAGGCTTTTTATGCCATCTTTCAGCTTTTTAGAAGCTATTAATTTTCAATACACTAGCGTGACTCAATATACTGCTGTTATATATATATAAATATAATTTGAAATAATCCAAATTACGTTTTGAAATCTACAAAATAGTGATTTTATAATAAGTAACGTTCTGTAAAAAAATAAGTTTAATTCAACTTACGAGATCGGTCCAAAACATAAATATTCCATTTTCAATTAATTTTATATTAAATATTCAGTGATAACATTATTTAAATTTATAGGAGAAAGATACGTAATAATTTGTCTCGTCATTTGACCAGAATTTTCGTTGCTTCCATAAAAATATTTTTTGAATATTGGTGTTGTGTAGCGTTCAAATTTACTAATTGTGATATCTATTACCCTACGTTAATAAGAACTAATAGATTTTTATAACCCAATAATGGTATTTCCAGTGGTACTTTTCGGAATCAAACATTTTTCTGTCGACTAACGTGACCAAACGTATTACAGCATTAGTTTTTTTATACATATATAAAGTAGAAGTAAAGAAAATAACTCTTCGAAATAAAATATTTGCGCGATTTTCATAAAAAAAATATAATTTTCTATTTAGTTATTTATATCTTCGGTTAGGCTATAACTTATTTCAATTAAACAGTGTTTGATTTACAACTATTTTTATTGCATATTCAGCGACATCGTTTTGTAAACTTCTAAGAGAACGAACCATAATAAATTTTCTCAATTTTTTTTTTTTATCTTAGCTACAAGCAATGATATTTTGCTTGCACAAGATCGTTTTGGAATATTGTTGTCGCATGGAGTTTATAATTATATATCCGCTTAATTGTAATTTAACAATTTCAGTATGAATCCGATTATCATAAAACATAAAGTGCACGCGTGATTACTTTTGAAAATATCATTATTTTCCAATAATATCATTCACCTTACTTAACAGAAATATTTTAGTAATTTAGTGAAGCCAATAATATTGTTTTGTAATCCTTTGTTATTAATCGAAAACCATTGTTATGATGCACGATTTCAAGTAATAAGTTGCATATTTTGTTTAAAATTAAACCTAAATACTTCTTTCCGTTCACTGTTAAATTATTAAATTTTGTCGACATTTTCATGTTAAATTTGTTTTCCTTTTCTCATGTAGCTAAAAATTTCATAGAAATGTGACAGAAAAGTAATATTTTTGAAAATGCAATGATAGTGTACGCAACATATGATACATAAGAAATTTATCTGCTGAGAGTTGGGACCACGCTCCTTTTAACTGATTCAAAGTATGAAATTACAGTCACGGGTTAATTGATCACTGCCTTATTTTGTCAGTCAAAAAGAAGTTTGTATGCGAAATTTTGCATTGAATTTTAAATAGAAACGCAATCCAAAAGTTTAATACATATATTTAAGCAAATTTCACAATTAATTGGATGTGATTCCTTTCAATGTACAATTAACATAACAGTTATAAATCAAAATAATTCGAAATAAATTTTTTCCCCTGGTGTGCAGGCAAACAATAAAATATTTGACAGACTGTACCATCGAACCAACCTCGTATTCGATAGTTTATCTTATCTCAAGTCACAGTTTCCATCAATGCTCCATGTAAATTCTTTTAAGTTGAAGATTCAACATAGCTTCGCAAGGGGACTTATACATTCATTCCATTCAAAAACTACTGATCTTTTTGAACCCATATATATATATATATTTATGGCATGTAACCCATTCTCATTTCTTTCTGTTGAAACCTTTCGTTGATAAATAACATATAATTTAAAAGCTAATTGAAAATTTTATAGTAATTACATACTTTTCATAATATTCACTGGCAATAAGATTATTGATATCCATTTTACTTTTACACGCAACGGTGAAAATCAATCATTTGGGACGGAGAATTCTCATCCGCGTTATATTCAGAGATAATAACATGTACATATTTAAATTTATGCTATCATATAATAAACGATTATTTAATGACAACCTGTTCGTCACATTCATAGACAATTTTTTTCTTTTTATTAAACATATTCAAACTTGGATATTATCGCAATTTAAAGTTTTATACTATTCCATATTATTTCATGTTATTTTACCAGACATAAAATACTGTATGCTATTCTAAAACAGCTATGCAGGTATTAAAAAATCGTAAATGTGTCACGTAAAAGCTTTGAAGCTTATGGAATGAAGTCATTTTTATGCATAATAGAATATCAGCTTGTAGCTGGAGGCAAGACCTGCCGATCGAGTTAAAAGATGATCCAAAAAGTGCAATGAAAAATGTAAATTGTATCCATTTATGTAGAAAGGAAAAAATGTAAGGAAAGTCAAACGTGAATGATGCTTTTTAAGGGAACGTAATGTATAATGAAAGTAGATTTTGACATATTAATAATTAATTTCTGATAAAAAAAAATGTTTGTTCACATATATTATGGAAAAATTTATGCATAATTATTTTAATGAAATCTTTCAATAATAGCAATTTTTAACCGAATAAAAAGAAAAAAAAAATAAGTATTTTTTTCTTTTACTCGGTATAAATACATGTATACATCCGAAAAAATATTTCATATTTGCATTCATTTTTAATTATGATAAGTTCAATTTCTTTTTTTCAAAATTTATATGTATATTTACTGTATGTATTAAAATTGGGTACATAGTTTTTATTATTATTCCTCTATACTTTTTAATATTGTTTTATTTTCAACTTTGTATTCCATGATTAATTATCGGTTTAATTTGTTTGATTGTCACAGTCATATTTTTTTAGCTTTTTTATGGCTAATATGAAGATAATTCACACAGTATATTTGTGATCTTTAGGATATTGGGAAATTTAGAATCTCACAATCTTCTATAAACATCCATTATTTATTTATTTATTTATTTTCTTTTCTGTTCATTTTTTATGTAATGGTAATTATTAAGGTTTTTATATTATTATTATATATAATTTATTTTATTTTATAGCATATAGCTAGATTTTATATGTTATCAATGTTATTTTTTTTTTAAATTTCTCAGTGTAGATTAAATGGGTTTGGTAATAGAGTATATTGAAAGCATCTTATTAACATTTAATTTATTTAATTTTTTTTTAATAATGATATATAGTATGGTATTTTTATATTAGGATTTGTGTTGTAATGAAGTTGATATGTTTTTATTTCTTTAGCTTTTATTAGGTTCTTCTTTCTGTGACATTTGAATAATAACACTGCGGAACACACATTTTGTTGACTTAGATCTGGCACTTGTTTTTGGCTAATTAGTGGCATCTAAAATCAAAAATGACTTCAGTTTTTTTCTATCACGTCAACTTTTTAAGCTACAGGATACTCCAAAAATCATACTTAATGGGGATAGAAAAGTAAAAATTTCCAAATATATTATTCATACAACGGCTGTATATACTTACTATACACTACATTGTGTTAATAAAAGTAATAAAATCCTCTTACAAAACAAAAAAAGTACATATTAAGGTAAAAATATTTGCTTGTAGCTTTTCCTGGAGTGTTCAATTTGTGGACAATCTCGATTAATGCTCCAACAATAGTCAGCCATCATATGTTCATCCCATCTATCTTGATACCGGTCTTCCATGAGCTTCAAATCTTGGTGGAATCGTACATCATGCTCATGACTGACTTTACCAAGAATTTCCGGGAAGTCATCAAGATAACTATGCAGTAACTGAAGTTTGATGCTCATGTTGCAACCAAGCCTTTTGAAGCTCTCTGAAAGTTGCTGGACGATTTCGGTGTAATTTTCTACTCGCGTATTTCTAAGAATGTCTTTGATAAGGGTTTTGAATGCCAACTAAGCATGGAGTTCTGTCATTGTTCCGATGAAATGTTCATCTCTAATGAGCTGCCGAATCTGTGGACCGTCAAATACACCTGCAAAACACAGGTTCTTTTCAAAACTCAGGTTTGGAAATTTCGAAATGAGATACTTGAAACAGTCTCCTTCAATTAACAAAGCTTTCACGAACTGCTTCATTAGATCCAGTTTTATATGCAGAGTTGGAAATATTATGTTCTTTCTGTTGGCAAGTGGCTGATGCAAAATGTTTGGATAACCAGATTTGAGGTCAGATCTTGGAGGCCAATTCGACTGGAACCAATTCTTCTCACTAGCTCTGGTGTCTCACATACACAAAAACAGGGATACTTGTTATACCCACGTTGCTACCAAAAAGGAAACACACCATTTTAAATTCAATACAGATGATCGATTCATGAATGTGATATTACAATAAATCAATGACTCTCTTTATGTTCTCATATTCTTCGCGCAAATAAACTGAATGGCTTATTGGGACTGCTCCAAATAAATTTCCATTGTTAAGGAGCATGTACTTCAAGCTCCTCTTTGAGCTATCGATGAACAGCCGCCATTCAGTTGCAGTATAGGATGAAATTCCCAACTCCTCCATTAAACCATGTACATTATGGCAAAAAACAAATCCAGCGTTACTTCGAAAGTATTGAAGAAATTCACTTTCTTTGGATCGAAAGTAGCATACATTAGCTCCCTTTTCAAGCAAATTTTTCTCGTGCAGTCTCGATGCTAAGAGATATGAAGCTTTTTTCCTCCTATGACTCAAGCCCGATTCAGCGTAGAGTGGTCACATTAATGTAAGTTGTAGAGAAAACACTTGACGTGATAGAAGAAAACTGATTGCAGTTTTGAAATCAGCACGCTTTTTTGACTTAAAAACAGCTGAAAAATCGAAGTCAACAGAAATTGAGATAAAAATTGTTCCCCAGTGTAATAGATTTAAAATAAAATAATAGATGGCAGAATCAAATAGTTTGTCTTTTTAAAGCTTCTATTAAAGTAATAATTTTAATTTTTACACCGGGTGGTATTTAACGTTGAATATTGGCAATATTGTAAAATTGATATTAAACGATTTAAAATTGTTTTTAGGTATTTTAAATAATGTAATTATTTTCTATTTATATTATATTATATGTATTTATCACGGTATTTCAAAATGAATTAACTGAATCCACAGGTTTTAATTTCTGTGTTAACTTAACTGTTTTATTCACCTTAATCTTATCATGCTTATGGGTGGCCGCCCCTCCGGGTGGTTCCGACCCGACCCTTGAGTGGGGGAGGTGGCCGGAAGCCCTGCAGAGTTCGTTGTGTACGAATGCGAGGGGGCCGGATGGGGACGAATCGCCACCTCCTTGAGAGGCTCATCTCCGACAGGCGTTGAGTCCGGTGGCCACGGTTAACGGACGTCGTGCCTGGTGCGTGGGGCCCTCGGGCTGTGTATTCCCGCACCCCCGGCAGCCAGGTTCTCTGGCCAAGCCGGCTAGCGACGCTCCATAGGTCGATCCCGGTACCGGTCTAAGGGCCGGACGGTGTCGCCGGGCAAAGACTAGCTAAGGCGATAGGACCCCATCCACCATTTGACTAAGAGGGAGCCTGGGGTAGGAGTGAGGGCTTTGTAGTGGTAAGTCCTCGGTGCTGGCTAGTGACGACGGGGCTCGCGGGAACGCCATGCAGGGACTCCCGGAGCAACCGAAGGGCGAGGGTTTCGGACAGCGCCCAGGTTACGTTATGACTTGGGTGGCTAATCCCTCCGAGGACCTCAGCTGAAGCAGTTGGGAGCCGACCCTTAGGGTGGTAGGGTTTGGCGGTGCCCCCGTTGACCAAGGAGTGGTCGCGTGGGGAGGCCAGTATGGCTTTGGTTGCTCCATGTCGTGCCGTGACCCTTGAAAGGGGGTCGGCCGGCAGGTCCACCATCGAACGCTGTCCCCGCGGGGAAACGGACCGGAGGCTCGCCGGTAACGCGGCGGCTCATCGTGCCTCAGAGGAACTCTTGGTCCGATCTATGTCCTTCGTGTCTATGTGATACTGGAGTTTGCCTCGCCCAGTCATGAGGACCTAGAGGTGTCTAAACCTAATTTTCGAACGCTAATATCAAGGTAGCGGTCGGTCACTGCACGGGGTCAGAGGCCTTCGGGCCTGGGTACCCTCGACGGCCGTGAGGTAAGGTAGTGGCGGGCGGGCTTCTGTTGGCCTCCACTGGCTTCTCTGTCTTCGGACGGGGTCGAGTCGGTGGGGGCTGGCGGGACTCCGTTCCGTCCAACCCCCTAGAGAGGCGGACTCTATTCCGTCTAGGTGGAGCTTTCCGTGCCCGCCTGGGGTCGCTAACGGCACCTAGTCTGGGCCAACTGGTTCCCGGCGTGATCCGCGAGGGGTTCCGTCAGTTGAGCCGGGTGGCTTGGGCGAAAAGCCAGGAGCTGGGTCGCTTTACGGCCGGAGGGACTTTCCCCGTCCTCCCTGGTTTTCAAGCTAGGGGCTCTTCAATAACTTTCCTATCGGCTGGCCCACAAAAATGTCTCTGCTGGAAAATGGTATCTGATCTTGGGGGCCTTCCGTAAATTAAATTCCGGTCGGGAAGCCTCGGTTCAGTTCGTGTGCCCAGCTTCTTTATAGGCGTCTGGTTCCCGCAGGGCTTGCGGGGTCTACCGACTCGGTAACCAAGTTTAGGGACCACTTGATTTTTCTTGCTGGGTGGTGAGGACTGTCGTAGTGGCCGTTCGTCTCTGATTTGGGAATAGCCGTCGCCGTGTGCGCAGGGCAGCGGCGTCGGTCTTGGCCGGAGTTTAGGTGAGGCCTGGGGTCTCAGGGATCGCCTTGATGGGGCGTGTCTGGCGGCGACCTTCGGGACGCGTCGCGCTTCTCGGGCGGTCTCAGCCTGGACAAATGGACCTGCAAGGGTCTGGGACCGGAAGACGGTCCCTTTATTAAGGGGCGCCCACCGTCTTATCATGCTTATGGATTCCATGTGCGGGAATATATTTTGAACATCTACTGGGAATTTATTCGGTAAGTTATGTAAGATTTATATTGCAATAAATTAAATATTTAATGGGTTGTAGTGTTTTTTTCCATTTCATGATATTTGATAATGTTTTGTTTTTATCTTGAGACTATTCTTTTGGTTCCATTGGTTGTTAGGGTACAGGAGAAAATTTTTTTCAGCTTTTAGCTTTTTTTCTCACAGAAAACAACCGATTTGTTTATATCATTGAATTCTGTACTCTTGAAAACGTAATTCAATATATAAGTTTTTCAATTTTTTCGGAATCCATGTTCTTCTTTTTTATTCTTCCTTATTAATTCTTGTAATTAAGTATAAGGTACTTTATTTTATACATACAGTTCTATATTATAGGTTTGTGGCATCTTTTATTGTCAATCCATTCCCAATTATGCGGTTTTTGATGATGGTCGGTAATGTTTAATTAATGTTTATACATTAGCATTCAAATTATTTTGCTGCATTTGCGCATGTAATTATGAATGTAAGCTTTTATGATTATTTTATTATATCTTATCATTTTGAATGCAACAATTCATTTTGAATTATTTATTCCTTAATTAGTATCTTATATATATTTATATATACCTAGGTAGCTAAATGTTTTAGCAATCTTTTAAATATTATACGCTTAGATCATTGCTGCAAAAATGCATAATCTTTGTGTATTACTATATGATTTCTACTTGTAGTTATCTGATACCTCCCTTAGGAAATTGCATTAAATTTTTCATTCTCATCATCGCAATGTTTCATTTTTTGATTTTTACCTTTCTAGTTATGTATTTTATATGTATTTTCTTGTTGTTATTGTATGATATTGTCCTATATATTTTCCATTTATTAGATTAATGTTTTTGCTATAGCTTTTCATAAATTTATTCATTATGAGATATTCTTTTTATGTATATACATCAATATGGTAGAAATATCTATTTCTAATAATCGTTTTATGTTAATAAGCTTTAGTCATTTATATTTATATTACTTTGATCTGAGAAGTAAATTGGGATAGCGTTTTTGGACATATTTGCATGGTTATTGTCGTTCTAGGTTTTGGATTTTAGATGCAGTTATTTTATTTGTTCTAAAAAGTCCAGTGGTTTCATGCATTAGTTTATGCATTTAGGGTAATCACTATTTGGTTTTGGAAATATTAAAGATGGTTTTTGAGTACTGCTTCTCTGTTTTGTACATGTTGTATATAAATTTATATTTCATACTCAAGATTTTTAATATTAAATTTAATCAAGACTAATTTAATTTCATTTATTATTGATTTTTATATTATTATACTTTCTTATTTTTTGCAAATATTGCATTTTCCAAAAAAAAAAAAAAAATATATGGCAGTTCTTAGTAAAAATCTCGATCCTGGCAAGATACACATAGCATCTGTGTGCCCGGTACAGGAACAATAATGGGGTTGTTCCTGGATCGTCATCCAGTGACCATTTATACTCTCCCCTCGACCTTTACTTTTTCGTAAGTGTTTAGATGCTCGGTGCAAGACATGTCCATATGCTTCTCAGACAAAAATTGTCTCAGATCCTAATTATTCAAATTTTTGTAAAGCATTTAATGTTATTTATTGCATAAAGTGCAACTTATGTAACATGAAATATATAGCTGAAACATCAGGTCCAATTCAAAAACGTATCAATGAACATCGTTCAGACTCTAATAAAAACAAGGCAAAAAATCTACAGTCTACAGCTGAAATTGAACATTTTCATAAACATCAATTTAAAAATACGACAATTGAAATCCTTCAAATTCTAAAAAATAAATCAGAAAGGCTTTATATGGAGTCATCATACATGAAATATTACAACACAATTTATCCTTATGGACTTAATAGTGAAATATTTAATCGACCTGTCAAAGTTTTCACATCCATAAATAACTCTATTGATTATTCTCCAATTTATCTTACTCTGAATCATAATTTAAATTGTAAAACAACACGAAACAAACGTGGAAAGTGTTCATCATCAGTTGTAGTTTCTAAAAAATATATCACTAAACAAATTAATGATCTTAAAAGTAAATATTTAAAGTATTATAATTGGTTATTAATTCGAAAATACATATTTGCTATGAAAAAGAAACAGATTGTACAACATTTAAATGTATTTCTAAGTAAATCTTTCTCTAAACATTTTTCTGATATTTATTTTGATCTCATTATGACTAGGGTTAATCTTTTAAATATTAATTTACAAAAAAAAAATAAAACAACAACATAAAATTCAAAATACGAATACTCAAATGATAATAACTTTTTCAAATCATATAGTTAATAAAATTAATATAAATTCTATAATTAACGATAAAAACTGTTATTTTCCTATTAATAATCTTTATATATCAAAAACCTTTAAATATCCGAATACAATTGGTAGAAAGATTTTTAACTACAATACATTTTCAAAAAATACATCTGCTGCAAGTAATTTTCCGTGTAAATGCAATGACCCCAATCTAAAAAAATATATAAACAATGATCATGGACATATAATCACTGGAAATCTTAATATTGTTAATGATTTTAAATTGAAAAAGCAATGGGTTTTGGTACTAAATATAGACTTCCATCTAAATTTACTGTTAAATCTATTATCAAACAGTTTACATATGATATAGATATTTTTATACATAAAATATCAATCTATTACAAGAAAACCTATTGCATATTTTAATCAATGGAAAATATTAGTAATTGAAAAATTAACTATGGCTTTAAAAATAATATTTCTGATTTGGTTTCTAATAACACAAAGCATTTTTTCCAACAAATTACTAAATTACAAAAAAACTACGTTATTACATATGTAGACAGATCTCCATAATTATGCAATCATATGTAAATATTATTATCACCAGCTTCTTACAACCTGTATTTCTTGTAATAAATCTTTCCAAAATACTAATGAAAATGTAACCGTAAATAATCGTAAAATTCAAAGTTATTATAAACTATTAAATATTCTATCTACTAACTTTAATTATCCTTATTTAGTTCTTATTCCCAAATTTCATAAAACTCCAATTAAATTTAGGACTGTAAATATTGGTTGCAATACATATAATAATAAAGCCAATAAACTTCTATTAGAAATTCTTAATCAATTATATTTACTTACTACAAACAATGATAATACACATTGTATAAAAAATAGCTATCAACTGGTCAATATTTTAAAAAAATCTTCATTGTGTATATAATATAACGACATATGACTTCAGAGATCTTTTTAATAATATAGACTTATTAGATTTACATAATATTATAAATGCATTATTTAAAAGGTATTATAAAAACTGGAATTACCATCTAATATTGATATAGCATATTTTAAATCATTAACAAACTTCATTATTTATAATAATTATATATTGCAATATAACACATTATATTTACAGCACGTCGGTATACCACAAGGTGGTTGTACATCCAGTTTATTATCAGACTTATACTTATATGACTATGAACGTACTTTTACTAATAATAATCTACATTTATATCGTTATATTGATGACATAATTTTAATTGTCACTGATCAATCTAAAATTTCTCAATTTCCAGTTGATTATCCCACCAATTTGGAATTAACGGAAAACCTCTTATCTAACAATACAATTAACTTCTTAGATCTTAAAATTACAATAAAAGACAACAAAACAATAACAGATTTATATGATGAACGTAATGAATTTAAATTCAAAGTTAATACATTTATAAATTTTAAATCTTGTCTTCATCATTCTGTATATCGAAATATAATACTTAATCATTTATATAGAATAAAATGTTTATGTTCTTCTCATCTAATTAACAATAATATTAAAAAACTAATTTATGATGCATTAAATCATGGTTTTCCAAAAAAATTCATATATTCATTAATATACAATTAGTACTTACATGATATTAAAAAAAAAAAAAAAAAAAAAAAAAAAAAAAAAAAAAAAAAAAAATCCTATCACATGCGTAAACAAAATTACAAAAAAATTAATAAAAATATATTTATAAAAAATTAAAAATTGTAAAATAATAATAAACAATTTCTATAGGATGGTTGGGTGGGTAGATGTTAGAGTACGGAGGAGGGTGGTGTTGTCTGGATAATACGCAATGGTTAATTTAAAAAAAATGATGGGCTTTAGTATTATAACTACATTTCTAATACGTATTTTATATGAATGTTGATTTGATGTTTTATATGTAATTCGTGATTTTCTTTTTATTTCAATTAGTATTAAATTTAACTTATTTAATCAAATTCAATATTAACTTGTTTTTAAAATTTAGTCTACTCAGGACAATATCATATTAATTAATAATAGCATACCATCTTTCTAGTGATCATTATGCATATAAGTTTATTTGATAATAAATGTTTTACTGTATGTATTAAAATTGGGTACATAGTTTTTATTATTATTCCTCTATACTTTTTAATATTGTTTTATTTTCAACTTTGTATTCCATGATTAATTATAGGTTTAATTTGCTTGATTGTCACAATCATATTTTTTTAGCTTTTTTTGGCTAATATGAAGATAATTCACACACTATATTTGTGATCTTTAGGATATTGGGAATTTTAGAATATGACAATCTTCTATAAACATCCATTATTTATTTATTTATTTATTTATTTTCTTTCCTGTTCATTTTTTTTATGTAATGATAATTATTAAGGTTTTTTATATTATTATTATATATAATTTATTTTATTTTATAGCATATAGCTATATTCTATATATTATCAATTTTAATTTTTTTTTAAATTTCTCAGTGTAAATTAAATGGGTTTGGTAATAGAATATATTGAAAGCATTTTATTAACATTTAATTTATTTAAATTTTTTTGAATAATGATATATAGTATGGTATTTTTATATTACGATTTGTGTTGTAATGCAGTTGATACGTTTTTATTTCTTTAGCTTTTATTAGGTTCTTCTTTTTGTGACATTTGAATAATAATAGTTTTAAAATAAAATAATAGGTGGCAGCACCAAATTTTTTTTATTTCTTTAGCTTTTATTAGGTTCTTCTTTTTGTGACATTTGAATAATAATAGTTTTAAAATAAAATAACAGGTGGCAGCACCAAAATTTTTTTATTTTTAAAGCTTCTATTAAAGTAATAATTTTAATTTTTTACACCAGGTGGTATTTAACGCTGGATATTGGCAATATTGTAAAATTGATATTAAACGATTTAAAATTGTTTTTAGGTATTTTAAATAATGTAATTATTTTCTATTTATATTACATTAATTGTATTTATCACGGTATTTCAAAATCAATTAACTGAATCCATAGGTTTTAATTTCTGTGTTAACTTAACTGTTTTATTTACCTTAATCTTATCATGCTTATGGATTCCATGTGCGGGGATAGATTTTGAACATCTACTGGGAATTTATTCTTTAAGTTGTGTAAGATTTCTATTCCTATAAATTAAATATTTAATGGGTTGTAGTGTTTTTTTCCATTTCATGACATTTGATAATGTTCTGTTTTCATCTTGAGACTATTCTTTTGGTTCTATTGATTGTTCGGGTACAGAAGAAATTTTTTTTCAGCTTTTAGCTTTTTTCTTACAGAAAACATCCGATTTGCGTATATCATTGAATTCTGTACTCTTGAAAACGTAATTCAATATATAAGTTTTTAAATTTTTTCGGAATCCATATTCTTCTTTTTTATTCTTCCTTATTAATTCTTGTAATTATGTATAAGGTACTTTATTTTATACATACAGTTCTAATATTATAGGTTTGTGGCATCTTTTATTGTCAATCCATTCACAATTATGCGGTTTTTGATGATGGTCGGTAAAGTTTAATTAATGGTTATATATATATATATATATATATATATGTATTAGTTCTTACATTTAAATTCTTATATATTACTATATTTCAATTAACAGGGAACATACTTTACTCTTTTCCGTTTTTACTGTTTAACTATTATAATGAATGAAAATTATACATATAACTCTATTCATTTTAATTTTTAATGTTTAGAATTTCTCAGGAATGTTAATTAATTATATAACTATACAGGATTCGTACGCTTCAAAGTTTTTTCAAAAACCTTTTACCAGAATTTTGCCCTTATTTAATGAAAATAATGAATATAGTGATAAAGTGACCAATAATCTAGAAAATATCTGGTACTAAACCACCTAAAAACCCCTGGTTCTCTTGATGCTTACGAACCCTTCTATATATATGTAGATATCAACATGTTAGTCCGCGAGCCAGCAACAGATTTGGATGACTAATTTCCTCTTGGCCGATAATTTGTAAAATGCTTCAGAGAGATGTACCATGAAGCTATGTGAACGTCAGCTGTGGTTCCGTGGGTGGGTTGAGCAGCGGTAGCCTCCCAAACACGTAAAAAAAAAAAAAAAAAAAATTAGTCATTTCCTCCCGGCTGAAAATTTGCAAATTATAGCTAACCCAATATCTTGAAGGAAAAAAAAAGTCAGCTGATTATAAAGCGGTGGGTAATGCGTCAGCTGGTCACACGAACATGAAAATAATATACATATAGCAAAGGAAAGTCCCTTTAACCTGAAAATACTTGCCAATGGAGAGAGCTACAGTTATGGAAGGGAGGTAACGGTATAGTAAAGTGACTACGCCCGACCTAATGCAAACGAAAACAGCGCCCCTAGCGGCGAAATTTGGAAGATAGCTATTGAAAATCGTAAAGGAAAAGAGATAGAGATAAATTTCCAACTACAAAGTTTTAGAGCATCATTTAATTAGTACGAAACGAAATTTGGTTCACACGGATAAGATAAATTGTCGCCTGTATACCCAAAAATGTCCGAAATCGATGTGCGAGATTCTACTTTGCATATTCACATTCCGTAAATGTAGCACTGCACAATTTCAGATTGTGACGTTGTACTGTGCTGTGATGTCTGTCAAAATTTAATTTCTAATGAATTAAAAATTTTAGATTAACCCTTTCAGTGGCAGAAGAATTCTGTTCGTAAACTGATGAAATAATTTACTAACACCAGAATATCCAAACGAATTTCTTACAAAATAAAACCCCGCTAATTTTAACTTTCATTACAAAAGCCAATTTTTTTTTAAATTTTCTTGCTGGCATTTGTCAGTTTTGGAATTAAAATTGAGGATTTCCATCTACGTCACAATCTGAAATTGTGCACTGCTACATTTAAGGAATGTGAATATGCAAAGTAGAATCGTCGCTCATCGATTTCGGACATTTTTAGGTATACAGGCGACGATTTATCTTATCCGTGTGAACCAAATGTCGTTTCGTACTAATTAATTGATGCTCTAATACTTTCTAATTTGAAATTTGCTCTATTTCTTTTCGTTTACGATTTTCAATAGCTATCTTCCAAATTTCGCCACTAGGGGCGCTGCCGTCGTTTGCATTAAATTGGGCGCAGTCACTTTAATATACTGTTACCTCACTTCCATAGCTGTAGCTCTCTCCGTTCGCAAGTATTTTCAGGTTAAAGGGACTTTCCTTTGAAACCTGTATATTTTTTTCATGTTCGTGTGACCAGCTGACGCATTACCCACCACTTTATAATCAGCTGACTTTTTTTTCTTCAAGATATTGAGTTAGCTATAATTTGACAAATTTTCAACCGGGAGGAAATGACTAATTTTTTTTTTTTTTTTTTTTTTTTTTTTTTTTTTTTTTTTTTACATGTTTGGGGGTTACCGCTGCTACACCCACCCACGGTACCGCAGCTGACGTTCACGGGGCTTCATGGTACAACTCTCTGAAGCATTTTACAAATTATCGGCCGATAGGAAATAACTGACGAAATTCGCACCTGGATCGCGGACTATTTGATTTATCCCTTATGCTTTAACTGTAACAGATATTTATAATTTAATTTATTATCATTTAAAAAAATTCTTTATAAATATTTTGCATCGTTATTAAATAAGAAGTCGCATTATTTCGGTTTACTTTTTAATATAATCAACTATTTGAATGTTGTACATAATTACAATTAAAATATTTAAAATAATACCATTTAGATTGCTCATATAAATTTCCAGAAAGATTTACTCTCTATGAAATAATTTTTTTTTTATTTAAAATAATTATATTGGCAGTGTTGTAATACATTTAATAAAATTCTCATGTTTATTTAGATAGTACTAACAATCTCTTAATATTTATACAGTACTATATATTCCGTACTACTTTTACTTACCCTTAATATGTAGTTTAGGGCAAATCTTTTAATCGTTTTAAAAATCGAAAGAAAATATTTTCTGACGGATTTACACGCTTCAGACACTGGAGATTCCGAAAAACAAATTTTTTGAAGAAAAGAATGTCTGCTATCTGTCTGTGTGTCTGTAAGCGCTCTATATCCGAATAAAATGAGATAGAGATTTCAAATTTGGGGTGTACTTAGTATGTAACAATGGAAAAAAACCTATTGGATATTAGTAACCTCGAATATCCGGAACTTTTTTTCGGAGTCTCGAAATATTCTTTCTGACAAAAAGTATATAACAACTTTCGAAATTTTTTATTTTAAGGAGTGAACATAAAATACAATAAAAAACACAAATTTGACATAAAGAATTAAGTCAATCAGATAATTAAATGCCGAGAAAAGTGTAATCATATATTCCAAACTCTTCGATTTTCTATGAGCCCGTATTTCTTTCAAATTTCAATTCAAAGATATATTTTAATTGGAAATGAGACACCAAATCTGACGCAGTAAACTGTTAGTTAATATGATTATAATTTTTGGAGTTATAAGGATGTTGCTTTTACGTAATTCGATACTACTGGATTATCCCGTCGACCAAAAAACTATCGCCAAACTATAAGATTAAAAACCAATAATGACTTATCGTAAATGTCACATTCACTTGACATTAAACACGTTACACGTGTTTGTTACGTCAACAAATGATTTTTAATTCGACGTTTTACTTGTATTTGTATTAATCTTTTATTAATTTATTTGTTCTTTCGTTATTTAAAATAAAAATTATGCCAATTTGTATAATTTTGGAAGTAGTTTGGCAATTTATATTATTTGTCGAAATTTGTCGACGGGATAATCAAGTAGTATCCGAAATTCAGTAACAGAGCATTACTATGTATTACAAAATATTTAAATATACGTGTAAATTTTATTTTGTAATTCCAATGCATTTTACAAATTGTTTACACATTTTTACTTTTAATTTTCATATTTTATATTATGCATATCTATTATGGGTAAGTATTACGGTGGTCCCCAACAACTAGTTTACTTATTTTTTAAACTATAGATGTCAGCACATATAAATGCTTTATTTGAATGCTATTCATAATAATCAAATCTTGTTAATTGTAGCATTTGTTCACAGATGGCGGTGCTGATGTTATTTGTTGTCCATGGAATTCGTATTTTTAAAAATTTGAGATTTAAAAATACTTTATTTTCTCTATTCCTTTTTATTTAAATTAATATTTCCGTTGTAATAGTGTGTGATATAATATATATATATATATTTTTCCTTTTTAGTCTTTTAGAAACTATATTCTTTCGAAAAGTCCCAAAATTGACAATTGTATGGGAAAGTTGCTCACTTCAGCTGAAAGATGCAATTAATTCTGGAATTGAAAGATAATTTTCCGTAGAAGGCGGAGATTGATTCTTTCTTGAGAGAAGAACAAAAGGTGCTCTCGTCTTGACGCTTTCGCAAAAGGTGGAAGAAAGCTCTCCTGGGAGCCGTGCTTTGGTTAACAAAAGACAACTTTTCCCAATTGCAGGAGGTTAAAACGCTTTTAAAGCAGGAAAATTGCTCGGTCAGACGTCCAATGGCGAAGTCTCAATTAACTGCATAGAGACGTCAATCGTCATTCTTCCCTTTCTGGCAGTCTCTATCAATCTCAAATTTCACTGTTTTATCACACTCTCAGAACAACTGTGCTCTCCAGTGGACGGGGCGTGACTAGGAGTATTTCATGTGACCTTTGATGATTTCACCGTGAGCATGATTCTCCGTTTAGTGTTAAGTATAGCTGCCATTGTGATTTATATTAATAAACAATTTTCTTTTGAATAATTTTTTGGCTTTTTAATTTATCGTATATCGCTCGAATTGCTATCAGTTCAGTTACACTACATGGGCCTAAGCAAATTTCTTTATTCTTTTGAAAATTCAATTTTGAAGAATGCATGTACGCTTCTTTATATGCATATATAATAAATTACAATATTTTAAATATTTTTTTTAAATTGGAATCAGTGCGATAAAAATACATACTTATTTTTGTAATTCTTTGTTTTACTGATTAATTTTAGAAAGGAAAGAAGACTACGCATAATAGTTCACTTTTTCATTTTTGTCGTAATTTTGCAAAAAAAAAAAAAAAAAAAAAAAAAAAAAAAAAACGTTAAAGAATAAATCATTCCCTAAATTAAGTAAAAATTAATGCATTTAAGAATGATTTAAATGAAATGATAAATTGTACTGCACAAATCAACAACTCTTTCGAATACAACAAAAAATCTATAATTTTTTTTCCAGCAGAAATAATAAATGAGAAATTAAGGTTGCAGAAAAAAGTGTGAAATGAAAAAATCATTACATTTAGTTAATTATCCTTACGCATTTCGTTTCTGGAAAGCAATCAAATAATTTATTTGGAAGAATATATTTAACAATCAAGGTCCAAAACTCAATAAGCTTAAGACTTAATGAGGTGATTGAATGTGATTTGTAATTTTTTTCATTATAACAAATATCGTGACCCAAGTCGTTATTTTTATTTCATTAAAAGTCTTATATTTATTTCTTTTAAACGTTTTTCTGGGTGAATCAAAGACATTAAATAAACTTGGTTTTCATGACAATCACACATACAATTAAGAATTTTTTTACTGCATTCTCATTTCATAAATCGTAAAAGTAGTAAAAAAAAAGGATCTGTATTGCAGTATATCATTTTTCTAAATGATTACTTTGTACTATCTGTAATTAACTGGTTCATTAGTGAATACATTTAATTTCTTTTGTTGTGTTCACGAATGGACTTAAATGTTTTCTTTTATATCATTGTTTAAAAAAAAAACATCTTTTCAGATGAAAAAAAAATGATATCCGAATTATGATTTCGAATAAATATTTTACAAATCTTCAGAATTCGGTAAATAATGTTTTCGAAATTACTTATGATACTTCGCATTATATTCCGGTAAACATAATGGTGAAATAATGACTTTTTCCTCTTGTCAAACTGTTCAATGACCTCCGAAAAATAATTAAAAATCGAAAAAACATCTCGCCAAGAATTTTGTACATAGTTCTTACAACAATTCATTTTTTGTGCTTTAGACTATTATCAGACTTTAAGCTTAGCAATCATGTTAAATAAATATTATCATTTGAAATTAAAACAACATTTAGTATAACTAATTTTATTTACATTTTTTTCCTCAAAGATGTATGACTGTAATCTTCTAATAAATGAATCGTATAATTAATGATTTTCCAATTATAAGTCATAAAATTTTTTATTTAAATGCGCAGAAAGAGTATCCAAATACCTAGTAAATTGATTAATTATTTTAACTGTAAGTTTTATACATTTAATTATATGTGTGGAGTTACATAAAACCTCAAATTGCATACTTATAGTACTGGCCAAAATATAATTTTTTTAAACATACTAATTCGCCTACTTTTGTTCATTTTAAGGTAATTTTAGTGATTGCATGACATTTTTGCGTATATTTATTGAATTACGATGCTTTGGCTGAATGGCAATGCATTGTCTTTCACAGTACACCGCCCCTTAGCGCTGACACAGAAAGAAATTCTGATGAAGGCACATTTTTTTTTTTAAACATAAGTACGGTCCCTTAAATTTAGACACTAGTATTTTATAAAAGATTTGTTTGACAAGTTTAATATCAGAAAGATGAAGCGAAAAAACTTATTATTAACCATTTGGAAAAATGGTTATTGTCCTCGTCAGGGTAGGAAATCAAAAGCATATCTGAAGCTTTTTATTAGTTTAATGCGCATTTTATTCGTTTTCTGATTGGTCTATACAGTAACCTGTATTTCAATTTACTTTCAACAGAGATGGATACTTCTGTTGCCACTACGACAAAAAAGTAATAAAAACTACAAAAAAAAATAATAATTCAGAAAAAAATTAATTGAGATACAGCTTTCAAACAAATTGCATTTTAAAGTACATTTTTTTCCCTATAGGATGGTGTAAAAAGTAATATTGTGGGATGTTTAGAAGTTTAAGAATGAAATTTCATTTAAAATTGGTCGTCAGATTTCTTGGAAATATGACGATGGAAAAGCCTTTTCCCGAACAGCCAATAAAATGCTTGGATAATACGTAAGTTTCAGGTGGAATAATACGTAAGGTTCAGGAAATCTGACGAGTCGCAGGTGATTTTCGTCGCTTGCAATTTTTACGTGTAATAATACTATTAATGTTTAATTGATGGCGTACGTAATATATGATCAACTCCGTGCGATTTTTTATGTTTTAAATTTTAGACTTTGAAAAAATCATTTTCCAAATGGTCGTTGTAATTTGTTAAATTGCCTTTTTTATTATTATTATTATTTGTACCAAAATTTAAGGGTCAATATTCTGAAAAAAATCCGCCTGTGTCGACGCTTTGATCTAGTATACGGGAGG
Source organism: Maratus speciosus (assembly GCA_963932465.1). NCBI lineage: Eukaryota > Metazoa > Arthropoda > Arachnida > Araneae > Salticidae > Maratus > Maratus speciosus. The sequence continues at coordinate 122,085,886 of OZ010795.1, read as the reverse complement.
CGGTGTACTGCAAAAGACAGTGCATTGACATTCATACAAATCATCGTCATTAAATACATAAACGAAAAGTGCTATGCAATTACTAAAATTATCTTAAAATGAACAAAAGTACGCGAATGTGAGCGCGCTTTAAAAAAGTCTTATTTTTGTTTGCCAGGACTGTAGAACAAACATTAAGCTTGTAAAGAATTAGTACTCTGTTTAAAAAAAAAAAAAAAAAAAAAAAAAAAAAAAAAAAAAAAACTTTCTGTGAAATTGCAGAGAATCTACTGCTAATCCATTATCTTAACCCATTTTAGGCCAAGCATAAAAATTTTATAAAATGTGGTATTGTTTTCATTGAAATATGCTTAAATTATATTCATTAAGACAAAAATAAAGTTTCGTGCATGAAACATAATATTTTATTTGAGCAATAAAATGCATTCGGCATTTTCATAAATTCACTCAATGGTGCGCTAACGCACCATTAAATTTAAAATTAATAACTTTTTAAAAAAATTTATGACATTTGTTTTATTATTATTTTATTTACAGAACTTGCAACTTTAATCTATTATAAAACCATAGGATTAATCTCAAGTGAAATAATTGTACATTTTCAAAAAGTCGAATTTGTCAATAACCGTTTCAATTTTAAAAGACTAACGTATTTTGAAAATTTCTCAATAGAAAGTGTTTACTCCAGTTGAATTACTGATATTTTATTGATGTCTCCAGAACCCTTAAAAATAGCAGGAAATAAAATTAGTGAAAAATATTCGTCACAGTGTTAATAAAAAAATATTTATTGAAATGGTGCGTTTACGCACCTTTGGCTGATGATGGGTTAAGTCTTACGTAAAATTACTGAGATAAAAAAGTCAGTGATTCTGTTCAATAACACAGAAATTATTCGGTTAATTTGCAGTAGACTCTGTAAATCTGCATCGATAAAAATACACAACTCTATAAATTTAGTTAATTTTAGAAATTAGTCAATTTTTGAATTTCGAAGAATTAGAATTTTTCGAGAGAATTTGAACTGCTGAATCATTTAATGTTTACGATGTTCATTTCTAGCTTCTCCGCGATTTGATCCCGAGTCTTCTGACTTGGAGACGAAATCCTCATTGCAAAGCTGCTAACTTTTGCGCTTTTTTCTCACCACTAAAATTTAACAGTAAATGTTTTCATATTTAATCGACTAGATGTATCGACTAAATAATACAAAAATTTGTGTTAAATTTTAGTGGTAAGAAAAGAAATCGTAATGTTGGCAGTTATGTCTTACTGACATATAGGAGCTGTTGCTGCTATATGCAAAGGTTTTCTTTATAACTCAGTAACACTTTTAATATTACCAAACATCATGCTCCTGGTGGAGGAAACAACTGCAAATTATTTGTCGATAAAAATGCACGCTAACTCAGCAGAAACTAATTTTTCCTTTGAAAAAAAAAAAAAAAAACTATTTTTTAATAAACCGATCTTTAAGCCAAATTTTCTTCAATGTTCGAATATAATTCTAAAAGAATTTTAAAAGTGTGTATTTTGTATTACATGTTATAACAAAAATAAAAATACATTTAATGAAAGATATGGAAATCCCTACAGGGAATTTGTTATAAGAAAAGGGAAATGTCTATAACATAATGACCGAGAAACTGAATTTAATATATTTAACCGAGAACTGGTGTAAATTTACAGAGAGTCTCGGTAATTTTTCTGTGTTTTTACATAATATTTTAAAAGTGTAGTTTAATCATAAGTTACGATTTTTTAAAATAAAAGTGATATAATAAATTTTATATAATATATATTTAATATGTCTACTAATCATAACTTTGTGGTGCTACAAATAAGGATAGTGCCCTACAGCGCCTATTTCTGATTTCTTGACCATGAACCCCCAGGCAGGGGATTCCGACTAGGCAGTTAGCCTAATTCGGAATTTGCGGTGTTTAGTACCCGAGAAATTTTGGTATCCACATCGAAGGGATGAAAGGCTGAGTGAAGCTTTCCCAAGTTCGGAGTTCAGTTCGGAGACGCATAGCATCGCAACCTGAAGCACTGACTTGGCTTGTTTCAACTAGTCTTTCATTTTTATTTTCAAGATTGAATGCGTATCTTGATTTCAAAGTGTAAGTTGACATTTAGATACTTAAAAGAAATTACAGAATAATAATAATAATAATAATAATAATAATAATAATAATAAATATAATAATAATAATAAACCTTTAAGAAATCTAAATCTGACACTCGATGCAATATGTTGTTTGGCAATTCCGAAAAATGTTAAACAAAATAATAATATAAAATAAAATAATAATATAAAATAATATAAAATAAAATAATAATATACTAAAACCAAGGATTTAGCGATTAACGAAGCTGCATCTGTGCCGGCCAAGTATTCTATTTTATTTTAACTGTAACCTGAAATTGATGACTTTCTGTTGTGTTTTTCTTGTAACTGTTGATAGTATTGACTCAACGTTTATAATTGGCTGACAAGGGATCGTGATGATCCGAAACGTCCGAATTTTTAATGTTTTTAGTGTTTTTATGTAATAATTTTAATTGTTTTATGTATTGTCTGTGATTTTAATGTAAATATTTTAATGATGGAATTCAGACGTAATATTTTTGCTTATATAATTAAAATAATAATAAATAAGAAATATACTTAAGAATTATATTTTTTGTTTAGAACATATTGTATAATATACTATGAAACTGTATTCTACAAGTTTTTAGACATATTTAGTTTCAAAAGCATGTTTTATATTTAAATTAATGAATTATAACTAATTAATGTATGGTAAAAAGTTTTAATATATAGGGCTAATTTTTTTTAACAATTTTTTTTTTTTATGTATAGTATAATTATAGTAATGATATATAAAGTAATTATAGTTTGTCATTCTTTATAAATGTGCTAGTAAAAAAAAAATGAGATTTACAGTGACCAATAATACTACACAGCTCGTAAATGTTATTCTAAATCCATAAATGTTTTGATTGTGTGTATGTGAACAATTTGTAATAAATTAAATACACACATTAGATTTAAGTTCCAGAAGTTTGTCAGGACACGTTAAACTATTATAACCTTAAAAGACTACAAGAACTAAATATAGATGTTCGCACATTATTGGGCTTCTTAATTATATTATTTACACGTGTTACACAAATCTCTCATTATATTCTTTGTTTATTCATTCACACATGCGTAGTTTACGCAAATGATCTTTCGTTATTTTAAACACATTATTTCGAAGTTTGTGTAAATTTGAAAGTTTTCTATAGTATATTCCTTCTTATTAGTGCTTTGATTAAACAAACACACGCACACACACACACAAAGATATATATATATATATGTATATATATCCTGAAATTCCATTTATTTAGATGTGTATCAGCATCATGCCGAACTGATTTCACGAAACATAGTAAAACACATTTTTAGTATAAAATATGTTTGTTTGATGCACATGCTTTATGTGAAAAAGCACGGTATAAAACATTTATAATACATTTTTACTTTCTTCTATCTTTACAAGAAGAAAGTATTGGATTCGTAAAAAATTTAGACTTCCTGTTTTCGACGGATTTATACGTTTTATTAGGTCCTGAACACGATTTGAAGGTTTTTATAAAATGTCTGTCTGTGAGTCTGGCTGTCACTCTGTGAGTCTGTATGTGACAAACAATTCGTGGGCGCTCTATCTCAAGAACTAATGCACGGAATTTCACAAATCTTTAGATTCAGTTAGACTTAGATATAAACTGGTTCTGATTAGTTTTTGGTGTAAATCGTCTAACAGATGGCGTTGTTGTGCTGCATTTTTCACTATTTACGCGATATCCATATCTCAAGAACTAATGCACGCAGAATTTCCTAAAACTTCAGATTCAGTTATCCTTTAATAATTTGGTGCTGGTTAGTTTTTGGTGAAAATAACCCAATAGGTGGCGCTGCTATGCTACATTATTCCTGATCATCTCAATGGCTATACAAGAACTAATGCACGAATTTTAATCAAACTTCAGATTCAGTTAGTCCCTGATATAAATTAGTGCTGTTTAGTTTTTGGTGTAAATATCTCAAAAGGTGGCTCTTCTGTACAGAATTCTTCACGATCAGCAATAGCTGTATCTCTAGATCTAATGCATCAATTTTCACCAAGCTTCATATTCAGTTTGTCCCTAGTATAAATTGGCCCTTATTAGATTTTGGTGTAAATCAATCAAAAGGTGGCGCTGCTATGTGGAATTTTTCACGATTTCCGAAATAGCTCTATCTCAAAAACTAATGCACGGATTTTCATCAAACTTCAAATTCAGTTAGAAGTTAGCATAAGTTGTTGATCATTAGATTTTGGTGTAAAATACCTAACCGCTGGCGCTCATATGCTGCATTTTGCATGATTTACACGATTTTAGTGATAGTCATACCTCAAGAACTAATGCACAGAATTTAATATGTTTATAATCCTCATGATGGGCATAGATTGCCATTTAATTGTGGCGCTGTACTAGAGAATTTTGAATTATTAACACGTATGAGATAGAAGAAAGTTTTGGAATAAACATATCCGATTATTTTAATGTTTAATTTTAGTTATACTAATTTCCTAGTTAAATTTGGAAAACAGAAAGCAGAGATAGGATGAAAGGCAGTAAGAAATATATTTTGTAATTCTTAATAGTCGTTATTTATGAAATACTGGATATTTTGGATTTTTTATTGGTATTCATATGCCATACGTATCCTTTTTAGAATAAAATTAATTTAATGTCATACCAAACATTCAAAAATCAAAACAAGTTGGAAATTGCTCCTCAAACGTGGCAAATGATGTGCGTTCGTAGTATTAGTTAATATTTTTTTACAAATATTTTTATAAATATTTTTTTCGCCGCATATTGTAATGAACGTCTATTTTAATGCACTTCATAAGGGCATATCAATTTCATTCTGTTCTAAAGGCTGTAATATCATTAATATGCACTTGAAATAATTTTGTTCCCATTGGACTTAATGTTACGCAAAACTTTTTAGTGTCCCTGTAATAAAACTATACTTCCGATTTTCATAAAATTTGTAATGCGACAATTATATATTTAAAATTTCAGACCATTCGGAAGGCTGTAACACCATTAAAATACACTTGCAATAATTTTTCCCATTGGCCGTAATTTAACGGAAGACTCATGACTGTCCCTGTAATTAAACTATAGATCCGATTTTCATAAAATTTGAATTGACTCGACAACATTTTACAACAATTATATATATAAAATTTCAGACCATTCGGTTGGGTAGTTTTTGCTCTGTTATATGCGGACGGACAGACAGACGGACGGATTGAATGCCGACTATAGGTGCTACGTATTTATATAATTACGAACGCACCTAAAAAACAACTTTGATGATTGTGCAAATGTTTGTTAAGTATTATAATATTGATTTATTTTGTTTCTCACTCTAAATTACACATTTATAAATTTCGTTTTAAATCAAAGGAATGTAATCAGAATGATTCTTAATATTGATCGAAACCGAAAACACAATAAAATTCCATTTTGTAATTAAAAATATGCATATTTCAGCAAAACATACATGATTTTCTTCATTGCAGTAAGGGACATTTCAACAATGCACGGTAAAAAGAATTAAATTTGAAATTATATTTATCTTTTATTTGTTTTTGATTTATATCTAAAACATACATTTTAAGATTAAGATATAAAATTTTTCGGAAAATATTTAGCTACTGCTACATCTCTTACATATTATTGCTGATATATTTAGCTGATATATTTAGCTGATATATTTTATGTTTCAACTAAGCGCATGTCTCGTAAATTTATCCACAGGGGAATTTCTTATTTTTCTTTCAGAGATATAAATCTATGAAGATACATAAAAAGGACAGAAAATAAAACGAACAATTGTGAAGAACAATTTATCCGACAATATAATGCATTCCAATGTCGCTAAAAAAATCTAGAGATTTTTTTTCTCCTGAATCAGATTTACAAATTTGTTACATGACACTTGCAAAATATTTAAAAGATATAGTCAGGTGAGGTAATTATGACCACTTTTTACATTTTCAACTTTTTTTTTTTTTTTTTTTTTTTTTTTTTGGAAAAGGGGTGTTTTTAGTACATAGGAAGTAACTTTGATCCTTTCAGAACACCTTTCAAAAGTTTTAATTCTCATAGCTGTTTTTTAATTTTTAAAGTTAAAAGGATGGTTATAATTACCCTACCAAAAACTCGCAATCACATAAATTTGGGGTGATTATGACCACTAGTGGGGAAATTATGACCACTATACCTTCTGCTTATATTTGCCAATACACATTTGTTTGGGGTAATTGTGACCACTCTGGACTCCAAAGTGACAAATCCGTTTATCAAAAAGTTTATAGACTTAGTTTCAAATTGCTATTCGGACCTCAAAAAGGCTTCAGACTAGTAATAAAGAACTAAGATGAAATATGCATTATGAGGTTAATATCTAAGCTTGAAACAAAATTTTACCATACACAGTTTTCTCCAATATAACGATGGTTATAATTACCCCTTGGTCATAATTACCCCACCTAACCCCAATTTAAATTTTTTTTCTGTGAAAATGAACTATTTATTTTGATAAAACTATATAAATTCTTTATTTATTTTACGGAAATGTGCAGATTAGATCCAGTCCTAATATATATCAGTTTCTAAACATGTTCCATCTGCATAGACTACAACTACACTTCAATTTGAGCAAATATATTTTTAACTTAAAACCCCTGAACAATAATATTATTTTCCTGATCGAAATTATATTTTATTTCTAAATGATACAATTATGTAATAGAATCTTTAATTGTAAATAGGATATTTGTTTTTCTTTTCAAATACGTATTCAGAAAGCAACGGAAAGACAAATAATGTTATAGTGTCTGCAGTAGAATATAGTGACGAATACACAGGGGTCGCACCGTTCCTAAAATTTTCGTACTTTGCTACCACTAAATAAAAACGATAATAACTTGCTGTATAGTTCTATTATAGATTTTAAAGGAATGTACCCCGAAGAATTCTTATTTAAAATACTGGTAGAAAAGTGCGAAAATTTTAGGAACGGTGCGAGCCCTGAATACAGATTTCGAAAATAAATATTTGAATTTTTTTCCAGAAAAAATTATTTTTATTATACTTATATCATTACTTTCATTAATAATCATTGTAATAACATTTTTACAAATTCTTTTTATACGTTCCATACTAAATTGTTAGTTCTAGATCTCTCGAATGATAGTGTAGTTGTAAAGAACTTGTGATGTCGATCAAGAAAAAAAAAATCCCGAATCCAAATATTCACGAGATGTGGGCCGTTATCTTGCTTGATGTCCTACCTAAGGAGAAATTTCTAATGAAAATTTGATTTTCTTAGTTTGTGTGTTGTTGAAAAGTTTGCTAATGAGGATTAAATAAGTACTGAGTAACTAAAGGACTGAAATAGGAATGTAGTTGTAGCGTCTGATGGAGTGTTCTTTTCGCTTTTTTATTCCTTTTATTTGCATAACGCCACGGAAGAAATACGCCAATATCTTTTAAACGGTTTGTTCAGAGATGATGATACCTATCCCTTTTTTGCATCTCCGTGAAAGACTATTCCGACAGTTGACCTCTTGTAAAATTTGTAACTAACAAGTGAATAGGTTTTTTAGTTATATAATTTAAATAAGTGCAAATCTAATTTTTTTTATTAATTTTAATATAAATATTTAAACTTTTAAATAAATCACATGGAATGTAATTTTCTAATTGAGTCAAAAAGTGTCCAGAACAGGAACATAATAAGTTAATTTTCAGCCTACGCTGCCAAAGTTGTTCTAGCTGAAATCTCCAGGACAAATCTGACGGACACAATTTAACCGGAGATCTTTCTTGATTACGAAATCTGGCCTGATATTGCAATGAGCTCAACAGAATTAATCGTAGGTTTTGGAACGTTGCATACGTAACACACGTTTCATACGTAATAAAACAGTATTTTCATTGTGATTATTATATATATAAAATTTTCTTAGATTACCATTAACTGTATTCTGTTGAGATGATTCAGATATTAGAGCATCATCATGGATTGTTTTTCCAAAATTTGTCGAAGAGAGTTTAGTTGGCAGAGTATTGACAGGTTAAGCCAAAAGATTTCTCATATCCTAGCTTGAAAACCGTTTCACTCAGTTGAAAAATGAAGTATGAACTTGAAATGAGAAACTTGCCTTCGGTTTCCGATCAAAATATTTTCAAACAACTTCAAATTCTCTACGTTTATCAATATTACGATATTCTTATTTATATGCTGTGGATTTTCAATAAAGCTATAAAATAAAACAATCCATTCCACTCAATTAGAATAATTTTTCAAGATTTATTATATTTTAGTTTTGATTTGATAACAATAAATTTTCTTCTATAATGATTCACTTCAATAATGTACGGTGATATTTAAATAAAGCTTCTTGTAACAGTTCTTATTTCATTTTTTTTATATTGAATAAAATGTGATTTTAAAAGAAATATAAATTAATATGATTTTAAACTTCGTTCTTAGTTAATTTTAATGACGCTAACTAAGGAAATTAATTATCTTATACGATAGAATAACAGTTAGTTAAAGTTCTTTATTTGTTTCTATTAAATTTTAAGTAATTTACTAGTTTGTCGTAATTCCAAAGTTTCTAAAGCACTGCTTTCTAAAGAATTTATTTATAGCTTATAAGTCTCACACATTATTCGTGCTGATTAAAAATCTCTTTGAAACAGTTTGATTATGCTGAAAGAGCTATTCAAGATGTAAAATGTTTAGGTAAGAATAGATTTTCTAGAAATAAAGTGTGACATTTCAATATTCGTAAATAAACGGTCATGTGCGAATATAACTCGCGCTAAGAGGGTTCCGTACAATAAATATATGATTTATTAACTGTATTATTTAATAGAATATTAAGCTTTTGTAAAAAAAAATTACAACGTAAGCTTTGGTATAGCTGTATATATTAGAAAAATATGAATGGATATACCACAAAAGTTCAAAGAGATATGAAGCCGAAAAAATATAAAATATTGCTATTCTGTATAACATTTTTTAAATCTTATCTTAATCTGTTTATGATGAACTAAATTCGGTACTGACAATATACGTACTGCATATTTAAACTTCATTTGGCATTTCATAAAACTAAATTCAGCGCAGTAATAATCTTTTATTTTTACAGTGTATCAAAAACAAAACCCTTGTTCAAAATTTAAACTTAGCATTGTTCTAAGCGCGCTTCGAAAGGAGGTCGTAAAGTTGCAACTCTGCCTTTGTCCATGCCGCGTCAAATTTAAATTAACTTTTAAAGACGTATTTAACTTTTAAAGGCGTATTTAGAGAGCCACTCAATGCAAACTAGTCGGGAATCCCATAGTATTTATGTGATTAATTCTAATTAAATTACTGATTTAACAATTTGGCGTTTATTTCTTTTATCCTACTTGCTTTTATTGCTACTAGCCATTGCATTACACAAATATATCATTAAAAGTTGTTACCTAGGCTTTAAGGTACATAGAGTGCACCGCCCTGTCTTTAAGGGTTATTATCTTGTCTAATTACTGGCAATTTTTTTCAAAAATCATTATCATTAATGTTTTTATACTCCTGATACGAAAAGTACCAACAGCACTCCCCGTCAATTTTGCTGAATGTCAGCAAATTGAAATTTGTGTGTAGCAGAAAAATGCGCTTTTCTGAAAAACTATGTGACCTAGGGTAATCACTATAATTTCCCTGCAAGGTTTAAATTAACGTCTACTACCTCTAATTTTTTCATAATTTTAGTTTCAGTAGATTCGGAAATAGATGGGGGGGGGGGGGGTGTAAACATATTTTTGCACTACATTTTCGACGATATACTAGAAAATATGATACCTAAAATTAAAAGAAATGTATTTTTTGTGTTCAGCGTTAAGAAAGCTTTCACACGATACCCCACACGATATACAAAGAAAGATTTTTTTCAAGTAACTTAATAAGCCACTGTATTTTTTACCCCAAATATATTTATGAATGTTTAATAATCTGTAAATATGTGGGTCAATAGTCTTTATTACTTCCCCAATTTGAACTTTCAACCTTCCATAGTTTACGAGTAATATAACTGTGACAGACGGACAGACAGACACAGGAGTGATCTTATGTTTCGTTTTTACTTTTTAAGTACGGAGCCCTAAAAATGATGAAATATACAATAATTGTATAAAGAACCAAAAATGTACGTACAGTTCATTTTTAAATAAGGCATTGCTTAAAAAAGGTAAAAAAAAAAACTATTTTTCTGAAATATTTGATGTATAATTTAAAAGAAAATAAACAATATATATATATCATGAACATGTGCTGCATAGATTCGATAAGAATATTCCTTCTAGTTGGCTAATTCGTAAAGGATAAAATTGAATCTCAACATCAGAAATGTTCTTTAAAAGATAAACTCGAAAACATCAATTTGATGAAAATAATCCCTTAACAAATATGATTTTTTTTTCTTTTTTGCTATGAAGAATTATTTTTAAAATACCGCTGTTTGGAATTTTTAATCACTATTTTTAATAGTAACCGCAGCTTTATTTAAACAAAATGATGTATTAAATTAGACAAAGTTACCTAAACTGAACAGTTGGTGGATTTTTAGCTCGCGATGTTCAAGCTCTCTGTAAAATAGAGCAGCAACAAATGCACGGGTATCAGGCAGTAATTAGAATGCCTTTTTTCTAAAATATGACAAACCCCATTAGAGAATTTTGCGACACAGTAATAACTCGACTTATGTCTGCAGTACTTTTCAAGACGAGCGACGTAAGTCAAAAACGACGTATGTCGAGCTACATATAGATGTAATAAAATCCCCCCAAAATATAATAAACGTATTCTATTGTACTTAGGGATTATGTTACAAACATTTATCATTAGCAGAAAAAAATTGATTGATTCGACAATAATTTGAAATAATTCAATATAATGTTAACTTACAGTTTATTGTCCTTCGAGCTTCCCCGTATGAGTCTTTGAGCATGTGAAAAAAAAAAAGCTTGCAATGAACTTTGAACTGACATTTGTTTTCTCTTAGAAGGTCTTTGTAACAGCAGAGCGAGTTTTTAAAGATTTTTTTTATTCGTTGCTACACTTCACTCGTCTGAATCAATATGTTTAAGAACCATCATTCCAGCTTCAACAAGGTTTAATCCTTCAGTTAATTTTGCAAAGGTCATAATCTTCTCCCTTCCCCATAGCCTCAAAATATTTATTTTATTTTTTCCACAAGTACTTTGTTACTTTAATTCCATAAATTTGTCGATGGTTAATTCCGGATCAGGAGGATTTATGAATTTAACATCTTCTATGAATCTAACATTTATGTCTAAGTTATCTTCCATTTTTGACGATTGCATCAATTAAGAGAGATAGAGAATCATAATTTTAAGTTGTTTTCTTGGTCTCTGCGAAGGAAAAGGGACACAGTGTTTTCAAGCTTCTCCCATTCTTTTTACTGAACTTCAGCCTATGAATCCCCTGTGACTGTGACTGCATCTGAGATGTAAAATTTCTTCCAAAAATCATAAAGTGCGTCTTAATGAAGGAATTGTTTTTCCAGTCTAGACGACGGAAATGCGGGGTAACATAAGTCGAGGGGACGTAAGCCGGTGTATTGCTTTACACTTATAGACAAGTTAGCCTATACAATTTAGAGACATGCAACTTCCATCACTGCTCGAAGGCCAAATTCATCGCTTTTTTGGCATAATAGAAATGTTTTTCTTATTTAATTACAAATTTTACGTTATTTAATAAGGCGATCGTTTCTTTTCATAAGAAGTGACGCCAAGAAAGTGGTAGTTAACATCTATTTAGTAGTGATAATTAAACGAATGTCTACAATTTTTTCGTCAAAATCTATCATCTGCATTTTACTTTACTAATGTTACTATTCGGAAATATAAAGCATTCTTTTTCTTTTTATATCAATCTGCACTAAATCAATGCTAGAAAATGCATACGTTTAAGTGATCAAAATAAAAAACATTTGCATGATGTAATATTCTATTTGCGTGTTGAAACAATGGTAATAAATATTTGTCTGTAAAAGTTAAATTATGTATTTTGATGCTATGATATTTAAATAGAACTTCGCCAAACAGTATATTATTTAAAATTTCAAATAAATGTAAACTGAAAAGTATTTTCTTTCGAAAGGAAAAAATATTTTGTTATTATTATTTTTAAATAACTCCAATTTAATCAATTAGAAAATCGTAGTTATTCATTTAAAGTAGCTTGTTAAAGAAAATGAAAAAAAAATCGACAGAATTTTTGTTTATTTAAATATATATATATATTATTATTTTTTTAATTCAGAAGAGAGAGATTCATGTGTTATTTAACATCTACTTGAATCATTGTTTACATTTGAATTATTTTATCCTTAGAGATTTTTAATTTTTAATTTTTAATTTTTTTCACAATTCTTATAAAAGATAAGCTATTTATTATTTTTTGAACAAAACTGGTTTTTCTAAATTGTTTTCTTATTATTGAAGAATGTTAATTAAATGCAAATTATAAATATTACTAACAAATATAAAGGTATCTTATTAATCTAAAACTTTCTCACCTGAATCGTGAATTCTACGCCCTTATTATGGCTGATCTCGATAAATGTGTATTTACTTCGAAGAATACGAACACTGTTCGACGAAACAAACATTTAATAAACGAAAACTAACACTAAAAACGGTACATATACTATCTTTGAACATCTTCAATTTTAAACTTCGTTCATCTCGTCTGCAGAAAATTCATAGAACAACAAATGGCATAAAAATTAAATCGTAAAAAACAATCGGTCACTTTAGTTCACACAGCTTGTTTGTTTTACTTCGCACCAAAGAGTTTGGAATTTGAGTCAGAAAATACAACATCCTCCGACCCAGAAAGATAAGCTATTCTTTATAATTGTCAAGTTCCAATGGATATAGGTGTTGGACTGATCGCCGAATGAAATTGCCAGTTGCCAGTCTTAAAGTGCATGCACGAACCTTTCCGTCTCTACCAGGATGAATATCTGTAATAATGCCCAATTTTCACAGAAGCCTTGGCTGATTGTTTTCTTTAATTTGAACAACAGCTCCCTTTTTTACTGGTATGCCTTTGGAGTGATCTGTATAATGGACAGATTTTAAATCCATTAGGTAAAATTGTTTCCACTTCAACCAAACTTTTTGTACTAAATTTAATCTGTATCTATATCTGCGAGTTACTTCACTTTTTGTAGAAGGAATTATCCTTACCTTTTCCGGTGGCAAAGCTGCCTGTCTTTTCCCTACCAGGAAATGTGCTGGACACAAAGGAGTTGGCTCATTTACATCACTCGATACAAAGGTTAATGGGCGTGAATTCAAAACAGCTTCCATTTCCTGTAAAGTGGTTTCAAATTCTTTGTAGTCTAATGAAGATCTTCCAAGGATTTTCTTAAGGCATATCTTCGTTGAACGTACCAATCTTTCGTAGAATCCTCCCCACCACGCTGCTCTCTCTACGATGAATTTCCATTCAATTCTTTTTTCACTAAAATAATTTTGTACCTCAGGATTCTTTATCAAATTCCATATCTGCTGTAAATTCCTGTTCGCTTTCTTGAAGGTTTTAGCATTATCGGTGTAAATAATCTTGCAAATACCACGACGTGAGATGAATCTTCGAAAGGCCATTAAAAATTCGGTCGTTGTTAAATTCATAACAATTTCTAGAAGCACTGCTCTTACTACTGCGCATGTAAATAAAACAACGTAAATCTTTGTACTATTTTTGAGGTATAAGGGACCTAGGAAATATGATCCTGTCACTTCAAACGGTGATGCTTCTTTAATTCTATCTGGAGGAAGGGGTGCAATGTCTTGGCAGTAAGGTTTAGTGCTGAATTTTTTACAGATGATACATCGCCTTAGTATGCGTTTTGCTTGTTGCCTACCCTTTATAATCCATAAACTTTCTCTTAATTGGGCGAGTGTTTCGGCAACTCCAACATGAGCTACTTCTTCATGAGCTCTTCTGATTTGAAGATCTGTAAAATGACTTTTGCTAGGGAGTATAATTGGATGTGCTTCTGAATAACTTAAATTTGAATACTGGAGTCTTCCTTTTAATCGCATGATTCCATCTTCATCTAAGAACGGATTTAAATTTAGAATTTTTGATTTTCTTGGGATTAATTTCTTCTTAAACAATGCTTCTCTTTCTTCTGGAAAGTATTTCTCTTGCGTCTGTTTTATCCAATATTTCTCGGCTTTCAGCATTTCTTCAGCGCTCAAAGGTCCTGAAAGTTTACTTACACATGTCTTTGTATTGTTCGCAAATCTGAATATCCAACAGGTGATGCGAAGCGCTCTAGTCAATGTACTGTAATTTTCAATTTTAAAATTTGTATTTTCTTCTCGAGTTACACAGCTAGTTTGGAGAATTTCTGTTCTCTTTGATGATCTTTTCTCTACTTCGGCACCTTTTATATCAATTTCTTTCGTTTCTTGAGGCCAAAATGTTTAATTTTCTTTCAGGCACTTGGGACCGTTAAACCATGCTTCATTTTTCAAAAATGATTCTGCCTTTTCACCTCTGGTTAACAGGTCGGCTGGATTCAGGGCAATGCGACCACAAGTTTGGATTTGTTTTTCGCTGTATTTCTTGAATCCTATTCTGAACAAATGGCTTCCATTCTTCAACATTGCCTCTGATCCAATGCAGAACAATCATTGAATCTGTCCAGAAATGTAGACTGATTTTCATTTCTTTGAAAAGATGTTGATTAACACAGGCTGTTAGTCTAGTCCCTACTAGTGCGCTCATTAGTTCCAATCTTGGCAGAGATAATTTCTTGACTGGAGCAACTCTGACTTTGGAAATGACAAAACTAGTAAATATTTGTTCGTTAACACGATATCTTAGATAAACAACAGATCCGTAAGCTTTGGAACTTGCGTCGTTAAAACAGTGTAATTGTAGATCTTGAATAGCATCTTTTGAATAGTCACCAAAATAATATCTTGCAATCTTTGCAGCTTCAATAGAACTTAGTTGCTTGCACCACTTAATCCATTTATTGTGCATATCTTCATTCAATTTATCTTCCCAATTCAGACCTTCTTTCCAAATTTCTTGCATAAGAATTCTTGCAGTTACAGTAAAAGGGTTTAAAATTCCTGTGGGATCATATATTCTTCCCATCATTTTTAAAACTCCTCTTTTGGTTACACCGTTATTCTTATCGTCAAATTTCAAAAGATTCTGTAATTCGACTGTCATATAATCTTCTTGGGAATTCCATTTATGGCCTAGAACCTTTGTATAAACAGAATTTCTGTGTATAGTTTCTTCATTTAAGTCAAATTGCGATTGAAGACTTTCGGAATTTGTAGTCCACTTGAGCATATTGAAATTAGCCTCTTTCAAAATGGTCTTAACCTCAGCATATACCTTCAAACCTTGTGATTCATCATTTACACCAGCGAGTAAATCATCAACATACAGACAATCATTAAGTAGATCAAACGTTTCTGGAAATGTGGATTTGTATTTGCTGATATGATGTTTTATCGTTGCAGATAACAGAAATGAACTAGGCTTCGCTCCGAATAAAACTCTGGTCATTCGTAATGTTTTCAACTTTAAATTTAACCCTAGATTAGGAGAATTTTCAATCCATAAAAATCTAACAGCATCTCTATCTGCAGGATCTAAACTAATTTGCAAATATGCCTGTTCAATTTCGCCAGTGATTGCATTTTAGGTAATCGAAACCGAAGTAAAACTTCGAGTATATCTGGATTTAAATTTGGACCCGCATGTAAACAGGGATTCAACGAAATAGATTCGGAAGAATGAGAAGACACATCAAAAACTACTCTAAGTTTGGTAGTTGTTTTGTCTTCACGCAAAACTGCTTGATGAGGCATATAGTAAGATACTGAGTTTGACTTTGAATTAATAACTTCTGCCATTCCTTTCTCTAAATAATTATCTATAACATTGGCATATTTTTCATAAAATTCTGGACATTTCTCAAATTTCTTATTTAAACTATATAGCCTTTTTCTCGCTAACTCATAATTATCCGTTAATTCAACAACTCTTTCATTCCAGGGCAACTGCACTTGATACACATTATTCTTAAATTTAACAGTTTTATTATAATTTTCCAAAACTGCATTCTCTATATCAGATTGTTCCTTTTCTGGTTTTATACCCATAGTTTCTAACTCCCAGAAAGCCTTTAAAGTATTATTTACATCGGTATTCCTATCCAACTCAACATGCTCCGAAATAGTTTTCATAACACTAATGGAAGTTTGTAAAATATTAGCATCTTTAGACGCAGTAGAACCATTAACAGTCCATCCTAAAATTGTTTCAGAAAGTACAAGATCATCTGAAAGTCTACGAAGCTTCCCTGTTACCATTTTCCAATAATAATCACTTCCTATCAAAATAGATAATCGAAAAATATTTTGAATCTCCATAGGTTCTATTAGCTAATTGCAATTTATTTCTATATACAAAATCTCTATTTTCTTCTCGGGTACGGTAAGTAAAGCTTCACTAATTTCAGGTGTCTCTAACACTTCAATCGTAATACTTTTATTCAGCATTTCGGGATTTTTCAAAAGAATTCTGTATCGCTTACATTTCTGATTTATTGCGGCTTTAGAGCAAAAAGCGTGAATTGTAACATGTTCTTCTCCCATTACTTCTAAACCTAATTTTTCTGCAACGTTACTCACAAGGAAGGTCTCCATACGGGCATACTCAGAAAAATCTGAAAAAAATTACAAAATGTTCTTCTCATATGGATATATATAGTTATAAAAAAAATTTTGGCGGAACCCCGATACAGCGTCCATAAAAAAATAACGAACTTTTCGTTTATTTGGCGATTTATCACCGGTTGGCGAAGAAAAAAAAAATACGGTTTTTTGTAGGAAAAACTTTTTATGCTGAATTTGTTTATACAAGTTTAATTTAAATAACTTTAGTTTTGTCATTTTTAATTTGTTTTAATAATAGTTTTGTCATTTTTAGTTTGTTTTAACTATTGTTTGTGATATATATTTATAATAAAATTTAATTATCATATTTTACGATTTAAAACAATATTTAAATTGATTAAAATTATTTCAAGCTCAAAAATATGGCAGATAGAACACTGTCGACTTGATTTTGTTGCTATGGAAACGACTTCGCCTTCGATATGGAAATGTTAAATCAAATGTCAGCTGACTATAACTTAAAATAGATATTTTCAACTTGCAAAGCATAGAAAATATTTTTACAGTGATGAAATTGAATAACTACAGCAATAAGCAATATATATATGTAATATAAAAAAATATATAATAAACTCTTTAATTGATTAAGTTTGAATTCATTAAAAACCGTGCATTCTAAAAAACAATAAATTTTCAGATGCATTAAAATCGTTTGCTTTTGGATAGGAAAAATCCTGCTCGCCAAATCGCGTGTCACTTTCGTATTTTCGCGCCAAATATTCGAAAGTATTTTATTTTTTTACAGACTTTCTACTGAAATTCCGCTGTTAAATTTGACTGATCCCTTATTACATACATGAGTAGTTTCACCAGCATTTTTTTCAACATATTCTGAGTATGCCCTGTATGGAGACCTTCCTTGTCAGTATAAATGATCTTTGCGACACCAAGTCATATAATAGACGTAATTTCGATTTATGTTCTTTTCCGATAGCTAATGCAGTAGCGGTTTGCAAATAAATATCTCGTGTTACGTTCCCATTTTGAATTGATGAAACTAATGTATCTGTTATTTCCCCTTTATTCTCGCTTTCTTCACAAATCACTGAATTATGCCTCCGAAAACAAAATTTACATCTAATTTTAGACTTACAATTTTTAACTAGGTGAAATCGTTTCAAACATAAAAAACATCTTGCTTGACTCTTTATAGCATTTTTCTTCTCTTCTATAGTTTTAGAACAAGTTTCTATATCGTGGATATCTGAACAGAATATGCATTTATTCTCAACATTCGTATTCAAAGTAGCTGATGTAGGCATTTTGTGCTTAAATGATTTACTATTAACAAAATCCCTATCTGAAAATTCTTTTTTTACAACTACTTTGTTTCCAAATCTTGTATCGTCATCTGATTCTTTCTTGCCAAACGAAAATGTGCGATCTCTGGTTTCGATTTCCGCCCTCAAATAATCTAATAGCTTTGAAACATTCCACGATTCTGCTTCATTTTTATTTTCTCTGTTATAATTCAACATCAAACTATTCGGTATCAACTTTGTTATTATAGGAAATAATAAACTTCCATAACTTTCTAACTCGATTCCTAATGATTTCAAACTGCGTATATGTATTTCGCAAGTATCATACAAATTGCGCAATTCTTTCAAATTAGAAGAATTATGGACAGGTGGCAAATTTAATAACTTATTAATGTGAGACCTGATTAACATTTCTTTATTTCCGTAGCGACTCTCTAAAATATTTACAGCCATATCATAATTTTCCTCAGAAACTAATAATCCTTGAATGGCAGTTTGCGCCTCTGATTTTAGGAGACTTTTCAAATATGTAAATTTATCTATTTTACTTATTTCATCATTGCCATGAATAGCCGATTTAAACTGACTGTAAAATTCTTGCCAGTTCCCTAAATTACCATCGAATTTCTCAATATTCAACTTAGGCAGGTTAACACGAATCCCATGTTTGGCCATAAAAGGCAAATTGGCGTTCATATCACTAGGGGCAACAGCCAAATTTGAAGCGACATTACTTTCTTCTATGTGCAAATCCTTCATTTTACGATTTAATTTAGTTTTAACGGAAATAAACTTTTCCCTATACTCTTGGTTGGATTCAAAATCCGACTCTAAACTTTTCAAATCTTTTATTTCTCCCTCAATATTCTTACATAATTCGAGAAACTGATTTTCTTTATCATTAATTTGTGCAAACGATTCTTCTAACCAAAGCATATCAATTGTACTATCTGATTTTTCAAATACATCATTGACATTATTCATGAGCTTCGTTGCGCTAGATTTAATAACTTTACGTTTCGACTTCAATGCATCTAAATTTTCCATTTTAATATTCTCAAAGGAAATAAATACTTATCAAATAATATTTCAACCAAATAAAAGCGCGACGTATGGGCGCCAAAATATTACTAAAAAATATAAAGGTATCTTATTAATCTAAAACTTTCTCACCTGAGTCGTGAATTCTACGCCCTTATTATGGCTGATCTCGATAAATGTGTATTTACTTCGAAGAATACGAATTATGTTGGACGAAACAAACATTTAATAAACGAAAACTAACACTAAAAACGGTACATATACTATCTTTGAACATCTTCAATTTCAAACTTCGTTCATCTCGTCTGCAGAAAATTCATAGAACAACAAATGGCATAAAAATTAAATCGTAAAAAACAATGGGTCACTTTAGTTCACACAGCTTGTTTGTTTTACTTCGCACCAAAGAGTTTGGAATTTGAGTCAGAAAATACAACAATAAACGTGTATAAGTGATGTTTCCTTTTTCAACCGATTTCAAGCCGTTCTCTCACCTTGATATTATTAATAGAAAGTGTTTATCTTCGATGCAATATTGTAAAACTTAAAAAGTGAAAAATAATTTCCTAATTAGGAGTGACATTAAAAATGAAATATTTTCTAAAACTCAAGGTTAATGAATGTGTAATTTTTGACAATTAAAGTATAATTTTGTATCTAGAAACATGAATTAAGTTTTTTAAATATTTAAAGGATGGTTCATTCAATAAATTTACGTTGTCGATTTTTTTTTTTTTTACATTGGAAATGGATTACGTATATACATTTCTATACAGAAATGTTTTCAGGTATAATTACTTACACTTTTAATTACAGATTTTACATACTGCTGCAAATAATGGAGAAGACGCATTAGAAAAAAAAGTACCCAGAAATATATTTCAGCTACCTAATTAAGTAACTTCGCTTACCGAAAGTCTAGTATTTTAATGATAAAAAAGTCGAAAACTTAAATTTATCTCTATGCTAAAAAATAAAATCATATAATGAATATTTAGTTAAAGTAAAACCTCTAATAAAATTATTCTTGTGTAAATTTTATACGTCAAACTATTATCATATTATGTGTAACAAAATAAATTGCTCATTAAGGAAATTTAAACTTTTTTTTCCATATAAAAGTGTTGTTGAAAGATTTTTTTTTAAATTCTACTGTAATGTAGGCTTTCCTTTTTTACTTAAAAAAAAAGGAAATTCTAAATAAACTAAAGGCGTTAGTGTAATATTACTTTACTCAACATAAAAAATATTATTTTATTATGCGTTACATAAAAGAAAAAATACATATTAAACATATGTTATGTTATGTAAACATGTAAAATATATATATATTTTAATATTATGTTAAATTTATTTTTTTTGTTTGATATTTTTAAGACTTGCATTTTTTTAATTAAAATATTTTTAAGTTACTAATATGTTATATACAGTTTTAAAAATGATTTGATTTTTTTTCTTCTTATGATTGTCTGATAATGGATTAGGATTCGAATTTAAATATATTTGTTTACAATGATGGTTGGTTTGTACATGCAAATGTAAACCTTTTACAAAAAAGTTAGTACTGAAGCATACGCAGATAAACATAGATATATTCCAACAATATCTTTAATTGTATTTTGCGTAATTCATCCAAATCCGGTACGTCGTCAAAATGTTCATGCTGCGAAATGCTCTAATTAATACTCTTATATACACTGGAAATGTATGCTTACATCATTTAAAAAGTTTTGCTTCTTCAGATGCAAGATGATACGTTTGATTTTTAATTTAAATTTATCTGTTTTCATGCTTAGTTTGTTTGAACTTGTACAAGTGACCATTTGTATTAATTTAATATCACGAGAATAGAGATGTTATATATTTTTAATATTGTGTTTAATGATTCATTGTTAAAAATTATATGCTTTATATACACCATAATTTTTTTAAAATATAAAGCTTATTTTCCTCTAAACTGTAGTTATACATTTCAAATCATTAAAAGATATATCTAGTGGAAAAATAATTATTTAAATTGAAAGATAAGACGGAAAGAAAATAGCTAACGCGTTGAAATATTCATTTTACCAATGTATTTATATGAATTATATACATAATAATCATACTTTTTGCGACAAATAAGAACCACTTTCGCCGTATTTATATTTTTCTTTATTACGTCGTTCAGTTGATTACATTAAATAAATAGTTTTTGAATATTATTATAAAAAATAAGAAATGTTAAAAAATAATACATTTTTTATTATTATTATAACTTATCCGCTAAAAAAATATATAATTCAAGTAAAAAACAACGTGTATAAGGTTTAAAAAACGAGATTTAATTTTAAATATATTATTAGTATAACTTTTTGTCTTTTTTGCGTATTCTGCTCATTGATGGCAATAAATATTTTAAGGATAAAATATCATTCATTATTTCTATCCAAAAGATAATTACATTAAGAATGTACATTCTGCGCATAACTGATATTCCTAATTATTTTCTTTACGTTCAGTGATTGTAGTAGATTATTTAAGTTTGATGTTTAATAAATGTTTCATTATTTTATCTTTTCCTACCAATATTTGAAATATTTCAACCAGTTTGTCAGTCCATTTCCTCATAATGATTTACAATCATTTCGTGAAACAGGAATACTAATTTAAAAAATCAATAACTTTTTGGATATGAAAAAATTATGTTTGATAATCCAAAGGTTAGTCTTGTTATTAGTTTTTCTTCATTAATAAAGTAAAGATGATCAGAAATCTTTTCATCGTTTTAATTATTTTTTTAGAAAATTTATATTTTTGCATTTCTATTTATTAAATAAATTTATTTTTAAAATTGGTATGGCATCTTTCAACATTAAAATGGTTTATGTTTTTATTTGTATTAAGGTTTAATGAATACAAATTTATGTTAGGCCGATTCATAAGAAACTTCCGATGCACCCATGTAATATCTATTGTTCGTATATACACACTATGAGTTACCGGGACAACCGAGTATTTGTTTCATCATATACATGAGTGTTTAGTTGTTCTTCTGTCAACTGTATAGTCTCATGCACGCCAATTACACCGTTTTCTTAACCTCAGTATTGGAGAGTCAAAAAACGCATATTCGTCTTAGTATACTTTTGTATATTAAACGAAGAAGTAGTAGTAATGCGACAGCTGGGAAAATATGCAGTATATACGGTGAATGACTAATAACTGATCGAGCAGTTAGAAATTGTTGTTTTTTTTTTTTTTTTTTTTTTTTGAGTTGCGAACTTAAAAGGCAAACTTCAATACATCACAATCAATTGTTACCGGCCGCCTGGTTAATTTAGGAAAATTCAGCACATTTGGAATATGTATAACTCAAATTCTCAATGAACGGAATAAAGAAAACAGCAGGCCAATTTCAACACTTCTGCGCTCACACGCAAAAACCAATTCTATTTTAAACAGGAATATAACAGATCATGAAATATGAGTTACCTATGACAATATCCTTCGCAAAAGACAGTGGCTTGACAAGGATCAACTACCCTTACCATATCTGAAAGTAAACATCCATGGCAAAAAATATTTCATTGTCCAAACCAATCACATTTTATTATACAATTAAGAAACTAATAAACTGTCAGGGAGGTGGGCGAAGGTACAAAACAGTGGCGAATATATAATAAATTAATATATTTTTTGTTATTTAATGAAAACATAATAAATATCTGATAAAACATTGGAAGTTTTTACCCGACTGAAAAGAAGGTTTATGTGTTTCACGCGTATCTGTGTGTGTGGATTTCTTTATACCCTCTTAACATCCCAACGGCTCGATGGATTTTAATGAAAGAGATCTCTATCAATTTGTCTTAACAGCCCGATGTTTATAGGCTAGGTTTAGTTTTTATAAATTCAAAATGGCGGCAGTAAAATGCATAATGGCAGTGAAGACAAAAAATTTTTACACACCCTATTGAGTGGCATATCATTGGATAGGTCTTTCAAAAATGAAGACGATGTTTCATTGACTATTTTACAGTCAGAAGCTCCGTTAAAATATTATACAACCTGGAAGTTGTGTATGTAGGATCTCTAGCTTTACTGCAACTCTAACCATTATAGACATCTATAGACCTCCTCAAAACTGTGTTTATAGATAGGAACTAACAATTAAACACAACTTAAAAGTCATCAATACAAGTAAATAAAAAAATAGGTAAGTAATATAAACAAGTAATATAAAAAGAAATATTTTAAGTCAATTCCTACTTAGGTCAATAAGAGAATTTTTTTCCTCCCATTCATCTTTCCACTAGAGTGGCGCTTAAAATGCCTTGATCAAGAAGAAGGTTCTCTCGGTCTTAAAATACCTGGATCAAGAGTTGGGTTGGGTTGATTTTTGACGGCCAATTATCTACACGAGGGATATAGGCCCGGGGGGAGTGCCCTCCGTGGGGGTCTTTCTAAGGGAACCTAATCCGTATTAACGCATGGAAGATCCACGGCTCGAAGAAAACCACGAAAACTCCGAACGATTAGGCCGACGGGCGCGATTGGGATCGAACCCAGCACCTCCCGTCTACCAGCTTCGAGAGCAGAACCTCTCGGCCACTGGTGGGGCACCTGGATCAAGAAGAGGGCCCTATCGATTATTGAAAATTAATTAATTTAATTTAATTAATGAATTAATGTTAAAAAAAAACTGTATTAACATCAAGTGACATCCACTACAAGTTTAAAAAATTTCTTTGAGCTTTATCGGATGAATAATAAGTATTTTATTAACGATTGAAAATTTGAACAAGATATATATAGCGAGTGTGTGAGGTAATAGTAAAAATTAAAAAAAATAGTTTCAAATTGATGAGAATTAATTAATTAGTTCGCTTTTTACGCAGTCGGGTTTTTTGATTTTTTAAATTTAATTGTTTATTTATAACTCGATTTAATATTTTTTCATGTTTGTTGAAGTTATAATGAATTAACAAAAAAAAAGTTAGTGTATCCTTCCATGTACAATTTACTAAAATTCATAAATAAATCCATACTATCACATCAATATATATTATCATTAAGCAAAAAATAAAATCTAATTGTAATATTTAAGTATGTAAGCATTCATTTAGGCATTATTTATTGAAATTTTTTTAAAAATACATATATATATATATATATATTTCTAAGCGAAAAGGCATGCTAGTAAAGTATCATAATGGAAAATTGTAGGTTATTTTTTTAAAATCGTTTTTATCACTTTCCAAAATAGTTGAAAATTGTATAAATGCATTTTGTCTGCCGGTCTCTTTATCTATTCGTAATGCTGTGCTCTAACTCGTGTAAGTATATTAGGTCTGATATTTATTTTTTATGTTAATGAGGTTTACAGTTTCGCTATTCAAAATGAAGGGAGGTAGAATTTAGATTGCTTTTAAAAGCATACACAGAATAAATCCGTTACACCATGTTCTATTAGAAAAAAACGTTTACGTTGCATTTATTTCAAATTCTTATTTAGTTTAAGATCGCATAAGAAAAAGAATTTTTTTTAATTATATCCAGTTATTGTTGGTACGTGTTGAATAATATATGCTTAATGCATTATTTTTCTATCTGTTTATGCGAATAGTTGCTATTTTTATTCAAAAGATAGAAAATTAATGGATTTTCTTTGTTACCGAACATGAAGAAAGAATGCACTATTTTAGTTTTAAATAACTTTTAGTTTACGACGGAAAAGTTAAAATAGTTACAAATATGTAATTGACGAACGTTTTCCAAAGTACATTTGCAAAATGTTTCTCTTTTTTGAGTTGTACATTGTTTTTACTATAAATGGATTGAATATGAAAAGACATTTTACATAGTTTGAAAATAAAAGTAGCGTAAGTAACCATAACATCTCATTAGAAGACCAAAAAGTTTTCTTTAGTTGTTGAATATTTTAAAAAGGATTGTTTGAAATATTCGGAATAAAAGAGCATTGTATGATAATAATAGAATTTGCTTGTTTAAAGATATAACGAGAAATATATCATTTATGCATTAAGATATACTTGTTTTCAAAATAAAAGCTCAACGTTCGAATATAACTAACTCTAGGATAATGTTTTAGATTTTTTTTTTTAATCCATTCATATATTCCATTTCAATTGTTCATCGATACGTTTCATTTAATTTTCTTCATATTTTTAGTTGCATAGATATGTATATATATATTATATATATATACAAATTTTTCAGTTTGTAAAAAAATAAATAGCATTTAATATGTAGATTTGTTACACATTTAAAAAAATTATATGTTATTTGAAAATATGAAGATATATTTTCGAGAAAGCACAGAAAATGATGAAAGATGCCGTTTCATAGAACGTGCAATTTTAGTATATTTTTAGTTTTTTGTTTTGAAAATGACTCTGGCTGAGAAGAAGCATCTAAAGAGTTGATTAAACATATTTTTACTGTGTAAATGTTTTTTTTATTTACGTCTTTTAGCAATTAAAGCTAGTGTAGCTTGCATATTAATTTATATTATAATAAAAACTTTTTTCATCATTAGCAAAATATCTGGATTTCCGCAAATTCCCAATGCATCTATGTTATATAACTGGAACACAAATTAATAATTATACAATTATTTTGTTATTTCTAAACCAGGATAGGTGGGAAAATTTTGCATAGAGTCATAATTATTATCTATATATTTAAAATACAAGTCTGTTTTTTTTTTAGTCATCTGTGATGAACATTATACTGAATCAGTTTTGATATATATTTTTTTTAATGAAAGCAGTTTTATTTCTAGATTTGCACAGCTATTTTTTTAAATATTCCATTTTTTTAACGTTTTTTATGAAATTTCTTCAAACTGGTGGCAAGGGAGTTACTTGCATTCTTACAGAAAAAAAGGAAATAATGGGAATTACTATATCTTTACTGATGTCATTTCCTAATTACAATGAAAAATAAGCAACCTTGTTTTAATGTGAATATAAAATGACGTTACGGAAAAAAAATAGATTTTCACTTATAAAGGTGTGACTTATAAATATTTGTTTCTTTCACATTATATACTGAGTTAGAGATTAGAGGTTTCAGAAAGAGGCGGAATGCTTCAGTGATTTAAAATGAGGTCATATTAAAATTGAAAAGAGTATCTTCTGTAATAAAACTAAATATTTCCCCCCCAATGCATCTGAAAGAGTAAATTTCTGTGTTTTGCAGGTATTGCGATTAGAACCTCAAGCAAAGGGTATGAAATTTAAATACAAATTTGTGGATGGTAAACGTGATATCAAGTTTTGAAATATATTTGTTAAAAATGCATTGCAAGTTAGATTAGCTTTAAAAGAGTGAATATGCATATGGTACTGTGGTAAGTACACATGTAAATTTTGTATGAAGTATTTTTATGTAAATTTTGCAAATTTTGTATGAATAAATATTATTGTACGAAGTTGAACTTATAAAAGTAATATAATATATAATGTATTGTATAAAGTACCAAAGGTCAAAGCCTGAATTGATAACTTCGTAATTACTTATCTTGGTTATATGTTACTCATTACTTACAGGAATAAAGTTTTGTTTTTCATTAATTTGAAAAGGTGAAGTTAACAATAACATCATTTTTGTAAATTTACTTTAAAATAATATTTTTAATATTTTTTTTCGAATAAGGCCATACGATGTGAAATTGATTTTTTACTGTTTCTATCTTTGTAAGTTTTTTTTTCTCTATAAATTCAATCTAACAGTTCTATTCAATCTAAAAGTTCTATTCAACATTATAATTCGTCGACATCGACGGGTTACACCTCGTATATTATAATAGCTGTGTTATTATGACTATTATTTTAGTTCAATTTAAAACCATTAAAAAAAAAAAACTGCAGAATAAAAATGTACATTTACTTCGGAATATAACTTGGTCCGTATAAAATCTTCGAAAAAGCGTAAAATGATTCAGCCTTTTCTATAGCAATCCGTAAAACCCTAAAAATTCACATATATTTTTATTTGGATGAGTCTTTCCCGATAATTTAATGTCCCATGAAGTTTTTTCCGCCCTCAATCCTTCATCTCTAATTCGGAAAGTTTTTAGCAGCCTGCAATCCTTCCTACTTTTTTTAAACACTTTCCAACAAAGTTGAAAAGTGTTTATGACTTCGTTTTGTCTGGATGTCTGTCCGCGCTCTAACTCTCGTAATTATACTCGGATTACCCTGAATGTTGTGGATCTTATTGAGCTTACCATAGCACGTTCCCTACTTCAAATGAAGTTTGTAGCATGTCTAGTTCATTTACAGGGCCAGTCAAAAGCATTCCGTTACATTACGTCCAACGGGGAAAAATGATTTTTAATGATGTTACACATTTAAAATATTGTAAAATTCATATGCTTTTATGAATTGCACTAAAATATGCATTTTGTAGAATATGCGGTTCAAAGAATAATTATTATTCATTTACAGGGCCACACAAAAGAATTCCGTTACATAATGATATAGGGGTTGAGGGAATTGTTTGCGGAGCCTTTTAATTATGTTAAACTATTTCATATATAATGAAATTTATATACGTTTCAGTGGATTACTATAACTTATTTCATGTATAATACGATGTGCATAGCATTTATAGGGACACAGAAAAGTTTTCAGACACTCTATTGTATCCGAAGAACTGTACATTAGCGATGATTGCTGAAAATGCATTTTAATTATGATATGCGCTTTTATGTTTCACTATATGTATGCATACAATATGATGTGTATAAATGTTATAATTCATATACAGGGTTACACAAAATAATCCGTAAGTATCACTGGGTATGAGCACAAATTGCTTAATTGTATTTTTTAATGAGTTCTGCATTTTTATGCTGATCTGTATTTAGTTTACTAAGAAATGTTTGTAGAATTTAGATAAAAGGATTTTCAGGGTCAAGCAAATAATTGAATACATGGGCGTCTATAAATGATAATTTCTGGAAATGTGATTTCAGTATTCTTAAGAGTGTTTTACTTTGAATTAAATTTTAGCTAAATGGTGGCGTGTAATGAAGGGTCAAGGTAAACTACAGGGTTGTACAAAAGTATTCATGTATGTTTCCATTAATTAGCGTAAACTACTGAAATTGAAATTTGAACCTGTTGTGCGTTTGCTTGCTAAACTAAATTTTCCTATTATATAATATATATATGAATCTTCTGATCAAATACAGGGCTGTTCAAAAGAATTGAAATACATATTTGACTAGGAACGGTAATTGCTGAAATCAGTTATTCAAATGTTTTATGTTATGCGTTTTCTAAAATGTTTATTTAGTTACCTTATTTACCTTGTTTCCCTAAATAACGAAGTATTGTTAAAGCATTCAGGAATTATTATAAAATGTTCCATAATCTATGCTTAACGCATGATTTTTCTTTCTTGTTATTAAAAGATGAGACTCACCTGTATTCACCCCCTTTACTTCATAGTAACATAAACTTAATTAATTGTTGAAATTAAGCTCCATATTTCTAAGCCACTGCATGATGGCCCGATAATTTTTAGCGGATTTGATAATATCAAGAGAAAATATGCTTATACGCTAAGGATGCAATTTTTTCTATCTGTAAATTGTGGAAGTGAAAGAATGTGTAAAACGTTTCTGTCTTTACTTTCAGTGTCTTCATTAGAACCTACGCAGAACAAGCCTGGTGACATGAGATTTTTTTCCTCTCATCTTGGCCGTAAAATCTTCGAAAAGAACACTGCAACGTCAACGTTCCTACACCTCTATAGATTTTGTTATGGGATTCTTTAAATTTAGGATTATACAAATTTTCCATAAAATACTCTCAAAAACTTTAAAAAAAATTAAATGGATAATATTGTACGCATTTCACAGTATCGGGTATTTGTTTTAAACATCAAACTTTTGAAATTCAAATTAAAATTTAGAGGTGTTTCTGGAAATAACCAGAAACAGACGCGTATTCTTGGTAGTAACTAATTTTTAATACTGAAGAGAGCAATGTCATGTTTTTCCGTTTCTTTCTGTATTAAAACGGTTTTTCAACATGCTATTTTGTTTACATACGGTGTACTAAAATATCGAGATGTTTGTCCCGAGGTCAAGAACACTATAACTAAAATTAAGCATTTAGAACTTTGTCTCCAGAATTATGAATTAAAAATGCTCCACATGAATAATCATTTTCTTTAATATTTAATGATATCCAAAGCAACTTATATAATAATAATTTGATTTTTAAACAATTCTTTTAATTGAAACTGAATTGATAAATCGGTAATTAGAGCTATTTTTGTAAAATATTTACAAGAATATTTAGATTAATTAACAAACAATTCTGATATGGAAATCTCACTTTTCTTATACGAAAAATGTAAATAAATGTGATTGTGATCTTATCTGTAACTGAGAAGTGTTTTGTAATTGTACATTTTTCGCATAACTTTTTTTAATAGGACAAAAGCTACAACTATGTAAGTGTTCAATAAAATAATCACATTATAAATATTTAACTTTGATTGTCGCGCTGCTCTTTCAAAATGTGATTGGGCAAAGTTTTTTGTATGAAAAGTGCAATCTACTTTTATCAGTAGATTTTATGTTTCATTTTCTTTAATGACACTTAAATTGCTGTCGGATTAACAAACAATTCTGTTATGGAAATCTCATAATTCTTATAAGACAAATGTAAAAAAATGTATTGTAATCTTATCTGTAACTGAGAACTGTTTTGTAGTTGTGTATTTTTCGCATAACTTTTTTTAACAGACAAAAGCTACACCTATGTAAGTGTTCGAGAAAATAATGTGCTTTCAAAATGTGATTGGGCAGCGTATTCTGTATGAAAAGTACAATTTACTTTTATCAGTAGATTTTATATTGCATTTAATGACACTTGAATTACCGTCGCGGAATAAATGATTAAATAGACCTAGTATTTTTTTTTTACTTTAATGTTGTGACAAAGTATATTTTGTAGAGTAATAATATTTTCTGTTAAAAATTAATAAAATATTTTATTACCATTTTTTATGCTAGAAATGTTATTCTTGCAGTCAGTTTTTTCTATGTAAGCGTAGAAAGTAAGAAAATAATGAATGTCTGAAGAATAGTTCATTTTACTCCATTTGTTTTGCATGCAATCCCTTTCTTAGCACATTTCCACATAATTTATATATATATTGTAGCATGAAGGGGACATATTTATCACGTAACTAAAATCAATCGAAATTTTTTTCCAAATATTTTTTAGGGTTCTCTGTATAATATTAACTGAAAAAAATACTTTAAGATGAATTGATACTTAAAACTTAAATTGCAGTTTTAATAATATTACTGTTAAAATTATTTTCAACAAGCAAAGTATTATTTAATATTATCAAAATAAATACAGACTTGAGAACATCTTATTCTTGATTTTTGAAAAAAAAATGTAATTTTCAATGATTAAAATCCAAGCTGTGTCCATCTTTCTAATTCAAAGAAATGGAGCTTCATCTTTGTTAAAAATAAACCAACTTGGAAAATAAAATATGTATGTGCTGCATTTCATTACGAAAAGTAATTAAGTTATTTGATGATTTGATTCTAATTAAAGTATATTACAGGTTCAGAAATTAACTTAAGACATGTCATATTATTGTTGAATAATTTACTTATTTCAATATCTTTATCATAACACATTTTTAAAATTTTAAATAAATTAATAGTAACATGAAATAATTTATATACATATATATATATATATATCCAAAATTTCGTCTATACATCGAATATTTGTTCATTTTAACTTTGTAAAATGTACCCCCGAAAATGGAAATTTGTTGTGTGGAAATGAAATTACTTTTAAATCAAAGTATGTATAACATAAAATATATATTTGTCATTTATAAAAACTTAAATTAAATATGAAATATAAATATAGTGTATACATACCTTTTTTATAATACTTGTATAAAAACAGAACTGAAAAATTATGAAGAATAACTTTTATTGCCTTTATTGCCTTATTACACTTTCAATCAAATAATTTTATACATTGTACTTAAATATGATAAATGTACATATTTTAAGCATCGAAATTTCCTTTTTTAGATTTTTTTTTTTTTGTTTACGTTTAAATGTTAATTTTAACGATTTAACAAGGAACTGGTCAATACTGACGAACATCGCTCACGAGTATGTGCATGGATCAATCATCATGGATCATTCTAGTACAAATGTGCAATCACAAAATAATACTACTAACACTGTTTCATTGTTATTAGTAATTTACGTCGTAGGAAATTTGATACTGTTACTACATGTTCTAGAAAATATCAATGAACACTCTAAAATTGGGAGGAGTGAAAAGTTCACTTTTTGAAAGAGTGACAGGCATTTTTACTCTTTTTGGAGTGAGTTTTATAAAAATACACTCCTTAAAGAGTGGAGTGTTCCACTCTCTAGAAAGGAGTAAGATGTCTCACTCCTGAAAGAAGAGTGACTTACGTGTGCATTGCTTATTAACCAATCAGAGCAGCAAAGCGACGACACACTTTAAATATAAGAAAAATGATCACTTTTTCGTCCGCCATTTTAAGATTAACAGATTAGGATATCATTAAAATTATTCTTTGGAACACATAAAATGAAGGTAAGTCAAGTCTTGTTTAATTTTAAGCATTTATCCGTAATGATATGTGGAATGTCCAGATTATGAGCTAAATAGTTGTATATTTGTATAGCAAAAGATTGATAGTGGAGTATTCATAAGTGATTGTGAGATTTCTTCATGTAGCGATCTGAAATGTAATTGTTTTAAGGGGACCGGGAAAGCCGTATCTCCTCCATATTAAATTCACCAACTTTATGTACCTTTTTCTCAGAAATGGTGAAAGATAGAGGTCTAGATTTTTTAGAGTAGTTTGAATAACATGCTTTACGTTTTTTAACTGACCATTTTCGTTCTAAAGTGATTGTGAGATTTCTTCATGTAGCGGACTGAAATTTAAGGGGACCGGGAAAGCCGTATATCCGCCATTTTAAATTCACCAACTTTATGTACATTTTTCTCAGAAATGGTGAAAGATAGAGGTCTAGATTTTTTAGAGTAGTTTGAATAACATGTTTTACGTCTTTTAACAGTCCATTTTCGTTCTAAGTAAAATTCAAAATTAATTATTAATTATTTATTGAAAGTCATTTTTAAATTAGCACTTTTTGGTAAGATTTCACTGCCTAAAATAAATAATTCTCAACAAATCATTAAATCCCTGTGTATACAATATAACATAGTATAAGTATTAAAAAAATCTGAGTTCTTATGTTTAATAGATGTTGAAACAAGTTGGAAATTGCTCACCAAACGTGGCAAATGAGGTGCGTTCGTACTATAACTAGTTTTAGAAATATTTTTTGCACCGCATATTGTACTGAATGTATATTTTAGTGCAATACATAAGTACATATCCATTTCATTCTGTTCTGAAAGGCTGTAACATCATTAAAATGCACTTAAAATATTTTTTTTTCCATTGGCCGTCATGTAACGGAAACTTTTGACTGCCCTTGTAATTAAACTATGCATCCGATTTTCCTGAAATTTGAAATGAGTCTACAAAATTTTGCAACAAATATATATTTAAAATTTTAGATCATTCGGAAGGCTGTAACATCATTAAAATGTACTTGCAATAATTTATTCCGATTGGCCGTAATGTAACGGAAAACTTTTGACTGTCCCTGTAATTAAACTATACATCCGATTTTTATGAAATTTGAAATGACTCGACAAAAGTTTGCAACAATTATATATTTAAAATTTCAGACCATTCGGTTGGGTAGCTTTTGCTATGTTATATGCGGGTGTTGAATTCAGACCCTTATCTCCGGGAAAGATTTCTGTGGTTCCGGAGGGGGGGGGGGACATTATAGAGTTCCGGGGGGATGCACTTTTTGACCATTGAAAACTCAAAATCTCAAATCTTCCGGAGGGGATATGCCCCCCCCCCCCCCCGGGCCACCCCCTGAAATCAACACTGACAGATAGACTAAACGACGAATATAGGGGCTACGTATTTATATAATTACGAACGCACCTAAAAGAGAAACATAAACATGAAAAATCCAAGTTTTGAGAAAAAGTCGATTAAAGATTTATTGCCATTAAGCTGTGAAGTACTCTTAGAAAGTATGAATAATTTCAACACTTATTTTTAGGTAGCTTTCATTACAAAAAGCTACCTATTGAAGCCGTTCGGAGGAAAGCGATTTCAAAAATGTCCTTCCGGCCAGTGCCGGGAGGAAGAGGTAGCTTTCATAATCCTTATTTAAAAAAAGCCAACTTATATCATGCAAACACACGAAGCTTAATTTAGTGGAAACCGAATATAGGAGATTCAATGCTAATTTTTATCAATGAATGAGAATTTCGCGAAATTAGTCAGCTTTATCCAAGCTGCTTTTCTTTAAAGTAAATTATATTTGGCTGCCAAATTCGGCAATTTCTTAAAGTGCCTGTCATTTTAAGACAACATGGTGGATGAGGCTAAGCAGTGAACTTGGTCGAGACCTTAGTAATTGCTGTGCACATGCTCACTCACATCGGAATCGGTTAATATATAGGAGTGCTGTCGCATGCAAAAAAATCAGATTTTTCAAAATGTCACCCACAATTCTAATTTTTTTGCACCTCACTTTAAATATACATATATTTTTTTAATTTAATGGACGCCATTTTGAAACAAGATGGCTGATGAATCTGGCCAGCGAACTTGGTCGAGGTGTTGATGTATACTATCCACATGCCTTCTTACATCGAAATAGGCGAATACGTGTGTTATCGCGTGACAAATACAAGATCGTTTCAAAATGTTAGCCATGCTAGAAATTCAAAGTGCTATAAATCAACCATTTTTTAAGATATCAACAAAAGAACAAATTTTCAGAAACAAAAACTGCTCCGGAATCTTTGTATCAAGGCCAAACACATAAAAAAAATCTTTTTCATTTTCCAATTTTTTAATACCTCATTTTGAATTTTAAATTTAATTTTTTTTAAATGGCAACCCTTTTGAAACAAGATGGCGAATGAAGCTGGCCAACGAACTCGGTCGAGATATTGGTATGTACTATGTACAGACCAAGTTACATCCAAATAGGTTCATAAATACGCCTGTTATCGCGTGACAAAAATCAGGTCGTTTTAAAATGTCAGCCACAAGAGAAATTCAAAATGCTATTACTCAGCCATTTTTTTTAGATATAGACGAAAAAAAAAACTGTTCCGGAATCTTTGTATTAAGGTCAAACACATACAAAAAAAATCTTTTTCATTTTCCAATTTTTTGGTATCTCATTTAAATTTTTTTATTTTTTAATTTTTTAAATGGCCGCCATTTTGAAACAAGATGGCGGATGAAGCTGGCCAACGAACTCGGTCGAGATATTTGTATGTACTATGTACACACCAAGGTACATCCAAGTCGGTTCATAAATACGCCTGTTATTACGTGAGAAAAATCAGGACGTTTCAAAATGTTAGCCGCGCTAGAAATTCAAAATGCTATAACTCAGCCATTTCTTAAGATATAGACGAAAAAAAACTGCTCCCGAATCTTTTTATCAAGGTCAAACACATAAGAAGAAAATATTTTTTCAATTTTCAATTTTTGGTACCACATTTCAAATTTAAATTTTTCTTAAAAATTTAAATGGCCGCCATTTTTAAACAAGATGGCGGGTGAAGCTGGCCAACGAACCCGGTCGAGACATTGGTATGTACTATGTATAAACGAAGTTACATCCAAATCGGTTCATAAATACGCCTTTTATCGCGTGACAAAATTCAGGACGTTTCAAAATGTCAGCCACACTAGAAATTCAAAATGCTATAACTCAGCCATTTTTTAAGATATAGACGAAACAAAAACTGCTCCGAAATCTTTGTATTAAGGTCAAATACATAAGAAAAAAATATTTTTCCATTTTCAATTTTTTGGTACCACATTTCAAATTTTAAATTTTTAAAAAAATTTAAATGGCCGCCATTTTGAAACAAAATGGCGGATGAAGCTGGCCAACGAACTCGGTCGAGAGATTGGTATGTACTATTTACACACTGAATTACATCCAAACCGGTTCATAAATACGCCTTTTATCGCGTGACAAATTTCAGGACGTTTCAAAATGTCAGCCACGCTAGAACTTCAAAATGCTATAACTCAGCCATTTTTTAAGATATAGACGAAACAAAAACTGCTCCGGAATCTTTGTATAAAGGTCAAATACATAAGAAAAAAATATTTTTCCATTTTTAATTTTTTGGTACCACATTTCAAGTTTTAATTTTTTTTAAAAATTTTAAATGGCCGCCATTTTGAAACAAAACGGCGGATGAAACTGGCCAACGAACTCGGTCGAGACATTGGTATGTACTATGTACACACCGAATTACATCGAAATCGGTTCATAATTACGGGAGTTACAGTGTGACATAGGTCATATATATATATATATATATATATCAATTTTGAACGGAGGGTGGTTTCGGGGTCTGGGGGTCATGATCGATGAAAATATACCAAAATTTTTTGAAATCGCTTTCCTCCGAACGGCTGCAATAGGTAGCTTTTTTGTAAAGAAAGCTACCTAAAATTTTGGTATATTTTCATCGATCATGACCCCCAGACCCCGAAACCACCCTCCGTTCAAAAGTTGATATATATATATATATATATATATATATATATATATATATATATATATATATCTGACCTTTGCCATACTGTAACTCTCGAATTTATGAACCGATTTGGATGTAATTCGGTATGTACATAGTACATACCAATGTCTCGACAGAGATCGTTGGCCAGCTTCATCCGCCATTTTGTTTCAAAATGGCGGCCATTTAAAATTTTTTAAAATTCTTTAAATTTAAAATGTGGTACCAAAGAATTTAAAATGGTAAAATATTTCTTTCTTATGTATTTGACCTTTATACAAAGATTCCGGAGCAGTTTTTGTTTCGTCTCTATCTTAAAAAATGGCTGAGTTATAGCATTTTAAATTTTTCGCGTGGCTGACATTTTGAAACATCCTGAATTTTGTCACGCGATAAAAGGCGTATTTATGAACCGATTTGGATGTAACTTCGTTTGTACATAGTACATACCAATGTCTCGACCGAGTTCGTTGGCCAGCTTCATCCGTCATCTTGTTTAAAAATGACAGCCATTTAATTTTTTAAGAAAAATTTAAATTTGAAATGTGGTACCAAAAAATTGAAAATTGAAAAAATATTTTTTTCTTATGTATTTGACCTTGATACAAAGATTCGGGAACAGTTTTTGTTTCGTCTATATCTTAAAAAATGACTGAGTTATAGCATTTTGAATTTCTAGCGCGGCTGACATTTTGAAACGTCCTGATATTTGTCACGTGATAACAGGCGTATTTATGAACCGATTTGGATGTACCTTGGTGTGTACATAGTACATACCAATATCTTGACCGAGTTCGTTGGCCAGCTTCATCCGCCATCTTGTTTCAAAATGGCGGCCATTTAAAAAAAAATTTAAAATTTAAAATTTAAAATGAGATACCAAAAAATTGGAAAATGAAAAATATTTTTTTCTTATGTGTTTGACCTTAATACAAAGATTCCGGAACAGTTTTTGTTTCATCTATATCTAAAAAAATGGCTGAGTTATAACATTTTGAATATCTATTGTGGCTGACATTTTGAAACGACCTGATTTTTGTCACGCGATAACATGCGTATTTATGAACCGATTTGGATGTACCTTGGTGTGTACATAGTACATACCAATATCTCGACCGAGTTCGTTGGCCAGCTTCATTTGCCATCTTGTTTCAAAAGGGTTGCCATTTAAAAAAAATATTAAATTTAAAATTTAAAATGAGGTATTAAAAAATTGGAAAATGAAAAAGATTTTTTTATGTGTTTGGCCTTGATACAAAGATTCCGGAGCAGATCTTGTTTCTGAAAATTTGTTCTTTTGTTTATATCTTAAAAAATATTTGAATTATAGCACTTTGAATTTCTAGTATGGCTAACATTTTGAAACGATCTTGTATTTGTCACGCGATAACACACGTATTCGCCTATTTCCATGTAAGAAGGCATGTGATTGTATACATGTGTGAGTGAGCATGTGCACAGCAATTACTAAGGTCTTGACCAAGTTCACTGGCCAGCCGCATCCACCATGTTGTCTTAAAATGGCAGGCACTTTAAGAAATCGTCGAATTTGGCAGCGAAATATAAGTTACTTTAAATAAAAGCAGCTTGGATAAAGCTGACTAATTTCGCGAAATTCTCATTCATAATGATTTAGTATTGATAAAAATTAGTATTGAATCTCCCATATTCGGTTTCCACTAAATTGAGCTTCGTGTGTTTGAATAATATAAGTTGGCTTTTTTAAAATAAGGAATTTGAAAGTTACCTCTTCCTCCCGGCACTAGCCGGAAGGACTTTTTATATATATAAACATGTGTGACACATCGTTGGAAAGACAAAAGTTTAAACTATTTAATGATATAAAAAAATAAAAATCGCTTTTTAGGTGCGTTCGTAGTTATATAAATATGTAGCACCTATAGTCGTCGTTCAGTCCGTCTGTCTGTTCGTCTGCCCGCATATAACAGCGCAAAAACTACCCAACCGAATCGTTTGAAATTTAAAATATATAATTGTTGTATAATTCTGTGTTGTCATTTCAAATTTTATGAAAATCGGATGTATAGTTCAATTACAGGGACAGTCACATTTTTCTGTTACACTACGGCCAATGGGAAAAATTATTGCAAGTGCATTTTAATGTTGTTACAGCCTTCCGAATGGTCTGAAATTTTAAATAGGGCAGATGTGCCAGTAATGGTCACCCTTTGATGTTTTTGGTTCATAAAAAAATAAGTAATAAATATTTAACTTTAATTAATTTTTTTATAATTTCCCCTTGCATGTTTCATAAAACTGGGTTATTGTTGACACTTTTAATCAAACCAATCAGGAAGTAGAAAATAATGTTTCAAAGTTTTGCTGTTTTTCTGTGAAAATCTAAATGAAGAGTCTAAGAGCTGGCCTAGTTTAATTAATTTATATATTATTTATTTTCTCGCAAAATTTGAATGATTTTGTTTGAGTAGCAATAAAAAACTAAGACTTTTATATACTAACGGTTATTTACGAAATTTTATTTATTTTTAAGGTTTTAAGGGAGGGTGTCTATTACTAGGATGGTTAAGTAGTCATTTTCCACCAAAACGTTTTAAATAGCTGCTTTTAAGTTAGTTTATGCGATTAATAAAATTTCAATATTTTATTCTTTTTTTATGTATATATACTTTGCTATTTTAAAATCAGGCAATCAAACCAGCTAGGTAGTAGAAAATATTTTTTAAGAGCACAGCCAAAGACGGGCTCATAGGGCTTAATACCTCTCCTTTTAAATAAAAGCAATTAAGTTACAGAAGCTATTAAAAATCTATTTTCTGTGTTAAATGTTTGGTTATTCTTATCTGAAAAAAAAGAAGGAAAAAAAAAGTAATATTCTTTAATTTATAGGCAATATTCATGAAACTGGTAAATCTGCTGATCAGTGGCCTCAAAGATCAGTTCTACAGTTTTATCTTAAAACTATTTTACTTAGCATTTAAAATATTCAACTCACAATAACATTTCTTTCATATTTGCAATATTAATTATTATAAATGATATATCAAGTAGTCTCTGGAAGATTAATTGTTAAAAATAGCGAGACAAAACTAAACATCACTAACATTCCAAAACTTTTTTTTATTATTATTACCTTTTAAATCCCCCACTGTTTCAATAATTTAATAGCTGTAATTGCCTGATATTTAGTATTTTAAACTATCCATCTAAAATAATTAAAACATTGATCGTCTGATAATTACAATAATTGATGCAAACAGTAAATGATCATCACAAATATTTTATTAATTACTGGTATCCTTATTGTTAAATTTATTTGAAAATAACCATTTTGTTTCATTAGTATATTTTCATTAAATTCTGGTTCTGTCATAAAAAAAGTCAAAAGTCATAAGTCAAAAGTCATAAAAATAATTATATTTATTACTTTTTATGGGGTGTCCATTACTGGGCCAGAGGGTGTCCATTACTGGGCTTTTGGGTGTTTTGGTATATTTCTGTTATTTAAAATTAAATTTCGATTCACATTGGGAAATGAGACTATAAGAATGGTTAAATAT
This sequence comes from Maratus speciosus, assembly GCA_963932465.1. NCBI lineage: Eukaryota > Metazoa > Arthropoda > Arachnida > Araneae > Salticidae > Maratus > Maratus speciosus. The sequence goes on along the minus strand of OZ010795.1, from coordinate 122,046,418 downwards.
TGTTGATAGATTAATATAATATTGAAAAAACTGGAATGTAATAATTATAACTATTAATAAAAAAATAATTATAAAAGAAATTACTTAATAGTGTCCATTACTGGCACATCTACCCTATTTAATTGTTACAAAATTTTGTCGAGTTGTTTCAAATTTTATGAAAATCGGATGTACAGTTTAATTACAGTTAGTCAAAAGCTTTCCGTTAACTTTAAGGTCAATGGGAAAAAATTATTTCAAGTGCATTTTAATGATGTTACAGTCTTTTGAACAGAATGAAATTGATACGCACTTATAAAGTTCACACCAAAATATACATTCAGCACAATATGCGGTGCAAAAAATATTTATAAAATTAGTTATAGTACGAAAGCACCTCATTTGCCACGTTTGACGAGCAATTTCCAACTTGTTTCTATTTCCGAGGTCAATCTTTTCCTATAAAACATATAAAATCTATTTTGCTCATATTCACAAAATACAATATCTACGCGGATAAAAAAATTTAATTAAACATGGCTTATCGTGTCATTTCATTAATAAGTATTGTATTAATTTCATTTTTCAGCAATGGCGAACGAAAATTAGAAATCATGAAGTTAAGGAATATGTTTAAAAGAAAAATATATACATATTCCAGAGAACATAAAAGTTTAACTTTAGACTCATATTCATATTAAATAAAACAAAAGCAAATGACAGCGGATAATATATATATATATACATTCTCAATATTTAAATCATGCTTAGAACTTATTTAAAAAGATGTGAGTTTATAAGTATTGTTTTTTAAATGGAAAAATTAAAAATATTTTAGAACAATAGGACTTTGCAAAAATAGCAATAATTTAAAGAAAAAGTACGGTTTTATATTTAAAACAAAAATTAAAATCAAATCAAACATTGTTAAACATATAACATCCGCTGATTAAAAAGTTATTAATAAAACTTTAAAAGTAATATCTTTATAGGGCATGCAATAAAAGCAAACACAAAGGATAAGATTGGAATAAAATATTTTAGTTTATTACTATTAGTAATCTAATTTAAATTCGTATGTAACTTTAACTGAATTTTTCCCTAAAAGATCAATTAGTGTTACAAACTATGAATTAAATAAATATTGTTAATAAAGTATTTTATTCCAATCTTTACAACGCTTGTATCTATTTTCATTGCATGCTGTAAAATATGTGATTCTTTTAAAATGACCATAGACGCGAAAAAAAAAAAAAAAAAAACAAAAAAAAAAACGACTACATAAAAAATGAACATTCACTTTTATGAAAGGATGACTATTCATTCCTACCAGGGGTGAAAAACCGCACTCCTTTAGCAAGAGTGAATAGTCACTCCTCCGAAAAAGTGATTATCCACCCCTGTTTAGAGTGAATATTCACTTTCCAGGAGTGACTATTCACTTTTTCAGAGAGTCAAAAATTTCACTTTTGCTCAGAGTGAATAGTCACTCTAAAGAGGTTGGGCATATTTTGATTCTGCGATAGAGTGACTATTCACTCCTCCGGAGTGAATAGTCACTCCTTTTTATTTAGAGTGAATAGAATAAAGTAAATCATTTTTTGTTTTTACCTTTCTAATATAAAGGTCCTTAATCCAAAACTGTAAGTAAGAGGACACGAAAAAGATTATTACTGAAATGTTAAGTTAAACAAAAACAAAGAAGCACAAAAATAACACACACACACACACACACACATATATATATATATATATATATATATATATTTGACACAAAGCCATTTGTAGCTTTTAAAGTGTTTAAAACTACAAATGCCTCATGGATGATTTAAACGAATTTCGCATTTAAAGAATTTATAGTTTTTTCCCTGTCTTTGTGGTGTAAGTTTAAATGAATCGTAAACTGAGTTTAGAGTTGAAAAAAATAAGAAATATATATTACTGATATAGTGAGAGTAATACATTAATATTAGAATGCCTATTATTCTAATATTAAGGAATAATCCTATATTAAAACAGTAATAAAAATAGTAATAAAATAGTAGATTGTAAAAAAAAAAAAAAAAAAAGAAAAGAAAATCGATGTATTTATATATAAATTACCTATGTAGAAATTGAAACCTTATATTGTATACATTTATAAAACGGAATTTCTATCTTTTAATTCATTTCAAAAAAGGATCGAAATCGAATAAAATTTCCCATTTTATGGACTGTAGTCGTGTTTTCTGTATGTTTTTTTCTGATTATAAACATTTAGTAGAGCTTGAATTTTTTTGTTTCGAAAAACAAATCTCTAAACTATCGATACGTCAAAGTTTCATATTTTTTCACAAGTCTCGTCGAAACTGCGCTGCGAAGTACATTATGCGCATAATTCCGAAATTACAACTTTGACAATGCACTATTGTTGGCTCCACAAGGATGAAATCTATCTACACTGAAAATGATTGATATTGCGAGCCCATTTGCGACTTGGTGATTACATGAAATTAAGGTACTTTGTAGTGATAATTCTTTTAGCAAGCAAAAAATTGTTGAGAAAAATATTTACTGTGCGGTCGTGCTGTCTCTTAAATAAAAGTTGCACATTCTTTAGACCAGTACCATCGGAAAAGGATCGTGGGAATCCAGAACATTAACAAGTCTATAGCTTTAACGCATTTGCATTAAATGATTTATATATTTCTTTCGTTACCTTGTAATACAAGGTTCGTGTAAGTCTCGTTATATAATTCAGCTTGGCAATATTTTATCAAGCAATAATAAGCGAAATAATTGATGATAGTTTGTTATTTGTTAAAATCTATAGCCAATGACTTTCTTTTTTCTTTAAAATTTTCATTAAGTTAGCCTTAGTTTAGAATTTTGCTCTCTATAAATATATTTATGCACCAATTTTGGAATTAAACAAAATGAAAAATATTATTTATTGTAAATTCACGTGTGCAAAATATGAAATAAATAATAATTGTTTAGTTTTTTAAAAAAATGAAATGACTTTGGAAGGATTTTGGAGTGCTGCTGTTCATTTAGTCCACAATGACTCCTATTTTAATTGGAAAATGGAAAATTAAATAGGTATACTTTACAAAGACAGTCTACTTATGAACCGCACTTCGGTTCGCTGAAAGCACACATTAAAAGTTAGTTGCGGCAGAGAAACGTTTATGTTATAGATATTTCACAAGGAAATGATTTGTGAACAAGGAACATTTTTAAATCATACTATGTGTGTGACGCTTAATTTTTTTTCTATAAATTTAAACATAATATTGCTCCTAAAGTATAAAATATATACACAAAAGTACATATCGTAAGATATTGATTATTAAATGAATACTATTTAAAGGCAAAGTAAAAGTCAAGACATTAAAGAGTGAGTTGCACAATTGACTTTTTGAAGCAACAGGATTTTTTTTTTTTTAATGCAAAGAAACAACACTTTTAATGGCATATCTGTAATTATCTGAGGAGATGTTTGGATTTCTAAAATGAAATTCATGCATTTATGGGTATAAATGATTGAAAAATTATTAATGATAATAAACTAAACGGTATAATTAAACAAAATACTTTTAATATTTATTGAATAAACATGCAGACAGAACATGCCAGATTAAATTGATAAGAAAGTCAATGATAATCGTAAATGTTAAACAGACGTATTTTTTCAAGTATTGCTGTATGATTAGATATTTTTGTGTTAAAAAGAGCAATAATAATAAGAGTTCTAAAGTATATCTGATTTTTTTCCCTTCCCCCCCCCCTTCTTTTTTTTTTTTTTTTTTTTTTTTTTTACAATTGAAGTTTTATTGAAGTTGAAGTTTTATTTTATTCGGCTACCATGTTCACTTCTAAAATATCCGTACGTATTAGAAAGAGGCTGTCTTTTAGACACTTTCAAAAATTTTTAAGTTTTGAAAAGGATTTGTACTTTCCTGAAAAGTGCATTTTCTGTCAAATATTTTTCGCATAAAACACTTAAATATCCAACACACTCAGGTTTTATTATTTATGGTTTACTTCTTTCAAGGAATAATATTTATTCCCAAGAAATACTATTCGTAAGAAAGGATAAAATCCGTTCATAAAGTAATTTCCAGGGGAAAAAAAAAATTAAGATGTCAGCGAAATCACCACTTTTTCACCATTTTTTGTATTTGTGTTTAGAAAGTTTAGAAGAAAAAAAAGATCTGATGTATATTAATATTTAACAGGTTTTCTCTTAATTCAAATATAAGTGACATTGGAAACATAATTAAAAAAATATGTATCTTTTTCTGTCAGTTCATCAAATTTAAGAATGTAAAGAAAATGCATTTCTTAAACTTTGTAATGATATATTATGAAACGTACGTATCGGGTTATTTAATTTATGGTTTCGATTAATTTTTAGCTATTTATTAACTTTAGAAATCACATATTAATACATTTATCATCATTATTTCTGTATTTATTTGCAGATTCCTTAAAAAGGTCCAGCTATTTTTAAACATATTCTTTCTTCAAAAACAAATGCTTCATTTTAATGTATCTTCTTTTGTGCTACCTGTAATTACAATTTATTCTATTTTAAACAAACGAAACACTTTTCTTTCATAAAACTATCATTTGTTTTTACTTGAATTACTTGAATGATAAGAAGTAACGAAGTCAAAAAATATAGCTATAGAAAAAATACATTTATATTAATTATTTTATATTAAATCTATTTTTATTATTGCATAATATGGCAGTTATAGTTAATTGAATTTTGATAGATCAGTACTCTTAATCATTATAACATACGTCTAAATAAATGACATTTAAATACGTGGTGTCAAAGATCATTGGAATTTGAGGTATTTACTGCTTTATTAAGAACGTACTTCTTAAAACTAAAATATAACTGTAAAATTTTTTTTTAATTTTTTTTAATTATAAAGATTAAACTTTGAAGCATTAGTTAATATATAACTTATTTTACAATTGCACAATGTTAACGTTGAGGAAGATGTTTTTTTTCTCTATATTTGTTTAAAATTATTCAAAAGTGTAAGTTTTATTTTTTAAATGGATTATTATTTTTATTTCTCACTAACAATCTGCAAATTATAGTAACATAAACAAGTTTTTTGGGCATTGTAGCACAATTCGGTGTTTCGCATAAAACCTACTTGTACAATAAAAAATGTGGTTGAATTAAACTCGAATAGAACTACAGTTTTCCTATATGCATTAACGAAAGAAAAATATTGAAATTTACATATTTGTACGGCTTTCTTTTCACTCTAATTTAATTAAATTTAGGATTCTTACTTTGCGATTAATTTAGAACACAAATGTTTGTATTACCGCATTGAAATTCTGTTAAAAGAAGCTTAAAAGACATGTTATATTTAGAGGAATAACCGGGAAGTTTTGTTAATAATTTAAATGTATTTTATTTTTATCTCTAACGGTACAAAAAAAAACACACTTTTTAAAGCACGTAAGTAATAGGGCTTTGATAATTAACTGTATGAACATAATAATAATACAGGAGGACTTACCCGATATAATGTAGCCATTATTAAAGACCTGTGTTGTGAAATTGGGAAGTTATAATTCCTAATTCGCAAATTCTGTGTTTTAACGAAAAATAAATTAATTTATAATAGTATAGAGTATCAGATATTTTTATGAAATATATTTAGTTTTAATGCATATAAAAATAACAGAGCAAAGTACAGACGTGTGTTATTTACTGGAGACGCACAATTACTAAGAAAACTTACACATGTCATAAATATTAAGGAAATAAATCAAGGGAAGTATGGTCAATTTGCCAAAAACTACGATAATACACATAAAACTCCAAGCGTACAAATGCATTGCTACCAATGGTAAACACTTTAACTGGATGTTAATAAAAATAATATTTTTTTTTCCTTTGTTACTGTGTTACTTTTATTATATAATGCGCATTTGCTTTATAATACTGCACTTTAGCGCACGAATTGTTACAGATATAAGAAGGTTATTCGATATCGAAAGCGACATTAATTAAGCATATATTTACACCTTAAACAAAATCGCATGCTAAATAAAAAATTCTCTACAATTTAGTAAATAGCTTTTTTGCTATTTCTCATACGAAAAATTCTGCCATTATGTATGATGAAAGGTGATTTTTCGCCCACCTGGAAAATTTCAACCCATTTGATTTATTCACCCAATGGAATAGATGTGATAAAATTAATCTTGTGTAATTCTTTTACCGCGGTTTACTGAAATTCCATTACCTGCGATTTATTCAGTTGAGCTGATTCATATATCAGACCAGATGTTGTGATCAATAACGTTAGCTCGGCGAATTGTGTTCTCCACATTCGTCACTGAGAGCACAGATGGCAGAGTATTGGCAGATTCAGCCAAGCGACCCCAGCTTCGAATCTTGGCTCAGATATTCCCCCCCCCCCACACACACACACACCAGTTATAAATTTACAACTCATATGATTAATTTACAAATTAGAATAATTGTGATAAAATTAATCTAGTGTAATTACGTATCCAGTGTTTACATGTGTTACATAAACTGCGATTTATTCTGTTGAGCTGATTCAGGTATCAAACCAGATGCTATGATCAATAACGTTAGCAGGACGAATTATGTCTTCAAGATTCTTTCGAGATAGCTGAGATGACAGAGTATTGGCAACGTCTTTCTAAAGAGTACTGGTTCGAATACTGTCACGGACATCTTTCGCCCAGTTAAAAAATTACACGTTGATTCTGTATATACTAGGTCGGGTGTAGTTAATTTAATATAGCGGTATCGGACTTGCACATTTATAGTTATACCGGTGTACAACTTATCTTCCGGCTAAAGATTCGTTCCTATTCAGCTTGTATTTATATGTGTATATATTTATTTATTTATTATAGTTATAAATGTGAGTGGTTATATTTGAATATACTTCATTCTTTAAAATAGAAAACTTTTCGAATTGTGTAAAAAAAAAAAAAATACAATTTATAAAGTCTAACCATTAAGTCCACCAAAAACTACTGTATTATCCTATGTTCCGTTCTACAATACTATACATGTTGTTAGAGAATAATATTTATCAAAGAGACAAAAAATCTCAAAAAAGTTTTTTGAAATTTGTATTCGTGCATTTCATGCTATTTTGTCTCATCTATTGCCTTACAACATATATTTTAAGAAGTATTTTTAGTTTTCAATTTCTGCAAAAATTGTAGATTCTTTTATTTTGTTGGAATTTCAGAAATATAAGAAAACTTTTTTTTTTTTCTAGTACGCTAAGCACTAAAAAAAGTTGAGGATTATATCCTGATTTTATGATCCGTATTGATATAAAAAAAGTTCGAAGAATCTCAGTTTATTTATATAGGAATTTCATTCATTGTTTCATGAAGGTCATTGCAGTACCATGCCACACAATTTCAAAATAGACAATTCGGGTGTAAATGTAAATATTCCATGAGTACATTAGGGTGGGTGTTGAAGAAATCGAATTTTCCCAGATCAACTTCTAACAGCAAAAAAAAGTTGCCTTTTGTAATTAGAAGAATAATACATTTTTTTCTTTTTTGAAATCTAATAAAAATTTTAGGTCGAGCATCGCACTCTAATTTTGGAAAATACGAAAAAAAAATTACAAATTTCCGCTCTGGGTGTCCTAGTGTTAAAGAAATTAGCACCACAGACATCAACTTAAAACATAGTGTATGAATTCTAATTTTTTCTTACTTCAAAAAGCTTACTTTAAAATGAATGTCTTTATAAAAGAATCTGATTTACTTTCACACTAAAAAATAAAAAATAAAAAATAAAAAATAAAAAATAATAAAATAAAATAAACTAAATAAATAAATACTGATCTTAGAGTATAATGCTGGCATCTGGGGCGCCAGTTTATAACCGTAAACTTAACACTAATAAACAGTAAAATTAGCAAGTAATATACCGTTAAGCAGTAGTATGCGGTTTAATTTACTTATACGACACTATATTACTATTTATTTTATGGATATAAACTGGCGGCCCAGATGCCAATATTATGCCGTAAAATCAACAACTTTTTTTTTTTTTTTTTTTTTTTTTTTTTTACAGTGCATAAAAATATGTGTAAAAAAATCTATTTTTTAAATGCAAAATGGCCTAAAAAATATCTGCACTTTTCACTATTTTTTTAATTTAAATATTATATATTAAAGTGACAATTATTTTAATGTATTTCAGAATGTACAATCTATTCTCCAAATTTAAAAATTTCGTTACTCAACTATTTCTGTAACCGGGATTATCTTTTCAGAGTAAAATAATTTGAAATGTTTAATAACAATTTAAAATAAATGATGTATTCGTATAAATTTTATTATAAATTGTGACACACGAATAGTCCACTCATATCTATAAATTTATGTTAATACATCGAAAAAAGAAATATTTTCATTGTTGTTACGAAGGCAGAAGAAATATGTTTCATGCATTCAGTGTATATTTCATTTTGAATGTCACGCACATTTTTGTACTAATGTACTAATCCACTAAAATAGCTATTTAATGGTAAAAAAATCTAATGCTTTGTATTACTCCAAATCAAAATCTTTTATAATATCGAAAATGAAAGAACTTTATATAATATTAAAAAATTATATACACACACATATATATATATATATATATATATATATATATATATTGAAAATGAAAGAACTTTAAATAATATTAAAAAATTATATATATATATATATATATATATATATATATATATAACCATTAATTAAACATAACCTACCACCATCAAAAACCGTAATATTATGAATAAAGCTTTAAGTATAAAAAAGTGCCAAATAATTTATTATAAGAATTATTATGGAAGAAAAAAGAAGAAAGTGGACACCGACAAAACAATTCATTTTGAAGTATTTTTTCCTTTTGGTATCTTATATATATTTATATATATTCCTAGGTCGCTAAATGATTTAGCAATCTTTTAAATATTATACGCTTAGATAATTGCTGAAATAGAGCACAATCTATGTGTATTATCAATATGATTTCTACCATGTAGTTATCTGATACCTATTTTAGGATTCCATTAATTTTTTTCATTCCTATCATTGCAAAGATTTATTTAATGTTATTTAATTTTCTAGTTATAATTTTATTTCTCGGTGTCCACATTCTTCTTTTTTCTTCCATAATAATTCTTATAATAAATTATTTGGCACTTTTTTATACTTAAAGCTTTAATTCATAATATTACGGTTTTTGATGGTGGTAGGTTATGTTTAATTAATGGTTATATATTAGCATTCAAATTATTATGATGCATTTGCGCAAGTAATTATGAATGTAAGCTTTTTATGATGTTTTTAAATATATTTTTCATTTTGAAGTATTTTTTCCTTTTGGTATCTTATATACACTGCTCAAAACAATTAAAGGATATTTGAAGTTTTATATAAAATAAAGATATAAACGAAATTTTTTTTGCCGAAAATAGAAGAAGAGAATCACAAATGCAAATTTTTCTGGTTTTCAAACTGTGGAGTATGCAAATTTTGAGTTCGACGTCAAAAACGTCGCTTCAGCTGCAGCGAATGAAATTTGACTTTCAACTGGATAAAAGAGAATGAAGACAAGGATGATCGGCATTCAGTGATTGCTTTGTTTCGATGAGTACGATGTCTCAGCGAAGTCATTTGACAGATTCAGAATCTTTGAGAATTGTTGGTAGGTTAGAAGGGGGCCAAACTCAAGCCGAAGTAGCGCAAGCCATTGGAGTGTCACAAAGTGTCATTTCCAGGATCTGGAACCGTTTTTTGGAGGGTAGATGTGCAGGCCGAAGACCAGGGCAAGGTCGTAGACGGGCAACAACGCCCAATGAAGATCGGTATTTAGCGTTAACAGCTCGGAGACACCGAACCATGAACGCTACTCTTCTCCAACAACACCTTCGCTCGGCTACAGGCACCACGATTTCAACTCAGACTGTCCGAAACCGGCTCCATGCTGTAGGTCTGTATGCTCACCGACCGATGGTATGTGTTAGATTAACATCAAGGCATCGTCGCGACCGCAGGGAGTGGGCAACCGAGCATGTCAACTGGAGGAGAAATGAATGGAGCAATATTCTGTTTTCTGACGAGTCCAGTTTTTCTGTGCATCCGGATAATAGGCGTATTTTCATCTGGAAGGACCGTGGCAGTAGGAATAATCCTGCGTTCGTGCACGAAAGTGTCAGATTTGGCGGTAGAGGAGTGTTGGTGTATGGTGGCATCTCCATTGACGGGCGCACTGACCTCTACATCATTCGAGATGGAGCTCTGACTGGTCGCCGATATAGGGATGAGATCCTCAGACCTATTGTAGTCCCTTACGCTGCAGCAATCGGAGATAACTTCATTTTAATGGACGATAACTGCAGGCCACATCGTGCAAACCTGGTGGAGGATTTCCTTTTCGAGGAAGGAATCGTTCGAATGGAATGGCCAGCGTGTTCTCCAGACATGAATCCAATCGAGCACGTTTGGGACGCTCTAGGAAGACGAGTTTCTGACCGCCAACAACACCCACAAACTCTCCAAGAACTGGAAAGAGCTCTTCTGGAAGAGTGGCGCAGAATACCCCAACTAGTCATTAATAGCCTCATTGAGTCCATGCCTCAAAGGTGTTCAACGTTGCTGGCCGCCCGTGGAAACCATACCCCCTACTGAAAATGATTTTCTTTGAAGAAAACACCTTTTCTTATTCTTTTTTTCTCATATGCACAAATTGTGTTTTTTTCCTTTAGTACACAAATGCGCAATAAAATGCATTTTTTTTCTGCCAAACATGTGTAATTTATTCTCATATAACCTACTATGTCTGTCGACCATGTATCAATCAGCTAAACAGTTTACCAGATACAAAATCCACCTAAAACTGCAATATCCTTTAATTGTTTTGAGCAGTGTATATTTATATATATTCCTAGGTCGCTAAATGATTTAGCAATCTTTTAAATATATATATATATATATATAAGAATGTTTTAAGAAATAAATGCATTGTAGCAATATTTCCGCTGAAACTTTCCAGTGAAATTTACAGTGAAAACATAAAACGTCGTATCGTCAATAAGGTATTATGATAAATTTTCTTTTCACAAATTGCCATGGCAAAAAAATATAAATAAATAAAAAATATATGACTAGCACTTTTATCGAAGTTCAGTATTAATACAAATCGGTCTCTAAGTCAACTCTTTTAACGTATAACTTTCTAAAAATTTCCAAAAATTTGAAAATCCAAATCCAAAAACTAATAATAATAATAATAATAATAATAATAATAATTACACTAAAAACTGAAAGATCCGATTGCAATTCATGTAAATAATAATGATCCCCCGTAAATAGAAGTTATTTTCTATATTTTAATAATGCAATGTTTTTCAATTTAGTATCGAATTTAACTTTTTTTCCCTTGATATGTATAAAAATATTTTAATATAAAAATGGACATGCAATCGAAACTCATCTGTGAAATGTCCAAGAAATATAATTTTGATTAGTTTTAATACATATTTTTTAATTGTCTAGTTCCGTAATGTAGAATGACAAAAAAAAAATTGTTCTTTCAAGGAAAAAAAAAAAAAAGATTTGTTCTTTCAAAAAAGTGTAAATATATTCCTTCAGTAGAGTGATTTTTTTTTTCATCAAATCTAAACTCTATCTAATCTCTCCATCAAATCTAAATCTAAATTTTCATCAAATCATCTAAAACTAAAACGAAAGATTATGTACTTCTAATGATACATCGCGGTCACTTACATCTCTTTGTTTTTCAACTTAAGATATAAATTCTTTGCGTTAAAAGGTAAATTAAACAAAATTTATTTGGATGAAAATAAAAATGTTTGTAATCGTATTTTGGAAAAATTCCAAGAATTACATATTTGGTAAACTTAATTCGATTTTATAAATTAGTTCTGCTAAATGGAAAAATAATATATCTTTTGTTTCTATTCTCTAACAAAGGAACACCATTATCATCCCCAGTAGTACTATTGTTATGAATGTCGGAACGTTAAATAAAACAATTGTTAAAAAAACTCAAAACTTTGTGGAACAGTATTAAAAAATATATTTAATGTTACGTGAAGATAGTTTCTATTGAGCAATTCCATTAAAGAGATATATTTTTTAATTATTTATGAAGAAGGAAAAAACGAAAAGTAGACCAATATCGATTTTATTATTATAGCCAATATTATTCTTATTTATTTCTATTTGCATTTAATATTTGTTTAATGTGAAATTAGACATCTTCGTGCGATATATTTTAGTTGTGTAATGTAAATTAAATTTCTTTTTTAAGGTGTCTGTTCCTGTTATGGACATGCTAATTTATAAAAAATTTCCTTGCCGCTATTTTGAGAAACAAAAAAAAAAAACGAAAATCTTTTTCTTTGTTTCACCTTCTCAGGATATAGACTTTCATAATAATAATAATAATAATAATAATAAACATATTTAATTCCTTATAAAAATAGTCCTACTGGTGAAAAAAAAAATGTCCAAAAGCATACATGACAGATATATCAGGAACATGTGCACATGATATGGCTACAATTGTTCCATGCTTCACATAGGGTAAAGTGCCCATATTTTGTACCCCCAGTCAGTTTTACGCCCTAAATGTTGTAATGTTCAGTGAAAACCTACCAAATTTGAATTTTATATTGACTAACTACCCACGCACATAGAAATTTTGGAAAATATCGTGCATGAAAATTTTAACAATGCGAAAAAAATGTTTTTTTCAAAAGTGTCTAAAAAATGCAAAAGAAAAGAAAATGATCCTAAATTCGTCCGACCAAAAAATTCAATATGCTGACGCTAAACTTATAACTAAATCAAAATTTATTTCTAAATGAGTAAGTAATTTATTTTAAATTAAAGTAACGCGTAAAGAAATGTACTACTTATCAGTGGAAGAATAACATAACGAAACATTAGCCATCCAAACATGAGAAAAAAATTGGAAAGAAAATGTTATGAAATAACATACCTAATTTCGTCTCCAAACATCAGAACTGCAAGAGGGACAAATTGGAACCACGCTACTTCCCAATATGGCGGAGCTTCAGTTCCCGTAAGATGAAATGAGCGTCTTAAAACGCAATGTATGCTACTGTCAGCATCTTACCTACGTAAAATACATGCAATGAATAAGAAAGGTATATTTACAGTACAGTAAATAACTTTCTACAAATGACGTGACAAGAATTCAGGTCTTCTAAAAATAAGAAATTCGGTGTATTTAACTTATGTATGCGTCTTGGCGAACGAAACTTTCAATACTGATCCCTTTTACCTTCCGCCCCCTGAGCCTTGCGTCATAAGTTGCGCCACTGACGCAGAAGCGGCGAAGTTAAGGGTGATGAAATTAGGAAAGGGGATGAAATATGGATTCTTTACCCTATTGTTATTTTCATCTATTCCATTGTGCTGTTCTGTTATATTAAATAAATTTGGTGTAAAGGTAATAAAATGTTACTGAATAATATTTTTTTGTTTTCAAAATGAAATTAAAACAGGATTTTACATTAAAAATGATTACACAATAAAGAGATGATTTATTAACTGTATTATTTAATAGAATAATAAGACTTTGTAAAAAAAAAAAAAAAAAAAAAAAAAATACAACGTAGGTTTGGGTATAGCTGTATATATAAGAAAAATATGAATGGATATACCATAAAAGTTCAAAGAGATATGAAGACTAAAAAATAAAAAATATTGCTATTCTGTATAACTTTGTTTTTTTAATCTTATCTTAATCTATTTATTAACTAAATTCGGTACTGACAATATAAGTACTGCAGATTTAAACTTCATTTGGCATTTCATAAAACTAAATTCAGCGTAGTAATAATCTTTTATTTTTACAGTGTATGAAAAACAAAACCCTTGTTCAAAATTTAAACTTGGCATTGTGCTAAGCGTGGCTTCGAAAGAAGGTCGCAAATTGTAACTCGCGTTTTTCCAGATAGGTGTTTAATTAACTTTTAAAGTCACTCGAGGCGTATTGAGAGATACAATCAATGCAAACTATCACGAATCCCACAGTATTTATGCGATTCGTTCTAATTAAATCTTTCGAGGGCGATGCCCTTAAAAAACGGACACCTAATTTTAATTCCAAAACAGACAAACGGCACCATGAATATATAATTAAAATTTTCCGTTTATCATGTACGTGAAAATAAGCAAGTTCGCATTTTCTAATTAATTTGTTTATAAATTATGGTCTCAGTCCATTATTTCATAAGTTTATAAATAGAGTTACTTCGTGCCGGAAAGGATTAAGTTGTCACAGGACTCTTAAAGATTCAAAATTTAAGAAATGTTAATTTTTTAGATGTTAAACCCCTATCATTTCTGAATATTTTGATATAATTGTTTCCTTGGAAGTCCCATTAGAACAGAAGTTTTGGCTTTTAGAATTATACCCGCTCAATAGCAGAAGAGGCGTTTCCGAAACTTTAAAGTCATTATTTTCCAAATGGCGTTTTTTGGGCTTAACGCGCAGAATACCTCAAAAACTTCTGAATATTTTTTCATGAAATTTTCAAAGCATATATTTCATGTTACTCTGTATAAACTGAACCTAAAATTTCTTTTTATTATTCAAAAAAATATTTTTTTAGGTGATTTTACTATTGAAATTTTCAAAATTTTGTATTAGCTAAATGCAACATTGCATTAAATATATAAAAAAGCTTTAAATATAAATTTATTTAAGTTCAGGGAAATTATAGTATAAGTTATGAAGTATAAGTGATGATGTATATGTAATGAAGTATAAGTTAGCACCAAAATTTTCATTCTAGTTGCAATATTTATTTTGTAATCCTGCGCGTAAACTGTTATGCCAATTTTTTGTTCGACAGATGTCTAACAGTTTCGAGCCCCCTATAAATACTAATTCTGTATATTGCAATTTTTTAAATACATGAAACGAAAGAACGTACTTATATCTTTCATCTCATTTAAAATTGTGTTTTAAAATCATATACATTTTAAGACATTAAATGTTGAAAATGGTCTTTTTTTCATTTTTTCCACTTTTTAAGAGTCCCGAGACCCCTTTAATTTGTATGATGTTAACAATTTGACGTTTATTGCTTTTATACTGTTACTGGACATTACATTACACATATATATCATTAAAAGTTGTTAACTAGGCATAGAGTACGCCGTACCTGTCCTTGTGTATGTCCAAACTGACCGTGCCTTTAAGGGTTAATATCTCTGCTAATTACCGATGATTTTTTTCGTAAATCATTATCAACAATGCTTTTAAACTTCTCCAACGATAGGTATATTCAGTGATGCTCAACAATTTTTCTGAATGCCCGTAAATCGAAATTTTTATATAACAGAAAAATGCTAATTTCTCAAAAACTATGTGACCTAGGGTAATCGCTATAATTTTCCGGCAAGGTTTATATTAACGTCTACTACCTCTATTTTTTTCATAATTTTAGTTTCAGTAGATTCGGAATTAGATGGGGGGGGGGGGGACATATTTTTGCGATACATTTTCAACAATATCTTTGAAAATATAATACCTAAAATTAAAAGGAATGTATTTTTGAGTTCAGCGTTACAAAAGCTTTCACAGGATACCCCACACGATATACAAAGAAACTATTTTTTTTTCAAGTAGCATAATTAACACCTCTACTTTTTTACTAAATATATTTATGAATGTTTATTAATCTGAAAATATGTGGGTCAATGGTCTTTATTACTTCCCCGAATTTGAACTTTCCACGCTCCATAGTTTACGAGTAAAATGGCTGTGACAGACGGACAGACGGACAGAAACAGGAGTGATCTTATAATGGTTCCGTTATTACTTTTTAAGTACAGAACCCTAAAAAGTGGTAAAATTTTATGAAAAGTAAAGGATTGATATTATACATGGAATTTAGTTTATTCGAATTGTATTCACTCATGTTCCGTGATATAATTGCAATTTTACAAATTACTATATGCTTTTCGTGATTAACTTTATGAAATGTATTATTGCTTTCTATTTTAACATCACTTTTTAGGTGCGTTCGTAATTATATAAATACGTAGTACCTATAGTCGTCGTTCAGTCCGTCAGTCTGTCTGTCCGCAAATAACAGAGCAAAAACTACCCAACCGAATGGTCTGAAATTTGAAATATAAGATTGTTGCAAAATTTTGTCGAGCCATTTCAAATTTTAGGAAAATCAGATGTATAGTTTAATTTACAGGGACAGTCAAAAGTTTTTCTTTACATTACGGCCAATGGGAAAAATTATTGCAAGTGCATTTTAATGATGTTACAGCCTTCCAAATGGTCTGAAATTGTAAATATATAATTGTTGCAAAATTTTGTCGAGCCATTTCAAATTTTATGAAAATAGGATGTATAGTTTAATTACAGGGACAGTCAAAAGTTTTAAAGTTTTTCTTTACATTACGGCCAACGGGAAAAATTATTGCAAGTGCATTTTAATGATGTTACAGCCTTCCGAATGGTCTGAAATTTTAAAGATATAATTGTTGCAAAATTTTGTCGAGCCATTTCAAATTTTAGGAAAATCAGATGTATAGTTTAATTTACAGGGACAGTCAAAAGTTTTTCTTTACATTACGGCCAATGGGAAAAATTATTGCAAGTGCATTTTAATGATGTTACAGCCTTCCAAATGGTCTGAAATTTTAAATATATAATTGTTGCAAAATTCTGTCGAGCCATTTCAAATTTTAGGAAAATCGGATGTATAGTTTAATTACAGGGACAGTCAAAAGTGTTCGAAGAATGGGAAAAAAAAATATTGGGAGTGCACTTTAATGATGTTAAAGACTATGCACTTTATGAAGTGCAAAAAATTATGCATTTAGTACAATATGGGGTGCAAAAAATAATTATAAAACTTGTATAATACGAACGCACCTCATTTGCCACGTTTGACGAGCAATTTCCAACTTGTCCTTTCTTGTACTGGATGGCCATCTCTCCTCAGCTTGAAGGAGAATCAGTCATTTGCCATTTTAATTTCAATTTTGTTTACCATTGTTTGACCTCAATATTTAATTATTTTTTGCCCAAAATATCATGAGTATATGTATAAATTTCAATCTCTTAAATACTATGGTCATCTATCCTACATTACCCTACGTTACCTTAAATCGATCTAGAGAAAAGTCCGGAGAAAAAAAAAAGAAAATTGAAATTGATTTGATATGGCACATTGCTGACCATATCAGGAGCAGGCCAGCTTTCGCGCAAATTGTTTGAGTATGGAGAACTCGTAAATATACGTCATCATCGACAACAGCAATCGGAAGAGCATTAAAACTGAACACAGTACGTTGTACTAATGTAAAAAATCTTTTTAAAGCACACATAAAACAGGTGAGACTTACCAGAAAAAAAAACAAGAAACGGTCGCGTGAAATACCCAAAACAGGTAACTGGCGTCATCTTACACAACAAGGCTGGATGGAAAATGATCACATGATGTACTAGGAGGTCTCTCAACTGTTTCCTGATTTTTCGGTTACCTGGCTCGTAATTGGGGGATGGCCATACCTGTAACATGACAATAACAGGGGCATGTACCTTGCCCCCTTATGCCCCTACGTTACTTTAAAGTATCACATTTTTCTGTACTTATTAAAGCATGCTCACTGAATGCATTCGGAATTGTACTTTTAATCGACAATAGAAAATACTTCTTTCAAACATCACTAGATAGCAATAGCAGTTTCAGTAAGCTGAGAATTGGTGTGATTGTCGATTTTGGTTCCATTTTCTTGCCTGACATGGTATCTCTAACTTTTGTTTGTTAATACCCTAAATTTCAAAGGTAAAGTTATCGTTTTTTAAAAATATTTCCCTTAACTATATGCTACGCTTAAAAAAAAAAAAAAATCAGTTTGTTTACTTTACGATGAACTTTTCAAAGTGGTACTTTTGAGTTTTTACTTAGAATTTTATCGTTTGAATACATATGGTGATCAAAAAATATATATTTATTAGGAATGAGTGTATTCTAGACAGTTGGATTTTGCTATAATGAGGGGAAGATATTGCATGACCTATGTATGGCACTGATGAAAAATAACGCAAAAAATATATTATTTTTAAAAACAAAATAGAGAAAATTACAAATTAGAAAAAAAAAAAAATCTAAAATATATTTTAGCATTTTTACGAATCCTTTTGAGATTTTATAACTAAATGTTTGATATTTTCTTTCATCTTTGTTTGATAATTCTCTCCATCGGACGATAGTGTTACAACTATAGAATATTCTACTGATTGCGAAACTATCACTGATGGTGAACCAACTGCATCCTCATCTAGTCATATATACATCATAGACGTATATGCACAAAATATAGGCATTATAAGTCGCAGTAAAATAATAAGAAAAAATGGATATAGTTTTTCTTCCTAAGTCTTGATTTTTGTACATTCGTTATGCCCCAACGGTACTTTGAAGTACCATATCAAGTAATTAGCTGTATTTAACAAATATAATTTTAATCTTTTATTTTTAGTGCATATATCTTGTAACGTATAAAAGTAATGCAAGAAAAAAAGTTTTCAGGAGATGCTCTAATAGGTTAGTTTTTCATAATTTGGAATTTAAAGGATTAAATAAAGTTGATTTTGTTTATAAAAAGTTTTTATAACAAGTGAAAACAAGTGAAAAAAAAATCCTCATATATGGTTTTAGTGTAATATTTCTTATGAGATTGACTATTGATCTCTTACAACTAAATGTCTATCAACGACTATCAACTACTTTGATCTAAATAATCACTAATTTATCACGTCACTTCTTCCTTCCAAGGAAGTCGGCTGAATATCTTATTTTTCTAAATTGTGTTCTTTTTTAATGTAAAAAATAAAAGAAATCTTCCCAAAATTGCAATTAATTTTACATATGTTGCATTTATAATGTCACATAATCTTCCAAAATGAAGCTAAAATATACATATGTGTTAAAAATAGTATACAAATGTAGTTAATCTTATATATATATATATATGGGGTGAGACTCTATACATAAATCACAACTCACTTTTAGGACGAGCACTGACATTTATTGAGACGAACACGCAAACAAAAATACAGATAAAAACACTCTTCTCGTTCTTTAATTAGCTTAAAAGCTGTAATTCAGGCTTCATTTATAAACGTCGTTGAATATTTCTTGTATTTCTATACGTCGTTTAAACCTTCCGTTTTGCAGCGTCGAAAGTATTCTGATTCTTTTACAAAATCAACATCGTTGAACTTTTTTCTCGTTCCATTACTTCTACTGCGTTTCTACTTCACACAGCTTCGTTGATTTACGTTCCCTTTTTTAATCTCGAAGCAGAAACACGGAGTTGGGGACATTCGGTCTGATGCAGGTATTCTTACGAAATTCCCCACAGGTGGCTGTCCTGACATCTGGAGCTGCCGCAGCGGCATGTGCTAAAACAGAATCTGAAAAAGAAACAAAAACAAAAACCAGTAACTGTTCTTAGGGGAAAAGAAAAAAAATTAATCTGCACGTCATAGTTGAAGTAGCGTAACATCATATGAAGATTTTTTTAAAGTATTGACTTATAAAATGTACATAACACACAGGAAGAAAAGATTTAAAAAAAAAGTTTTTTTTTAAATTTCAGTTTTCGCCAGGCCAAGGTTTCATGTATTCAGCACAGGAGCTAGTATTTATCGGTCCTTCAGTTGATGAGACTTACGTTACGTCGTAGGTGTCGTTAGACTTCACTTTGATTACTTTATACGGACCTAAGAATTTAGATTTCAACTTTAAACCTGGTCCTTGCTGGGTTCTCTTAATTGCTACAAGGTCGCCAAGCTTGTACTTCCGGGGTTTATTACGTCGTAAATTATAGTGCTTGCGATCTTCTTGTTGAATTTCCAGAATATTCTTTTTGGCTTCTTTACGGAGCTCTTCTCTGTCTTTCATGAATTGTTCTTCGACTGCACTGCTTAAGAGGTCAATAATTTGTACATCTTCTTTCTGTTTCATTTTTGTACCAAATAATATTTCAAACGGTGTTTTCTTAATGCTTCGTTGGTAAGTTGAATTAATGACTTGTTGAACTTTAGGAACATGTTTAAACCATTTGGTCGGTTCGTCTTTGGACATTTTAGAGATTACAGAACATATGGTGGAATTAAGTCGCTCTATTTGACCATTGGCACGGTTTAAGGCCAGTTGTAACTGTCTCGTGCTTTATATTTTCATCTTGACAATAATCAGCAAATTCTTTGCTTGTAAATGCAGGACCTTTATCGCTAATGATGGTGGAAGGATTGCCAAAAGTGTAACTTTGTTGTCGTAGTTTTGATATAACTTCGGTAGCAGAAGTAGTTTTACAGGGGTACAACCAGACGAATTTAGTAAATGCGTCTATTAAAGACAAAATATGTTTATAATTTTTGTTGGTTGTTTCAAGAGGGCCTAAATGATCAATGTGGTAGGTTTGGAGCGGAGTCTCTTCTTTAGGTAAGGGATGTAATTCACCTTCTTGTTTTCCACGTTTGCGATTATACAAAAGGCATGTTACACAATTTGCTATAATTTTATCAATTTTATTTGACATATTAGGGTTGAGAAATTCTTCGTTAAGGAGTTCTTCACAGCGTTTACGGCCAAAATGTCCTTTGTCATGAACGTGTTTAATGACATTTAGCTGCATTTCATCCGGCACAACTACCAGATCGATACCTTTATGAGTTTTATAGAGAACGTTATTTTTAATGAAATAGTTGTCATATGGCTTTGTTTTCAAAATTTCTTTGATGGCTTGTATATGTTCGTCAGTGTTCTGTGATTGTATGATTTTGGAAGTAAAACTATCTTGAATGATCATACATATTGGATTTCTACTTAAAGCGTCGACATGGCGCATGCGTGTACCTTGTCTGTGTTCGATTGTATAGTTATAGTCAGCTACTGTCATGTTTTAAGGAATATCGCTTTTAATATTTAATAGTATTATGAGCAGGTATATCTGACATTATGACAAAATTTTATAGAAAACGTATAGTAATATATAGTATATTTTCATTTTTATTTAAAAACAATTTATAATTTACCATTCAAAATAAATAAATTGATTTAAAATGCAATAGAATTATATTCATGCTTGACCTATATGTTCGTGTAAAAGCAGAGTCATTTTGACTATGAAGTCGTACCCCATATTATATAATGAATACTTTTAAAAATATTCCCCATTCGATTTAAATTAAACACATAAATCTAATTTCACGCTGTATGATATTCGAAATATTTCTTTTTTGTTTTTAGTAATATTATGTGCACGTATATCTGATATTAAGAAAATATTTATTTCAAATTTTGTTATTTTTGTTTTTTCAAATGTTTCCCGGATCTCAAGGGAAATATAATATAACATTTGACATTAAATGCGCTAGTAATTTTTATTTCACTATCATAGAAAGATCTTAATAAAAAATTAAATTTCAGTATTTCTTTTTTCTAAAAGATTACGTTTTTATATTTCAAAACAAACAAAAGGATTTATTATAGAATTAAATTTTAGACTGCGTTTTTGAATTTGCTGTGCTGTTTATTTTTTATTATTAATTTTGTATAATAGGACGTTTCAAGATTTTACCAGAAATAATTTGATTTTGTTAATCTTTAAGATTGTTCAATATAGTTTATTATACTGAAAATTTTCTGCCGCTTTAAGTCCTTAATAAAAAAATTAAAGTAATATTTAAATCAACCAAATGTAAGTTGAAACAGCAGTTTATGCAATGAAGAAAAAATCGTTTATTGTTTAAAATCCTTAACACAATGAAGTTGAGCGATTTTTGAATCCAGATTATTTGTACTTAATAAGATTTGCCACAACATTTTTTGTATTTTTGTTCTTTAAAACTTCTTGCCTTTTAATGAATTTCACATAAATAAAAAATATTACAGAAAACCTAATATTATACAAATTCTACAAGGCGACACATAAAATCCTGTGTCATCATCATCATCTTCTTCAGCATGGGTTAGGCTAAATCAGCCTGTTCCGGCTCCATTGATCAATCCATCGAAGCGTAGATGTATCTCGTTTACGGTAACGCCTGGCCCTGTAATTCAGAAGCTTTTTGGCAATCGGTCATTACTCATACGCTCTACTTGATTCTTCCATTTATTCTGATAATCTACTATTTTGTGGTTCATGTTGTATATTTTTAAGTCTGGGTGTATGGAATCATTAGTAAGCCTGTCCATTCTTGTGCATCCCTTTGCAGATCTTAAAAACTTCATTTCTGAAGCCTGTATTCTGGATCGTTCTTTGGTATTAATAGTTCATGTCTCCGAACCATACAGAAGTGCTGGTGTTGCTACTACTTTATAAAATTTTAGCTTAGTTTATGTTTTATTTTTTAGAATTCTGATCAATGATCCGCAGTATGTTTGAATTTATGCAATTTACTTTCCAAGTCTTTATTTTTGTTATACGTTATATAAAGTTATATAGTTATATAATTTATATAATTTTAAGTATATAGTATATAGTATAGTATAATTATGTTATATATGTTATATATTTTTGTTATATAATATCCTGTATATTTCCATTAATTTTAAGGGCGACAGCGGTAATCACAAACATAAAATTACAGTAAAGCTGCTATGCGTAATGAGATGAGAACAAGTGTACTTATAACTAGTGGCAATCAGAATAATTAGCATTCAAATACAGAAAATTGTACAAGTATAGGAAAAATGTCACTCGCAAACATGTAAAGTGTCCACTTTTTTGCATAAAGTGACGTCTTACATTTACAAATATGTTTATTAGAAAAGTTAAAATGTAATATATATTACCACACTAAATAGACCAAACGTTACACAAAGAGATGTAGTAATATAAAGCATATACACATTTACTAGTATAACACATTTAAGGAATGTAAAGTTTATTTTAATGATAAAATCTTGTCAAGTATGCTAAAGTTTTCATCATAGGAACACGTGCAGAATGCATTATACATTATATTAATTCTGATTCTAGAACATTTAATATGCTTTAGTTTTTTATTTTTAACATAAATATTGTTTTGCTTGCCAGTGACACTTGTATTAGTAAAAGCCCGTCTATGTTATAATGCAATATATTTTGCTTCAAATTAACGAAGCTTAAGCTAGTAATTGGATAAAAAATAATTTTTTCAGGGTATCTAAAAGAATGTTTACAATTAAGGCATTATTTAAAATTAAATAGACAATTCTCTACAAGTCTTTTTTCAGGTATGTCTTACCGCTTTCGAGATAGGAATTCTAACTGTAGATTTTGCTGCGAGGTAAATCTGTAAATGCCTTATTGTGTGGGTTTTAAACATTTTAATATATTTGATCTATTTCATGTACTAGAGAAGTAGTAGAAATTTACAAGTAAGAAAAAACATGCTAAGTAAACATTTAAAAATCTGATTTCAGTAGTTACCGCCCATAGCCAAATATGTATTCCAATTCTTTTGAACAGCCCTGTATTCGATCTGTACGTTGATATATATACTATATAATGGGAAAATTTAGTTTAGCAAGAAAATGCATAACAGGTTGAAATTCATCTTTCAGCAATTTATAATAATAAATGGAAACATATTTGAATACTTTTGTACAGCCCTGTAGCTTACCTAGTATCTTTATTACATGCCACTATTTAGCTAAAATTTAATTCGAACTAAAACACGCATGAAATTACTGAAATTACATTTTCAGACATTATCACCCATAGACGGTCATGTATCCAACTCTTTGCGTGGCCCTGTACATCATTTTATCTATATCCTACAAATATTTCTTAGTACACTAAATTCAGTTCAGCGTAAAAATGCATAACTCCTTTAAAACCCACCTTTAAGCAATTTATGCTCATACTCAGTAACCTTTATGAATTCATTTCTGTAGCTCTGTATATGAACTATAGCATTTATACGCACTTTATAGTATGCATAAATATAGTGAACAAGTAGGTAAGTGTGATCACAGATCGCACAGAGTGTTGCGTTTAATATTCCATTCAAAACACTTTATCCTTTTGAAAAATCTGTTAATTTCATATTTCGCGACCAGGGAAACACTCTAATCTAAACAAGCCTCTATCCGAACGAAACTCCGTTTTATATACTATCCGTAGACATATTAGTCGACGGGATTGGGCCGATAGAACCGGAGATAGGTATGCGACCAATGGCGGTAAAAAGTGGAACTAAAATATGTAAGGCTGTGGTGCATAATGTGAAAAAATGGTCAAAGGTGATTCGGCAAAAGTTGAAAAAATGCTCCCCGTGTGAAAAGGGCGGAGGTTAAAAAAACTACTTAAAATACACAAGTTAGAGCCCTGAGGAGTAAATAAAAGACTTTTTGAAAATTTTATGATTTGCCGTGTGGTCTGACGTATTCAGTTATACGTATGCAAAAATCCGTGTTTCCAAGTGAATTAGTGCCTCTCTTAGAAATAATTGCTTAAAATACATATGTGGTAGCTCAAAGGGTTAAAGTAAGACATTTTCAAGATTTTATGATTTGTCGCCTGGCCTCAGGTGTTCTGCTATAAGTATGCAAAATTTCAAATCTCCAATACAATAAGGGGCTCAGTTAGAAAGAATTGCTTAGAATACACATGTGGGAGCCCAAAGGTTTAAATGTACGATTTTTTCAAAATTTTATGATTTGTCGTATGATATGTAGTGTTCAGCTATAAGTATGCAAAATTTCACACCTCCAACCTAAATATGGTCTCACTTAGAAAGAATTGTTTAAAATACACATGTGGGAGCTCAAAGGGTTAAATGTACGGCTTTTTCAAAATTTTATGGTTTGCCATTTGATGCGAGGTGTTCAGCTATAAGTATGCAAAATTTCACGCATCCAACCTAAATAGGGGATCACTTAGAAAGAATTGTTTAAAATACACATGTGGGAGTCTAAAGGGTTAAATGTACATCTTTTTCAAAATTTTATGATTTGTCGTTTGATATGAGGTTTTCAGCTATAAGTATGCCAAATTTTACGCCTCCAACCTAATTAGAGACTCACTCAGAAAGAATTGTTTAAAATACACATGTGGGAGCACAAAGGGTTAAATGTACGACTTTTTCAAAATTTTATGTTTTGTCGTATTATGTGTGGTGTTCAGCTATAAGTATGCAAAATTTCAAGTCTCCAACATGTATATTTTCTGAGAACGGGCTCTGTGACTGACTGAAAGACGGACAGACAGACAGACAGACACAGGAGCGAGACGAATAGGATTTCTTCAGATGAACGAAACGTTAAAAAGTGCATATCATAATTAAAAATGTATATCGAGCAATCATTAGTAATATACAGTAATTCGGATGCAATATAGTATCTGAAATCTTTTCAAATACACCGCAAACAATACCCTCTATTCCATTATGAACGGAATTATTCTGTGTGGCTCTGTAAATGAACAATAACTATTCTTTGCACCGCATTTTCAACAAATTGTATATTTTAGCGGACTTCATAAATAAATATCAATTTTACTATGTTTGAAAGAGTATAACACAATTAAAAATCATTTGAAACGATTTTTTCCCATTGGCCGTTATGTAAAGGAAAACTTTTGATTGTCCCTATAAATGGACTAAACATGGTACAAACTTCATTTGAAATAGGGAACGTGCTATGGTAGAGGTCACTAACATCCAAAAATTTCAGAATGATCCGAGCATATTTACGAGTGTTAGAGCGTGGACAGACGGACAGACAAACCGAACTCATAAACACTTTTCAACTTTGTTGGTAAGTGTTAAAAATAGGTGTTATTTGCTTTAGCAATGCTTCATTTTTTAAATCTTTGATGATATATCTTTGTTAAAATCTATTGAACGTCAGTACAGACTTTAAGCTATATGCAGACTTTTAAACAATACCTGAAATTAATTCCTGTATTCCATTCCATAATATTAAATAATATAAAATACAACATCGTAAAAAACAAAATGATAATTGTTAATTGAGCTAGATACTTAAACACCATCTAAAAAATAAGTAATTCTGCTAAGATTATTTAAAGTATAATTTAAACATTTGTGTCTTTCCATTAGAAAATTTAAAGTTCCTATTTCAATATCGAGAATATCTGTAAGTTTAATAAATTTTTATAAATTTACAATTATTTAATTTATGCAGATCTACTTTCCAATAGAAGAATATTTATTATATCCGATAATGA
This sequence comes from Maratus speciosus, assembly GCA_963932465.1. NCBI lineage: Eukaryota > Metazoa > Arthropoda > Arachnida > Araneae > Salticidae > Maratus > Maratus speciosus. The sequence goes on along the minus strand of OZ010795.1, from coordinate 122,020,135 downwards.
AATTTTGTTATAATACAGGGTGTTTAGTTTTTTTTTATTATTATTTTTCTTTTTACTGCGGCTTGCATTCTGTCCGTTTACACATTGTCTTCTTTATTCTGCTTTACGAAAAATTAAAAAAGCATTACTCCTTTTGTTTTTGAGACAAACAAGTGCTCAGAGAACATTAGTATTTAGATAAAGATGGTCATATTAAAAAATAAGGATGTATATATATGTGACTGAAAGAGATAAATAAAACATGTATACATAGAGAAGAAAGAAATTTTCACAAAAAAAAAATTGTTAATATAAAAATACTTGTTTTTCATTTAAAAATATACAGCCATTTTTAGATATAATAACATTTAGCCTACTTAACTATTTTTTCTTTATTAAAATAAGTATTATTTTGCTTGAATGTGCTACGTGTATTAATAAATATCCGTCTATCTTATAATGCTATACTTCTGCCTGAAATTAGTGGCCAAGGTTAAGCTTGTGATTGGATAAAAAGTAACAAATTCGAGGCATCTAAAAAAATTACATTTACAATTAAGGCATAATTGAAACGAAATAGAGAATGCTGTACAAGTTTTTTTTGTATTTTTTAGTATATCTTACATTCTTCAAAATAAAAATGCTAACTGTGATGTTTTCGGCTAGGAAGCGCTGTAAACGGCGTTATCGTTTAAGTCTTTGTCCGTTTAATATACATGATGAATTTAATGCACTAGATCAGGAATATAAATTTAAAAAGGTAAGTGTCATTTGCTTAAATTTTGTTTAATTTTTAAGTCATATATATGAATTTAGGAAATGGTATCTGTTTATTAAAATATATAGAACGAAAGTACAGGTTTTATGTTATATGCAATGTTGAAAATAATACCAGGAATTATTTCCTATGTTTTATTTTGTAAATCTAAATAGAACAAAAGAGAATTTTACAAAAAAGTAAATTATACGTTTTAATTGTGCTACATATACAAACTATAAGTAAAAAGGGTGTAATTCTGCTAAGACTTTTTATAAATATAATTTAAACATTTGCGCAATCCTACTGAAAATTTCAATTTTCTTATTTCAATATCGAGATCGTCAGTACTTTTAGAGAATTTTTAAGAAATTTTGTATTATTTAATTTATCCAGATCTATTTTCCGATGGAAGAATATTTATTGTCTTGGATAATAAGATTTAATTATAAAACACGAACTTTTAGATTATTTATTTTGGATACGGTTTGCATTCTGTCTTTTTACACATATAATATATTTCTTCATTCTTGTTTATGATAAAACATGAAAAAAAAATATTCATTATTTTAAGTCGAAAAAATAGTCAGGAAACAATAGTATTCGGATCTGTATGGTCATATAAAAAAATAAGTACTGCATATATACGTGACTCAAAAAAAATAATTAAGACATGTTTTTAAAAATATTGAGAACAAAAAAAATTTCTACAAGAAAAATTGTTAATATAACACATCGGCTGATAAGTTCCCAGTCTAACGAAGAAGACACAAATTTTTTGGTACAACTCGATTTTATTCATCCACATAGTCTCCTTTAAGAGCGATACAATCATTCAAGATCCTCTCTAACATTTCAATACCTATCTTGAAGAACGAATTAGCTTTGGCCTCAAAATAGGCGTTTGAATCGGCGATCACCTCCTAGTTCGAGCCAAATCTCTTGCCGGCGAGAATTTTTTTTCAGATCTGCGAACAGATAAAAGTCGCTGGGAGCCAAATCTGGAGAATAGGGTGGATGCGGAAGCGATTCGAAGTGTAATTCGTGGAATTTTGCTATCGCAGACAAAGACCTGTGACAGGGTGCAGGGGGGGAGGACGCTGCCCCCATTTCGAAAACAACTTTCCATAGCCAAATGTTCGCGCAAAATAAAGCCTACACGTTCTTCGAATATGTGTAGAGTGTCTGCTATCTCTTGCTACTTCACTTTATGGCTTTCTAAATCGATTTTGTGGAATTTTTTTTATGTTTTCTGGTATAACCACCGCTTTTGGGCAACCACGGCGTTGCGCATCATCGATGTTTGTTCCACCACGTTGAAATTCAGGAAACCAGTCAATAATGGTCGATTTTTCTGCTGCAGAGTCCGGATAACATTTATCAAGCCAATATTTTGTTTCCACGGTGTTATTCCCCCCATCAAATAGCAATGTTTTTTCAAAACACGAAATTCTCTTTTTTTATTGTTTTGAAAATACAAAAAGTTGTTTCACTAAAACCGCTGTAACTAGCAACCGTCAGATCGGCATAAAATGTTTACAGCTATAAGGTTAGTACTTACTAAACAGAATATTAATTCTGTATTTGTGGCGCCATCTGTGTGTCAGACCGGGAACTTATCAGCCGATGTGTTATAAAGACTTGTTTTTCATTTAAAAATATCTAGCAATTTTTAGATATTTTTAAACATTAGTTATTTATCCCATGCTTTATCTCGCAGAGGAAATGTTAATCTAAGAAAATGGAACTGCTGGCTAATTCAACAACTAATATAAATTATAAATTAAAAACTTAAAAAAACTTTATTTTTTCATTACCAAATGTCCTAATATCAGGACGAAAGTAGAGTATGTTTTTAATATTTGAGTAAATTTATATATATATTATATACGGCAATTATTCGTATGTTGTATTTCACCCAGCAATAATATTAAAAAAATTATCAACTTTTTTTTTTTTTTTTTTTTTTTTTTTTTTTTTTTTAATAAAAGTATTTAAAATAAAACATAGTGAGTAAAACATCACATAAAATAGCAAAATTAATCAAAATTTAAAATTTATGTGTAAATTAAGGTTATTTTTTTAATGTTTAAACATTTTATCTAAAATGGCCTATTATAAATCCTTGTTTAACAAAGAAAATATTAATATCTCCTCTTTTTTAAGTATAACAATATAGCATTATTTTGTGCATATTAATATACATACATATATATATATATATATATATATATATGGATAAAATTTTTGTACATAGTAAAACTGAATGAAATGTAATAAATAAATTATAAATTCAATAATATAAATTAAAGACGTTATTCTCAAATTTAAATTCCTTTAGATAGATCGGTTGTTAACCGATTATAAACAAACAACTTTTGTTTTAAATATTTTACCAAATGGACTGTGTTGTTTAAATTTGAATATTTTTAAAACAAAGATTTTCTTTAAATATATGAATGCGCTCTACGCTATGCGCTATATTTTATACTTTCTAATTAGTATTCTAGTTTTTTTCTTTCCTTGTTCCCGGAAGATATGAATTCATCCTTTTTGTTATTTTGTGCAATGCAAATATGTGTCTGTCAAAGATGTTCATTTAAATAATGTATGCAAATTAAGTCAATGTAATCTTTTTGAAAAATATTAGAATCATATTTTCAGAATAACATGCCCATTTTTACATTTCAGTTAAATTATTTTCGAAGCAATTTTAGAGCCAAGAGCACTGATTTTTTTTCTTAATATGGAATGCTAATAATGAATATTAATTATATATCATCTGACAATAGCATTTATAAACATTTGCAGATTCATTTTTTTTGTTATTTTAAATTTAAATGAAATTGATTTACAAAATACATTATTTGTTCAGAAACTTTCTATATTTCACAGTGAAGATATTGCTGTTATTAATACATTTAAAAAATTTACTATGGATAAACATTGCTGAACAAGTGCAGACTCGAGTCGTACTATTGTGAGTAATTTTCGTGACTATTTGTAGTACTTTTAGCCGTCCTAAATTACATACTTTAGACCAAAAGGAGAGAAATTTTTGCTATTTCCTCCTGGAAGAAATATCATACAAATGTTGTAATATAAAATATTTAAATTAAGTCATACGTTTTAATTATAAAAGTAGCTCAGTACAAAAAAAAGAGGTCTTAAAACCATTTTTTATGAAAAATCTAAACACCATTACGATACATATTGAAATCAAAGTGTAATAGTGACCTGCCTACTTATAGTGATTTCATGATTCCATGATAAAATCTATCCTTGCAAACTGTGATTGATAAATTGATTTTTACAGCATCTTCGAACATTTATAGTGAAATTAATACTGAGGAAGTCTTTGATCATAATTTAAATAAATCGTGCATCCGTATTATAATATAAATAAATCTGCATCGCAGCGAAAATAAAATATAGCCCATGTTTACCGTTATAACGTTAATTAATTAAAAGAAAAATATGTAAATAAATTCTCTAGAAAACTTGTTTACTCATATTTTACAACAAACAACCTGAAACGAATCATAAATATTGATTGTCGTCGACATCTTGTTAACGTTTCTTTGATACGTATATCTTTTAGGAAAATACATTAAAAAAAAATTCGGCGTATTTAAGCGAGCGTTTGGCGTCAATATTAGGAATTTTTAACGCGGTAGATGGAAACTGTATACAATTTAAACATATCGTTGTATGATGACTGATTTACTTTACATGGTTTTGAAACTGAAAGGGGAATTCTTTTCCCAAGCTTGTTAAATTATAAAATATTTACCCCAGCGATGTTTCAAAGGTTTTTCCATAACATGCATTAAAAAATATAGCATTTTCTTCTACAACCATCTAGCATTTGGTATGCTTACAAGCGAGAGGTGTCTATAAAACAGTCAGGAATAGTGTCAATCCAAACTCTATGGTATCTAATACACATACAATGCTAAAAATGCTCAAGTGTTTTGTAAGTTTAACATCATATTTATGTTTTCAAAATTAAAATTGATTAATCAATTATATTAATTACAAAGTGATTATAAATAGTTCATTTGAAGGAAATCAATACATGTTGATTAACGTTTCAAGAATAATTAATTTTTAAAAAATGCATTTTTAGTCATTTCTTCTTCGCTTAAAATGCTTGACGCTTTTATTATGGTAACCCCTGTGTGCATCGGGCACAATGAATAACAAGTCGGTGTCTCCCGGCTTTGGATATGTTTATAGTACTGGATAGTTTATAAGTGTTTTTGGTCCGTTTCCTGATTTTCAGAAGTTTTTATCGGGAGGTACGTGTGAGAGAGAATTTTATTACATGGCTATATTACTTACTCGAGAAAATTTTATAATTATATGTATTTATATTATCTACGATTGATTTCATTGTATCAAAAAACAAATATTTCAATAATATTATGTTAGTATAGAAAAGTTTTTAATCATCTGTGCTTGAAGATTGAATTTACATTCTTTTTTTTTCTTATTTGTGTAAATAAAATACTTTATAATATAAATGGATATCTGATTAAAAAATATCTGAAACGTATCATAGAACTCCCATTTTTGCATAGTTTAAGTTGCTAAAATTGTAATTCCTTAATGGAAAAATTCAGCATATTTCAATTTCTCAAAAAAAAGAAAAGAAAAAAAAAAAAGAAAATCCATCACTTTATTGAAAACTCTTTTTTCCAGAAAATATGAAACATTTCTTTATAAAATAATCTGTAAATAAAAAGAAACTGGTGAGTTTCTGATGTTTCATTGTGATGATTGTATTTATATTTCCATTTTAAGTTAGATAAAACTTAGTTGCATAATAAAGTAACTTAGAAAAAAAAAAAAAAAAAAACGTTTGAAAATGAAAACAGGAAAATGGTGCTAATTGTCTCTTGAAAAAATTGTAAGTGTTACATATTTGGTACCCTTTTAACTTCGCTTTGGAAAGTTTCTACTAAATGAAGAAATAACTTATGATTTGTTTCTATTGAAACTTGGTGGAGTCTGTTAATTCCTTTATTTTATTTATTTATTTATTATTTTTTGTGATAAGTATTTAGAATGGACAAATTTACACATAGGTCTATAATGTCTTTCTGAATTTATTTATCTAAATTATGGTTTTCTGAAACTATTTTAGTCTAACATTGCTGTAAAAAAATATCTTCTTTTAATGTTTTATAACAAGAATTTTTAACGTAGAATCCAAATTCCCTGTACAATAATTTTAATTTGTCAGTCTACATTTTATTAAAGAATACTTGTTTTGTTCCTTTCAGAACGTTACTATATATATTTTAACACGAAGTTTATTCCTCCTAAATGTGATTGTTAAATTACTCACTTTTCCGAACTTTGTGATACTCATTAATATTTTAGAAAAATTAAAACTTTCAAATGCATTAATTTGGCATAAGTAAAGTAATTATGTGATACAGTATGCTAAAGTAAGCGAATAAATATTCGTCCTTCCATTTTGGTACTGATAATCTGCCCATCTGCTTCACATACTTTCGCAAACTATTTGTACTCGTATTAGTGTATACTTCGTAAAAAAAAATAACGAGACATTTCTTGTTTTATGAAAAAACGGAATGTATATTAACATTACATAAAAATAGCTTTTTGAACAATATTGTATATTTAGTATACATTCTGATTCATAACATTTGTTAATAGATTTAATGAACGCATTGTGTCTATCTATCTGATACTGAGACGTTCTAAACCATTTAAAGGATACCTAAATAAAATATGTAAATATTTTATTCATATACTATGTACTGCATTCATATGGATTTTTATATCTTCTAATATCAAAGCCTTGATAATAATCGTGTGCAACAGTTTTTAATATCATGTCCTGTGTGAACACGCGTCTCTTCTCCTTAAAAAAAAAAACACAGATTTGTTGGAATAAATCTGATCAATAAAATAAACGCAATGGTAAAAAAAACATTCAATAATACCCATATTTCAATAGACCTTATTGTTTCCATATTTTAGTTCAGAACAAAACATTAAAATTACTTTTCTACAGTGCCATGTTTCCAATTATTAAAACTGTAATAGTATTAATGATATTAAATAGAGCCGCCATTTGTTTCGAAACATGAGTTGAGTATGTCATGTATGTATTACTAGAATCTACTAGGATTTGCATCCCTTCTTCTCCATGAAATATCTTCATTTGGATATGAGGTATTTCTGGTTGTCTATGTCTTTATTTTTCTTTCTGTCGTTGTTAGGTACCATTGTAAAAAAATTTGAAAGTTAAAAAAGTCATCACTGAGAAAAATGACACTTTCAAATTTCAGTAAATCCATGTTCTTATTTTGTTATGAAACTTTTTGTTTCAAATATGACGACCCAATGCTTTCAATTCTGAAATGCCAGAAATACTCAGTTTTAAACAAAATTGCTTTTCATTCGTTGGACGTAGTAAATTTTATTAGATGTAAATTTCCAACTGGGCGAAAAATGTCCGGACCAGGATTCGAACCCGGGACCTTCTGGCTGAAGCCGCCAGTGCTCTGCCATCTAAGCTATGGCAGAGCACTGGCGGCTTCAGCCAGAAGGTCCCGGGTTCGAATCCTGGTCCGGACATTTTTCGCCCAGTTGGAAATTTACATCTAATATGATTTGTTTACCAATTATAATAATTGTGTTAATATTAATCTAGTGTAGTAAATTTTACCAGTTAGTTGAATTTATTCATATTACTTCATTTGTAATGATTTCGGAGGGAACGCTCCTTTCAGTATTAATTTATAACATGAAATGTGGCGAACTACAGTATTATCGTGTTCGCGGAAGAACATTTAAAAACCGTTGTAAAATAATCGCGAAAGCGTACATTTTATTCTCCAGCCTTCGAAATTGAAGAATGGATGAATTGGTAAAGGAAAGACTTTGTAGGAGAAATTTGACATCCATCAGAAAGATATAAATACAAACATAGTGTATAATCGTGAATAAACATCATAAATAAAGTGTTTTGTGCTCATATTTGAGTATGTCCATGTTTTCAGAAATGAGTATATACATGTTTCAAACTTGAGTAATTTTGATTCTGAGACATTTTGACCATGTGGCATACTCAGATTTGAATAATTTTTACTCAGTTTTGAATATGTCGTTTTTAGAGTGTTCCATCCTATGACGGGAGGAACATTGAGCTTTCATATTCATTGTTTTTGAAGACACATCTTCTTTTACTACAAAATGCAAAGTTAAAATTAGTGGAACCCTATTACATAAGATTCAATACCAGATTTTGTAAATAATGAATATAAATGTGAATCTTGCGAAATTAGTCAGCTATAACAAAGTTGGTTTCAAATAAAGTGATTTATGTTTGGTATCCAAATTTGGGGAAATATTTAAGTGTCCTCCATTTTAAAACAACATGATGGATGAAGCTAACCAATTAATTCTATCTAGACTTTGATGTGCGCTCAGTTCTATGCTTAATCACAAAAAATACGTTAAAACTTACGAGAGCTGTCGCATGACAAAAACCAGATTGTTCCAGAATGTCAAACACCATACAATTTCAAAATGTTATCTAACAGCCATTTTTTTAAGATAAAGAAGAAAAAATGCTCTGGAGCCTTGTATAAGGGTAAAACACTTAAATAACGCTTATTCAATTTCTAATTTATTTGTTTCTATTTTTGAATTTTCAAAATGATTTTTTTCTAAATTTCCGTACTTTGAAAATAGATGGCGCATGAATCTGGCTTACGAAATCGATTGGTATCTTCGTATATCCTGTAGACATACTTGGCCAATTCCAAATTGGTTAATAAATACACGCGCTATCGCATGACAATAAAGTCTTATTGTTTCAAAATGTCAGACATCCTATAATTTCAAACATGTATATGCCAGCCATTTTTTCTAATAAAAAAGAAAAAAAAGTTGTGGAATCCTATTATCAGGGCCCATTATTTAAATAAAAATACATTTTCAGTTTCAAAATTTTTTAAAACTATAATTTATATAATTATATAATAATTTATATAATTAAATAATAACTTATATAATTATATAATAATTTATATAATTAAATAATAATTTATATAATTATATAATAATTTATATAATTAAATAATAATTTATATAATTATATAATAATTTATATAATTAAATAGAATACGAAAAAATAACACAAGTCTACTAAATGTTAAAATACAATTTTAAGAAAGTGACTAAATTTTTTAACCTCTTTTTAATTAAAAAAAAAAAATATTTAAATGGCCTCTCTTTAGAAACAAAATGGCAAAAGAAATCACTGAGATCTCGGTATGTCCTGTACGCATAGTTAGTCCAAATAGATTAATAGACGTGCAATAGCATGACAAAATTCAGATTCTTTCAAAATGTTAGCCACCCTATTAATTCAAACTGATATATCTCAACCATTTTTTAGATAAAGAGAAAACAAAAAATATTACGCAATCCTCCTACAAGGTCAAATACTTAACATAAAAATATTTTTTCACATTCTAATTTTTTCGTAACTCTTTTTAAATAAAAAAAAAATAAATAAATGGACGCCATTTTGAAACAAGCAGTTCAATGAACTCTTTCGAGAAATTAGTATATGCTATGCACTTTTACTGATAAAAATAAAGATATTTACAGAAAATAAACGCAATATTGTGACACAGATACCTCATTATGTAATTTATTCTATCTGTATCTTCTATTATGTAATATATAATTAAAGAGAATACGAAAAAACAACACAAGTCTACTAAATGTTAAAATAAACTTTTAAGAAAGTGACTCACGAATAGCATATATTAACAGCCGTTTTAGATAGGGATTTGAATTTAAAACAAATGTTAAAAAATATATTAAAAATTTTTAAATTTTATAAAAGCCTTTTGATATAATGCATATAGCATTACATAGTTAAAAGAAAATGCATGCACTAATTTATGAAACTTTTCATGCGTCAGAAGAACATGCTTTTTAAAATAAAAATAAACAGTTCTAGTTTTTATAATGAAGCAATCAGATATTTAAACTTAAAATTTTACACTTCAGGTACTAATAGTTGTAGGTATTACAGTTAAAGCGTGGGGCAAAAAATATCTAGAACATTTTATTTATTTTTTATACATTGGTATATGTTGGAAAAAATCAACAAAAAGTATTTCAAATGGCTTCAATTTAGATGTAACCAAGTAATACGTTTACTAAATTCACATTCTCGTTAGGTGTATGTTACACATGTTTATTGGAGAAGAAATAGTAAAAGAATCATTGCATACCTCCACATATCTGCAATACGTCTCAGAATGGAATTCATGAATTTAAAACTGAATATTTCTTTCAAATCACTCAATATAAAGATGAAAAGTAGATATATTAAATGTATGGATCATAAAATTTCTATAAATGGAGTTTTGAATATGTTGCATTTAATTAACAAGATCAAATATTCTGTGAAATATCAAAACGTGCAAAATGAATGCCTTCTTTTTCAATAGCATTATTAAGAATTTAAACTTGTCAAAATTTAAGAGAATTATACAAATTAGTTTCAATAACTTTATGGTTAGCACAATGACACGTTTAGAAAAAAAAATTAATCTAAATTTAAATTATTGTATACAAACTTTATATTTCCCTTATAAAAATTCCACAAATGCGAACACATACGTATATGCATACAAACTCAATTTGAAAATAAAGCTGTTTTTTATGTCAAAGATTTAAAAGAAACCGAATTCTATATTTAGTCTAGTAATTGAATATTTAGAAAAATGTACTGTAAAATATGTAATATTAATATAAATATTCACTCGAAAAAAATCTTCCAACAGCTAAATCCATTTTGGAATTATGTTCTTAAAATCGAATCAAATAATTTTCCATTTTATTAATTAAGCTGAAAATAAATTCAACAATCTGTAATTTGTAAAAGAAAACTTAGGAATGTTAAATTCATCAAATTTACTGATAGTATCATCAACTCCAAGAAATTTAACCAAACGTTTCAATGACATCTTATGTATCGTGAAAAGTTGCAGAGCAAATTTTCCACAGTGCACATTCCAAACACATTCTCTAGTGTAATTTGCTATGAGGTAAATACACGTACATTTCCGATAACTTATAGAAAATCTGTTATAAACATATTATTATTATTATCTTGTTTATTCATAGTTTTTTTCCATAAAGAAACAATTTTAAATCTATTAATGGCTATTTGATATCTGTCAAAGTATTCTTTAGAAGAAATTCTATAGCATTTCAACTACGATCTCTATTAACAAGTTTGCCCCATTTGAAATATATATGTCAAACATAAGTTTAAAATATATCAATGATTCTTAAATGATTCCGAAAAAAATATTAAATCAATAAAACTCTACACATTTTTGTAATTCTATATCAATTATTAATTGCATATTATTGTCTTGGTAAGATTCGAAATAAGTATTTTACATTAGATCAGAATAATTAAAATAAAAACCACGCCGGCTCGGCCTGCAGACGGAGTAAATATTTCGAAATTAAGTACTAATTTCATCAACAAAAACTAAATCAAGATTACAGATAAACTCAGTTTAACAATTTTATCTGCCGCTTTTCAAGAGTTTTTAATTTCCTTTTCAGTAAGATAGGTTTTATCACAATCACGTTAATACGAAAACTTTTTTTTCAATCACTATTATTTTTTTTAAATTTGTTTTGCATTAAGAGTTTGTCCTAGTAAAAACTTGTCAATTTAAAAGTTGTAGATAATATTAAGAAATTTAGAATAAATTTAAGCGAAATTGATATTTGGTGAATTGACGAAGTTTCGAACTTTGTCCCACACCACCGCCCCCTTTTTGTTTCATTTTTATTATTTTTTTTTTTTCGGTAAGAATTGATCCTATCAAAGACTTGTTAGTATAAAAGTTGTAATTAGTACTAAGAAGATTTATAATAAGCTTAAGTCAATTTGATATCTTAAAAATGACGAAGTCATGGATTTTTTTCTCCCTTAAACCCTATTTTTTCTGCCTTTTGAGCCCATTTTTAATTTTATCGAAAATCTGTGATACATAAATTTTTGGTCCTTTTACTAGAAGTAGTAATAAGTTGAGTTTGATTTGGTGTGTATTATAATAAAGAAGTTGTGGAGTTTTTTTTTTCACAAAACCCCATGTTATTCCTACCCTCTAGGCACATTTTCGAACTTGACAAAGATTTTCTATCCATTGAATTTATGTATCAATTTGGAAGAGATTTGAGCGGAAGTATGGAAGTTATAGTGTCCATAAAAAAGTCATATACATATATATATATATATATATATATAGATAGATAGATAGATATAGATAGATAGATAGATAGATAGATAGATATAGATATATAGATAGATAGATAGATAGATATAGATATATAGATAGATAGATAAAGTTTGAACTAGTGGTGCTTTTCCGTTCTAGTAAATCTATGATCGGCGTGGGTCTACAAAAAAAATTCAGAAATTACTACCTAGGAGAGAATGTTATAGGTAGTATTTCTTACGGAATCTACCTAAAAACTGACTGTAACAAAATTTGAAACTTATGAAAATCACATGAAAAAAATTATTTGTTATTTTATAGTATAAATTACAGCGCAACTGAATAATAGCTGTTATTAATTATAAATAATCATTAAATATTATTTATGAATGATGTTACTGAACTATGATCCCAGGATTTAGCTACGACTTCTTTTTACAAAAAGCGTTAAGTATTGCATATATATATATTTTAAATATTGCTTTTCGCATAATGAGACTGTCACAGTTAAGAAATAATGTTTGTATTATTGTAATTCATCAGTATAACTTAAATTTAAAAAATAATCATAAAATTATTCTTTTAATATAAAATAATACGTATATTTTATGTATTTAACATTGCTTATCGGAATGTAGAAAAATTGCAAATTTTATAAACAAAATAAATTAAAACATATTCTCACGATTCCTCTTATAAGAACAATACCATATTAGGCATTGGATTTTATTTTACTGCAAAAATTCTCGAAGGAAATAAATGCTAAGAAGTATAATTAAGCTATAAAGACAGAGACAATCGTGTTCAGTGCACCATGCTGGGAGAAATATCTTGCGAATTCCAATGTAATGCCACAGTTAATATCTGCACCTTATTTACTATCTTCCTAAAGACATATGTATATTGCAATTGCGTTATCACTAGATATAATGGCTATAGTTTTTAAAACAAAAGTTTATATTTAAAAGCGCTAAGGATAAAATATCCATGTTTTTCTGTTACTTTAAATCGTGTGTTTCTGTTTAATATTAATTCTAATTACATTATTCTTTTTTTAACAATTTAATGTTTACTACTTTTATACTACCGGAAAAGAAAATTATTAAATAAGCGGTCAAGTGCGAGTATTAATCACGCCCAGACTTTGCCGTACAATAAATATACGAATTAGTAACTGGGCATTGTATGACACAAATATATATATATAATTTTAACCTAGGCTTTAAAAGCCGATGGTGCATAGAGTGCGCAGTTCGCGTCTTTATGTTTGTCAAAACCATACGTATCTTAAATGTTTAATATCTCTGCTAATTTTCGACATATTTTTTTTTTTTTTTGCAAAAAACATTATCAACAATCTTTTTATACTTCTGTGACGACAGGTAACTCTAGCGCTCCTCAACACTTTTGCTGAACAACCGCAAATCGAAATTTGTGTCTAACGGAAAAATGCAATTTCTCAAAAACTATATGACCTAAAGAAATCGTTGCAGTTTTCCTGCAAGGTTTACATCAACTTCTACTACCCATATATATATAAATTCATAATTTTAGCTTCAGTAGATTCAGAAATAGGAGGGGGGGGGATATTTGTGTATTACCTTTTCGATGATATCTCTAAAAATATTAGAGGGTTTTTTTTTAAATTAAATTAATTAGCCCCTCTACATTTTACCTAAACATATTTGTGAGTGGTGAATAATCTATAAATATGCGGTCAATAACCTTTACTAATTAAGACAATTTTAACTTTCCACGTTCCCTTATTTACGAATAAAATGGCTGTGACAGACGGACACCCGAACACAGGAGTGATTTTACGTTTTAAGTACGGAACCCTAAAAATGTTATTCAGACTTTAAAATGCTATTCAGACTTTAAAATGCTTTATAGAATACCGTGCGACACGTATCTCTTTATATAGCTACGAACCGTCCATGTGTGTAAATGTTAAAAGATTAATCTATTCATGCAAGACCTGTGTTAGTCATTAATATTGAAATATTTTGTTAAGTGTATATGAATATATCAATCTATATATAGGAATATCTATATAAGTAATATGACTACTAGATTTGCCTGAAAATAGCCACCAATTATATTTTTCCATGTGAAATAAATGTCCAGATTTTGTTTTTGTTTTTTCTTTTACGCGCGTTTGTTAAATTGAAATTTACAATACCCATGCATGAAATGGTACTAATGTCACATTACTCACTAATATGCTGCAGTGAATCGTAAAATACATTTCTCATTTCATGCATACACATTAATTTTATGCAAATGCTAATACAGATATTCTTACTATACTTAGAACTCAAAATTGTTCCCTAGAAACGTTTTGTGTTTTCAGTTGCATTCAGCGATTCATTACCCTGTATTTTGTCGTCTGTATTTTTAATTACAGCATGTATTTGAAAACTATTTTCTTCGAATAATTTCGTTGTTATAATATGCATATTCTGTGCCTTTGACTTTTCTGGAAAGAACTGAAACAAAATCTAAATTAAATATGTACGTTTATAAAATATTTAACATCATAATACAATTATATCTACTGGATATTACTAAATATATTGTTTTAATGATTATTAACGTATCTAATATCAATCTCTAAAGATTTTAAAATCATCTGTGATTGTGTTTCACTGACACGGGAAATAGATTTTTTTTTTTTCTTTTTTTTTTATGTACAATTGCATTTTATTGAGCGAAAATACATATATTCTAACTATTATATGTATATATTCTAAAATAAAGATTTAAAAAGATTATATTGGGATATATAATGTTTACAGGTATTTTAAAATATTCACATGATAGAGATAATGAAATTAGTAATATTATTTACTAATTAAAACATGCATTATTGAAGTATTTCAAAAGTATAATTTTACAGTTTTTTCAAGGAAAATAAAAGAATTTTTAATATATGTGAAAAGTCTGTATCAAAGCTACGAGTCTAGTTTTATAGATAATTAGACCCGGGTGCTAAAATAAGATGAATTATGACTGGAGTGTTTTGCTAGGGAGTATGTGTTCGATTACAATCGATTGTAAATTTTATTTAACATTTGATTTTATATTATTTTATTTAACCTATAAAACTTTAGCAAATGTGCATTACAATGCATATGTAAATGTATATTGCCAGTTATTGGATATTGAAAGAAAATAAATAAATGACAGATGGAACCATATATCGAGACAATACTGGATGTGGTAAAATATCTCAGCATAATTTAAGAAGTTTAATGTAAGCGATCGAAGATATGTAAAAATTCTAATCTTTGTGCTGGATAACAATTTATTCTCTGTTTTCCATTTCTCCCAATAAATATGGAGCAGATAATTTTTCAGTATTAATAGGTATGTGGAAAAAAATTGTTATTATAAAGTTCTTGAATAGTTTAATCCTAATCAAATAACTATACAATTCGTATACATAACGCATAATTACTTTTGCTTGGAATAAAAGTTTATAGTTTAAGAGAGTCTAAGAAATACTTCATTTTCTATTTTGTTCAATATTATCAGTTAAGTACCACTATTTATTTAACGGTAATTCTTCTTTAACTTTTTTTATTTGTGTATAACACTTTCAATGATTACGGGAATATTTTTAATATCCATATGCATATCTCAAACATTCAAAAGAGCATTTTATTAATGATATTGTATTAATAATAACATTTTATGTCATCATTAAAATTTTTTTAATGAGTTCTTGATTTAAAGATGAACTTTATATCATCATACTCTATTTTTATCTTTTATGTATTCATGTCCTCTAAAATGTGTCATAAATTCAGTCGTAATAAGTTAAAAAAAAAGAAACGTAAGAAATGAATTACCATTTTAATGAAAATATTAATACTACCAATAAAAAATAATTATTTATTAATCTTTAGTCATATAGATGGTTGAGATAATATTAATAAATATTTTGATTGAACTGGATAATTAATATAAAAAATCTAAAACCAAAGGAAATATTACATATATAATAATTTATTAAAGTACTAGCTGTTACCCGTGACTGCGTTCACGTAACATTTAAAGAAGAAGAAATTCATCAATTAAGATAAAAATTTCGATATTTAAAAGCATATATAATTAACATTTTATAGTAGAAACGCTTCTGATGATCCCAATTTGCTTATTTTTGTTTATGTATATAGGACCATTTAAATTTATTTTGTGAGCATGAAATTTCATACACCTTTTCTAAGATTAAATGAGGAATAAATTTACATCTCTGTTATTCTATTTTATTATTTATATTTATTCTATTTTATATTTATTCCGTTCAAGGATATTGATTTATTTTATGTTTTCGAGACAAAAAATATTATTTAAAGATATATATTAATAAAGAATTTTAAAGGAAAGTGGTTATTAGTAGGTCACTTCAGACGTGACTTTGATATGATTAGAATAAGCGAAAAATCAACATGCACCATTATAAGGTTATATTCCAAAAAATCACATTTTGGAAGAGAAAAAAAAAGACAAATGGCATTAAAAAAATAATAAAACGTGGTGATAAAATAATCAAAGTTCAAAGTAAAAAAATAATCAAAGTTCAAAAATAAATAATATGAGCACGGGAAATATCTTTAACTTTCAAATATTTATTACATTTTAATTTCACGGTACCACACTTTTATGAGCTCTAGATCTACCAATAATATCAAAATGTTTATCACGCTCCAAAGACTCTTGAGCCTAAATACTTATTATTAAAGCAATAGAGTTAACTTATTGCTTTCGAGGAATAAATCGATTTATGTAAAAGCACCATAATTATGAATAAACATTTTCATATCTATTGTGTGTTGTAATTTTGGCTTATGAAAGCTTTGAAATTTGCAGGAATATGCTCCAATGGGCTAACAGTGATAGATTGTGTTTCAGAGAGATTTTTAACTAGAGATTTCGATAATTTAAAATCTAAAGAAAATTTCCCTTCTTCCTTTGCGCTTATCGATAAACACGGTGCCTTTATACATTAGAGGGATGTGAAGTGAAAGGCAAATTTATTGCTTAGTTAAGGTTTTGGCTCTTGTGTACACGTAAATGATGTCACATGTAAAGCCTAATCTCAAATTGAAATTACTTGCTAAACTTTTTTAAGTTGACTTTCCTGTGCCATTTATTAAATTTTATTGAAACCAGTGTTATGGGAAATTGTACTGTAAAAGGATGTTAAACTTATATATTTGCGATTTTAAATTCTGTGCAAATCACGCCATTTTGTATAAAAACTGCTATAAAATGCTAATATTTTCTGAAAGAAAAGCAGCTAAGACTAATGTCAGACGAACGTCTTTTGCACTCTTTTTTCCTTGCGTATTATCCCTACACAATGCTAGCGGCATATACGTGAGGAAAAAAGCGTGCAAAAAGACGTCCGCCTGGCATTAGTTACATGATTTAAAATATGACGACACTAGGTTAGTTTTTCCTACGGAATGTTACTTGTCGAAATAAATAAATAAATATATATATTCTTACACTTCATGAATCATTTAAAACTATGCATTTTAATTTATTAAAAAAAAAGGGAAACCGATTAATGAAATGAAATATTATTGTACATTTAGAAAAACATTGGAAAATTATTTTTATTGAATATACTAAATTTCATGTAAGAAAATGTATTTAAAATGTAAGCTAAAATTTCATTTTCAAAGAATGCGACTTTTGATACAAAATTTTATTTCTGAAAAGTATATTGTTATTTTAAGATTTCGTTTTAACTTTCGAAGCTGGTGTAATGAAGACGACATCGCTTTGACGAAATTAAAATAAATTTATGTTAATGTTTTCGTATTAAAATTAATACTTTCCATGAAAAAATATTACATCATTTTTAACCGATAAAAGCTTTTACTAAAAACGCCTTTGTGACATGTTTTAACTGCCATCTTTTAAAATTAATCAATTAAAATAGTATATGATTATTTTAATCAAGGCCTCCTGATAAGGGAGTCTTGATTTTAATTTTAATTCGTATGAATAGTGGGCAATAACTATCAACTTAAATGCACAGAAGTTATATTTACTCCTTGGTTGCGTCAATATGTCGACAGACGATTTTTGTTTCTGTGGAATAAATTCATTCATGAAGTTTCGATGTGTGTAAATATGTTTTCAATTTTGGAAAATTTAATTTTATCAAGTTTTTGCACCATTTATACTAATTGAAATTCAATTCTTTTTAATTTTAATGAGGAAATAGCGTCAAAAAATTTATTAATCCGTTTTAATTCCCCCTTTTTCCACCAAAAATATCTTCTCCTGATAATCATAACGTGAATTTTGAAAAGAAAACTCTCATTTGTATGCAACTTACATTCAAACTTTTTAATCAGTATGGACAGTATTCCTGTGACTTCACAATTGGTAAAATAGCGGTTTTTATAGCCTCGAATCAAAAGCGAGAATAGGGTCCATTTGTAAAAAAATATTTCTGTTATTCGTTTTGATATGACGTCATTATTTATCTATTTTCATTAGTTACTGATATTGATGCCCATTGTATTTTTAACGAATATTTGGAAATACCTGTTTTATTTCAAATTTGACGTCATATTTTTCCAATCGAATAACTTTATTAATAATATTATTCTTTTTCCTTCTAATTATGACACCATTTTTGGCAGAAAACCCCTTATTAACGTAACCGATATTCATCCTTCATGCATAATAAAAAATACCCCATTTTTTGTTTCAAGTATGACGTCATATTTATTTTCTTTTGAATTCTTTTTATTTTAATTTTTAATTGTCGAGGAGAAATTATTATTCCAGATTTAGTTTTTCTTGGCAACAAGAAAGAAAGATGGTTAAATTTATCGGGAAAATGTCAATTGATTCTGTATGAAAAAGAATGAAATTTTGAATTATTAAGATAATTATTTGAATAAATTAAATAAACTATAGCCTATGTTCATTTCCGGGTTGTAATCCATCTATATCAGAAAAATACAAAAGCATTAATTCATCCGTTTAGATGCTGACTTCATTCAAACATTCGGACACACATTGACATTTATAATATTATAAGGATATTTTTAGGCAAAAAAGCAGCTAAAAGCAAAAGTTTTATTTTAATATTAATGAAAATATGGGCGGGCTATTTATGAGAGGGAAACTTTGTAATAAAAAAAAATACTCTGTTAAAATCATTTTATATTTTTCATTCTAACCCATATAGCATTTTGAGTCTCCAAAATGTTTACACTTTCAAAAAAAACATTTTTTGAAAAATTTTATTTTCATCTTATTTGTTAGTATTTTTATTAAAGAAATGAATAAACTTGCTTAAAATTTTTAATGAAAATTGATAGACGTCAGAAAGAATAACTTTTAACACTCTTTTAAAAAAGATTTTAAAAAATATATTTTGTAAGCTTTGTAGCGATTGAATATTATTTCACTTTACATTTTCGATTCCCAGAAATTGATTGATTTATGATTTTTTCATTAAGAGTGTAAGAAATTGAAAATATTTTTTCGATGACTTTTTTATTGATTCTTAATTATTTTCGTTTAGGACAAAAATTTAAAAAGCAATCAATTTATATATAATTCAAACATGTATATTATAATCAGTCTATGGGTTCATGCAATAACATTTATTACATTTTAAAACTCATTAAAAATATATATATATATGTACCAAAAAACAAACACACACACATATATATATACAGCGCATTCCTATAATGATGAAGATACTTACGTACTAATATTTTTTATGAAAATGATAAATATAAATATCTTATTAAAAGTATGTTAATTTGGTAACTGATAATTTGCACTTACAGAAATTTCTATATTATTACAGGTTATTATCTTAACACATATGTATGCTGAATGTTCAATTCTTGTAAGGGGGTCTCAGGACTCTTAAAGCTTCGAAATTTCCGATATTTTAAATTTTTAGATGTTAAAATACTATATTTTCTGAACATTTTAATACAATTGTTTTCTTGAAACTTTCATTAGAACAGAAATTATGACTTTTAGAATTATATACGCTCAATAAATGAAGCGGCGTTTTCGAAACGTTGAAGTCATTTTCCCCCAAATGACGTTTTTGGGCATAACACAAATGATATTTCAAAAACTTTAAAACATATGTTTCATGTTAATCTGTAAAAATTGAATCTAAAATTTCCTTTTATTGTTCACAAAATTAATTTTTTAGGTAATTATGTTGTTGAACTTTTCAAAATTTGGCATAAGTATGTGCTAGTTTTGTATACAACTTTGTATTAAAAATAGAAAAATGGCTTAAATACAAATTTAATTAGATTAAGGGTAATTACTGCAATCTGATGTATAGGTAAGTGCCACCATTTTCATTCTAGTTGCAATAAATATTTTGTAATCATGCACGTAAGGTATTATAACAGTTTTCTGCTCGTCAAATACCTGACAGTCTAGTACCCCTAAATACTAATTCTGCACCTTGCAATTTTTTAAATACATGAAATGAAAGAACGTACTTATATCTTTCATCTTAATAAAATTGTGTTTTAAAATCATATACATTTTAAGATATTAAATGTTGAAAATTGTCTATTATTTTCATTTGTTTTCAATTTTAAGAGCCCTGAGAAGCTTTAAGTGCATATATTAAAATACAACTGCCGGTCAGTGTAAGAATACAAAGACTGTGATTTTTGATCGAGTTTTGTACTCTATCTTAAGCTAGATATAAAAAAATACTACAGATGTTTGAATTATAAAATCATTCCAAAATGGATGCCGATAATTTACATTACGAGATTTACTAATATTAGATATTTCTCTGTATTTTTATGAAATACATTTTATCTGTAAAAGTTCAAAATACAACAAATCTTAGAAATCTAGAGATTTTCAAAATTTCCCAGACAAAATTTTAAACAACCAAACAAAGATAAAATTATTTTATTAAAAAAAAATTAATAAAACGAATTCATTATTAAAAGATTAAATAAAAATTAAATAAAACACTTCCGAAAATTAATCTTATATTTCTAATCTTTATTCAATTGTAGTCATTCAGACATAAGTAAAAATCAAACTTCTCAATGATATCTCAAGCATCGTTAAGCACAGCAGGTTTTCTATCTTACAGCATTCCTAACATATCTGGTGTGTAATTTTCGATTAGGAAAATTCTTCTTCCAATACCCATTGAAAATCTATCGTAAAAATAGTATTATCTTTTCTTTCATTGATTTTTCATTAATTTTCCGTCGAAAAACAATTTTAAATCCATTAACGGTTATTACATCAAAGAACACTTGAGTGGAAATTCTTTCTCATCCAGATTGAAATACCGTTTAAAAAAGAGAAATATATATTAGAAATGTAAGATTATGACAGATAAATTAAATAGAATGACAGATGTAATATGAGGAATAAAGAATCAATTAAACTTATAAATTGTTATTGTTTTTTATTAAATATTTATGTAATATACACTCATATTTGTGAAAATTGCAACACCATAAAGGACTTATCGTAATTAAAGAAAATTTAATACACAAACGACTGATATCGGTACAAACAAATGATTACATTTTCAAAGCACAAAACAATATTAAGTTTCCGATATCAGTATTTGGTTTAACCACCATGCGCTGCAGCAAGTGCTGCTATACGACGTGGCATGGACTCTAACAGATTTTGAATGCCTGCCTGGGCAAGAGCATTCCTTATTGCTTGTATATGAGTATCCAGAATTTATCTGCAGAAGCTGTAGGATAAGGATCATGAGCGAGATGCCGATCAACGAAATTTCACACATTTTTACAAGGCAATATATCCGGCGAACATCAGGTCACGGAAAAAGCTGTATTTTTTCTGCTGGCAAGAAGTCTTGAACATTCCTTGCAACATGTGGGCGTGCATTATTCACTTGAAAGGTAGCTCCCGGATTGACTTGAAGGAAAGTAAAGACTTTGGGCTCCAGTACTTCACCGATGCACCTGTTTCTGTTCAGAATATGCAAAATTTGTAGCAGCTGGGATCATCTATGCTATCAAATCGCACACTAGAACAGAAATCCGGGTGTTCGTCCTATATAACGTTCAATATTGCACTCAGGAAGTTGGCGTTCACTGGCTTATCATCTAATACGAATGCGGCCATCATGGTATCACAAATTAAAGGGAGATTCCTCAAAACTGACCGGTTTTACATTATGCACGACAGTCTCTACCTTCATGAGTTCATTGCAGCCGCATGCGTTTTTGGATTCGAGTGAGGGAAATTCTGTATAAAGGAGTTCCTTAACGCAGTCCACAGTGCAGCAGACGTTCACGAATGAACGAAGCAGACACTGATACACATGTAGCATTTGAACAATCTGCTGCCAAATGTCTACATGAAGCTGTGTGGTTCATCAGGGCCATAGGAACCATGAATCTATCAATCCTCATTGACGTCACTGTTCGAATTCCACTCCCATATTTCCGATTGGTCTTATCCTCGTCGTTCCACTGCTTCCAAACTCGCATCACACTGCTGCTGTTACGCTGCACACAAGCTGCTATAGTACGATAGGAAAAAAAATCTTCTTCACGAAGGCCAATAATTCACCCCCGATCAAACATCGTCATTTACTTAAATGCCGTGATATTTTTCTTCATTTCAAGAAAATCATGCTATCATTTTTATATGTTTTCACACATCTGTTCATGTTACCTGATTAACTTTCAAATTTTGATATACCGGTTGATCCAAAAGTCAGGACGAACTTTACAAATAAATAATTCGAAAACGAATCAAGATACAAAGATACGGTTTGCACCAAACGGATGGAAAAGAAACGGGGTTCTGTGTGGCAACGACAAAAAAAACAATTCTGTTTGCGACCAATAGATTGCGCTGTCGGATTTCTGACGTAGGATTATGCAAAGCAACAAACGATATAAAAAGGAGCAGCTGCAGTAAGTAATGGTAGTCGAAGCCTGTATGCATCGAAATGCTGTCCATAGTTGAGGAAGTCCTCTTAGTTAAACTGTATTATAAGAATTCGGAAAGTACCATTGCGGCATTGCGAGAACATCTCTACATGAAGGGTATGCGAGATAGAAAAGGACCAACAACGTCTTCTTCATTGAACAAAATGGTGAAGAAATTTGAAGCTACAGTTTCTTTGGCGTCACTTCAAAGAAATGGACGTCCCTCAATATCCACTGCTGTTGCCACAGCAGTGGAGAAGACGGTGCGATCCATGTCGACGGTTGCTGCACATGGGGAGTGTAGTGCTCGAGAAGTTTCGAGACAGACAGGAGTGTCGTACGGAAGTGTCTGGAGAGCACTGCGAATAACTTTGCAACGGTATCCCTACAAGTTGCAACATAGCCAAGAACTGAAACCTCCTGACTTCGACTCTCGCCAACTTTTTGAGAATTTGATATTCAATAAGATGGAAGAGCAGCACGACTGTCTTCACACTGTGCTTTGGACAGATGAAACGCATTTCACACTCTCTGGCGCTGTTAACACACACAATTGTCGAGTGTGGACCATAGAAAATCCACATGCATTTGTTTTGGTTGCAACAGCCTAAAATGACAGTCAGGTGTGGCTTCACTGGTGATTTCATAATTGGTCCATTTTGTTCGAGGAAGTCACACAGACGGGTTTCAAAACAGTTTCTGTCACTGGTCAGTGATATGTATCACTGTTCCAGAACAGCATTATTCCTGAACTGCAAGTGCGACAGGCACTCCAAACTGTCACCTTTATGCAAGATGGAGCACCACCTCATATTTCTCTGCCTGTGCAGCGCCTGCTAGGCTCAACATTTGTGGATTTGCGGGATCGCATTATCAGTCGCTACTATAATCAATCATGGCCCCCAAGATCTCCCGATCTGTGACACTCTGTGACTTCTGGCTGTAGGGATTCTTGAAGTAAAATGTGTACCGCGACCAACTGGCATCACTAGCAGTACTGAAAGATGCCATCCGACAAAATATGTCTGCCATAACGCAAGAAATCCTACTAAATGCTGTGAACGGCGTGGTGCCTCGTCCCACATCTGTACTTCTGAATGATGGACAGCACATTGAACATTTACTGTAGTACTAATTAACTGTAAGCTGACTTGTAAGTTGTCAACATTTTTGTATTTGTAAGTCTTATTTTGCTGCAATAAAACACAATATAGCGCCTTCTGTTGGTCACCAATAGAACTTTATTTTCGTTGCCACTCAAAACCCGGCTTCTTTTCCATCCGTTTGGTGCAAATCGTATCTTTGTATCTTGATTCGTTTTCGAATTATTCATTTTAAAGTTCGCCCTGACTTTTGGATCACCCGGTATAAGAAAATCTTGAAAATACGTATAAGTAATTGGTATACGGATAAGATTGTCATGACTTTGAAGTTAACACTGTATGTAGCCTATCTTAAACCGAACAATACCTTGGTAAAAATTCGGTTTTTGACGTTCATTGTGTGACATATTTCAGTTACAGGAAGATCTAAGCAATATTATATAAAAAATATATAAGACTATTTTTTTTTTTGAAAATTACTGTTACATTCAGGTTTTGAAAAAACAAAAAATCTCTATACATTAATGTTTAAAAATAACGGTTGAATACATACAATATACATATTTATGTATGTTTCAATAAAAATTCAACAGAATTTTTGTCCTTTCAGCTAAAGGGCAATTTTAGAGCAAATAAATGTATTATAAATAATATTATACGTATTTATACTCGTATATGTATTTACTTTCATACATCGTTTTCTTTTTTAAATTTTGCAGTGTGGAAAAATATTTATATTTAAATAAAAATTGTAATGGAAATGTTTTACTAAGGGTGCAATTTTATATAACACTAGCGCACAGCCCGATTACTGAAGATTAACCTGTCAGCACTTAAAGAGATAAAAATAGTTCTGCATTTTTCATTCATGTAATAAGACTAAACTTTCGTAATTGGGTTCATATGATTATGTAACTTTCCCCTATAATTCTATGACTAAGCAACGGAAATATGTTACACACTAGAACCTTTCCTGAAAAACTAATGGTGCAAGTCGCATGGAAATCCGTTCTAAAAAACTCAATTTATATGTACCCGGAACGAAATTCCCTTTTGCATTTTATATACGTATTAGATTACTAGCTGTTACCCGTGACTACGTTCACGTAACATTTAAAGAAGAAATCCATCAATTAAGCAAAACATTTCGATAAATAAAAGCATATATGATTAAACTTTTCTCACATGTTTTAGTATAAATGCTTCTGATGATCCTAATTTGCTTATTTTTGTTTATATATATAGGATCATTTAAATTTCTTTCGTGAGCACGAAATTTCATACACCTTTTCTAAAATTAAATGAGGAATAAATTTACATCTCTGTTAATATATTTATTCTATTCTATTAAAGAAAAATTGTTATTAACAGATCATTTCAGACGTGACTTTAAATTGATTAGAATAATCGAAAACTCAACATGCAACATTATGTTCATATTCCAAAAAATCACATCTTGGAAGAAAAAAAAAGATAAATGGCATTAAAAAAAAATAATTAAACGTTATGAAGCATATTTGAAAAATAAATAATAAGAGTACGAGAAGTACCTTTAACTTTCAAATATTTATTACATTTTAATTTCATAGTACCACACTTTTATCAGCTGTAGATTTACCAATAATATCAAAATGTTTATCACGCTCCGAAGATCCTTGAGTCTAAATACTTTGCAGGAATATGCTGCAATGGGGACAGAGATTGTGTATCAGAGAGATTTTTAACTATAGATTTCGATCTTTTAAAATGAAAAGAGAAAAAATATCTTCTCCTGATAATCATAACGTGCATTTTGAAAAAAGAAATCTCATTTGTATGTAACTTATATTCAAAATGTTTAATCAGTATGGATAGTATTCTTGTGACGTCACAATTGATAAAATGGTGGTTTTTATAGCCTCGAACGGAAAGCGAGAATAGGGTCCAATAGTAAAAAATATTTCTCTTATTCGTTTTACCACTAGAACGCCCGGAAATTTTGCTCATGTTTCATAAAAATATTTCACTCCAGAATTTTTATTTAAAATTATTTAACTGGTTTATTTAACCTAATTCTGCGTCGCTTAAATTTAACATATTTTATGAAAAAATTTCTGGCTCCAATGGACAGTTAATCATGTGGTCGGAGTCGAATCGACGCCTTCCGTGCGTTCTAGTGTTAATATTGCGTCATAATTTACTGATATTCATGCCTGCCCTTTGTATTTTTAACGAATACTTGGAAATACCTGTTTTATTTCAAATATGGCGTCATATTTTTCCAAGCGAATAACTTTATTAATAATATGATTCTTTTTCATTGTTTTTCCTTCTAATTATGACTCAATTTTTGGCAGAAACCCCCTTATTAACGTAACCGATATTCATCCTTCATGTATAATAAAAAACACCCCAATTTTCGTTTCAAATATGACGTCATATTTATTTTCTTTTAAATTATTTTCATTTTATTTTTAATTAATTGTAGAGGAGAAATTATAACTCCAGATTTATATTTCCTTGGCAACAAGAAAGAAAAATGGTTAAATTTATCAGAAGAATGCCAATTGATTCTGTATGAAAAAGAATGAGTCTTTTAATTATTAAGAAAATTATTTGTATAAATTAAATAAAATATAGCCTATGTTCATTTCCGTTTTATAATACACCTATACGCAAAGATACAAAAACATTAATTCATCCGTTTAGACGCTTATTTCAAATTCACACTTCGGACACACTTTGACATTTGTAAGAATATTGTGAACACAAAAGATCTTTCGGATCACAAATTAATACGACGAAATAAGTGATGTGAGACAGTAATACACATTCTAATCATAGGCTAACCATGATCTTAAAGTTTCTTATTTTTTTTTTTTTTTTTTTTTTTTTTTTTTTTGTATATTACATAACCCAATTAGTACTCAGAGATAAACTGTTGATAAACATTAAATTTTGAAGATAAACTGATAAATATTATAGTTTGTCCTTTTAATTTATATGATCTCTCGATATTTTTTCTTTTGGCGGATGTCAGATGCAGATATTGAAAGAGTAACGGACAGAATAACGCATGATACATATAGTGTAACAAAAAAAAAAAAAAAAAAAAAATGCTGGACATCACAGGCCGCGAACAAGAATACAGCTGTGATTCTCACTGAGATTTCAAGTGAGTGCTAAATGAGATTCATTGTGATAAATAATTCACCTTATTATCTAATGTCAGTATTACAAGATTCACTAAAGTTGTTAAATAGTTTAAATTCATTGTTTTACAAACCAAATTAAACGGATCCAACATTAATTTTTACATAGCAACATAAAAAATTTAAAATATAGCAACTGTCTTAAGAGTAGGGGCACTTAGAATAAATGTGTATCTTATATAGCTTTTCTTATTAATATATTTGAAATATAAACCTAGCATTATGATCAGCTAAATTCTAAATATTAATTAATTTGAAATAAAAGCATAAGGAAAATGTAAAACATAAATATTTACAAAGAAAAACTTTGCATGAACTGATATTAAAACACTATATTTATGTCATACTTCTGCAATTATTTGTGTTTGAATATTTATATGTATACATAACACAGGCCTACAAAAAAAAATTTTTTTTTTGGTGCCTATGATTTTACAGCTGATTTTAGATATTTTGGGGACACTGAATCTAAATATGAAATCAGTTTTTCTCTATCAGCTCCACCTTTTTTAGATATGCGAAGAGAACTAAAAATTTTTTAGAACTGAAGTGACTTCCACGCTTAAACTGGACTTTGACACATGGCCCTGTCGCAACGCTCAAAGCGATTTGAGAGGCACTGAAATTTCAGAAGACTTTGAAAAAACAGATGTGCAAGTAAATCTGAGGTTCTGCGCATGCTTATGATTTCGCGCAGCTCATCCAGAAAACCAAATGGAAAAGCCGCAAAGAGATGAGGTTAGTTTGTGAGTTTTCTCCGTGGAGCGTAGACGTTGTTGACCTTTTGCGATATTTGTGTTTAGTATAGAATTCTTATAAAGTTAATTTAAAACGTACTGTATTGTAGATTGTTGTATTTGTGTTTTTGAATATAATTTAAATGAGTTCAAGTAGAAGAAGTTGTGTAAATCATCCTGATGTGTTTTTCTACATATGCAGAGAATACATGTTAAAAGAGAACAGAAAAAATGTTACTGACTTTGTAAAGGGAGCTTATCTTGGATACTTTGGTGTTAAACTTGGTGATCAGGATAAAACCTGGGCATCAGGTTTGTAAAACTTGTACAGAACACTTACGACAGTGGACTAACGGGAAAAGAAAAAGTCTCAAATTTGGTTTACCGATGGTTTGGAGAGAACCCCAAAACCACTTCGATGACTGTTATTTCTGCCTAGTAAATATTAATGGAATTAATCGAAAGAACCATAGTAAGTGGACTTATCCTCATTTAGTCTCTACAAGATGCCCGGTTCCTCACTCACAGGAAGTGGCTATCCCAACGTTTTACCAGATACCAGAGCTCTGTGAGGATAAATATTGTCCCTCTGATCATCCTTCGGATACTTATGAAGGTGACAGTGATTATGAGGGGATGTCATCAATGCCTCAACGTTTCAACCAGGATGAGTTAAATGATCTCATCAGAGATCTCAACCTGTCAAAAGAAGCTTCTGAATTACTGGCTTCAAGATTGAAGGACAAAAATTTACTGGAACAAAGAACCAAAATTACCTTTTACCGCACAAGAGAAAAGGGTCTACTACCCTTCTTCTCCTATGAAGACAATCTTGTATTTTGTCACGAAATTAGAGGACTCTTGAAAAAATGGGTCTTCCTGAATATTTTCCAGATCATTGGCGTTTATTTGTAGACAGCTCAAAGCGGAGTTTAAAATGTGTCCTTTTCCACAATGGAAACAAATATGGTTCAATACCAATTGCTCACTCAACGAAAATAAAAGAAGAATATAACACAACAGTTTTGGTTTTTGACAAGATAAAATATCATGAACATCAGTGGGTGATTTGTGTGGATTTAAAAATGGTAAACTTTCTCCTTGGACAGCAAAGCGGTTACACCAAATATCCTTGCTTCTTGTGTCTTTGGGTTGGGTTGGGTTGATTTTTGACGGCCAATTATCTACACGAGGGATATAGGCCCGGGGGGAGTGCCCTCCGTGGGGGTCTTTCTAAGGGAACCTAATCCGTATTAACGCATGGAAGATCCACTCTTGTGTCTTTGGAATAGCAGGGATAAAACACACCACTGGGTTAGAAAAGAGTGGCCTAAGAGAGAAAACATGAATGTTGGGGAAAGGAATATCATTAATAACCCCTTAGTTGGGCGCGACAAAATCATTCTTCCTCCACTGCATATAAAGCTTAGCCTTATGAAGCAGTTTGTAAAGGCTCTTGATAAAAACGGGTCATGCTTTGCATATATAGGAGAGAAAATGCCCAATTGAGTTATGAAAAAATTAAAGCAGGAATATTTGACGGGCCACAAATAAGACAACTGATTAAGGATCCTGCCTTCGTAAATTCGATGAATGAGACTGAGCGAAAAGCCTTGACTTCTTTTGTTGCAGTTGTCGAAAACTTTCTGGGCAAACACAAAGCAGAAAACTATGTAGAACTGGTACACGAAATGCTTGATAGTTTTAAATCTCTTGGGTGTAATATGAGCATTAAGGTGCACTATTTACATAGCCACTTAGAGCATTTTCCTGAAAATTTAGGAGACACCAGTGAGGAACAGGGTGAAAGATTTCACCAGGATATTAAGACTATGGAGGATCGTTACCAAAGAAGATGGGATACGCACATGATGGCAGATTACTGTTGGAGCTTAAAAAGGGACTGTTCAAAAATACATTCAAGAATGTCACGGAAAAGAAACTTTCGAAATGTTCAGTGAGAATTGGTCTCATCGATGACTTTTTCCTCTATCTTTGTGAGTAAATATATTTGTATAATATAATTTTTTTAAATATTATTTGAATATATGTACATTATAATAATGAAAAATAACATTTGTATATTATAAAAAAAAATCTGAGTTTATTTATTTTATTTTTACTTTTGTTTAATTCATGGATTTAACTTAAAATAGTGTAACATATATTTCACAAAAAGTTCTATATCTTAAATATTTGAGCTCCTAGGCAAAATTTAATGCCATATTTGAATTCAGGACATCGGTTTCATATAAAATCAGCTCCAAAAACCTAGGCTCCAAAACAGCTGTTGGCTTGTGTAATAGTTAAGACCTTAAATTGAGCTTTACTCTGTACCTTACATTCGAATACCGAATTAATGTTCCGTTTAAAGTGGGGTAACGTCCACATAATGTGCTTAGATTTTAAAACGAACTTACATGGTGATTGGTGATATAAATGAAAATACATAATTAATAAACCATTTCACTTCAATGAAATTTAATAGAAATTAGAAACACTTAATGTATTAAACCACACTTTAAAGACTATATCAGTAAAAATTGTTAATATTTTACTCATTGGGACATTAAAACGATTTCAGATATACCCGTTCCTGAAACGTGTTTTTGTTTTTTTTAAGAATTAATATATTTACTATAGAATAGGTTATATTTTATTTACATTTAAATATTTTTTTAACATTCAGACTTTTGGGCACATACAAAGAATGAATCTTTGATGTATGTTCCGTTAAATGCTGTTATAACCATGTAAGATATAAAACATTTTTTACATCCTCATTACCTTAAAAATATATTAATATTATCTAATTTATATTTAAAACTGATTGTTTAATATATTAAACGAAAATAATTCAAAATTAACTAGTTTTAATTTAATTATAATCTTTACGCAGATTAAAATTTTTCCTGTTTCGAAAATCAAGCAGAAAATACGGAAAATGAAATATAGCAAAAATTATGTATTGAAAATGTTTGTAATATGGAGAAAGCTTAATTATTATTTGTACATTAAAAATAAATAAAATTCTTTATTTAATATAATAATATTTTAAGACTTTTCAATTCACATACATTCCTGAAAGGTTGGTTTATAAAAAATAACTGAAAACACATAATTTGATAGCATAGATTCTCTTCTTGATTTTGTCGCATTAAATTTAAATTACTCAATACGAAGTTATGC
Organism: Maratus speciosus; assembly: GCA_963932465.1. Taxonomy (NCBI): domain Eukaryota; kingdom Metazoa; phylum Arthropoda; class Arachnida; order Araneae; family Salticidae; genus Maratus; species Maratus speciosus. Next base: position 121,988,903 of record OZ010795.1, on the reverse strand, counting down.
CATAAACAACTAATCTTGTGGTAGAATAATGGTAAAAAAAAAGAATAATAAAAATCTTGATAAATAAAAACTCAAAATATGAATTCGCCCTGCATGTCCATAATCTGAAAAAGTTGTACATAATTTATAATAGTTACTTATACGTTTAAGCAGGTGTCACATACATATAAGTTTTATATGCGCAAATATAAAACGATGTTGCTTATTTTAAACTACCTATATTATTCATAGTTTGCAAACAATATTCTACATAAAACATATCTTAAAATACCTCCACAGCTATAGTAAGAACTATGTATTCTTGTGGGCACAGGTAGCGTGCATTGTACGAATAAAAGTTTTTAGAAATATGTGTTCTTGACAATACCGATTGTGAAATATAAATCTTAGTATTTGTTGATTGAACTATTTGGTGTTAGATATTTAAAAGATACACATGATTTATAATGTGCATTTAATAAGTAACGACTTGATAGACTTTTAGGGTTGAGTTGGGTTGATTTTTGACGGCCAATTATCTACACGAGGGATATAGGCCCAGGGGGGAAGTGCCCTCCGTGGGGGTCTTTCTAAGGGAACCTAATCCGTATTTACGCATGGAAAATCCACGGCTCGAAGAAAACCACGAAAACTCCGAACGATTAGGCCGACGGGCGCGATTGGGTTAGAATCCAGCACCTCCCGTCTACCAGCTTCGAGAGCAGAACCTCTCGACCACTGGTGGGGCTGATAGACTTTTAGTCATTGACAAGTAAGAAAAAATTAAGCACTTTTTAGTCATATAAAATATTTTATGTGATAAATTACAACTGAACACCATAATCAGCTGCAAAAATGTTTTGATAAAAAAAAAAAATTATAAAATTAACTACATATGAAAAGATTGTTAAAAGTATAATATTTATCTTATAAGCACTACCTCTAGTCAAATCAACAATTTACTTAAAACATGAAAAAACAGATATTAAGACGGAATACTTCACAATTGCTAAAAAATGATTTGATAAAAAAAGAAAATTACTTAGGAGGAACATCTGATCACACTGTGTATTTTTCCACTACGTTAGATTCAGAATAAAAAGATTCGAAAGAATTTGAAATTTTTTCAGCTGATTTTCTTCTTTAGATAAAATATTTTTGATCCATTAACAAACGCGGCACAAAAGGAATATGACAGTCAAATATAAAAAAAAGTGGTATAAAAATGTTTCTTATCATTACCTTAATATAAAAAAAAATTTACTATTTAGTAGTCAAATGAAATGAATAGAAACTAATGATACATAATGTGAAAGAAAAATATAATTTTATTTGTCGTACCCTAAACCGGAGCCACTTTGGACCACTTTTTCCTGGTTCCACTAAAATTTCCATTATTAAAAAGTATTATATATCAATTTTTCAAAATTGAATTGTATGCAATTAACATGAAACAATGAAGCAAACTGTATGGTTTCAAAGAGGACATTTTTTATTTATTTTTTATTTTTTAAATATTTTTTTAAGTTTTGTAACAAAGTAACCCCTGCTGGGGTCCATACACTTATTTTCATATAAAATGAATACATTTAATATGTTGGAATGTTGAAACAATTAATAACTAACAATTACTATTTTTATTCTGTTTGAATTAAAGAAAGAATAGGAATAAATTTATAATAGAATAATAAAAACCTTTATATGATTAAACTATGTTTTAAACTGGATACTATTATAGATAAACGATATTCATTAGTAACTTAGGTAATATTTATATAGATGATCTTTTAACACGTTATCATTAGAGCTCCGCAAAATCTCATGGTGCAACAGCTGCCTAAATGCAATCTCTTATGCAATCAAACAATGATATGATTAAACTTCGTGGCATGCTGATCTGAATAACATTTATGTTATAGATGATGTTACACAAAAATTACCTTAATAAAGATCTTATTCATGATAATATTTTTGTGTAGAATGATTTTCGTACTGGAAAATGAATTAAAATTTTTTTATATAATTTCGCATATTTATTTCAATGCTTTATGCGATGCAATGCTTTAAATTTTATTAATGCATTTAAAGCTTTAAATTTAAAGTAAAATGTTAATTATCGTAAATCATCATGTATCATACACGTAGTATTAATGTATTCCAAACACTATATAAGTTTAAAATAAATATTAACATCGAAAGCTAATATGTACCTCACGTAAGGCATTAATAAAAGAAAATAAATACTAGGACTGTAAATACAAAACATAATAAATTTAATAGAAATATAATTATTACCTATTGATTTTTAAATAATGATAAACATACAATATTAATTTTCGTTTAAAACATTAAATTAAATAGTTAGATGGAAAATAGAAAAAAAACTATGCCTATGAAATATAAAATTCTAATAATGTTAAACCCTTACATTAATATTTTGCGCCTTTTTAAGTTGTCATGATTTTTTCCGGAAAGTGTAAAAATGACAAAGTATTACAACAGAGTATACCAGAGTATACCAAAGTATACCAGAGATATATCAGAGTAATATCTGAATATCGCATTTCCAACACATACTTTTTTTTATATAAACTACAATAAATAATTTAAGAATCGCATCCCTTTTCCATAGTCGCACATTTCTTTCTAAACAAAATATATTATTGAATATTAAAGACTTGAATAATCACATTTCTAACAAGAAAATACATTATAATAATAATATAAATATATATAATAATAAATAATTATTATATATATATATATAATTATCATATTATAATAATATAAATATATTATTAAGAAAATATATTATATTTGCAATATTATTGTATTTTAAATACAAAAAGAAAAGTTACAGTTTATAATTATTCCTCCATTGCAATTTCAAACATGATCTTATTTAAAACAGAAAACATTTCGATGTCACATTGTTATTAGAATTATATACTTTTGCAAATTTAAGTAATGATATATGTTTAATTTTTAAAAGTAGCTGAAGTATAACTTACATGATAATTCAAATTGTATAGTAATATAATATAGTAAGTGCTACAGAGTTAAATTTGTCAATAGAGAAAACGTATTTTTAAATACCACAGAGAATAAAAATAATATGATTTACACTGTCGCTTATTTAATAATTTATAACGTAATTATAAAATTTAAATAATTCAGATTACATATAAAAATTTTAAAAGTTTTTAAATTGAAAAATCGCAAGTCAAAATCTGTGATATTTATTTAACCAAATATATATATATATATATATATATATATATGCGATATCACAATGTTTCAAACTGTGTATGAATCTGCGTGATTAATGGAATCATTAAGGATTAAAATTATACAAATGCAGTTGGAGATTTCATACATATACTTTTCCTAACGATTTTTTTCTTATCCAGTAACAGACTGGTTTCAAAAATTTACCCTCACAACATAATTTAAAATAACTATTTAAGATTAAATATACTTAATTTTATTTCCCTTTCTATAAAAACCCAAATAAAAATGACTACTGTTTAAACACGTTTAAAATTCAGCATTCAGTTTATTGTTCTACTATTTTATGTAATTTTTAAACGTTATTTTTTAATGAAAGAGTGGCAAAAATTTAAATGTATGATATATATCGAGCATAATACATAAATTATTTAAATTCTGATCTAATAATACTAATAGGAAAAAAATTGTGGAAACCTAATTAAAAAGGTGCATTTTTTAAGTTTGATGATTGGTCCTGCAACTTTCTCTTTAAGAAATACCATAAAACTAACAGAAAAGTAATTTAATCAAGAATGTATTACAATAAATTTTATAAAGGAATGTTTATTTGAGCAGTAGTTATAAAGAATTAATTGGAAACGTAACATATCGAAAAATCGAGATATACGAAATTTAGCATTTAGTTTTAACCGTGGATATAGAACGTCTTCCCAGAGAATTAAGCAAGATATTTAATTCTGAAGCTGTTACAATGCGAGTCACAGAATGAATTATTGCTGACGTATTCATTAGATATTTCTGCTGGGATGCGTCTGTCCAACAAGTATCTTCAGTATACTGCTCCGTAGATGTTCAATTGACTTAAGTTACGGGCTATTTCCTGGATATTCCTACACTGAAATATGAATATCTTGAAAGCAGATTTTACACACTTTAAAAACAAGACATGAAGCTGACTTCTGTTCATATATAAATTCAATACTCCATTATCTTTGAAAGCTTCATTTGGGTTTGAAATATTTCATTTATCCATTTTGGGACACAAAAATCACCCAATAACTTTTCCTCACACCTTTTGATGTTATAAAACCCCATATCATAACACTGACAATATGCTTTACAGTATCTGTAATGAAATGTTGATGAAAGTCTACTCCGATTCTGCTCATTACAATCTCTAACAAACAGAGAGATTTTGGTAGATAGGATCAAGCAACTATGACATGATTTTTAATCCAGTTCAATCTTATCTATACATGAATAAGATTTAATCATTAAAAATAATTAACATTTAATCATTGGACCTTTTAAGCAATTAGTTTGAAATTTGATTTTCCTTTGAAATACAGTTCAGTCTTTTCAACAATTGTTAGAGATATAAAAATAGCTTTTTTGTAAATTTCTATAATTTAAACAAAATCCCTGATGACTGCGCTGAACAATCCTCGCAATCAACATCAGATTGGCTTAAGGCATTTCACAGTATGCACACCCAGATGATTTTTCCTGTCACTTGTGCATAGTCTCCTAATTTATCTATGAACTCTCGTTGTTTTATACCTTTTCTTGGTACAACAGTTCAGTTTTGTTATAATATAGTCTCCTATTACAGCATTAAAAAATTTAAAAAGCCATCTAGAGTTACAAATTATCAAACTTTTCTTTTATACGAAATCGAATGCTATATTAATTTTACAAATCAGCAATGAACAATAATTTACGTACTATGAAATTAAATTACATCAATTTAACAGGCCAGTGAATTTTACACACTAGGACTGTTATGTGGCCACAAGCATGATTTGTTCAATTTCTTTTGAACCTTTTAAATATGAAAAAAATTACATTTTCTATTTATATAATTGCATATCCGCATATGCGGCTATACAACAATAGCGACTTTCCAATAAAAAAAAGCTATGAATAGCAAGTATTTGCTTTAAATGACGTATTCGGTGAAAACATTATAAAATATAGTAAGAAGAACAACAAAATACATTCTTTTTTTAAAGTTCAGCGCCGAACAATTACGTTTTCGATGCTTACACACGATCTTCTCGGAATAGTGTTGTTGTACGGCATTCAAATTTGGTACTTGAGGTAGGACATAAAAACATATATCCAAGGGATTACATTTTAGCATTTCCAGATCATATCAGCTTAACATTAAACAAAAATCCCATGCGTGATTACTTTTGAATACCAATATTTTCCAATAGTACCATTCACCTTATTTAACAGCACACTTTCAGTAATTAAGTGAAGCTTATAATACTGTTGAGCAATATTTTGTTATTAATCGAAAAAAAACTATGTTATATTAACACATTTTCGAAAAATAAGTTCAATATCCTATTTGCAAATAGAAGTTAATTACTTCTTTATGTTTACTGTTAAATTATTAGAGTTGTATGTCCTATTTAAGGGGGCACACGACCTTTAAACTTTCAAAAAATAAGTTTTCAGATTTTGAATTATTCATAATTTAAAAAAAATTCTCAACAGTATTTAAAAAAAAAAATCCAAAAATCTGTTTTATTTCTTGCGTTATAGTCATTTATAGACGGTGAGTACATCTGAAAGTCCGTTGAAATTGAAACATTTAAGCACGTTTTCTCAGATTAGTAAATTTGGAGATTATGCGCACTGTTACTTTCAAACTAGTATATAAGCTCTAGCTTTAAAAATTTAATTAAATATGCGTTTCTTTACAGTTTTCATGCTAAATAAATAAATAAATAAATATACCACTTTTTTTTTTCACTTGAAAAACTTGATTTTTTAAAAATTATTTTCTGTGCTAAAATTATATTTAAAGAAAACTTTTTGCATATTTGTTTTGCATTTTTGTTTTTAATTTAGAAGTGGCTGTGTTATAATTCTATTTTGTTCAAAAATATTTTTCTATATACCTAATTTAGAGTTTAATCATCCACGCAGCACTTAATGATTATAATGCATGTATTAGTGAGATGAATGTTTAAATTTAAACTTTAAATATTAATTTTGTATATACAACATTTATTTTTCTGAATAATATAGCTACAGATATATTCTTTAAGCAGAAAGCGAAAAAGAAGATCCTAATCAAATATTATTTGTATTTTGGTACTTCGAAAAGGATGATGAATATCATCGTTTTGACAAACTCAAAGGTCCTGTGCCCCCTTAAAATAGTTGATAAATATTTTTCTAGGATTACAGGCTCTTTTTGCATAATTGATCTACTTCTTACTGATCAGTTTCTTCCTAAAAATGACAACGAAAACACTTACTATATTTTCATGTAACCTTATAGTAACTATTAAACTATTTTAAAACATAAGGATATAACTATTTTTAAATTTGGACTTATTGATTTTACTTTTTGCAAATATTTTAATCTTTGTTATTTACACTATTTGCAAGTAATATAACAGCAATAAAATTATGTCTCATTTGTCATTCGCAGATGAAAAATTTTCAGAAATGTGAGAAAACAGTAAACCTTTCCAAAATGCGAAGTTGACGTACGGTCGTGGAAAAAAAATAAACACCCCTACTAACTCTGCAACAAATTATTTTAGAAGAAAGTTACTGGTACCAAACTATTGGAAATAAAGTCTATTTTAAAGTGATGTATATAAAATGTTCTTAGGGGGCCGCCTTCATAACAAATCGAACGCAATTTTTTTATTCAATATTGGTTTTGACACCATAACCAAGTTTGACACCATAAATAGATACAAATGTAAGTAAGTTCGAGATATAAGCCTTATTTACGCCCACTAATAACCATATCACAATATTTATTCCAAGCTTAAAATACAAAACATATATTAAAATAATTGTTTGCTTAAAAGACATTGCTAAAAGCACATTAAAAGTAAATTAAAAACCTATATTGACATGTTTCAACTCCTTCATTGACTCGTCATCAGAATGTATAACAGAAATTACAAATACAAATATATGAAAGATTGATGGATTGAATTATTGGACAACTTGCGGAGTCGTAATATAAAGGGAACACGTGCGATAGGGAAAATGTAGGGTGCGTTTTATGTTTACATGTTTATATTCGATGATTTTTTTCCCCATTTTTCATATGCATTGTATTTGTAATTTCTGTTATACATTCTGATCAGTGAAGGAGTTGAAACATGTTAATATAGGTTTTTAATTTACTTTTAATGAGCTTTTAGAAACCTGTTTTAAGAAAATAAATATTTTGATATATGTTTGGACTTTTCCGTTTGGAATATATATTGTGATACCATAAATAGATTCTACACCCTTTAATTAATCAAAATCCAAATTTTCATGAAATTCGTACAATTAGTTTCCGAGAAATTAAATTTTTTAAAAAGGGCATATTTTAGGGGCTGTATACAAATTGAAGTTCGGTACTCGATTGTTGAAATACTACAGAATGACAATGTCACTTCTATTAATATATTATTTCTTGCAAATATAAACATCTCACTAGTTTATTGCGTTTCAACTACTGCCAGCCAAAATGTTTCATTAAAATGAGTAATCTACATTTTTTTTCAAACTATGCTTTTCTGGAGAACATAGGCGGCCCCTTAAACCACCCTTTTGACTTTTTAATTCATAATTCAAAAACTACTTGGAAAAAAAACTTGAAATTGAGAATTCGCATAAAGCAGGACGTAATAAATATAAATATCTCAAAATAATTGTACGTTGCAATTTATATTTTTTTTTCGAATATCAATTTCATAATTCATATTATAAAAATTTAAAAATTACATATTCAATACATTTATGTTTCGTATTTTTGGTATTATAATTCATAAAAAAATTATCACATTAGCATTAGAACTTCGGGAGATATAAATAAAAATAAGAAAATTTAATTTAACATTAGAAACTCTAAATTTTGAATGTTTATAATTCAAAACCCTATCATCCAAATGATTTGAAATATCCTTTCTAGTCATGATTTGAACCAAAAATTAAAAATATATTGTCAAAACTGGGTATTGTGATTGAAAAAAAAAAACAAAGTTTGGTCTGGTTTTGATTTGTAGATGACTCCCTAATAAATTTTATATACATCATTTAAAAGTAGATTTTATTTCTAATCGTTTCGTAAATGTAAATGTTTTAAATTATAATTAGTTGCAGTGTTATGAAAGGGTGTTTACATTTTCCCCCACGACTGCACTAATATATACTGAGCACAGAGATTAAAACCTTGTAATATTTACATACACTTGCGCTTATTGACTGATAATAAGATTATTTATGTCTGTTTAACTTTCCCACATAATATTTATATAAAAATGTGCTTGTGTAAAATAAGGATTTGAACCTACACTGTAAAAAATTGCTGCAGTAATTTTACTGCAGCAGAGATTCCAGGGAAAGGCACATAGAAAAACGGGCTTTGCACCTGAGTAAACGGGCTTTGCCTTTAGATAAACTGGTTATGTCCGTAAAACATAAAAATTACGGAATTTGACCGTTTATTTGGAAAAAGTGACATTTTCCGTAAATTTACGGGAGCAATTTACGGTAAAATACACGTAAATTTATAATTTTTTTTTCCAGTGTAGTATTTAGAGGTTTAATTTTTTAATGTTTGCAGATAACAACATATGCAAATTTTGCGTCACAATATTAATTAATAAAAGGTTACTTACTGCCAACATTTCAGCGCATTCGTATTGAAATATTTTTCTTTTTACTTCACACTTTGATTATTTATACAAAATATTCCATAATATTTTACTTAACATGAAATAACATATTCTATTATGTAATAGTTATGAAGATATTAAGAAATCATAAATGTGTCGGAAAAAAGCATTGAAGCTTTTCGGATGAAGTCATTTTTATCTATAATGGAATACCAGCTTGTAGCTGGAGGCAAGACACGCCGGTGGAGTTAAAAGACGATTCAAAAAGTGCAATGAAAAATGCAAGTTTTATCTCTTTGTATAAAAGGGGAAAAATGTAAGGAAAGTCACACGTGAATGATGATTCTTTAGGCAAAGTAACGTATAAAAACAGTAGACTTTGACATTTAAAAAAATTAAGTTTTTGATAAAAAAGAGTTTGCTCATATATATTATGGAAATACTTATGCATAATTTTCTTATGATATCTTTTAAAAGTAAACTTTTAAACTAAATAACAAGAAAAAAATGTAATTTTCCTTTACTAAGTATGAAAACACGTATACAATGTACATAGAAGAGAAGGAACATTTTAACGTTCTAATTCGTTTAACATTATTATAAGTTCAATATTTTTTCAAAGATTATACATAAATATGTGTATATATATAGTATATAAATATATATATGTATATATATATATATATATATATATATATATATATTATGTGAACATTTAATAAGACACAAAATACACAAAGAAATAAACAGTACATTGCTGGATAGCTGGATAGCGGGGTAACACAACGTATAATTGTTATTCAAACTTTACCTTAATTACATAAGGGTTGGGTTGGGTTGATTTATGACGGCCGATTATCTACTCTTGGGATATAGGCCCGAGGGGAAGTGCCCTCCGTGGGGGTCTCTCTAAGGGAACCTAAACCGTATTTACGCATGGAAATCCAAGGTTTCTAATTACATAAGGGATAAGAGTTTTTGTTTACTCTCATCCAACTCAGCTAAGCATTCCATAAAATCATCTGAGTCTTAGAAAAAACGTTCTAATAACCGTGAAATCTATTAACATCTAAGAACATGATACTTTCATGGATAGTGTGATTTTTTACACGATCGAGTAGAGATGTCGCCATGTTTACGTCTATGGCAGATGTTGCGAACATGTAGTATATTTTACATGGTGAAATTTACATATATTAAAAAAAAAATAAATATAAATATTTTAAATAACAAATGAACATATACTTATTATCAATGTCCAAAATTAAAGTTGATAACGGTAAAACGCTTTTTTAGTTTTGGTACATTAGTTATATATTATTTATTTTATAATATATTAGACTGAAAACAGTAAATAATATTATTTTTAGATATTCTTTTTGCTTATATTTTCGCTTTTAATTACACATTGTTACTTTTAAAATTTGCAAAAAGGGAGTTTGATCTATAGAGAAAGTGTGCAACTGTATTTATCTGTGTGTAATTAGGTACCGTCATTACAAACTTTCATTGGCATAGGAATACAGATGTGAAAATTTATTTATTTATTTATTTATTTTTACGTTTAAATAAATACATCGCTGTAATTCGTAAACTATTGAATAACATTGTTTTTCTAAAGGAAAAAAAGTACCCAAAAATTTCTAAAAAGTTGTCCAAATAATTTTCAAAGAAAATTTCAGCTTTTGTTATAATTTCAATATTGATTTTGTATGTTACTTTTTTTTCCTGACCGAATGCACATATCTATAGGGTAAATATAACAGAAATGCAAAAGAAAATAATATCACTATTTAATATAAATTATACCTTGACAACAGATTTTTGAAGTTAAAGTTATTTACTGTTATTGTTTCTATTGTATTTATTTACAAAAAGGTATATATATATATATATATTTATAAGCGCTTAGTATAATAATCACCAACAAATTACATTCAAATTACATTTATGGGAACTGCGCCAAAATGCTACAGTAAAGCATATATATCCAATATAAACCAGTAAAAGATTATATTTAACTTGAATCCTCTTACAAAACAAAAAAATATATATAACAGTTTTTAAAAAGTTAAAATTTCAACAAGAAAATACAGAAAAAACTAGGAAAAAGGCTGAGGCCTCTTCGGCAGTGGGATATTTTTCAAAGGCAGTCGAGCATTCAAAAAAATGTATATAAAATGTATTAGTGGCAGTGGAGTTTGACCAGAACAGTGAGTAGTAAAATCAAATGTTAAAGCATTAGAAGGCTAAATATCACATGTTCCCCCACCGTACCCTATACCACATTGTTAAATGAATGTATCTCATGGAACATAGCAAAAGATGCACATAACATAATTTTGCAGCAAGTACTGCTATCTGTCATGCCGAAATATCGAAGCATTGAGTTGCAAAAAAATGTAAAAAATATTTTTATATTTACCTTTTTTGTCATATAAGAAATGATTACATGACAGCAATTCTTTATTCTTCATTTTGAAGTTTTTTGTTCAGTCGTCTGATGACTCAAGTAATGCTCAAATGCTAACATATGATCAATTGCCCCCTTTCTTCTAATTTGGTTGATCCTATCCTTTGAGAAAGCAGTTTCAATGAGAACATCCTCTAAAAACAAGCTCTACTAAGCACGACATAAGTTGCTCCCAATTGCAATTGCTTTGGACCCATGTCCACAACAATTTTTGACACAGTATGGTGAAAATGTATGCAGGAGTTCAAAGTCAACTGAGTTCGTGAGCATGACACATTTTATTCTTTCCGAAATTTAGAAATAGCGTGACAAATAAAAGTTTTCAGCTAGAAATGACGCATGATAATCATCAAAATCAATCGTTAAAGGTTGTGGCAGGCTAGAGGACGAAGTTCTGGGATGTAGACAATATCGCAATTAAGTAGTACAGATTTAAAAATAGTGGAAATGAATTCAGAGAACTTCGGAATGTTAGAATATGCCAATATATCCAAAATTGTGCTTTTTGTCATTACTGTAATACCTTCCTTACATTGCACGTGTTCAGAAAGTAAAACAAAAACTAATTAATAGAAGGAAATTAAATTTACGCCACGCTCGCGTCAAATGCTCAAAAAATATGACAATTGTTGAACACGATCACAAATATTTCCCAATATTAGGTAGCTTTCTTTACAAAAAGCTACCTATTGCAGCCGTTCGGAGGAAAGCGATTTCAAAAAATTTTGGTATATTTTCATCGAACATGACCCCCAGACACCGAAACCACCCTCCGTTCAAAATTGATATATATATATATATATGTATATATATATATATATATATATATATATATATATATATATATATATATATATATATATATATATATATATATATATATCAATATATATATATATATATATGACCTATGTCACACTGTAACTCTCGTATTTATGAACCGATTTGGATGTAATTCGGTGTGTACATAGTACATACCAATGTCTCGACCGAGTTCGTTGGCCAGCTTCATCCGCCATTTTTTTTCAAAATGACGGCCATTTAAATTTTTTTAAAAAATTTAAAATTTGAAATGTGGTACCAAAAAATTGAAAATGGAAAAATATTTTTTTCTTATGTATTTGACCTTTATACAGAGACTCCATAGCAGTTTTTGTTTCGTCTATATCTTAAAAAATGGCTGAGGTATAGCATTTTGAATTTCTAGCGAAGCTGACATTTTGAAACGTCCTGAATTTTGTCACGCGATAAAAGGCGTATTTATGAACCGATTTGGATGTAACTTCGTTTATACATAGTACAGACCAATGTCTCGAACGAGTTTGTTGGCCAGCTTTATCCGCCATCTTGTTTAAAAATGGCGGCCATTTAAAATTTTAAGAAAAAATTAAATTTGAAATGTGATAGCAAAAAATTGAAAATTGAAAAAATATTTTTTTCTTATGTGTTTGGCCTTGATAAAAAGATATCGGGAGCAGTTTTTGTTTCGTCTATATCTTAAAAAATGGCTGAGTTATAGCTTTTTCAATTTCTAGAGTGGCTGACATTTTGAAACGACCTGATTTTTTTGCCACGTGATAACAGATGTATTTATGAACCGATTTGGATGTACCTTGGTGTGTACATAGTACATACAAATAACTCAACCGAGTTCGTTGACCAGCTTCATTCGCCATCTTGTTTCAAAATGGCGGCTATTTAAAAAAATTAAAAAAATTTTTTAAATGAGATACCAAAAAATTGGAAAATGAAAAAGATTTTCTTTTGTATGTGTTTGACCTTAATACAAAGATTCCGGAACAAGTTTTGTTTCGTCTACATCTAAAAAAATGTCTGAGTTATAACATTTTGAATTTCTATTGTGGCTGACATTTTAAAACGACCTGATTTTTGTCACGCGATAACAGGCGTATTTATGAACCGGTTTGAATGTAACTTGGTCTGTGCATAGTACATACCAATGTCTCGACCGAGTTCGTTGGCCAGCTTCATTCGCCATCTTGTTTCCAAAGGGCTGCCATTTAAAAAAAAATGTAATTTAAAATTTAAAATAAGGTATTAAAAAATTGGAAAATGAAAAAGATTTTTTTATGTGTTTGGCCTTGATACAAAGTTTCTGGAGCAGTTTTTGTTTCAGAAAATTTGTTCTTTTGTTTATATCTTAAAAAGTGGTTGAATTATAGCACTTTGAATTTCTATCGTGGCTAACACTTTGAAACGATCTTGTATTGGTCACGCGATACCACACTTATTCACCTATTTCGATGGAAGAAGGCATGTGGATAGTATACATCAATATCTCGACCAAGTTCGCTGGCCAGCTTCATCAGCCATCTTGTTTCAAAATGGCGGCCATTAAATTAAAAAGAAAAATTATATTTAAAGTGAGGTGCAAAAAAATTAGAAATTGAAAAAGGTTTCTTTCTTAAGTATTTGACCTTGATATAAGGATTCAGGAGCATTTTTTGTTTGTCTTTATCTTAAAAAATGGCTCAGATATAGCAGTTTCAATTTCTAAAGTGGGTGACATTTTGAAAAATCCGATTTTGTGCCTGCGACAGCACTCGTATATATCAACCGATTCCGATATGAGTGAGCATGTGCACAGCAATTACTAAGGTCTCGACCAAGTTCACTGGTTAGCCTCATCTACCATGTTGTCTTAAAATTGCAGGCACTTTAAGAAATCACCGAATTTGGCAGCCAGATATAAGTGACTTTAAATAAAAGCAGCTTGGATAAAGCTGACTAAATTCGCGAAATTCTCATTCATAATGATTTAGTATTGATAAAAATTAGTATTGTATCTCCTACATTCGGTTTCCACTTAATTGAGCTTCGTGTGCTTGAATAATATAAGTTGGCTTTTTAAAAATATGGAATATGAAAGCTACCTCTTCCTCCCGGCACTGGCCGGAAGGACTTTTTTTCAATTATACCAACAACATACCAAATTATATACTAAATAATTGACCGCGTAAAGGATTTTTATTGGAAACCGTGCCAAACATTGTGATCTGCTGTTTATACAGCGTGAATCATATCATTTTTTTTTTATCGTAACCGCGCAAAAAATCATAATTTGCTATTTTTGTGATTTATGTATAACATACATTTATTACTCGCTCTGAGCTGGAGTTTACTATTTGGCAGTTACCTGATGATGAGGGAGCTTCAATAAAAATACTTTAAAATTGTCTCTCTATTCTAAAAAAAGTAACTACCGCTGTCACCGCCGCCGCCACCGCCGCCGCCGCCGGTTTTGAATTTTTTGTGACCGGAGGTCTTTCTTCGTTAATATTGAGAAAAATAATGGATACAAAAATATGAAAATTAGTGGTTTTATACAGAAATGTTTGATAAACACGCTGATGCAGACAGTTTTCAAATCGAAGAATTATTTTAAGAGATATTTAATGCTAAAGTTGGACAAAATCGTTCCACTAAAAAAGTTTTATAGCAGCAAAAACTATACATGGCAGTGTAATCATTTTTAGATCATTTTATGCGTTAGAATTTGCCGGAGTGCAGATTGCATTCATTTTTTTATTTTTACTCATTTTTTCAGGTTTTATTTCTATTTTAAATTCAAATTTTCAGCATTTCTAGAGATATTTTTTACAGATTTCAGAAAATTGTACTAATTTAAACTGTTGCCAACTGTATAAAAAGCGCAAGCAATAATGTTTGCTTCAAATTAAAAGTTTATTTACACGTGATTATTATAAACAGGAAAAAAACTTTCAAATTAGAATTAAATAATTATGTATAAAAAGCAAGAACTTATTAAAAATTACGTCATAAAAAGTATACACGTGAATTTTAAAAGAGAAAGGATATTGTAAAATAATAAATTCATTAGCATGCGTTAGAAGTGTTAGGAGAAATTACGTCATATGTACGTCACATTATAGTTATTACATAAAATGAACACAAAATGATATTGCAAAAAAGTTTAAATTTAGAAATTGCGCTAGACATTTATTTAATATTTTGAGAGGATATTTTCAACTATTTTTGTTAGGAAAGCGCAAATAATATTTCATTGCTAACAAAAGTACTTTCACGCGATTATTTAAAAGAGAAAGAATAGCTTGGTAAAAATTACGTCAGATTAAAAACGATTAATTTAAAATGTCTCATTTAAAAGAACTTTCTTTTCGCTTTGTTAAAAAATACCAGGAGACAAAGACTCTCTTTACTTAATTTCTTTTATATTAGCTTATTTTGAAATGTTGTTACACGTGTCTACGTCATCAAGTTATTTTTATTTCGACGTTTTATTTGTGTTTTTATTAATGTTGTACGAATTTATTTGTTTTTTCGTTATTTAAAATAAAAATTATGTCAATTTGTATAATTTGGCGAAATTGGTCGACGGGATAATCAAGTAGTACCGCAGCGGATTTGGCGTTAAAATTCCCCAATCAAAGAGAAATGAATAGAAATTCGTTTATAGGGAGATCGCCACTGTTTTTGAAATTATAATTCAATCTTTCGAAATCTTTTTAAAGCCGATCAAATTAGCGTGCATTTAGAGCCTGCGGTGTCTGGACGGGGGTTGGCGAGCGTAGCTCGTAGGGGGCCGAGCCCCCTAGTTTCTTAAAAAAATAAAAAAATCTCTCTATTCTAAAAAAAAGTAACTACCGCTGTCACCGCCGCCGCCGCCGCCGCCGGTTTTGAATTTTTTGTGACCGGAGGTCTTTCTTCGTTAATATTAAAAAAACTGTTGCATACAAAAATATGAAATTCGGTAGTATTATAGAAAAATGTTTGATAAACACGCTGATGCAGACAGTTTTCAAATCGAAGAATTATTTTAAGAGATATTTAATGCCAAAGTTGGACAAAATCGTTCCATTAAAAAAGTTTTATAGGAGCAAAAACTGTACATAGGAATTTAATTATTTTTAGATCATTTTATGCGTCAGAATTTCCCGGTGTGCAGATTGCAGTTAGTTTTTTAATTTGAATAATTTTTCGAGGTTTTATTTCTATTTTAAATTCAAATTTTCAGCATTTCGAGAGATATTTTTTACAAATTTTAGAAAATTGTATTAATTTAAACTGTTGCCAACTGTATAAAAAGCGCAACCAATAATGTTTGCTTCAAATTAAAAATTTATTTTACACGTGACTATTATAAACAAAAAATATAAAAAGCAGGAACTCATTGAAAATTACGTCATAAAAACTATAGTTAACGTGAATTTTAAATGAGAAAGAATATTGTAAAATAATAAATTCAGTAACATGCGTTAGAAGTCCTAAATAGGAGAATTTACGTCATATTACACTTATTACGTAAAATGAACAAAAAATAATATTGCAAAACAGTTTTAATTTAAAAATTGCGCGAGACATTTACTTGACATTTTAAGATGATCATAATATTTCATTTCTAACAAAAGTATTTTGACGTGAATATTAAAAAGTGAAAGAAAAGTTTGGTGAAAATTACGTCAGATTATAATTGTCAGATTCAAATTATAATTCAATCTTCCGAAATCTTTTTAAAGGCGGTCAAATTAGCGTGCTGTTAGAGTCTGCGGTGTCTGAACGGGGGTTGACGAGCGTAGCTCGTAGGGGGCAGAGCCCCCTAGTAATAAAAAAAAAACGTGAATTACATTATAAAAAAAATAAATAAAGTGTTTACAGTATGATAAGAGACATTTATAATTACATGTATGCAGTTGAAATTGTGTTTTATTTTATTACTTTACTGGTTAATAGTTTTTTCTTGAATTATGTATTTCCATTCATGTAATAAAAATAGTATGTGAAAATCTGTAATTTTCAAATGTTATATTTTTAAATGCTCCCTTTCGTAACAAAAATGTTATTTATTTTTTTTATTCAAATATTTCATTTCACGAAAATTTAATTTTGCGCCAAATATAATGGTGTTGGTATAACGGAAAAGTACAATTGTTTTAATATAAACATGCATGCATGTGACTACAAACATATATATATATGGTGGAATGATTAAAAATCAACAGCTTCGTTTATACGGACTCAGTAGCTTAACAAAGTAATAACATGCAATAGCTGCATGTACAGGGTGCCCATAATTAAAAAACCCCTACTTCGGCCAATATATGTATTGAACTACTTGGTATGTGATGTTAAAATTTTATTCACATGCTATTCAAGACTTCGGGGAAATGAATTACTAAAAAAAACATTTGTTTTCAGTTTCAGAAACAAACGATAAACGGCGCTTTACAACTGGTCTTATTCTGAAAAGATGCACCTCTACAAACTTTTTTAAAAGGAGCACTTGTTCACATGACAAGTGCCTTATCTACCCACAGAATGTTGCTTAATATGGTTTCCTTCATGAAGATGTAAAATCTGCAGTCTGTGTGCCCGATCAACGAAATTTGCGACTTTTCCTAGCCTGACCGACAAAATTTTGTGATTTTTCCGTACCCGATCGACGAAATTCGCGATTTTTACGCAACCGAACAACGAATTTCGCGGTTTTTAATCGCTCGATCAACGAAATTTGCGATTCTCAACTGACTGACGAAATTTGCAATTTTTCTTGCTGCAAATTGATGAAATTCGTGATTTTTTCTCGCGATAAACTGACCAAACTCACAATTTTTACGCAGCCGATCAACAAAATTTGTAAATTTTTGGCGCATCATTTACAAAATTCGCGATTTTCTGTACCCAATCAACGAAATTCACGATTTTTCCTCGCCTGATTGAATAAATTCGCGATTTTTCCGCACCTCATCGACATAATTTGTGATTTTTTCCGCATCTGATCGACTCAATTTGCGATTTTTCCATGTCTGATCGACGAAATTCGCCATGTCCGTGCCCGATCGACGAAACGTCTGATTTTCCCTCGCTCGATCAACAAAACTCGCGATTATTCCGTGCTCGATCAACAAAACTCGCGATTTTTCCATGCCCGAACGAAGAAATTCGCTTTTTCCTTGCCTGATCGACAAGTTCAACTGCAATACTTTACTAGTATCTGAGATGCTTCTCACAAGTAGAGTGATACCTTCTTTGAGATAAGCCAAGATTCACAGAAGTACCCGATAAAGAAGACTTTTTAAGTATCCCCACAACGAAAAATCACACGGATTAAGATCCTGAGACAAAATGGCCATGTTGTCAAAAACGCATGAGTGGTTGCTTTGTCATTATTTAAATTTTGCAGAAAAATTGCATTCTCCGCAGTTTTCATCCTCTTTTATACCCAGAACATGGCTGCAAACTATGTGTTTATCGAAAGTTTTGTGCTTGGAAAAGGAAATTCAGTTACAATGGCATATTTACATTTTTCCCAATACAGCAATAAAAAGTATTTCGTAAAGAAAGTTTATTTCCTATGTTTTTATTGTTTTGTCTGTATTATTTAATTTTTTTCTGTTGTACAGCGCCATCTCTCGGTGTTACTGGAAGTAACGTTTTCGCTTAGTCCAGTTCTCCATGTATAGAATAGTTTGCACACGAAATTTGAAGCCTTTACACTGAGTTGTTCGATATATAGGGAGTAATTTGTTTCAGTTTTTGGGTTAGAGTAATTTGTTTTAATCGTGTTCACCCGGTATTATTAAATCCCGGTATTTTATCTTTATATTTGAACACAACCGTTGTTGTGGTAATATATACGCAACCTAATAATACATACATATTAATAAGTACATATACTTATGTAATGAATATATTATTGGCATTATATTTTTTCTCAATTTATTTAAAATTAACGGTTTTTACGCGACGAATTCGGAAGCACTCAAATTCGTATTTGCATTATTCGTTTGCAATTTCTTTATAGATCTTTCCTTTAATATGAAATTCACTCCAAGTCCCTTCTTATTTGGTAATTACGAAGAATGTAAATTGTAATTTGACTAACTCTCACTCGTACTTAAAAACAAAACTGGAGATCATATAAAAATTTTAATTTTCTGAATTTCACCCCCAGAAAGTTGCAACTTGTGTCATCAAATTTTGAAAATTTTCTAACGATATATTAAAATGAAGAATGTGTCTAATGACAATATCTAAAAACAGACTACTGGCTGCATACTTACGAATCATCCTGTATGACATCATTAATAAATGAAAAAATGAATTTGCCGCATCGACATTTTATTCATTTTACACCCATTCAAAGAGAAACTGCAGCACCACAAAGGAATGCTCAGATACTATCTAAATCACAGTACAAACTGTTGTGAGATAAATGTGAATGTGTTTAAATATAGGTGTACATTGGTACGTGCGGCTTCGAACTCGTATTTGTGTATAAAAACCAGATGCCAGATCGAAGCGGATCGATTGAAGAAGTTTCGACGTCACCTCGAAGGTGTCTAAAAGCTAAGAAATCAGCAGTTAACGATTAAAGATAATAGACATAATAATGGATCTACTTGAAGTCTGTTCTTAGCTTCGCACAATTGTAACGGGTGTTTCAAGAAATGTGTGTAATAATGGACGTAGAACCATCTGAGAATATGCCAAAAAAGGAGAGGATTCCACAGTTTCATTACAGAGCTGGTTGAGTGGAGGATTAACTGAAGTGCTCGTCAACACCAGTTCTCTATGGCACGTAAAATCAGAAAAAGAAAAATTCCCTTTTTACACTCTCTACAGAAGAACGCTCTGGTTTTTAGTCTTGAAATTTCGAATAAATATGTTAGTCCACAGAAGTCAAGAAGTTTACACAATCCTTCCCTATTCTGCTTCAAGAAGACCAAACTTGTAATTTTATCACCCTGAACCGATGAAGTTATCGGAAAATTCAGAAGTGCAGAATGACCGTCGAAGGAATCCATAGATTATCAGAAAAATTGATGGAGAGTTGGAAGATAGTTCTGAAAGATGAAAGTGCACCTATGAGTACTGACCAGCATCTAAGAGTGAAAGAACATCTCTAATGACCATAAGTGGCTATGATTAAACACTAAACTGAAAAGACTCATTGACTTCAGAACAAGAAACGATCCAGCTATCATTGTGATTGATTAAACGGGAAACCCAAAGAGACAATTTAAAACTTTTATGTGCTATTGGACTATAAATACGTGCATTATACAGGAGTATCAGAGAAAGCCAGGATGAGCCTCAACCCTTATTTGACTGAAGTATTTGGTGAGAAAAAAAATTTAGTTACTTTTGATATTTGGCCATTAATTTATTTTGTACTTTATAATGTGCATGTTTAGCAATGTCACTGATTAGAATTTTATAGACAAAATTTTAAAGCATATATATATAATTAACATTATTAAGGATTAAAAGAATCATAATAATAAGATAATGTTAGTGTTAGAGTTTATTAATATCTTGGCCAAGTAACCCATTTTTTATCTGTGCTGTGAGAAGTTTGACTAGGAATGATAAGGGAAACCAAAATTTACATGAATATTGCATATAAAGAATTGCTTTATGAAATATAAAGAGATTCAGAGTGATTTGAAAATAATGTTCAACAAACAGAACAACTATTTGTAACATGAATATTATATGTGTTTGTAAATGAATTTTGAGTGTATATATGTACTTATGTATTTTCTTTGATTCTTTCCTTTCTTTTTTTTAGATTATGATTGATTTTATAAATATTTAAAATTTTAAATTAAAACAATTTCAAGAGTTTTTTTTTTTTTTCAAATATCCTAATAACAATTTTTAGTGTTAAAAAAGTCGCTTCTATGTTATTGACATTTTTAGTTATTCCAAAATTTCTCCACCTTCAACTTATTAATTAATATTATCTCATGCATTCTTTTCACAACACGGAACGGGATAATAGTTTCTGTCTTCCTACTAACCATTACAATATTGCGTGAACCTGTATAGAGGTGTCAGTTCGTCGCCATAAAAATGTCAGCAGTGGAAGCATATGGAACTTTCAATTCTGAGTTTATATTTCCGATTTTCATAATGTCTCAACGGCAGCCTTAATATTATGGAACGCTGAAAGGTTTAAATTGCTGAAAACGCTTTTGCACATTATTGGTTTGATTACAACAAGGCCTTAAGTCAACCAAATGTTTTTGTGTGAAATTCGTCTACTAGTGCAAGCTTCTTCTGACACCCTTTTCCAGCAGGGATGTTGCCCGAGTGCGAACTCTCAATGGCCTGCGTGAAATCGCCATACTTCTCTGGATGGCAGACTCGATCAAAATTAAATTTCAAGAACATATGTGCCATACATCGAATGTTATCACCGTATAGTAACTGTGTGCTTCAGTACACGGGATGTAATCTCAGAGTGATCCCATGGAAGATGAGTATCTCAGGTGGTCATTGAGGATTTCAGCGACACCATGATTCTTCTGTTATCGGTATGTGTAGCTACCTTTCGGTAAAATTTCCATTAATCAATGAATAATTAATTTTTTATTAATGTAATGTTTCAATAATGTATTATGTGAATCTATAATAAATAACAATATATTAACTAACTTCAATAGGAATCACTACGATGAAAAGTAGTTTTTTTTTTAATTTTGTAAAATTTTAATTTGAAAATTTCATCTTTAATTATAGATAATAAGTAAATATTCACATAATAATACATTTTTTTCTTATTGCATTAATTAGGTAGATTTTTGAAATAATAAATCAGTCACTAACGGAAGTAAAAAGAAGTGCAATTAACGATTTAACGGAAATGAAAAACTGTTCTGCATAAATCAAACAATTCTTCCCACTACTAAATAAAAAAAATATTTTATTTTTTCCATCAGAAATAATAAATCAGAAATTAAGGTTGCAGAAAAGATGTGGAATGGTAAAAGCATTCTTTTTAGTTAATTATCTTTACGAATTTCGTTTCTGGAAAGCAATCAAATATTTTATTTGGAATAATATATTTACCAATCAACATCCAAAACTCAATAAGCTTAAGAATTAATGAAGCAATTTGAATATTTTTTCAGTCTTTTTTTTTTCATAAAAAATATCGTGATACAAGTAATTATTTTTATTTCATTAAAAGTCTTATTTTAATCTCCTGAACAGTTTTTCCGGGTGCATCAAGACAATAAATAAAACCAATTTTCGTGACAATCACACATACAATTAAGATTTTTTTAAAAGGATTTTACAATTCATAATACGTAAAAAGTATTTAAAGAATATTAGTAAGATAGTATATAATTTTTTTAATGATGACGCTGTACTATCTTTGATTAAATTGGTCATTAGTGAATGCATTTAATTATTTTGGTTGTGTTGACGAATGCACTTAAAAGTATTTTTTTCCTGTATAGAAGAAATCTCTTTATAGAAGAAAATGTATATTATAAAAATGATTTCTTATTAAATATGTTACAACGCATGATAATTCCGTACATAAAGCTTTCGGAATTATTTATATTATTCCACATTATATCTAGTTACACATAATATTGGAGGAATAATTTTCAACTCTTGCACTTGTTCAAAGTTCTCCGAATATAACAAAAACAAAATAGCAATTAAATCAAAGCAAGATTTCTGTACATATTTCTGACAATGTTTCTTATTTTATCATTTGCACTATTACAAACATTTCAAGCTGAGTAATATTGTTACATAAATTTAATTATTTGAAAATTATATAATTTGTAGTATGTTTATTTACAAATGTTATTTTATGTTCAAAATAATTTTTTCAAAGATATTTATTTTTGATTTTGTAAAACACGAATCGAATAAATATAAATATTTTACAATGATATTTCATAGAATTTCTATTTAAATGCACAAATATGTTCGAAATATTTAGTAAACCGATTAATATATTTAGCTATAAGTTCTACACAAATAATTATCTTTGGGAGCTTTTAAAGTCTTCTACTTTATACTTATAATAAAGATTAAGCATGTTAAATATTAGTAGCATAAAAGTCCCGCACCCTATTGTGGTTGGCGCGAATGGCGAAGGAATCGAAAACTCCAAAAGGCTGTTTTAGTATCTTACCAAATATTTCAAGATGACGGATAAACATGGTTTTTAAATTTCCATAAGCTTACATTTTTGTATTATAAAAGTTATATTTGATTCATTTTTATACATATTATGTAGTAAATATATATAGATATATATATAGATAGATATACATATATATATACATATTATATACACCTAAAAATAAATATTATATATTTATCTGATACTATGCTATTCTATATATTTTTAGAATTTTACATACTTCATAGTTAATTATACATGTGAAATTTAAAAAACAAACAAACATTATGTTAGAAAGGTTAATATTATATGTATCTTAAAACATATAAAAATGTACAGTAAATATATTTACATAGGATTTCATCTACAGAAAAATATCGTTTAAAAAAATAATTATAAAAGACTTTACTTTAAAAAAGAATTATAAAAGAACATGTATGCAAAATCATTACTTATCCACCAGTAGCATTCAAGTAATAAAAAAAGTAACCCTAAGTGCTGAAGCTCGTAACCACACCGAATCTTTTATCGCCCTTTTAACTCGCGTAAATATATTAGGGCAGACATTCAAGTTTTATTTGTTAGTGAAGTTCACTGTTCGCTATTGGAAATGAATTGTTTAGCATTTATAATGAGGTTAAAGATTTATTAAGAATACTGCCGGTGCATTATGTTTTATAAGGGGAAATTGCTTACGTTTCATTTTAAATTGCTTATTTAAATTTAATTGCATGGAAAAACGAAATTTCTTAAATATATTGAATTAGAGTTGGAAAGTGTTGAATAATATATGCGAGATGCATTATTTTTCTGTTTACACAAATAAACTACATCTTTTTTCGAAAGATGGTAAATTAATGTATTTTCTTTGTTACCAAACATCAACAAACAATGCAGAGTTTGTTCTTTCAAGAACTTTCATTTTACGACGGAAAAGTTAAAAAAGTTGCAAATAGATAATTGACGAAAAAATTCCAAAGTACATTTTCAAAATATTTCTCTTTTTCCGAGTACGGCTTTGTGTTTACTATAAATGAATAGAATATGCAAAGAAGTTTTATATAGCTTAAAAATAAAAGTAGCATAAGTAACCATAACATGTCATTAGAAGACTACGTGGTTTTCCTTTATCTGTTGAATATTTTACAAAGAATTGTTTGAAATATTCGGAGTAAAAGAGCATTGTAGGATAATAATGGATTTTGCTTGTTTAAAGATATAACGGGAAATATATCATTTATGCATTAAGAAGTACTTATTCATAAAATAAAAGCTGTTAAAAATGACTAACTCTAGGAAAATGTTTCAGAAGTATTTTTTAAAACTATTATTGTCATAGTTATATTCCATTTATTCTCAACATTTTAAGCTTCATAAAAAGTCCCTTTATACATATTTAAGTTTGTTAAGTAATAAGTTGTATTTAGTATGGATATATGTTGCAGATTTAAAAAATATAATAATATAAAAATATTATTTGTAAATATTAATATATATATTCGAAAGAAGCAAATATAAAAATTTTGACGAATAGGCCAATTTTGTTGTGTCGTTGAAAGCTGTAGCAAACAAAATGGATACTGACTAAATTTTGATAATTATTTTTTTAATCCAAAATATATGTAGCATTTTTAGATGTACCCGCACCAGCTATTTCCAGTTTTTATATTTAATTTTTATTTCTAAATGTTGTTTTATGAAATTACTTCAAACTGGTGACAACTGGGCTATTTCCATTGTTACAGAAAAATAAAAAATAATGGGAATTACTACATCTTTTCTGGTGTAATTTCCTCATTTCAATTAAAAATACGTAAGTTTGCTTTAATGTGAACAGAAAATGACGCTGCGTTAGTAAAACACGCATTTTTTGTCTTAAAGGTGTTACATATCAATATCCCGCCCCCCGCCCCCCCCCCCCCCCCCGATTTTTGAGACGCTAGTATCAAATTTATTCAAAATTCTTCCATGATTTAAAATTTCGACTTAGTAAAAGGGAAAGGGGTATTTTCTTTGATAAAATTAAATGTTCAATCAATGAATCTGAAAGAGGAAATTTCTGGGTTTTCAGGTACTAAGCGGATGCTCATTTTTAAATGTAAAATTGTAGCTGTTAAACATGGTATGAAGTTTTGAGATATATTTGTTTATAATGTGTTGCACGTCAAATTAGTTTACAATTAGAGAAGTGAATGTGGAAAATATCCACGCAAATTCTAAGACGATGAAAATGACGTTATGTTTAGATTTCGTTGAAAAAAATTATTGTGTCAAAGTCGCTCAATTCCTGTTTCAAGAGGTAACTTCATAATTACTTATCTCAATTATTTGTTACTGATTACTTAAAATATTAATGTTTAGTATTTCAATAATTTGAAAAGGTGTAGTTAAAGCAAAGGTCTGTTTTCTAATTTTACGTTATTTTCTTTTACGAATTAGGCAATTTTTTCTGTAACGATTTTTGTAAGAATTTTATAAATTCAGTCTAACAGTTCTTTTAAATATTTACATTGGTCGACTTCGACAAGTTCCGCTTTGTAATTAATGTTATATTGTGACTAATATTTTAGTACAGTGTAAGATTATATTAGACAATAGAACCATACAAACACGACACTACATAGAACAACAATACATATTTAGTCAGAATACAATTTGGGCACATAAATTATTCGAAAATGCGGAAAATATGGAATTCAGCAGTTTCTGTAGTAATCAGTATAATCCTAAAAAATCCATCGAGTTTTATTTCCAAAAGAATTTTCCGGAAATGTAAACCTGCGTGATGATTTTACGACATCAATTCTTCAACTTTAATTCGGAAAGATCTTGGTAGCCTTAAATTCTTAATTATTTTTAAAATATTAAATGCAATGTGAATCCCCCCCCCCACCCCTTTACTGCATAGTGAAATGAACTCAAGTATTTAATGAAATAAACCTCCATATTTGTAAGCCTTTGAACGATGGCCTAATAATTTGTTGTCGATTTGAGAGAATCAATATGAAAACTGCTAGGGGAAATACGCTAAGGATACAAATTTTTCGAATCTGTAAATTGTTTACCTGAAAATATATGGAAAACGTTGTTATTATTTTTTTAATATTTTCATGAAAAACTGCGCAGAACGAGTCACGACAATGAGTGCACAACGAGCGACAAAAAGAATGCGCGCGACATAAGATTTTTTTTTTCTCTCGTCTTGTCCTCAAAGACTTCGAAGATGCAACATAATTTCCCTACATTTCTACAGATTTTTGGCACGGAATTCTCTTAAATGTAGGATGATACAACTTTACCACAGAATAATTTACTCTTAAAAACTTAAAAAATTTCGAAACGGAAAATATTTCACACATTTCACCATATCGGTTATTTGCATTTTTTTTTAACATTAAACTTCTGAAATTCAGACTACGTTTTAGAGCGATTTCCAGACCTTGCGGGAAACAGTCGTGTATTCACACTAGTAACTAATTTTCATGCGAAAGAGAAATGCCTGTTTTATTCTCCCTTATTTGCGTATCAAATCAGTTTTTCATAGTGTATTTTCATAGTGTATGTAAATCATTTAAATAGATTTTGCAAATTTCTTACTTTCATGCACTGTACCGAAAAAAAAAAAGACATTTTTACAGCACAAAGTACTGTTCATATCACACTCAAACTGGATCACAGTCGAGTGTGCTGTAGCTTTCTTTGGTCTCTTGACTATATAAACATGAAAAATAACAGTAGTTGCGTAAAATTATAAGCACAATGTGCTGACAATTCGGACGCCAGCAGCTTGTGCTGGCAAATTTACAGTGTTTTTTTTTTTTTTTTACAGTGTGGTGAAACTAACAATATTTTGTAGAGCAATAATATTTTTTTTGTTAATAATTTTATTGCTATTTTTTTCTGTTAGTAATATTTCCGTTATAGATAGTTGTTTGTTTGTAGCCATAGAAAGTAAGCAAATAATGGATTTCTGAAAAATAGCTCATTTATCTACATTTTTGCATCTATTTGCTCTCTTGTCACATTTCAACGCAATTGTAATACGTTGTAGCATGTATACAGCTTGTTTATCACATAACGAAAAATAATCAAAATTTATTTTCAGAAAACTTGTAGTAATTTATTCTATATAATATTACATTAAACATTATTGTAATACCATTTATGACTATAATTTTCATTGCAGTTTAATTAACGTTAATATTCAAACCTAATAATCCTAATTTCTTTCCACATAACTTGAAGTAATTTATTCTATATAATAGTAAGTGTAAACATTATTTTTAAACTATTTATTGCTATAACTTTCATTGCAGTTTAGTTATTGTTACTATTAAAATTATTTTCATGTATGAAAGTATTATTTTATATTACAAAAATAAATACTGATTTGAAAATATCTTATTCTTTATTTTTTGAAAAACGGTGTAATCTACAATGATTAAAAACCTGTATCCATTTTTCTAATTTAGTGAAATGTTCCCTCTTGTAGAAAATAAACCAAAGTCCAAAATAAATTATGTATGTTATGCATTTAATTAAGAAAAGTATTTACGTTATTTGATAAATTTGCATTTAATTAAAGTATCTTACAGATTTAAAAATAAATATTTAAGACACGCCATATTATTGTTGAATAATATACTCTTATCTGCTTAATATCAATCTGCTTATCACAACACATTTTATATCTTTAAAATATCTTATAATGAAATATTTTTTTATCGTGAGAAAACGTAATTTGAATTTTTTGTTTATACAAAAAGCAAAACTGTATATATATATATACATAATACATATATATATACATAATATATATATATATATATATATTTATATATATATATATATATATATATATATATATATATATATTTATATATATATATACACTGTTAAAAATTTGCAGCATCCTGGCAGGTCATTTGACAGTTTTTTCCGAAAACGGTTACACAACCGTAATTTTAACACTATTCTAAATGGCCATTTTATGGTCAGAATATAGCTAAATTATGGTTATGAAACCGTTTTTTCAAAAAAACGGTCGAATGCTGCAAAATTTTTAACAGTGTATGCATATTAGGGTGGAACTTAAGTATAGGGTAAAAAAAAACTTTTTTGTTTTAATATGTAATAGTGAAAACTTTTTTCCTTTTTGGATGTCTAAATTTTTGGCTGAAAAGGTTTCTTTAAATTAAGTTGTTTTCCGGTTCCTCAAGGAGGTCAAAGTTTTGAAATTTCAGTATAAAGTAATTTAAAGTAAACAACGTAGCTGTTAGCTCACATCTACTTTTATTTAGCAAATACTATCCAGAAGTCACCACGAGGAGGCGTTTAAATATCGACTTCCACCCTCCTTACCTCCCTTTGTTATGGATTAATTCAATTGGATATTCAACCTAATGTCTTTTTAGGCACTAACTTTGTCATTACATTGTGGGAATTTAACTTTCCCAAGATTAAGCCATCTTTTGCTTAATATTTAAAGACGGTTGACGCAACTCGCGGGAAATTTTGACACACGTTTCCACTGTTTGAGTATGAAAAGGAAAATCTAAAATTCAGGTGTATCCCCTGTTTTTACTTTTTTTAAGTTCCTCATCCGATCAGTCCGTCAAGATAGGATCAATATTTTTATAGTCTATAATTTCAATATGTTCGCATTTTTTCAAGTCGCTTTCCTACTGATCCAGAAAATCCTTTTGTACCTGTAGTTTTTTCCAGCAAGATGTTGAAATAAGTATCTAAGAAAAAAGTTCATTTGCATGTCATAATCAAATTATCCATTATAAAATTTTTAGGGTATTGCTTACGATGTTTTAACAACTCCAGATTTGCATCCTGCATTAAAGGCGTTTCTGTTTCACCCAATAACTTTCTAACTTGAAATGTCTGTATTATTTTGAAAATACACCAAAATTGCAGTGGTTATATTAATATAAGAAGAAGATGTCAATGAAATATGGCCAATATATTTTTATCCTGGTTTTTGAACTAAGACCAGGTGTTCGTTTTTAATGATTCTTAGTTATACTTTTTTCCCTCTGTTTCAGTTATCATAGTGTTACCCTTTCTGCCATCAAAATACTAACCTTCTAAAATTAACTCATTTCGTCTTTCCTGTTCTTTAAAATTCTTCCTTTTCTTTTTTCTTTGTCGTCTTCAAGCCCTTCTTTCAGTTAACTATTCTTTTTTTTATCATCAGAAATACCCATATATTCTAAGGTGCCATTTGCAATAATATTTGCAGTTCTGTCTAATACTCCGGTTCTTTCACCTTGTTGATTATCAAATTCAGGTTTAGAAAAACAACCGATTGAACTATTTCCTTCCGAACTATTTTTTATACTTGACGATCATTCAATCAAAACATCATTTTTTGTTTTAAAATAACTTTTTCCCTTGATATTTCCTTTTCCAGTCATGCTACACATTTTTTGTAGTTTTTATATATATTGATCCTATTGCCATCACCCCATCTCTCTTTGGTCTTTGAGAAAGTGACGTTCTTGTTCTAATACACGATAATATTTAGTGTTTTTACATAAAGAAATGTTTTTTGCGTGATTACCTAACATTTTGCAATTTTATATTGGATGTGGGATTATTCTTTCTAATCTTAATATTTTTCTTCAAATTTTGACATTTTTCGCGCTAGTCTCTAATTATTTTTTATGATTTGTGTATCAGAAACCTTTGGAATTGAAGGTCAAGGCAATACACTTTTAATTGTATCATCAACAGCTTTAGATATTTTAGAAATAGTGTGTACCAGATTCCTGCTGTCAGATTTTAAGTTAAATTAAACCCAAAAATATGTTTCATAACATCTTCTTATGTTCGTCAAATATGACAGTCTAATGTTAATTGTTTTGGTTCACGAAATACAGGACACTTCAACAATTATCTAAATTTAGGTATGTTAACAGACTTTGTCACTTTTGACACCGAATGTTTATTGAAAAATAATTAAAGAAATTGTTAACACACGTTAAATCGTACTAACTTGTTATGTGTCGCAGCCAAATAAATCAGAGAGAATGAAGGAAGACGCCCACGACGCTGGCTTCTACAAAAGTCAAATAAAGTAGGGCTAACTTTTCTAAGGCACTCAAACTAAATTATTCTCTTTATTACAGAACATTAACATGTAATTAATTTAATTTTGCAAAATATAAATTTAACAATAAGCTTAAAAAAACTTTTCATGTAATTATTGGCTTTTTTTCGTTTTTTAAGGAAAATCAAGTGCTTTGAGGAACCGGAAAATATCATTTTAAAATTAAAAGAAAAATATTTTCTTTTTATGGAGTTAAAAAGGAAAAAAATAATCACTATTAGAATATAAAATTCGAAACTTCGTTTTTTAGTTCCACCCTTATGCATATATATCCGAAAACCAAAACAAAAATTCAAAACCGCAGAACTATATATATATTCTAATGACATATTTAAACATAGATTTTAAAGCATATAATTTAAAACCGAAACACCTCAACAAAATTACCTTGAATAAATCCCAAAACTTTAGACAGATGTTACCCTATCTAAGATTGAATCGACATATAATAAGAAAAAAAAGGAAACCATTTCCAAACGTGTTTTTACCTAAAATTCAAGATATTATAATACATAAGGTTTTTCCTTGTATCCAGTGTCTATGAATTGAATATTTGATATTTATAACTTTGTAAAATATAATTCAAAAATAGGAAATTTGTGTTGTATAAATAAGGTTAAATTTAAATCGAAGTCTGTGTAGCATAAAATATATTTTTGTCATTTATAAATACTTCAGTGAAATATAAAACATAAATATAGAGTATATATACAACTTTTATATTATACTTATATAAAAACAGAGCTGAAAATTTTGGATAAATAACTTTTATTGCATATTTTTTCATTAACACTTTCAGTCAAAGAATTTTACACAATGTAGTTAAATAGAAAAAATATCCATATATTAAACATTGAAATTTCCTTTCTTAACATTTTTTTTTGTTTTCAGTTGAACGTTCATTGTAACGATTTAACAAAAAAACAACAAACTTCAACAATCATGGCGAACATTGTCTGCAAGTTAGTGCATGGATCAATCATCAATAATTCTAGTATAAATGTACTAGAATAAAAAAATAATAGTAGTAACTCTATTTCTTTTTATTAGTAATTTCCGTTATAGGAAACCCGATAGTGTTGATACATGATTTAGAAAAAAATTATGAATTGAATAAAGTAAACGATTATATGATGTATCCTTTCTAATATAAATGTTCTTATTACAAAACTTTATGCAAGAAAACACACCAAAATTTATTATTGAAATATTAATTTAAATAAAAACTAAAACATTAAAAAAAATGACTCAAATACATTTAAAGGTTTAAGTATCTTTTAAGCTACATATGTCCCATGGATGATTCAAAGAAATTTCGAATTTAAATTATTTATTGATATTTGACAAATTCTTGCGGTATAACTCTAACTGAATCATAATATGATTTTAGAGGTGCAAAATTAAGAAATATTTTTACCAATATAGTCATAATAATACGTCAATATTAAACAGTCAAATATTTATATAATTTTCTTTTTTTTAATGAGACAGAATTGCTTGTAAAGAAATTCAATATATACTATATAAATTACTTATGTAAAAATTGAAACCAATATTGTATACATGTATACAATAGATTTTCTTTTTTTTTAAGTTGAAAAAAGGCACTAAAATCAATGAGGGTATAAAAATGCGCATTTGATGGATATTCTGATTATTAAAATTTATGCATATCTTTAAATTTTCAGGTAAAAATAAATAAACCATCGGTACGTCAAAGTATTTCCTTTTAGCACGCCTTATTTAAACTACTCAAGCAGTGCGAATGACTGTATGTACATATTCATGAAATTAGACCTCTGATATTGCATTGCTGTTGACTCCACGATAATACCACATACCTACATGGAACATGAGTGATGTTACTAGTCTACTTGCGAAAAAATGAGCCTATGGAAATAAGGTTCTATTCCATGATAATTCTCTTTCAGTAAGAAAACAATAGCGGAGAAAAATATTTTATACAAGTGTATTTACCGATTTACATTGTAAATAAAATCTGCACATTCAGACCAGTACTATCAGCAACGATCTCTTTATGCAAGGGTACGGAGAATCAAGAACATCAGCAAGTCTATAGCATTAACCCTTTTGCAATAAATTTCTATATTTCTTTGATAACCATGCAATACATTGGTGGTTCAGTTATCGTTATACAAGGTGTCCCCTCTCAACGGTGTCCAGTGGCTAATTCCCAAACCGTTAGTCATAGAATATAGTTCCAGTTACAAAATTGTTTTAAATGAGGTAAGAAAGTACATTATACCAATAGCTTTAAGAAAAAAAAAATACGAAATTTAAATTGTTATACGGTACCCCGGTTCTATAAGTTATGTATAGTCACATTTTCCTGTTACACTGACAAGCAAGAACAAGAAAGTCCCATTATTCTACGATTAAAATTGACAGAGTAATAGCTGTTTAAAGTTGGAGCATTTTTTTTTTTTTTTTGCTGCAAAATAGGGTCATTCACAGATTTAGTAAAAATATAATTTCGTCAGATATAATAAAATATATTTGAGGGTAAAATTAACATTGCAATATAAATTTGAAATCTTTAATAGTTCTGACATATTAATGCAAAATATACAATTTGTAATAAACATAAAAGAAGAAAAAAACCCTGAATTTTTGTTAAATGAAATGATGAAAATTAACAGCCTCAATTCTTTACAAAATGATACATATTATAAAATGTTATTATATTACAGTGGCCTGCAAAAGTTGGGTTATGTCATGTTTTTTTTAGCTTTTGATAATAGATTTTTATGTATACTGTACCACTGAATCTGATATTGGCCTTCATTTTTTACCATCATTTAAAGATTTTCCGCAAAATCGTAATTTTAAGAATAAAGCAAGAAAAAATAGCGAACATTTAATACTATAAAATAGATGTGACTGTTGTGTTTTTAACTTTTTATAATTGAATTTTATGTATTTTTTACAGCTAAATACAAAAATTACCTTTATTTTTAACCACCACGTCACGAGTTTTCGCAAATTGTAAATTTCAAAGTTAAAAAATTCAAAGTTAAAATTGAACCTTCTTCCCCACCTCATCTCACAACTAGGCTGTTTATCTGTAAGAATCTCAGTATAAGCCAAATGATTGAATGAATTATTGACTTAAATAAAAAAAATTAAATAGAAAAAGTTTTACATCTGTTTTATAGTATTAGATTATCACTATATTTTAACTTTGACATTTCCGATTTGTAAAAAAACTCTAACGTGACGGTTAAAAATGAATGTTATTTTCAGATTCAGTGCTAAAAGGTACATAATTATCAAAAGAAAAAAACACTGCCATCTCATCTATTTTATAGTATCAGATTTTTGTTATTTTTTTAACTTTGACAATTCATAATTTGCGAAAAATTGGGACATGATGGTTAAAAATTAAGGTAATTTTCGGAATCAGTGCTAAAAGTTACATACATAAAAGTTAAAAAACACAACAATCGCAGTCTTGTGTTATCTAATATAAAACTTTTTCTTAAACTTCTTGGCGGTAATCTATCCGAAATTTTTTGTGTTATCCTATAAAATAAGTATAAATGGTAACCACAGAAAATCATAATAATATTAGATTGTCATCGGATTTACGTCAATACTTAAAATTAAATCTCTATCGGGTATTTGAAAGTGAGTTAATGTTCGAGTACAAATTTTGTACTCGAAAAACATATGTACGATTGTTGTACTTGTAGGATTTTTTTCAAAGCGCAGATACACATGAAATAAGTCCTTCGAATACTTTAAGCATTTGGTATATGACCCCTCAAAGGATGGCCTAACTCATTTGGGTTCAGATGCGGAAAACGGTATAAGTCATGCATTTTTAAAGTTTCATAACTCGGTCAATTTTAGTGTTATATGAACGAAACATTTTTTGGTCTTACTTCAGGGATCGTACGGGTCCTAAAATTTCCAACCAAAAAATTCTTCGATGCCAGTATTTTGTTATAAACAGTCTCTCCTGAAATAAGATGAAATTTCGCGCGTTTGAACTTTATTTATTTTTTTTTATAAGAAAATACTGATATTTCACCTTGAAAATAACGCTACCCGTACAAACCCTGTACTTGTCAGTCTAATAGGAAAATTTTATTAAATATAACTTATAGGACCGAGAGACCATATAAAAATTTAAATTTCGTATTTTCTTCTTAAATGTTATTATTGACCCAAATCGCTTTTAAAATATTTCTTTACCTCATTTAAAACATTTTTGTAATTCGAACTATATATCTATGACTAACGGTTTAGGAATTAGCCATTGGACACCGTTGAGAGTGAACACCCTTTATAATTCATTCTGGAAATATTTTATCAAACAATAAGGTACGAAAGAAATAAGTTTTTTGTGGCATTTCTAATGAGCTATATCTCCAAATTTGGTTAAAATTCCTTCGTCTTATATACCCGATACGGGCAGCGAATGCGCCAAAATCAACCAATGAGACAGAAGCAGAGTGAGTGGACTAGTAACGAATGAGTGGACTAGTAGCGACAACTACCGTCGCTACTTGTCCACTTATTCGTTTCATCTGCTTCTGTCTCATTGGTTGTTTTTGGCGCATTCGCTACCCGTATCGTGTATATAAGCAGTCTCTGTCATTTTGCTCAGCCTTGCTTTTTCTAGCACGCCGCGCTCTATCTTGCACTGAAAAAGAATCTCGCTTGTAGATTCGAATAAGCTGTTTGCTGCTTTTCACGTATTATTTGTGCATTTTTAAACGTTGGTTTTCTGCTTTTTAATATTCCTGCACAAAGGCTTTAATTGCTACTTCATGAAGTTAGTCCGAGTTTACAATTTGCTGTCTAAAGATATGACTTACATGTAAATTTCGGAATAAAAAGTGAAGAAATATATTATTTATTGCAAATTGACATCTACAAAATAGGAGTCTAAATCAATATCACTTGGGTTTTCAAAAACGAAATGACTTTGGTAGGATTTAGGAATACTACTGTTAATTTAGTTCAAAATGTTTTAATTTTAAATGTAGTATGCGAAATGAAATAACTATATTTTGCACGTAGTTTCATCTTATTAAACGTAATTGTGTTCTAGTGATGGATAAATTTTAAATTAATTACGACAGAGAAAAGTTTAGTTTATAGATGTTTCACACAGGAAATGATTTATGAACACAGGCACTAACCAAGTCGTACTATGTATCGGGCGTGTAATGTTTATCTCTATTAATTTAAATATGCGATTATTCTTAAAAAACGAGTTATAAAGTACATATACAAAAGTATATGAGGGGCTCACAACCATAGTAGACCAAGTCCATTTATCTTTATTGTGAATAATAACGC
This sequence comes from Maratus speciosus, assembly GCA_963932465.1. Classification (NCBI taxonomy): domain Eukaryota; kingdom Metazoa; phylum Arthropoda; class Arachnida; order Araneae; family Salticidae; genus Maratus; species Maratus speciosus. The sequence continues at coordinate 121,953,186 of OZ010795.1, read as the reverse complement.
TTTAAAGTTCTTAATAAATAAATAATTCAGGCCAAGTGATTTATAAGAAATATATGAGGTAATATTCAAATTAAGTACCATGTTTATAGCGCGATGCTTTTAAAAATTACAAATTAATATTTCTATTGAAATTTTACTCTTTTTTTTTAATAAGGACTTGGTTCAGTATAGTTGTGAAATTTCCATGTGTAAATAAAGACTTGTTTATTATGACTACAAAAACTCTTGATCTTGATTTATATTTACTTATTCTATTTGGTAGATTTCGTATGAAATACCATTACATTCTCTCCTATGTTCCAAATTCTGAAAACTTTTGCAAATCTACACCGATCATAACCCCTAGAACCCAAAACCACCCTCAGTAAAAAACTTTATCAACCAGTCTATCTATCTATCTATCTATCTCTCTCTATATGTATGTATCACTTTCTTCTTGACACGATAACTTCCACAATTTTTCGCAAATCTCTTCCAAACTGATACATAAAATCAATGAGTATAAAACCTCGGTCAAGTCCGTTAATGGGCAAAATCGGACCAAGGGGATGGAAATAGGGAGGGGTTTTGTGAAAACCGAAAAAACACCATAACTTCTTAATTTTTGTACATATCAAATCAGTTGAAAGTTTTTATTACTTCTAAAAATAGGTCCAAAATTTTATATATCACAGATTTTTGATCAAATAAAAAATGGGCTCAAGAGGCGCAAAAAATAAGGTTTTTGGGAGAAAAAAATTCATAACTTTGTCAAAATCTCAAGATATCAAATCCAATTAATTTTATTATAAATCTCCTTAATATTATCTACAACTTTTATACTCACAAGTTTTTAATAAGACCAATTCGTACTGCAAAAAATAATTAAAAACGAAAACAAAAAGGGGGGGTTGCAGAAGAAAAAATCCATAACTCCATCAATTTACAAGATATAAAGTTCCCATGAATTTATCATATATCTTCTTAATATTGCCTTCAACATTTATACAGACAAGTTTTTGATAGGACCAATTCTTACAGCAAAAACAAATTGAAAATACATAGCGGTTGAAGAAAAAAATCATCTTATTAAGGTTGTAATCATATCCAAACTGCTTATTTTCTGCTCATTTTTAAATTCATTTTTGCTCTCAAACGCATCTAATTAATAGATTATCTTATTCAGAAACTATATAATGCACCGTAATGAACGATTTTTGGATAGAGGCAGAATATATTTCAAAAAATTATGTCAACGTGGGCATTTTGAACAGAAATTTCGCGAAGAGATTGTGTTAGAAACGAAAAATATTGTACTACTGAGAAAATAATTGTTCATAAATTAAGTTTTAATTAATTGAACGAAAAATAAAAACACAGGTCTTTTATAAATCTCTTCAAAAATCACGTCAGCAAGTTTAATATTTTTTCTATTAAAAATGAATCTGAAAATGAGCCAGAAAATTTCGAGTTGTCGAGCATGGAAAAATGTTTTTTTAAATACCTCCTTAATATGATTCTGATAAAACCAGCTATTATATAAAAATGGAATAAAAACTCGTCAAAAGCAGCCAGATAAAATTGTTAAAGTGGGTAAATCTCAAATCATGATTTAGCTTTTGTTGGTTAAATTAGTATACTTAACTTCGAAATCTACCTCCGCCTGTAAGACGGGTCGGCAGGGATTTTTTTTTTTGTTACTCAAAGAGTGAAAGATATTATCAGTTATCGTAAATCATTCACTGTGCACAACATTATCATCATCATCATCAACAACGTCACATGATGTACTCTAGAGGAAGTAGCTTGGAACTTGGTATTGACCTCTGCTGGAAGATTCTTATAGTAAACGTGATGGATTGGCGGAATGTATGGCAGAAGATCCATGATATATTTCTGTTTTGACAAAGTTTTCGACGGCCCACGTACAATACATCTTGACTGACATTTGACAAAGAAAGTAACTTGTGCCCACGAGACCGATTTTACAAATTTACATCGCGAAAAGGTTGATCCACATTGAGTGTTACTTTCAACACTAACATGAAAAGAGAATCTCTCACAACTCGCAGCCATCCAACATCCCCCCAACTAAAACAAGTTCCCGCGGTATCCTCCTTTCTGTTTGTTATACTTTGCTCGAAAGCTGTAGTAGAAAGAAAGTCGGAATTCTTATCTTCAATGACATCAAATTTAGGATATTTCATCTTTGCATTCATAATAGTTTCCTTCCAGTCTCCAGGGTCATAGATGTGATGTTTCTTGATAGTTAATGCTTCAATCGAGTTACAACTTTCTGCTGATGCCTTGCAACAATGAGTAGAAATATCTTGAGAACCTCTTCCTTCCTCTATTTCATCTATTTCATCCCAGACGTACATGTATCCCACATTATTATTAAAAGAATGCACCCCAAAGTTATAAACATATAGACTGCGTTTATAATAAGCTATGTACGTTGAATGCTTAGAAAGGGTAGTGCTTTTTGCAAGTCGAATATATAGCAGTAATTTTCATCTGAGGCCTTCATTTTATCAGTTTTCATTTTCGCTCTACCCTGATGTGCTATCCGCAAGTGGAGCTCTCCTTCGATTTCAAGGCATTTTCAAGTGTTTTCACCATTTTTTTTTTTATCGAGAGATTGATTGATATTTCATCACACAATTTACACGTATCTATACTTGGCGGCTTGAAGTGTAAATTAAATTTTTGCTGAAGACTTTGTAATAGAATTTCTCTTTCACGGGGGGTCTTATTCTTTGTCGTACATTCTTCTCTAGTCATAATATCGAACTATGCGATTAGAGTTTTTTTTCCCCTGTAATGACTTTTTAAAAGAAAATGGTGTCGGTATTTTTACAGTTTTTTTTTAACCGAGAGGAGGAGGGTGGTCATCAAAAACAATTATTAATTTCCATTCATAGTTTATACATCTAATTTACGAACGTTTATTTTTCATCAGAAATTTTTAAATCGCTACTTATTTAAAATAAAACTTTTTTGATAGCAATGAGGCAAGATTTAGACAATAAGGGGTCACAGATAAAAAAGTAGTGATAGAGTACATTGATGAATGGACTTAATTGAGTATGGTTGTGAAGGTTTCTTGTATTACTTCACCAACTCTAGACGTAGATTCAATCTATGAGAAAGTATGTGAATTAATGACTTGGTACACTATGACAGTAGATAAAATACAGTTTACTGCACCTCCTACATTAGTTATCTCACTTTTTTTTTAAAAGTGGACTTGGTCTACTATAGTTGTAAGCACCTCATATATTATAGATATTGATTGTTAAATGAATACCAATAAATTACAAAATCAAAGTCAAGACACTGAAGAGGGAGTAGCACAAATGACTTTTGTTAGCAGTTTTTTTTATGCAAAAAAATAACATTTCAAATAACATGTCAGTAATTATCTCCGGAGAATCTTGTATTTCTAACATCATTTTTATGCATTTATGTGGATTAAGTATTGAAAAATAATTAACTGATCTTAAACTGAACGGCATAAGTATACAAAATACTTGTAATATTTATCGAATAAACATACAAATAGAACATGCCAGATGAAATTGTTAAGAGACTATGTGGTATTCGTAAATGTTAAACAACTGTATTTTATCAAGGATTGTCATGTGATTAGATTTTTTTTGTTCAAAAATACAATAATCGTAAAAATAAGGACGCTAAAGTATATCCGGAATAATTTTCACTTATAAAACCAAAACATTTTGTATTGTTATAAATAAAGTATTAAAAAAAATTCAAATTTATTTTATTCGATGTTATCCCCTACTCTTCTTTTTCTTCATTGTTGCTATGTTCACTTCCAAAATATCAATACGTACTTGTAAAATACTGCCTTTTAAAGACTTTCCAATTTTTTTTAAGTTTTGAAAAGGATTTGTATTTTTCTTTAACAGTACATTTCCTGTCAAATATTTTTGGCATAAAAATTTTAAATATCGAATACATTCAAGTTTTATTACTTATGGTTTACTTCTTTCAAATAATAATATTTATGCCCAAGAAATATTTTTCCACAGAAAGGATAAACTCAGTTCATAGAGGAACCTAAAAAAAACAGATTTAAATTTGGCAGCGAAAAAATTTTCTTTTCGAACAAATATATTTGTGAGTCAAGTATTTAGAAAATAAAATTATATTTTATCGTAAATAGCCTATGTGACATAGAAATTCCTGAACATGAGGTATCTTAATATATAACACGCTTTCACTTACTTTAAGTGTAACTGACATTGAAAACATAATTTAAAAATTTTATTTTTTTCACTCAGTTCATTAAATTTAGTTTTATCATTTGAAGTAAAGAAAATGCATTCTTTACTTTGCTATGACATCTTATAAAACTTATGTATTGTTTTATTCAATATATCTTTTCAAATAATGTGCGGTTATTAACTTTTACATTCACATATTAATTCACTTATATAAAATTTCTCTTTTTTTCCAGATTCCATATACAGCTCTCTTTTTAAAATATATTTTTTCTTCAAAAAAAATTGTCTCATTTTAATGTATTCCCTTTCATACAAGATTTTACTATAGTTTATAGTATATTAAATAAAACAAATATTATCCTTTTCTAAAACAATCCATTGTCTTTACATGAATCATTAAAATGACGAGAAGGAAAAAAACGAAATATTGTAGTTAAAGAATAAATGCATTTACAATTATTATTTTATATTTATGTTAAATTTTTTACTGTTTCATAATATGGAAGTTTAGGTAAAGTAAATTTCGATACATCAGTTCTCTGGACGATTATGATATATATCTAAATAAATTTAAATTTAAATACGTGATGCTACAGATCTTTTGAATTTGAGATCATTACTGTGTTATTGAGAACGTAATGCTAGAAACTAAAAAAACAAAAACAAAACAGTGGCACCCCGGGAGTGCCAATAGAAGTGAAAACTTCAACAATTACGTGTGTGTTTTTTTAATCGTCAGGAAATGTTTTATGCGTTGAATTGTGTAGCAGCACTAATGAAAGCATCTGGGGACACGGCAGTGCCCCTGCCAAGTCTTGAAAGCACAGCCGTAAGCATCTTTTTCTGGAAGCAACTCAGGGTACTTTTGACCCCCCAATATCTTTGTGTTGGTGATTCCCAGAAACTTGAAACTTCGTAAATCTAAAGTAATGTGGAAATGGAATTAAATGCTGAAATTTCACGTTTCTATCTTTTCATTTCAGAAGATATATGAACTTAAACTTTCGCCTTTTCGACACTGATTCACCGATCATCAAAACTCAGAGGTACGTCCTGTATCCCTAGAATCTTGAAATTTGGTACAAAGGTAGTGTTTGGGATACAATCAAAGGGAAAATTTATAAAATCCGGAAAATTTGGATAAAAAGTCGAAAAATCAAAAAAACCGAGAATTTGGCAGAGATGTGATATACGAACCAGGTTTGGCGCGATTTTTTAACGTCAATTTGGCGAAAGCCCGTTTTCCAATACCAGTTACAATATATATTTTTAAATTATTTTATATTGTTTTAAAAAGTAAACAACAATAAATAAACGGTAATTTCATTAATAACTATAGAACAAAACAATTGTACAATTTAAAAAAATAAAATAAAAGTAAATGCACAATTTATTAATAAATAAGCAACAGTAGCCGGGTTACCTTGTAAAATAAAGTAACGCCATTTTGCTGTCAATTAGGTACCCAAGTGCGTATCTGACATCTGTGCCCCGTATTTTATCTTCCGTAATCGAAATTCCCGCCAATACTGTTGGTCATTGACCAGACCATCAACACGATAAAATACAGCGTTATCGGTTTTCAGTTACACGAAATAGGTAGGTCGCGAATACGGTATAATTCATTTTAACTGACGAAAAACAAAATAATAATTTGTTTTAGCAATACGCCGGGAGAAAAAGTGAGTTTTAGCTTCCTTATTTTTCTGCGGATTGAGGAAAAAGTTCCTGTCATTCACCGCTTGGCGCGCTAGTGTCTATGTGTCAAAATGCTAGCATGTCGGTTACGTTACAGTGTCTCGAAATCAGTGGTTTTTCCCCATCTCAAAAAAAGCTCAACGCGCCTAAAGAAGTTTTCACTTCAAAAAGTAACTATAAAAAAAGCAGGCAAAACGATTCACAAATGAAATGTTTTCTTCCAGTCAGGTCGCGCTATCTAACGTGTACACATAAACTAGATGTGCCAAATGAAGAAAAAGCAATGGCGGTATTCAAACGATCGCAGTATTACGGGTCTGAATATATTCTTTGAAAAATTTGGTTTTGGGGCCTTCCACAAATGACGCACACTTGGAGGGGGGCTCCTGAAATTGTGACAGTTGCTGACAAGGGGGTGGGAGGGGGTAAAAACAAATGTGACATCACATATTTTGGTTAAAATAAAAGCATTAAAAATCCACAGATTAAATTTTGAAGTTGTTTTGAAATTAAAATTATTTTGTGTTCATAAAGTAAACATAAGATTTAAAGCCAAATTCCATTTCAAATTCCAAAATACTAATGTTTTCAATTTCTTTTTCATATTAATATTTTATTACTATTGTATATTAATTATGTTTTTTGTTGTAAACCTAAATCTTATTCCATACAAAATAAGAACACGAATTATTTTTATTGTTATGCTGACAAATGTAATTAAAAAATAGTTAAAGTTTAAAAATAAAATTTGAAATGAAATATGATCTAAAACGTAGTGCTTTCTTCTGAACTGCAAGTATATTTTTATGTAATATAGCGTGGCATGTGACAAGGGGGCAGGGGTTATGGTGAAGTGTTACACATTGTGACAAAGGGGTGAGGGGTGTCACAATATTGAAAAAATGTGTGACATCAGTTATGGACCTCCCTTTTATAACATCTGTTATAAGGTAATCACTAACTTTAATATTTATTTAAATATACAGTCTTTCATAAACAGAAATATGACTTGGTTTACTTAATGGAGTATGTTCTTAGATATGAACTTCACTTGCTAAGTTTCTTATGTTTCTCGGCGTCATCCAGTAATTTGACATAAAATTGGCGGTCATGTTGCCGTGTAAATTTTTTCTCTCATTATGGCAACATTTTCCTATATTGCATGTTCTCCTCTGTGATTGGTGTTTACCTTACAGCTAGTGCCACCTGCTTCACTCTTTGTATGCTGTACTCTTTCCCCTTTCTGTTCATTTGTGATCTTATTCCCTTATGTACACGTAATTACTGTAGCTCATGATGGGCACTTCGAAATGTGTCATGTGAATTGGTGTGATTTTATGGTGATTTATATAAAGTTTTATTATTTTAATTGAGATTGATCACCTGTTTTTGGTGCTGGTTCAACTCAGGGATCAAAGGATCATTTTTCCCCTTTGGTGAGGGTAAAATAATCCTTTGAATACTTTTTCAAAAGTCTATTTTTTCATTATACAATTTGCGTTTAAAATATTATTAAAATATCTTTATAATGCAAAATATAGTGTAAAACATTCTAGCAAAGGTTCAAAGTTTTATTTAAAGAGTTAGGGTATCTTTAGGATAAATGGCCATAGTTTTTAAAGATTGAAATAAAAATTCTTAGAATGCAAATATTTATGCACATTTGAAATTTTTATATAGATACTCATTATATTTTGGATAAAAAAATAATTAAATATCGAGAACAATATGTGGGAAACAAAACTGAAATTAAAATGGCAGATGGCCATCTCTCCTTCAAGCCAATTATAGATAGCCATCCAATACAAGAAAGAAAAAATGAAGTTAAAACAACAAAAAAGCACATTTCATGTTGTTAATCATTAAAAACGTGTTGAAATTAGTAAAGATGCAATTATATCACGGGCAATCAGTTAATAATATTTGAATAAACAAAATTTGAAGTACATTTTCAATCCTTCTCTTTTCGTAAAATTTTACCTTTTTTCGGCAAAGATCTTGATGGTTTGTACAGGTTTCATGGAACCACTTCTGGCGCCTTATGCATTTCATGCAGTAATCCTTTTTGGTTATGGTATTATATTCTTCTCCACAACCAGCTAAGTGATCATCATCCCGTTCTATTCCCTCGGAATCGATAGAATCTAATAATTTGAAATGTATTTGATCTTCTTTGCTAATGGAAGTGCCATGTTTTTGTTTTTTTTCTCGCGTTTATTTTACATTTTTCAACGGTTTTAAGTTTATTTATCAACTTTATCTGTTTCTGGAATGAACGTTTCCGAAGTTTTTTAATATTTTCTGAAATAAAAATACATCGTCAAGCCATATTATATTATTGCTATTGAAATATTTATATTAGTTCAAATTTAATAATTATATCAATTAATATAAACATAAAAAATGTATAATTATTTTAAAAATAATTATATTTTGTTAAAATCCTTACTCCGTATAATTTTGAAATACTGATTATAGGTGGTCATCTATCCCCGATTTGATGTGACCATCTCTCCGAAAATTGATGGACGGATAGCCACCCAATTTAAAGCGTCACTCAGCCATTGTACGTCTTTGTTTTAGACTTAAAAGCAAAGATTATATTATATACCTACCTTAAAAGTCCTTATAGTAAAAAAAATCTAACATTAGGTACTGCAAAACATTCAGATACCTAACTCAACAAAAATATCCAGCCGCTAAATTAAATAAATATTAAAATTACACTTTATTTTTATAAATAAAGACACAGCTGGATGCCCCAATGAATGGACGCGTTGAACTATTTCTTACGAACAAATTTTATGCTGCAATCTATGGTATAGTTTTTGAAATATTTAGGCTGGTCGTCTATCCTAGAATTACCCTACGTTATTTTACACAGTTTTCTCCTTAAAGGGATCATTTTATGCCACCTTCCCGTATAACGTCGACAGTGTAATGGAATATGCGTTCATTTCTGTTTTTCATTTTCTCAACATACATTTTAAATAATTCAAAAAGGGAATTTGTTTTTTAAAAAAGGATAATTCTTTATATCACTCACTAACAATCTGTAAATTGTAATACCATAAATAATACTTTATTTTACTGTAGCATAATTAGGTTTTTCGCATAAAAATCAATCTTTACAATAAAAATTATTGTTGAAAAAATATGCAAATAAAACTACAGTGCTCGCAATATGCATTAACAAAAGAAAAACATTCAAATTTATATATTTGCATGACTAACGTTTTACTCCACTCTCAGTAAATTTAGATGTCCACAAATAATCTAATACACAAATTGTTTTATTAACGCTTTGAAACTTTTTTATAAGACGATTAAACGACATGCTATGTGTGAAGAAATAATCCGGAAGTTTCGTTAGTAATTTAAGGGTATTTTGCTTATTTTCAAACAAAGAAAAATCCTCTTTTTAAAGCACGTAAGTGTGTGAACATATACAAGATGTCTTACGTACTTGAATAAAAATATCAGAGCAAAGTGAGGACGTGTGGTATTTAATGGAGATAAAAGTTTATCAAGAAAACAGACGCATGTAATTAAAATACAATTTAATTTAGGAAATAAATCTGGGAAAATATGGTCAATATGTCCGCAACTATGAGAATATGCATACAATCCCAAGTGTAAACATGCATTGTTACCGATCATAAGCATATTTAGAATTTTAACTGGATGTTCTTAAAAAAATTAATTGTTCCTTCTTTACATATGTTATTTTTATTAATAAATGTGCATCTGCTTTATAAACTACATTTCTGCACGCGAATCGTTACAGATTTAAGAAGGCGATTCGGTAACGGACAATTTACAATTTAAGACATTAATTAAACATATATTTCCACGTAAAACAAAATTGTATAGTAAATTGAAGATTCTCTATAATTTCGTAAGTGGTTTGTTACTATTTCTCATAGATTTTACGTAACAATTGACAACTTAAGAATTGTTGCCATAATTGTTGTATGTTGATATTTTATGTACTTGGTCGGGTGTAATCATTTTTATATATGTAATTTTATATAGCATTATCGCACTTGCACACTTATAGCTCTGTCGGTCTGTAAGTTTTCTTCAGGATAAAGATACTTTCCTAAGCACCATGTATTTATACGTTTCTATATTTCTTTCTTTTGATGGATATGAATGAGAGTGGTTACATGTGAGTATATTTAATTCATTAAAATAGAAGAATTTTCAAAAAGTATAAAAATAGTTTTTTTACAATTTTTATAGTATATCCATTAAGTTCTAAAATGTACTATATTCTACTACGTCCCGTTCTATAATGTTATATATGTTGTTAGAGGACGATACTTATTAAACAGACAGAATACCTCGAATTAGTTCTTGATATTTGTATCCGTGTATTTTTTGCGATTTTGTCTCATCTTTAACCTTTCAACATATATTTTTAAGAAGTGTTTTTATCTTTGGATTTCTGCGAAAATTGTAGATTCTTTTATTTCAGTTGGAATGTTAGAAGAATAAGAAATCTCTTTTTTATTTCTGCTGCCCTAAGATCTAAAAATGCTTACGGGAATTTTTCTTTTCCTGATTTTGTGATCCGTATTGACTATCCCCGTTACGTTCTAAAGAAACTGAGGTACTTCGATATTTTTTTTTATTTATCTCAAAATAATATACAACATAACAAATATAGAGAACAACAAATATGTGTAGTGTGTGGAGTATTTTGAGAAGAGAGAAAAGTCTCAATATCATTACGTATTGTAATAAGATATTTTGACGAGGTAGGTGGAAAGACGACTAAAACAATAACATAATTATTTATGCTAAAGTTGCATTGCTATATTAATAAGCAAATTTTCAGTTTATTGTAATAAATAGGCAACATAAGATTTAAAAACGATTGTTTCCACAACTGAGCAGGGCGGGAATAAGCGAGGCATGTGTTCAGCATGCCTGGTATTTGTTATATGCACATGATGCGCACCCATACCATCCGACACTAGTACAAGCATTGATGCTGGTTGACCACGCAGAACGATTTGACAATTATAATTTCATGCTCAATACGTTAGAGGAAAATCCGTCGTTCATTTGTGACATTATGTGGACAGATGAGTCAATGTTTACATGGGGTGGCATTGTAAAAGTGCACTATGTGCATTACTGGTCTCTGGAAAATCTCCACATCGCCCGCACAGTACGACACGTGTGGTGCGGTATACGGGGAACCCGGATTGTTGGACCCATCTTCCATGATGGAACCTTAAGGGGCGATCGTTACCTGTATCTGCTATAAAACACAGTACGTGACTGGTATAACAGCTTCCTCTCCGACATGCACGCCGGTTTTGGTCTCAACATGATGGGGCCCTCTGCTTATAAAACATCAAACGTCCGGAGTATCTGGCCACCGAATTCGGTCAACAGATCCTTGGATGTGGTGGTCCGGTTGAGTGGCCACCGCGTTCGCCGGATTTGACTCCCATGGACTTCTATCTCTTGGGTTACATCAAGGCATATTTCTATGTGACTGAGACTACTTCTCTGCTTCATCTGAAGCAGCACATTATCTTTGATTGTCGCACAGTTTGTACACCTGCTATGCTCTAACGTGTCCAGTACTCAGTACTGTCCCGCATTCAATTGTGCATTGCTACCTATGAAGAACACTTTGAGCAATATCTCTAGTAGATTCCGGCGTTTTATGTATTAATTTTTTATAGTAGACCGTTTCCTGATATTATAATAATTTTCTATTTATTTTTTGTTTAATTTCAATATTTCATTCTTCGTTTTGTATACGACCCCTAAAAGTCAGCTCAAATTTTTAGATGAAATAACCCTCTTTGGTGATACTCCGATTTGGATATACCGGCTAAAGGTGGTTTCGTCGTAAAAAGGACATCGCACCCTGATTTTGATCTCGAATTACTTCAATTCAACTTTTAACTGATCCCTCAAAGAAAGACAAAATCATGTGCTAAAATCTCAAACTTTGAAATTTAATAATTGTGTCAATTTTTGTAGTACAGATGTCAAACTTTTTGTGTTATATCTGTTATGATATGTGTAAACTTTTACTAAATGTAACTGGAAGAACTGGGGGACCGTACAAATAGTTAGATTTCGTAATTTTCATAAAATTGATTTTTTACTTTAAATAATGCCACAACGTGAATAGTTACCTCATTTAAAACGTTTTTGTAACTGGAACTATATGTCTACAACCAACTACAGAAATTAAAGTCGGCGATAGATAACATATTGCACCCTGTATAATAGTGCATATTTCACACGAAAAAGATTTCGTTTAGAAATTTTTATTTATTCTTAAATTGCATCTAAAATATAATAATACATTTAATATTTAATAATAAATTTAATAACAAATTAAATACCAATTTTTTTTTACATTTTCGATGTCCTTTTTTTAATTTAAAATTTAAAATCTAAATATCTATTTTTATAATTTTTATTTTTAATACTGCAATACATAATAACATTACAAGATTTTTTTTTTTTTTAACGTTTTGAAGAATATAAATGAGATGCTAAATTCAACATTTAATAAACGTAATTTAAGTACCTCATTGAAAATAGTGAAATTGTTATTCATTTCAAATTTAAAAAGATTTTTGTCTTTATCTTCAATTTTTTATTCTTTTTAATACAAAAGAAAAGTATCGTAAATGATATTGGAAACTATAACCAAAGTGATAAACTTTAACCGATTTACAGAAGAAGATTATTTTGATAATAAAAAGCAAAAAAAAAAAAAAAAATGTTTTTTAACAAAATTGGAAATCGAAACTTAGTATTTCAAAAATTCAATACTTTATATTAGTGTGTTTTGGTCGGGAAGAAAGCTCGACAATAAGAATCTCTTATTTGAAAGATCAAAAGATCTTTTTATATAAAATTCAAACTTCAGTAATTGATTACATATTTTTGTACTGTGTAAATATAAAATCCATTTTTATTTCTTCTATTTGAAAGACAATACCTTTATAAATATTTTTCACAAATGAGATGAAATCCTTTTTTTATCCCAAAGTGAATAAATACTACAAAGCGCACAGATATATTTTTGAAATAAAAATAAATTATTTTTATGAATTTGCATATTTATGTGAGTGTTGATTACTTCTGGTAAAATGTTTCGAACTTGTTCTTGCCAATTTCCTATAAATAGATTATATTTCATTATTTTCGGTTAAAAAAAAAATATTAAAAACCGTATTTTTTATAAAAAGGTAGAACTTTTACAAGTCACTATAAATGAACCTATAAATCCTATTATATATGTATTTTTATAAATAGTGATTTCATTTTAATCTTTCCTGGTGTTTCAAATTTATATGTTTCCCACTTCAGAATATTTATATTTTAAGGCTACTATAGTGATTTGAAAACAAGCCGGTAAACTTTCATTAGCGTTTATAAATGTTTATCGCTTAAATGTATTTTTCAGTATTTTGTATTGAGTTTATACGTAGTCTATTTAAAATCACTTGCATGTGAGGTAGAGTGAAGTTCATGACTCACGGAGGCTGACGAAACAAGTAAGTTATTTTTATGTTCAGACACTTTTCAATAGATAGATATAACAGAATTAGGCAAGCGCATACTTTAACAGAGACTTGACATTATCTGACTATGCAAACTAACAAATTAAATTGTGAGGGACTTGTTTATTCAAAAAATAAATACTTGTTTTTATAAAGTATTACTTATGTTTTTAACAATATAATTACCTATGATTAAGGAGCATTAAATCAATGCAATTGCATTGTAATGTTCGTGTTGTGTTCACGAAAGACTTCTAATTTCCAATAAGCGAAACGCAATTCAAAACGTTTTCTGTGTTTAAAGGGGTATTCCAGATTTGTAAATATTCAAACGGAATATTATAAAGCTAAAAAATTAGCAATGCTTAATCTTTGGCAATATATTTTTTTAATTATATATATATTTGGAACAAAAAATTAATGTGCCTTATTATAGTGCTTATATTAGTGGCAGTCTCACCTGACGCAACTCTCTTCAAATTCCTAATTGCAGTCTTTATAAAATTCCTTAGACTGATTTTTATCGACATGTTTAGCATCAGAATGAAAATTCGCTTTCTGAATACGATTTATATAGTAGTTTTTTAAGTTTGAGATTGTGATTAAGTTTGAGATTCTTGTTTTTTTCTAGTGCAAGTATGTTTAAATGATGTTGCTTTTTAAAATTATTATTATAGTTTACAAAGATAATTCCAGTTCTTTTTTATTGCAGCTGACAAAAATGTGAAAAATGCGTTTGTGTAGATATAAGTGGTAAATTTTCAGTAGCCGATTCATACATAAGGTATTGGTATAGAGACATCTTCGACTCAAACAGTGATTTTATATATTTGTACAGTTGTGAAAAAAAGGAAATACAGCTTATTATTTCTGCAAATAATTATAAAAGAAAAATTTTACATGTATCAAACAATTGGAAATATCGTTTACTTTTAAATGATGTACATAAAATTTGCTTATGGGACTGTCTACAAATCAAAAGTAGTCTAAACCATGTTTTTTGCAATAGAAACACCCAATTTTGCCACTATATTTTAAATCTTTGGTTCAAACTATGCCATTAAATGAAATTTCAAGTCATTTGGGTGATAAATGTTTGAATGATATATATTGAAAACTTAGAGTTTCTAATGTTAAATTAAATTTTTATATTTTTATTAATATCTCTTGGAATTATAATCCTAATATGATAATATTTTTGTGTAATTATAATACTAAAAACCACCAAAATAAATACATTGAATTTGTGATTTAAAATTTTTATAATCTGAATTATGAAATTAATATAGGGAAACTGTAGGATAGATGGCCATAGGGGAGAGATGGCCAGTCTAAATATTTCCAAAACGTGATCATAAATTGCAGCATAAAATTTGTTCATATGAGATAGTTCAACGAGCTTATTTATTGCGATGTGCAGTTGTGTTTTTCGATTATAAAGAGTAAGAGAAATTTTAATGTTTATTTAACTTAGTGGTTGAATAGTTTTTTGACTTAGGTATCTGAATGTTTTGCAGTACGTACGTTATATATATATTTTACTATATGGATTTTAAGGCGCGTATATAATCTGATCTTTACTTCTGACCCTAAAACAAAGACGTACAATAGCTATAGATGCTTTAAATTGGGCGACTATCAGTCCTTCAATTTCAGGAGAGATGGCCACATGAAATCAAGGAAACATGGCCACCTTTAATCAATATTTCAAAATTATACGGAGTGAGGTATTTAACTAAATATAATTAAAATTAAAATAAATATATAACGTTTATTTTATAAATATATTAACTGGTACAATTGTTTGAATTTTAACTAATATAAATATTGTAATAATATTATTAATATGATAAGATCTAACGATTTATTTATTTCAGAAAATACTGACAAATGTCGGAAACTTTCCTAACAGAAACTGACAAAGTTGATAAATAAACTAAATTAACGTAATAAACCTAAAATTAACGCGGAAAAAAAAACGACAGTTCCAGTTGCGAAGAAAACGAAATTCATTTAAATTATCTGATTCTACAGATTCCGAGTAAATAGAATTGGATTAGGATCACTGCGTAGTTGTGCAAAACAGTATAATATCACATACAAAAAGTATGTCTGGATACAATGATTAAGGTACCTGAAGTGGTTCCATGAAACGCGTACAAATTATCAAGACCTTTGCCAAACATGTGGTAAGATTTTTACGAAAAGTGAAGTATTGAAATTATACTTCAAAATTTGTTTATTCGAGTATTATTCACTCATTTTCCATCATATAACTGCATCTTTACAAATATGTTTTTCAGGATTAACTATATGAAAAGTTTTTTTTTTTTTGCTATCTAATTTCACTTTTTCTTTCTTGTACTGAATGGCCATCTCTCCTCGGGTTGAAGGAGAGATGGCAATCTGCCATTTTAATTTTAACTTTGTATAACACTTTTTGTTTTCAATATTTAATTAGTTTCTGCATAAAATATTATGAGCATATGTATAATAATTTAAATATGTATAAATATTTCTTGTATTTGCATTCTAAGAATTTTTATTTAAATCTTTAAAAACTATGGCCATGTATCCTAGATTTACCCTAAAAAAAAAAAATTGCAACCTAGAATTTTTTGATAGATTTATGTTTATTGTGCCCTGTCTTATGCAAATTCTCAATTTCAAATTTTCTTGCAAGTAGTTTTCGAATTATGAGCAAAAATCGTCGAAATGACTATTTAATGGCCGTCCATGATGTCCAGAAATGCATAATTTGAAAAAAAAAAATTTTTTTTTACTCATTTTAATGAAACATTTGGGATGGCAATAGTCGAAACATATTACGCTAGTAGAACGGTTATATTGGCAAGAAATAACACATTGATAGAAAATACACAGTCATTCTGTAGCAATTCAACAATCGAGTACCAAACATTAATTTGGATACAACGCCTAAAATATGCTTATTTTAAAATAATTAATATATCGGAAACTAATCATACCAATTTCACGAAATTTTGGATTTAGGCTAATTCAAGGGTGTAGAATCTATTTATTGTGTCAAACTTGGGTATTGCTATTGAAATAAAAGTTTGGGTTCGTTTTGATATGTCGATGGTTCCCTAAGCAAATTTTATATACATCATTTAAAATTAGATATTATTTCCAGCCGTTTGGTACCTGCAACTTTCTTCTACATTAATTATTTGCAGAGTTAGTAGGGGTGTTTACTTTTTTTCACGACTGTACATTAATACTTGAATAATTATTTGCATGAACTTGAAGACACAATTTCTATCAGACTCTAGAGAGACTGTTGGAAGATTATACTTTAAAATGTAAGAAAAATACATTCCAACAGAAATTCCGCAGAAATTTCACGCTGAAATTTCCACTGAAAACTTAAAACAATCATATTGTCAGTGTGTGATTTCCTCAATTACCCTTTTAAGAATTTCAATGCCAATAAATAAATAAATTTAAAAAACATTTTATTCAAAATTAACACATTGAAGTCGTTCAGAATTAATACAAATCGGATCGCTTTTGATGTATATATTAAAAAATAAATAAAAAATATTACACTATTATCGAAAAGCTGCAATGGAATTTCACTTAAATAATAATAATCCTCTGGAAATTATCTTATGTTTTAGGTAGATTTCGTATGAAATACTACCTATTGGGATCGTTCCTATGTTGGAATTTCTGAAAAAATTTTGCAGATCTACACCGATCATGACTCCTAGAACCCAAAACCACCCTCAGTAAAAAACTTTATATATATATATATATCACTTTCTTCTGGACACGATAACGTTCGTAATTCTGCACCAATCTCTTCCAAACGGATACATAAAATCAAAGGGCATAAAATCTCGGTCAAGTTCGTTAATGGGCAAAATCGGACCAAGGGGATGGAAATAGGGAGGGGTTTTGTGAAAACCGAAACCCCCCCATAACTTCTTAATTTATGTACATATCAAATCAGTTTAAAGATTTTATTACTTCTAAAAATAGGGCCAAAATTTTATGTCTCACAGATTTTTGATAAAGTTAAAATGGGCTCAAGGGGCGCAAAAAATAGGGTTTTTGGGAGAAAAAAATTCATAACTTCGTCAATTCTCAAGATATCAATTCCAATTAATTTTATTATAAATCTCCTTAATATTATCTACAACTTTCATATTCACAAGTTTTTGATAGGACAAATTCGTACCGCAAAAAAAATTAAAAACGAAAACAAAAAGGGGGTTTGAAGAAGTAAAAAATCCATAACTCCGTCAATTCAATAGATATAAAATCCCCATGAATTTATCATATATCTTCTTAATATTGTCTACAACATCTATATAGACAAGTTTTGGATAGGACTAATTCTTACAGCAAAAACAAATTAAAAATACATAGCGGTTGAAGAAAAAATCATCTAAGTAAGGGTGTATTCAAATCCAAACTGCGTATTTTCTCACTCATTTTACAATTTATTTTTGCTCTCAAAGGCTTCCAATTGGTACGTTTTCTTACTCAGAAACTATATAATGTACCGTAATGGTCGATTTTTTGATAGAGGCAGAATATACTTAAAAAAATGCTGTTAAAGTGGGCATTTTGAACCGAATTTCCCGAAGCGGATTGTGTTGGAAAAATCATTGCATTAAGCATGCACTCAAATCCAAACTGCTTATTTTCGGACTCATTTTTAAATTCATTTTTGCTCTCAAACGCATTTAATTGGTATATTCGCTTACTCAGAAACTATATAATGTACCGCAATGATCGATTTTTTGATAGAGGCAGAATATATTTCAAAAAATTATGTCAAAGTGGACATTTTGAACGGAATTTCCCGAAACAATTGTGTTATCACTTTCTTCTGGACACGATAACTTCCGCAATTCTGCACAAATCTCTTCCAAACTGATACATAAAATCAAGGGACTTAAAATCTCGGTCAAGTTCGTTAATGGGCAAAAGCGGACAAAGGGGATGGAAATAGGGAGGGGTTTTGTGAAAACCGAAAAAAACCCATAACTTCTTAATTTTTGTACATATCAAATCAGTTTAAAGTTTTTATTACTTCTAAAAATAGGATAAAAATTTATGTATCACAGATTTTTGATAAAATTAAAAATGGACTCCAGGGGCGCAAAAAATAGGGGTTTTGCTGAGAAAAAAATTCCTAACTTCGTCAGTTCTCAATATATCAAATCCAATTAATTTT
The DNA here is from genome assembly GCA_963932465.1 of Maratus speciosus. NCBI lineage: Eukaryota > Metazoa > Arthropoda > Arachnida > Araneae > Salticidae > Maratus > Maratus speciosus. The sequence goes on along the minus strand of OZ010795.1, from coordinate 121,934,500 downwards.
ATTATACATCTCCTTAATAATATCTACAACTTTTATATTCACAAGTTTTTGATAGGACCAATTCGTACTGCAAGAAAAAAAAACGAAAACAAAAAAGGGGGGTTGAAGAAGAAATTTTTCATAACTCCGTCAATTCACAAGATATAAAATCTCCATGAATTTATCATATATCTTCTTAATATTGTCTTCAACATTTATATAGACAAGTTTTTGATAGGGCCAATTCTTAAAGCAAAAACAAATTAAAAATACATAGCGGTTGACGAAAAAAATCATCTTATTAAGGGTGCATTCAAATCCAAACTGTCTATTTTCTTACTCATTTTTAAATTCATTTTTGCTCTCAAACGCATCCAATTGCTAGATTCTCTTATTCAGAAACTATATAATGTACAGTAATGATCGATTTTTTGATAGAGGCAGAATATATTTCAAAAAATGATGTCAAAGTGGGCATTTTGAACAGAATTTCCCGAAGCGATTGTGTTAGAAACGAAAAATATTGCCCTACTGAGAAAATAATTGTTTATTAATCAAGTTTTAATTAATTGAAAGAAAAATAAAAACACAGGTCGCTTATAAATCTTTTAAAAAATCACGTCAGCATGTTTCATATTTTTTTTTTTATTAAAAATTAATCTGAAAATGTGCCAGAAAATTTCGAGTTGTTGAGTGTAAAAAATTTTTTTTTTAATATCGCCTTAACATGATTCTCATAAAACCATCTATTTTATAAAAAGGAAATAAAAACTCGTCAAAAGCAGACAGATAAAACTGTTAAAGTGGATTTATATCTAATCGTGATTTAGTTTTTGTTGGTGAAATTAGTATACTTAACTTCGAAATCTACCTCTGCCTGTAGGCCGGGGCGGCAGGGATTTTTTTTGAATGGGTTTCGAATTTCCCTTTCATTCCTGACATGTATAAAAATATTTTAATCAAAAAATTGACATGTGATTGAAACACATATAAAAATTTCCATGAAATCTCATTTTGCATAGTTTTAACACGTCAATTTAAACATTTAGTTACTCAATGACAGTATATCCCCTTTCTTCCAAAAGGCGAAAATCTATTATTTTTATATTGTGATTTATTATCAAAATAAATGAAAAATATTTTTACGATATATTCTAACACTAAAATGCAAGATCGTGGACTTATGATGATACCTCGTAGTTACCATTCATTTTTATTTTTGAGCTTACTTCATTGCTTTAAACAGTAAATTGAACAGAAATTATTTGGATAAAAAGGAAAATGTTCGTAATTGTATTTTGGAAAAAGTCCAAGAATTACCTGTTTGGTAAACTTAATTCGTTTTCGCAAATTAGTTCTGCTAAATGGAGAAATAATCTATCTTTTTTTTCTATTCTCAAACAAAGGAACGCAATTATTATACCGAGTAGTACTTTTGGTATGAATATTGGAAAGTTTAATAGAACAATTGCTAAAAATACTGAAAACTTTAAAAACAGTATTTTGATTAAAGAATATTTAATGTTAGATAGAGTTTGTTTCTATTCTGCAATTCCATTGAAGATTTTTTTTTTTATGAACAAAGAAAAGTGGAAAGTAGAAATATATAGATTTTTTATTATAGACTATATTATACTTATTTATTGGTATATACATTAAATATTTCTGGATATTAGATATTTCCTTGTAATTTATTTTGTTTCATGTTGATGTCGTTGATTAAGACTGCGTTGTTGTTTTTTTTTTCGTTTTAAGAAATTGTAATATCAAATACAAATTAATTAGAAAACGAAAATATTTTTCTAGTAGAATATTTCCTTATATAATGACTATCTATTGTAGCAATGTTTTACAAATTAACACGTCCTCTCAATTTGCTGAAACTCTGATTTTTCATAAACTTGTGTTCGTAATTAATGCAAAAAATTAAAAATTACTCAAAATTGCAAATTTTGCATATGTTAATTTTATAATGTAATTTAATTTTATAAAACTAAGCTAACAAATGCACATGTGTTAAAAATTGTATAAAATAGACGGCAATTTCGTATTTTAAGAAAAAAGTGGAAAAGCATTTAATTTTGTATAGAAATTATATACTTATCAGCAATTTTGTACAAGTAAGGTAAACGCAATGATATGAACATTTTAAATTCTCTATAATGCCGACTATTATTTAAATCATTATTAATTTTCTGTCAAAAAGTTACTATTATGATTTAAATTAAAATAAATATTTCTTGATGATGGTTCCCTCTGATTCGACTTTTACAATTTTAAAATTAAATCGATGATTGTTGTAAATAATTTAATCCATATTTTGACATTTCTTATTTTAAGATGGCTTGAATATTTTACTTCGTGTTTATTGAAATTTTTGTCAAGAAAGGAACTAAGGCTCGGTCCTGCCTAAACATATTTTGATTGGAAGAATTTAGAAGTTCAAAGTTGAAATATTCGACTCGATGTCCACGACTTGGGGGTTTTAACATTTGTACTTTGTTTATTTCACCAATCACCGATTCAATTCTTTTTGACAAGAACTACTAGATTCTTTAAACTTTGAATTGCAATAATTGTAATATACGTTCTTGAAAGTATTTTAAAGGTCTGTGACCGATTCGAAATATTCACGACCATTATATAAATTAATAAGGATTAATATGCACATACTTTCAACTATTTTTAAATCATGTTTTCTACCCTCTATGGAGCAGATATGTAGTGATATATTTTAAGAAGTTTTAATAACCCTTAGATTTGTGAAGTGAATCTTGAAGAAGAATCCTATTTTATGAGTAAAATTCTAATTCATATTGAAATCCTTATGCTGTTTTGATAATTTATTATATTCAGAAATATTGCATGTTCAAAAAGAAGCGGAGGGTAACACCACTAAATTAGTTAGTTTTAAATGCTTCTAATCCAGTTGCCGAAACGTCACGTTTAGGCTTACATTTTAGACAAGAACTATTTGACCTGGCTGCTTTTGTTTCACGATTATTATGTCAAAAAACATTCCATTATCATGATATTTTATATATCTGTTGCTCAGGTGCTCAGATTCAGCTGTTAGGTTTTCGTTTAATTTGGATTATTTGTTAGAAATTTATAAAACTGTTTTTTTCTTTTTTTTTTCTTTTTTACATGTCGCAATGGTTTTCTATAAGGAACAAGTGAGACAATTTCAAAACAATTCATTGTGTACTGAAATCCAAATTGGAATAATAAATAAATGATTAAAAGTGAAATTGAGGATGATAAATTTTCGATATGAAAATACAAATTTACCCAGTCATCTTGAAAAATTGGCAGTTTGTCAGAATTTAAAAATTATTGTATATGGGAGACTGTGGTGTGTTGACCATAGAGGAGGATTAACCCACCCTTCAATTTTCATATTTAAAATAATTTCAGAGTTTTGCTAATAGGTGAATAACAAAGCTACTGAAATGCTCAAACAACAATCTTTGTTTCATGCAGATAATTGAAATAGGTGCGTAAAAATCAATGTGAAGATTTTTTCAGCTTAAAAACTGTACTTTTTAGAAACATTTTGCAAGATTTTCTGAGACAAAATATATCATAGAAATTTAAGTAAGTGGGTTTAACGAAATGAAGAAATATTGAGCTTTCGTTCGACCTATAAAGATTTTACAGTAAATTAGGCTGAACATAACCGTATGCTATATTTTAAAAAATGGCTATGTGAGGAGGATTGTCCGAATCAATTTGAGAGAGGGTTGACTAGATTGTCAAAGCTTCCTTAATTAAGTGTTTTTGGAAATCTTTTTATTACGGGCTATTGGTTATTAAAGGTTATTACGGATATTGAAGGGTTAATGGTTATATTTCTAACATAATGTAAATTATTATTCTGTAAAGTTACAGTAAAATGGGGTGACAGAAAATAAATTTTTGAAATTGATTAAAGTAAGATGTGATAAATTGCTACAGAAACAAGAGAAATTAATGAAATATAAATTGAAAAGTTGATAGGAACTTTTATTTCATTTAGATAGTACCCATAGTAGGTAAATATAAAGAATGGAAAACACTATAATAGATGAAAGCAGGAGCCTTTAGAAATGTTAAGTGTTCATGTCTCTGCAAAGGAACATAACATTCATCAAAACACTTTAGGAAGGTATTAAACAAATTTCATCAAAATGAACACACTGAGATGAAGTCAAATTATTTGGCAAATAGTGTTGCCAGTTCGAGTGTCGCAAAAACTGGGTGTTTAAAACGGAATTTTTCTCCTGTGCTTTGAATTCTGTCTAAGCAGATTTATTTACACAGCACATTTTCCCAAATTATTTTTAATAATAATTAAACCATGTAGCATAACATTGTTATGTTTTTTTTAAGTTATTTTATTTCCCTTAACAAATATTTCAATATAAAATAAAGCGGGTCAGGTCTCACATATGTGAGGATCCTTGACCCATTATTTTCTCATGATTAAAATCAATCATTTTTCAAGTTTTTTATATAGTACACTTATGTCGCAATTTCATTTTCATAACCGATTGTATAACGAATAAAATGACAGATTAAATTTTATTGTAGGTTTAATATTAAAAAAAAATAAAAAATCCTTTTGTAAAAATGGATCAATACTCCCCATTCTCCCTAATGTATTATGAAATTGTTAGCATATTTTAGAAAAACATAAAACATTAAAATTTTAATAAACGAAAATTCGAGAAAATCCCACACATTTGCCAAATTTTTATAGCGAAATAACTTGTCTTTGAACGATTTCAGTGCTATTTAATAAAAACATGTGGATTTGTTTAAATAAGAGCTCTCTTTTTAATATAACAGAATTATCACTAAAATGGTTTTCTACAAAAAAAAAAAAAAAAAAAAAAAAATATGTAAATGTTGGACGTATAAATTTAGAATATATGTCCTAAGAGTAGTTTTCATTTCTTTAAGTATGATTTCTACAGAAGATTTTAAATAATTTCTGCGACAAATGCAGATGTTTTGTGGTCGAAATGTATATAATTAATCTTATTATACGCATCCTATTATCTTATTATACTTAAGATAATTTCATTATATAACTTAATATACAATAAGCATAAGTGCAGTTTAAAATGACCCGAGGATGAATGTAACATATAATATTTTTGGACATTCAGTATGATTGTATTAAACTTTGGCATACAAAATTTATAAAACCTTATGCACATAACATAATCTTTTATAGCTTCATAAATTGACACCTATTACAAAATTAACTTTCAAAATAATTATGGCACATTAGTGGAGACTTAAAATGTTCGATGAGTACGATTTAAAAAATAAATAAGATTTATTTCATTGAATTTTTATAGCGGTGATATAACTCTAAAATTCGTTTTTTTAAACGTTTAGGTTTAATAAAAGTTTTTCGTTTGACCCATGACAAGTCCCATTAGACTAGATCTATTCGTTACATAAAAAGCAAAAATTCATGTTACACATTAGGCTATTTCGTTTTCACAATTACCGCTAATACTAATATATTTCATATATTAATTGAAAATTCATTATAGAAATTGTCTGTCAAAGAATAACTAACAACCTGGGAATTCTATAAATTACACTTTCTGTAGTATGAAATATAAAATATTCTTCGATATAAAACAGTGTCCTCTAATATAAGTCGTTTCGAGTTCATTTGGGTGGCTTTCTCAAATTCACATTAAGGGGGCTGGTCATCAGCTTCGGAATTCTCCTCCGTAATGTAAAGTCTATGGACTTTTGATGCATTCGTATATTTCAAATGTCTTCTCAGGAAATTCATATTTTTAACATTTTTTTTCTGTGTACTCTTCTTAAAGGATGTCTCTTTTTTTCTTAGTTTTCAAAACATTTTTAAAATCTATGCCGGATTTAATATTTTATGTGTTAAAAGCGGGCCAACTGTGAGTAAGATTTTAACACTTCATATAATATTAAGTATATACTTTAGACATATTTTGAGAATTAAGAAAAAAAGACACATCTTTTAGGAAGTGTAGACAAAAGATAGAAGTTAAAAATATTAATTTCCTGAAAAGATATTTTAAAGACACAAATGCATCAAATGCTCATAGACTTTACATTAGAGAGGGGAAATCGGAAGCTGAGCGACCAGCCCCCTTAAGGGATTTTTACTGATACTTTTTTAAGCTGATTAAAATATTAACATATTTCCTGAGTAACTTTTACCTAGTATATAAATATAAATGTATCATTATCTACGTTCGTTATTATTAAACCATATGTATATATATTTAACTGGAATTGGAACTCTATGCTATTTCTCTAATGCTATTTCTTATTCAACTATAGTTTTTTCGTAATCCGCAAAATCATTGATTCTGTCACCGTTCAAAATAACTGTGCCAGCAGTGGCCAGCCGCAGTTCTTTAAACATTCGTCTGTGATTTAACACACATAAAAATATTCTGTATTCCCATAATATAAATACGCCCATAAATATTCTTTTAACATTATATAATATTCTTTAACTTTAGGAAGTATTTATATATATATATTTAGGGTGGTCCTTAAAAAATTAACATTTAAATTTCGTATGGGGCACCCTCATATTTTGTTCTATGTATAAAATAATGGCTTCCACAGAAATTTCAATTTAAGGGTCGCTACCACGATTTGAATCTTAAAAAAAAAAATTACATGTTTGATATGTTTTGTAATCAAATTATAAATTATTAATACGAATCCTTACTCAGTGCCAAATTGAGACATGGTGTGGTATTAGGTTGTAAAAACTGTCATTTTTTTCAAGTTTCAACATATTTACACAGTCTATTGTCCAAACACAAACAGGTGTATTTGATGTCTACACTCTATTTCACCTGAACTTGGGAGCATTATGAAAGGTGTAGACAGTACCATTACGCCTTGAAAAATAGTTCTAAATTATTATTTTTTATCTTAAATAGCTATAATGCGTAGAAATTTGTAATCTAATGTTTATAAATTATAGAATTTGACTTTGTGATATTCGTAAAATATAGTACTAAATTTCCATAGTCTTACTAAAAGCCGTGCAAGCACAGCCCAAAACTTAAAAAAAGTGTTTTTGGAAAGCGTTCCTTTGACTGCCCACAGGGATGGCAAAATTTTAGAAGACTTTTCAGGATCTGAAACTGTAGATAGATTACCAATTATTGTTTCAGGTAAAGGTTGTGACCATTTAACTAGCTGTTCCAAAACTTCAATCAGGAATAAGTGAGGCAATAACTTCTGCTGTTAACGAAATACTGGAGTCGTGGGGGCTACAGAGCAAGTAAAATGTATGAGTTTTGATATAACCTTTGTTAATGCTGAATTATCAAGAGAAGCTTTTGCTCTTCTGGAAGAGAATATGAACAATCAAAGAAATGCTTCGACGTGCCATCATTACATCCTTGAAATTATGCTTGCAGAAGTTGTTGCTAAGTCACTTGAAGTTTCAAGCGGACCAGACATACTGTTATTCAAAGGATTTAAAATTTCGTGGATGTCTATTGATCATGGCATATTTCAGACTTTCATAACTGACAATTTAATCAAGGAAAATATAACAGATAATGCATCAGAAATCATAGAATTTGATCAAAACCATCTTAATGATTTTCAACCAAGGCACGATTACAAGGAACTGATAGAGCTTGCCATCATTTTACGAGGAGGAGTACTCGAAAGAGGTCTTCATTTTAGGGCCACAGGTGGAGCTCCATGGATGGTGAAGGCCTTTTCTCGCTCAAGATTTATTTATTTAGATATCATCTTAAACTCTCTAAGCTTGAAGAATCTGGAGTTTGTCAAGTTTGCTCTTTTCTGGAGAAAATCTATAGTCACAGTTCGTATCAGATCCAATGATTTATTGCTCCTGAAGTGCTTGAAAAGTACGAAAATGTAAATAAAATCTTTTCTTTGTGTGCTATGGTATTGTGCCCTACGACACTTATGCACATGACAGAAGAACTAGTTGCTTTTGCATTTTTCGATGATAATATCTTTTTTTAAAGTAAAAGGAAAATGGTGCATGCTTTGAAAATGAAGAAAATTATGAAACCTTGAAACGTACATGGGCTGATCCTGATATCCTTTCCAAAAGGACTTGCAAGATTTTCTAACAAGCAGCAATCTGAAGATTTTTTTAATTATGGATTTACTTTCTGGCTTTTTTTTAAATAGATGTGGCTAATTGGAATGAAAATAAATCCTACAAGACATTTAATGCGCTAGCATTATATGATTTTAATAAATAATTTCAGTCAGATTTTTTAATAAATGTTTTCAGTCAGAATTGTTAATGATGTAGCCGAAAGTGGGATAGCACTCATGGAAGAATACAATAAACTTCATACAAAAAATACAGAACAAAAACAGTTTTTGAAGGATGTGATGATGACAAGCCAAAACCTTTATTTCTTCATATTCTGCTTCAGAAGAGCAGAAGCTCCTCTTGATAATCCGGAATTACCAAAGATTATATTAAAACTCATACATTTTACTTCCTCTGTAGTCCCCACGACTCCAATGTTTCGTTAACAGCAGAAGTTATTGCCTCACCTGCTAATGATTGAAGTTTTGGGAGAACAAGTAAGTGGTCAATAATTTCACCTGAAACAATAATGGGTAGTCCATCTACAGTTTCAGATACTGAAATGTCTTCTAAAATTTTGACATCGTGGTGAACATTCAAATGAACGCTTGCCGATAATTATTTTTTTAAGTTTTGGGATGTGCTTGCTCAGGTGATTTTGATACAAATATGGCCATTTAGTACGACATATTACGAATATCACAAATTCAAATTCTATAATTTATATACATTATCTTAAAAAAATTCTACGCATTATTACTATTTAAGATTAAAAAATAATGTAGAACTATTTTTTAAAGCGGAATGTTACTGTCTCCACCTTTCATAATGCTGCCAAGTTCAGGTGAAATAGAATGTAGACATGAAATACTCTTGTCTGTCTTTGGACAATGGACTGCTTAAATATGTTGACACTTGAAACAAATGACAGTTTTTACAGCCTAATATCATACCATGACTCAATTTGGCAATGACTATGGATTTGTATTAATAATTTATAATTAGATTACAAAATATGTAAAATATGTCATTTTTTAACATTCAAACTTTGGCAGTAACCCTTAAAATATGTTTTAAAATTATGAAATTTTTGTGGAAGTATTTATTTTATACATAAAACAAAATATGAGTGTGCCCCATATAAAATTTAAAAGTTACTTTTATAAGGAACACCCTCATATATTGTATATATAAATGAAATGAACCAGTTTTACTTCAGGGTAGGTGCGTGTAGTCATGGCTTCACAAAAAGATGAGGCAGTTTGGTCCTGAACCTGACTTTATTTTCTGTAATAATACATGATGTCATCTGAAGTCAGGTTCGGTGACTTGGTATACGTTAGGAGCAACAGCTCTCGAATTTCTGCGTATTATTTTAGAGAGGATCCCATCATAATCTGACTTCGCTTTTCCCCTGCACTCTGCTTTTCATCAGCTAGTTTTTACGAGGTGTCGAATCAGACAAAGTTAATTAGGATTTATTGCTCTGAAATCTCTAACTGTCATACTGGAGAAACTTTATTAAACTTTATGATTCAACTGAGCATCAAACAATCAGTTTGTTTATGCTATAAACTATGATGATGTTTTCAAGATAATTTAATATATTTTATGATGACTGTCATAGGTCAACAAAGGGTAATTTCTTTTCCAAACCTGTTTCATAAATAGCAATTAGTGTCAAAAATTTTTATGATAAAGAAAATCTTTTTAATTATTTTATTTACGAATGTATGGAAATTAAGTTCGGTTCCCTGATTTAAAAATTTAATTTCAATTTTGAATTTAAAAAAGGGCTTATCTTTTAAAAATGGGTTTCTTTTTATTTATTTATTTTTATCCTTTCATATATATATAATTATGATTTCATTTCTCTTGCATAATTTTTCTGTTCAATACAGTTCTCTGGGTGAACATAAACAACAGATTTATTAAGACACAATTAAGTAGGTAAATCATTTGAGTTAAATGCAGTAAAATATCAGAAATTGTCAATTTCGTTTCTATTGAATTCGATTAACAAAGAGTTTCATCTATGATGAAACAGCAGAATGCGTATATACACATAATCAATTTATACTGTTTATATATATATATATATGTGTGTAATTGTACACATTGATAGTAAAAGATTTGTTGCCCAAGAGGAAAAAAATATATACACACACATACACACACATATATATATAATCATTGCGTTACAATTTTTAAAAATTTCCTCTTTTTTAAATAAAATTTTACTATTTAAGTTGACAATCTCTATCACACAAATATAGTTATATGAATTGCAATATACTCAAACATGCATAAGATGTTCGCAAAAATTAATATTAAAATATAGTAATCATTCATCTCTGTCAAAACTTAATTATAAAGTGTTTTACAAATTAAAGCAAGTGACTTAAAATGAAAAGAATTCTGTGCTATCTTACTTTATTAATTTAAATTTTGCATAAAAATAGAGACATTTTTGAATATGCAGATGCACTTAAAGTTATGTAATGAATTCTTGAAAAAATATTTCACATCCGATGTAAACTAAACCCGTAAATCATATTCCATGCTGTCGAATGTTTCGGAATATTACTTTTTGAAATGTAATAGTATTATGTGCACGTATATCTGATATTATGACAAGATGTCATCATAACCTTACAGTAAAATGTAGTAAATGTTCATAATTATCAAAATTGTTTCATAAAATTTCATACAAAATAAAGCAAGTAATTTAAAATTCATAACCATTCCTTTCATCTTTTCCCTATAAATTCTATGTAAAAGCAGAGTCAATTTGGAATATGAAGTATCCGATATTAAGACAATATGTATTTCAAATTTCGTTCCCTTAATTTTTAAAAATGGCTCCCGGCTTCCAGTTGCCGGAACTCAAAAGAAATAGGAAATAAAATTTAACGTCAAATGCGCTGTTAATTTGTATTTGACATTTATTTTGTTATCATCAAAGATATTAATAAAATATTTAATTTCAGTATTTATTTTCTTTCCCAAAGATTCTTATTTTATATTTCAAAATAAAAGCAGCAATTTATCATAGAATTTAATTTTATACTGCGTTTTGAAATTTGTTATGCTATTTAGCCCCTAGTATTAAATTTGTAATATAGGGCATTTTTAAATTTTACCAGAAATAATTTCATTTCGTTAATGTTTAAGATTGTTTAGTAGAGACTATTCTGTAAATTTACTGCCGAATATACCCTCAATAAACAAATAAATTAACATTTAAATAAACCAAATGTACGTCTAAAAAGCAGGTTATGAAATGAAAAAAAAGTATTTTAAATTTCTAAGTAAAAATTGTTTCTTTTTATTGTTTAAAATCTTTAATATAATGAAGTTGAACATTTCTATGCGAGATTATTTGCTGGGCGTCCAAGTACTAGGAAAACTCCTTTCCCGTCCCGTGTCCCTGAGGCTGATTTTTAAGTTTGGAGCTGTCTGTATAAAATTGTTTTAATAAAAGTAATTCGATGTATTTTTTTCTGAAACTGGGACAATTGTTTTATATAAATATGTAGCAAAAATTTACATTTTTACGGATGATATCATTTTCTGCACTCTGTTCCTGTGTTTTAGATTCCTTATCATCCCTCTTGCTAAACTTATACAGAAAATCACTTCAGTTGCGCAGATTTTTTTTTTCATGCAGAAGTATGCTAGAGAAAGAATGTCTAAAATTCTTTGACAAGAAGTTTACTGCAGAATTTAAATCAGCATTTAAATATCAATTTCAAGCATCGTGGTTTTATTAGTAGTCTTACCTTCCCAAAGATTTATTCTTTCACTTTTTGAGGGTATTTTTTTTTAATTTAATCAAATGTAAATAAGTGTGTCTAAAAGTCAATGAGCATTGATTCTATCACTTAGTCTTAACATGATTTGTATAAAAATAGTGGTGATTTTCCTTACCGTCCCAGCATTCGCATCCCTTTTTTTCATTACCGTCCCTTTTTCCTATACCATCCTTTTTTCCTTATACCACCCTTTTTTTCCTTTCATCCCTTCTTTAACACCCCTTTAAGACTATGTTATACCAAAATTTTGTACTAAAAATACCCCATATCATTATTTCTTATTTGAATGTCCTGTGGGTACTATGAAATTTCATAATAAGTAAAATTTTAGAAGAAAATAGACAGTTACAGTGGTAAAATGGTAAGGAAAATTAAACTCGAAATAAAAACATTTTTGCTGCTGACCATTTTTTCGTTCTTTTGAATCAATAAGGCAGTCGTCTATCAGATTAAAATGTTATTTTAGCAAGTTTAATTTCACCAGATTTTTATTCCCGAAAGTCAAAAGATTGTGAGAATGTCCCATTTATATAAAGATGGTCGTATTAAAAAATAAAGACTATATGTATATCCGTGACTGAAAGAGATAAATAAAACATGTATTTAAAAAAAATTAAAAAAAAAAGAAATTTTCACAAGATAAATTGTTAATATACAATTATTTCTTTCTCATTTTAAAATATATAGCAAATTTTAGATATAAAAAAAAATCTTATATTTTATCACACAGAGGAAAAGTTGCTCTAAAAAATTGTTCCTACAGACTAATGCAACAACTAATATATTTATAATTCGATGTTTTTGTTTATTATTACAAAATGTTCTAAATATCGGACGGAAGTAGAATAATGTATTATAAATTGAGCTATATGCGACAATTAGTCAGAAAGTATATTCTGCATAGCAATAAAACATTTCACGGTTACTTTTTAGTAGAATTTTGGATTTTTTTCACGCAAATATTTAAAATAAAGTAAAATGAGTAAAACATATACCGGGTGTCCCAAAAATGACCGATGATTTTAAAATTCAATAAGTTGCAAACGGTGACAGATATTAAAAAATTCTTTGCACGAGGGTCATGTAAGATGTCAGGAGTTTTTATGCTGCGATTCAAAGTTTTAGTTACAAACAGAAGCGACAGATGACGCTGCAATCAATAGGCGCTAAATCCAGTCTGGATTTTTCGGCCTTTCTCTTTTCCCATGCGAAAAAAGGAGATTAATATGGTTTGAATGGATCCCGAAGTACCAAAAATCGGGTCTGGAATTAACACCTTTATCTCGCAACGCCATCTATTTTTTGAAATTCGAACTAAAATCAAGAATCACGGTAAAAAATCTCCTGACATTATACATAACCCTCCTGCAAGATTTTCTTAAATATTTGTCACCGTTTGCAAGTTATTGAATTTTTAAATCATCAGTCATTTTTGGGACAACCGGTATTATAAGCCAAAAATTTAGCAAAACTTAAAAATCCTTTATAAACTAAGATAGTTATTTTAATATTTTGGTATTTCACCTAAAATTGACTATCCTAAATTCATTTTAAAATATATCTAAATCTATCTTTCTACTTACCCCCCTCTCTCTCTCCTCTCTCTCCTCCTCTATCTCCCCCTCCACCCCCTCACACACACTCTCTCTCTCTATATATATATACACACACATAGACATATATATTTACATTTATATATATATATGTTACAACATTAGATCTATCTCCGCGATTTCCCTGTACGATATATACTAAATTACTTGTCTAATTCACTTAATTATTATGCTTTTAGTATTCTTAAATTAAATGTTCCATTTCCGATCTTTCGCATTTTAGAATGTTCTTTGGTAGACATTTTAATTTTATTCCAGCCGAGATTTACCTTCCCGCGCTTTATGCCGGGGTTCCTTTTTGTTTTATTATCCCTCCACTTGCTCTGTTAGTATCCTTTCATGGCGTGATTTCATTCCATTTTAATTGGTTTAGAGCGTGTACTACGTCAAAATTGTATTCCTACGCTTGGAAAGTAAAAAGCAGTTACGCACGATTCTCCAATAGATTTTGCTGTGTTTTTTTAAATGTAAACTGCCCCCTAGATGTGTGTCTGACAAAATGACGTTTGTTCTAAAGATTTTACCTTTTTAATGTAATCAAATGATTACTATTGATCATAGATGATAAAACATCGAAGTTATTGATGGCACTGCATCGTGAGTCGTGAGAAATGCTGCCCGATCTTATTGAATAAAATCCTGTGAACAGTATTGCTCTCGTTACTCGTCTCCTGGAGAAATCCCTATCTTCATTTCCATTGTTTTTTATCATAAGTCACTTGACTGCCAATCATCTTTGATGAGAAATGATCATCGTATACAAAGATTAAGCTGTTCAGTTAAAATAGGCGAAGCTGTTGCTCTAGTTTCGTTTACTACATGTTCGTACATATATGCGCCAATTCCATGCTACATTCATCTTTTTCATCTACATCGCTATGAAATCGACGAATTTGTTTTCCAGTAACCCGATAACAGATAAGTTTAAGTATTGTATAACATATATATATATATAAAATTGTATATCCCCAATAATAAGAAATGAAATGTAAGAAAGAAATGATAAATTTAAAAATATAAAAAAATGAATTTACGCACAAATTTAACTATTTTCTGTTATGTACGGATTATAAACAAATAAAAAAATTAAAATATTTTCCCAATGGACTGTGTTCTTTAAATCTGAAAATTCTTCAATAAAAGACTTTCTTTGAATATCCGAACGCAATCGACGTCCGATGTTTCAACTTAAAAAGGATTTCAATTTTTTTTATAATTTTTAAAACTATTATTGTAGTTTGTTTCGTTCTTCTTTCCCAGAAGACATGAATCCATCCTTTTCCTTATTTTCTGGAATGCAAATATATGTCTTTCAAAGATGCTCATTAAAATAATGTATGCAAATGAATTCAAAATTATCTTTTGTCAAAAGTGCAAAATCATATTTTTGAAGTATCACAGCTATTTTTACGTTTTAGTTAAAATATTTTTGAATTTAGCTCCACAATCATTCAGACTTTTAAAGAAAATTTTATCAATAAACTATTCAAATAATGAATATTAATTATATATGATCTGATAATATTCCTTCAAAATAACTGTATACATTTTCAAAGAGTTTTTTTTTTTCTACGTTATTTTAATTTTAAATGAATAAGTTCACTTATAGAATACATTATTTGTTCGGAAATTTTGAATATTTCATAATGAAAATGTTTCTTTCACTTATCATTGTATTTAAATAATATTATGGATTAAACATTGTTGAACAAGTGTAGATTCCATTCGGATTATCGGGAGAAATTTTTCTAGTTATTTCTTTTGTACTTTTAGCCGTATTAAATAATAGCCGTAACTCTCTTATATTCTACAGCGAAATGTAAAATACATTTCTAATTGCATGCATGTATTGTACATTTATTTCATGCAAATGGTAATGAATATGTTCTTATTTAACTTAGGACTTATAATTGTTCCCCAGAAACCTTTGGTGTTCACAGCAGTTTTCATCGATTCATTACCTAGAATTTTGTAGTCTGCGTTTTTAATTAACACGTATTTAATAACTATTTTCTTTGCATAATCTGATTGTGCTAATATGCATATTCTGTGTATTTGACTACTTCATATTACAAGCTATACGCCTTTAAAAGTGATAGACTTGCCTCATATTATTTTCTTAAGATTTTTCAGTCCTCTAAGATTTTGTTTGGGTGCCTTATGAAATGGTGGTCTTATTGTACGTACAATTACACTGTGTAGTTTGGAAATATTTCATACATATATATTTTCTAAAATAAAGACATAAAAGGTTCCATAGGAATTTGAAATGTACACGTAACATTTGGAAACATGAAATATGTAATATCATTTAGTAATTAAAACATGCATTAGTAAAATATTTTAAAAGTATAATTAAGTATACCAAAAATTCTATTTGTAAAGCTCGAACGTGAATTTTGCATTATTATGTTACTTAGAAAAGGAAAAATAAAATAAAATTGAATTATTCTCGCTTAGCTTCCTGGTGATGGCCAGGTTTTGGTCGAAAAGCTAGATACTGGTCGAAATCGGAAATATTTCTAATATGCAATATCTGTGGATTTGTTTTAAGGTTTTAAATCCTTGTATTTTGTACACCTTTTTTAATAATAATATTTATAAATAATTTTTAAAGTTTTCATGTTTTAATAAAAAGTATAGTTTTACAGTGTTTCCTGTTTTTTTCTTGAATCTAAAAGAATTATTCATTTAAGGAAAAACACAGTATAAAAGGCAGAGTTTTTCTTGGAAGGATGTACATATTATTCAATTAGAATTTTTTACATTTTATTTCATATTTTATTTTATAGGCTTTGATATAACCTGTAAAATTTTAACAACTCTACATTAGAATATGTAAAATTATATGGTGAGACATTGAAAATGCAGAAAATAAATAAATGACATATGAAACCATATCTTGAGAAAATATTGGATATGAGATATTTCTAATCGTTGTCGCGCATATGTATCCACTGTTTTCAATTTCACTGTTTGCAAACAAGTATGCAGCATACACATTTTTAAATATCATTAACTATGTGCAATAAAATAAATAAATAAATAAATTACAATGTAATTGAATAACTAAATCCTAAATAAATACCTGCAACATTCCGCATATATAACGCATAATTACTTTTAGTGAATAAATATTTGATCGTTCAAAAATCTAACAAATTATTTCAATTTCTCTCGTGCTCAATAAGCCATTTAAATAACATTGTTTATGTTTATATTACGTAAAGGTAATTCTTCTCTATCTTTTTCTTATTTTTGTATAACTTTTATATTGATCACAGTAATACTTTTATTATCTATATTCTTCTCTCAAATATTCGAACGAACATTTTATTAAATACTTTGTATTAATAGAAATATTTCATATCATCAAGTATAATGAATATTTTCTTTAATGAGTTCTGGATGAAAATATGAACTTCATGACGTCATATTACATTTTTATGTTACATTCCCTCTAATATTTCTCATAAAATTAGTTTTAAAATTTATCAAGCAAATTAAAACACATTAAATAAATTCTCAATTTAATGAATCTATTAAAACCATCAATAAAAAATATTCATTTATTTAGTTTTAGTGAAATAAATAGCCGATAACGTATTAAATAATATTATAAACGAATTTAATATTGAACATTAAAAAGAAACTAACACAAAAAATGACAAAAAAGTAAGTAAAAGAAAAAGTTTCATTTTTACTGTTAAATAAAGGGCAAGCTATAGATGTCAGACAAATGTTTGGAGTAAAAACAAAATACTTTTTTAAAATGATCTTACATTGTTCCTTTTTTCCTACATAATATTTTGTTTAATCTTTAAAATTCTTTACAGTTTCTTAAAAAACACGTTTGAAAAGTTTGAGTTTCCTCTTATTTGTTAGTCTTTGGATTAAAAAACTGCAAAAACGTGCCTAAAATGTTTTATGAAAATTGATAGACGTCAGAAAGAATTAATTTTTAACACTACTTTAAAAACAATTTTTAAATATATATTTTGTAAGCTTTGGAAAGATTTAATAAAATTTCAAATTATATTTTTGTACCACGGAAACTTAGTGATTTATGATTTTGTAATAAAGAATGTTGGGTAAGTAAAAATAATTTATCGCCGACTTTCTATTTTTTTTTTTTTTTTTTTTTTTTTTTTTGCTTCAGTATTATTTTAATACAAAAATTTCTAAATGCAATCAATGTATATGTAGTTCACAAATATGGCTCTTAAAAACTTATTTTAATCAATGTATGTGTTTATGAAATATCTTTTCTTTTCTTTTAAATGACATGTCAAAAATTTCATTATGTGCATAAGCATATATATGTACATATATATATATTGACATCACAATAATGACTGAGAAACGTAGCGTACTAACGCATTTTATAAAAATTAGAAATACGGATGTATTATTAAAAGCATATTAAAAAACGCAACTCATGCGTTGTACTTAAAGTAATCTCAAATATATTTTCGATATTACTACCGGTTATTACACATTATCATTACAGGTATGTATGCTAAAAAATAAGTTCAAAATTTAAAAATAAGTAAATATATTAAAATGCAACAGTCAATCAGGGCAAGAGCAAAAACGCTATGATATTTGATTGAGTTTCGTACATTAAGCTAGATATTAAAAAAATCACTAGATATGACTAAACATGAATAAATTAAAAAATAATGACAGTTTTTTTACACTTGGATACATAATAGTAATATTATTTTCTATTTCCTTAAATAGATTCTATTTGTAAACGCTCTAATCTAATTAAATATTATAAATATAGGGATTTTATATAGAATAAATATAGTACAGTTAATTATAGAGAGTAGATATAGTAAAGTGCAACTGTCAATCAGAGTAAAAGCATAAACAATTTGATATTTTATTGAGATTTGTATGTCAAGCTAGATATTAATAAAAATGACTAGAGATGATTTAAGCATAAATAAATTCAAAAATATATGATAGATATTTCATACTTCGACATTTACTAATAATATTATTTTGTTCTTAATTAAATAGATTCTATTTGTAAAGGTTCTAATCTAATTAAATAATAGATAATACCCGTAAAGATTTGACGGTAAATAACTTGAATGTTCCATTAGAAAAATTCTTGAATTTGTAATTAATTGCTTTTAAATTAATTATTGAAATCGTGACACATTTTTATATTGCTTAAGTGAATCATATTTCTAGGCGAGCTAGAAGGTATTGTCAGTCTAACCTATTGAATGACGTGAAAGAACTTTAAGTTTATAATTTAAAACCAATTATGCTTGCCTTTTATCAGAAATTTACCAAAAAATACTGGGTAGAGCATTTATTTATACTTACTACGGTCTCATTTTTTTTTTTTTAAATAACAATATCTATTTTTATTTTTTTTAACAACACGACCTTTAAAAGCTGCCATGAATTTTATTTACATCAGTCTCATTCGCTAAATGTCTAATTATGAAACTTGATGCAACTAACAATGTATAATATACATTTTTTATTACTTGAATTTTATTATACTTTTTTCTAAATTTTTTAAATATTAAACCATGGATATCAGGATAATTTATTTTATAGTTCTTATATGAATATTATCTTTTCTTTCCGTTTTATTTATTTATTTTATTATTATTATTTTTTTTTTTTTTTTTTTTTTTTTTTTTTACGGAAAAGAATGGCAAACGTTTCTTACTGACTCATACACCTATATATTCTTGATAATGGTCAGAAAACAAAAGTTGTAGATCAGCTCAATTTATTTAATTTATAATTGCATGAAACATATTTTAGGTTAAATATTTTAAATATAAAATTACTATTTTTTCAAAATATTTTTGAGTGTGAAATTTTATTTAATGATAAACCATTCAAATAACAATAATACAATCAAAATCATAAAACTTCTACTCCTAATAAAGTATGTCGTTATCGAGATGAATTATCGCCAAAAATGTTACAGAAATCATTTTTCCGGGCGTTGGGTTCGAACCTGCGTCGTCTACAAAAGTTCAGAGTTTCACACTGGTGCTTTAGTCCACTCTGCTAATCGGACCTGCTCTTTCTTTCCCCTAAATGAAAGATCTAGTAATTTTAACTTCACGAATGCACAAATGCGTGAATTTGTCTGACTGAACTTACAGAATCACGTTTACGTTTTAATATATATGATTAGAAATATAGAGATTTTCAAAATTTCCCAAATTAACTTTTTTATAAATCCAACTGAAAGGTAAAATTATTTTATTTATTTTAGAAAAAATACGCATATAATATTTAATCTTCAAATAAACATTAAACAAAATAACTCCTTAAATTAAACTTATTATTTCTAATCTTTATTCACTTGTAGTAATCCAGATATCACTGAAATCACAGAAAAATCAAACTTCTCGATGACATCTCAAACATCGTTAAGCGCTGCAGGTTTTCTATCTTACAGCATTCCAAACATATCTGGTGTGTAATTTTCGATTAGGAACAGTTTTCTTCCAATACCCATTGAAAATCTATTGTAGAAATAGCATTATATTTTCTTTCATTTATTTTTCATTCATTTTCAGTAGAAAAACAATTTTAAATCCATTAACGGTGGAAATTCTGTCGCTTCTCGATTGACATACTGTTTGAACACTTTTTTCTTTTACCATTAGAAATGTCAGATAAAAACGGATAAATTATTTGGAATAAAGAATTTATTAAACTTATAAAATATTATTAGATGCAACACGTCAAAACTTGACAGCAAACAACTTGATAGTAACATTTTAAAAAAAAGTTTATGTTAATTTTAAAATGTTAGAAATTTTTAGAGAATAATTCTTAGCAAAAATTCAAATAAGTAGGAATTCTTCTAAATAGGGCATAAAAATCTGAATTTGCTAAAATCATGATCGGTATCCATTGGTGAATGCCCCGAAGCCAGATAGCGACAAGCATACATGACTTTATACCATACTGGTGGTAAATTAAGTAGTTATTTAAATTTCTTTGAATTGAAGAAAATGCAGGCAATCCATGATACATTCATGAACGCACATACTAAAATTACCTTATTTTATATTTTATTGAAATAAACAAAAATCCTCCTTTTAAATCATGGTTGTTTAAGTAAATACATTTAGTTTATGATATACGATAACAAATTTTAATATATATATATATATTTGTATGTAGGCGGTTTCTCTGGTATATATCTCCCGTACTTCCTTCAAAGCGCCTTTCCATTAATTGACATAACACTAATATACCATACACAAGTGTTTCTACCTGACATTATTGCATGCAAAATGCATTCATATGTACAGCTTGCCTTTCTACCTACTAATTTTGAAATTCATTTTGTTTAAAATCAATGACGCATAATGACAATTACCTTCAGTTTTTGATATTGTGTCAGTTAATGGAAAAACTCTCTAAGGCATCTGTTTGGTAAGCATGGTAAGCGGAAAGTACATTGTAACTGCTGCTTTGAAAAAGATAAGATACTGTTTGTTTGTTTTATAATCAAAACCCTCCGCCCGTTTACAGGTCTGTTTTGATTTTATCAAAATAGGGATGAGTGGAGTTTGTTTAGCTGCATTTGGCTGAGTGCCAATCTAGTGACAGCGTACAGGCAAACTCGATATAGAACTTCAGAAAATACGCATCTGAGCGTATCACCCCTTTGGATAGTAGAATCGTCTCAGAGTGCTAAGCGCGGCTTTCGAAAACGAACAGTATATGTTTAATTTATTTATAAATAAATTAAACAAATACCTTATAATATGTAAAGGTGTAGATTCTGATCAATTATTATTTTGTTCATGTAATTTTTTCAGCGGGTCCTAAGCTTATTTCCATTTGTTACTTAGGCTTATGATACAGAATCGCATTACTCACACAATCTTTATAGCATTACCTATATTATTGCTTAATATATTTGAAATTATTTAAGATTTACCAAAAATGATTATGACAATGCCTTCCAAATTAATTAATTAATTTTTTTTGTTAAATTTACATTACAGTAATCTTTACCTACTACGTTAACTGTTACTAAATTCATGTTTTGTCAAATTTATTTTACTACTTTAAATTTCTTAAACCTAAAAGTAATTACTTTCCGCACAAATAGAGATGAAAATGAGAAATGTTTTTCTTCAGGGATTGGGGGAGGTGGTGTGTGTGTGTGTGTGTGGGGGGGGGGATCTTGAAGAGGTTTATTTTCCTTTGGCAAAGTTGAAATTTCATTTTTTAAATACATTAATATTTTTAATGCGTCTATATTATGGTACTTTTTTTTTTTTTTTTTTTTTTTGATTAGTTGAACTTTTTGTCCATCAATCTATTTTTCACACCTTTTCACATAATGCTTAAAAGTATGAAAAGTTTTAAGTTATATTCAACAGTTCATAAAAATGTTTTGCATGATTCATTAAATTCCTTTAAATATAAAAATATTTAAAATGAATTGCCATTTTTTTAATTTTATTGATTTTTACTTAGATGATGCCCTGTAG
Source organism: Maratus speciosus (assembly GCA_963932465.1). Lineage (NCBI taxonomy): Eukaryota > Metazoa > Arthropoda > Arachnida > Araneae > Salticidae > Maratus > Maratus speciosus. The sequence continues at coordinate 121,912,491 of OZ010795.1, read as the reverse complement.
TGCATCCCTGGCATCACTGCTAAAGTAGAGTATGTAATTATACTTTCCAAAGTGATTTACTGAAGTAGTGTGTAATCAGCAGTAAAAACTAGAGGAGTAACTAGTAGTGTCTCTAAAACACAACTTCCTTTTAGCTTTATAGATGAAAATACCACAAAAAATGCTAAGTTTGGCAACAATGATGTTTGTATAACCAAAAAAAAAAAAAAAAAAAAAAAAAAAAAAAAAACACCTTTATGCTTCCCCTCACATTGACTACTCACAAATAGAAATGCTCAATTGCTTTTTAGTTTTTTTTCCTTCCACGAAGGAGTTTATCTCTTCTTGTAAAAATTAATTTCCCTTTTAAATATTTTATCTCTATTTTCATAGTAGCTAACTACTGTAAATTACCTTTGGAATTTTTATAAATTTAATTTTTTTTATTTATACTTTCTGTGAAAATGAATTACAGGTATACCCAGTATTTTGTATATGAACAAATTTTTATTAAATACTCTACCAAACCAAGTAATTCAAAAAAATTTCCTTCTTTGCGAAATCTTTATTTTAAAAATAATAAATAAATAAATGTTTACTGCAATGTTTAGAGACATCTTGAATTAAGTTTTATTTTATTGTATAATTTTTTATTTTATTTTAAACATATTTTTGTATTGATTTAATAAAACAGTTTGAAAAAGCCTAGACGTTTAAAATGATCACTTTTGCAACGATGTTTTTTTTTTTTTTTTAAATGCTTTATTTGGTGCAAACAACTATGTTTGGCGACAATGGTGTTGACAAACTAGAAAAACAGTGTAATGTATCTATGGTACCATAAAGTTATTTGTTGGCCGAGTTTTGACAAGTTTCATCTAGTATTCATCTTCTATCAACAGCATTTCCATCTTTATCTGCACGGGAAAGAATTACTGTTAAGTTTAAGAAAATTAAAATACAGATACGAAAATACAAATACGACAAAAATAAAGTTTACTAACACTTAATATCGCAGATAACGTTTACTGTTACTTAAATACAGAAATGTAATTAAAACAAAAAACTTTATCATAATGAACACCTCTATAAATTATAATAAATTAAATAAACACATTATTTTTTTAAGGAAACCGCTACAACTTAACATGCCAGTTTTTCAAGGTAATTCAATCACCATTGCTAGAAATAATATTTGAAATATCCTCGGTTGTATTAATTATCAATTTATGAGAAAGATCACCAGCCATAACTTCAAGAAGTTTAGGGTTCTAGCCTTAAATCACGGTGTTTGTTTTCCTTGTGTATTAAATATATATATATATATATATATATATATATATATATATATATATATATATATATATATATGACACTGCACGAAATAAACCGTATCCAGCTTAAAATAGTGCTACAACAAAATTTTCTATCATTATTAATGCTCAAAAAGCCAAATAATTTTAACTTTATGAAAACAAAAGTTTGTTTACTGTCAGGTAATGCAACGAATAAAACGCAAATCATGCAGAGTTCTACCAGTTACTGATAATTCAACTGAGCCAGCATCAATGCGCATGTGCAGCGCGTAACTCCAAATGCAGACTTGTACTTATATACTGCGCATGCATAGAAGTGTAATTTTAATTTAAAATTACGGATAATTAATAAAATTTTTTTATAAACGAATGTACAATAAGAAATCTGGGACCAAATATCTTTCATTTAAAAAAAGATTCGTGTAATTTGATGCAGTAATTTCTTCTCACAGGCTGCCGAAAGAAAACGTCTAGCATTTTAAATATATGGCTTGTTCTTTATTAATTATTTATACATAAATTAATCATATAAGATTAGAAAAATTCCGCATTAGTCATGGTCACGCTATTGATCAATAAGTATAACATTTTTTGTAAGTAAAGAGTTTTATTGCTAAATTTCATTTTTAAAGACACTGTTTCAACTCATATGTACCGCATATAACTGTGTATAACGCGCGCTGTTAAAACAGCAAAGTAATTTGAAACTTAAAAGTGTGAGTTATATCGCATATAAAAAGAAAAATATACACATGTAAAAAATATACGTATATTAATTCAGTGAACCTCAGTACCGTTTCAAACGCTCTGTGGAAATGCACATAGGAAATGTAGATAGGTTTTGCAACAACATATGCTATAGTGTCGTATTTTCTTAATTTTTTCTTTAATTTCGTACTATTTGTCAGACTTTCATAAATTATTATTTGAATTTTATACAGAATATCTAATCAAATTATTGTCCAAAGAAGGGGCCGGAGTCATATTTAACCGTGTGTCCTGTAGATACTCAAATTCTTTAAATTTTTGAGGAAGTTGAAGAATGGGGGTTGGTCATCGAATGTACAAAAACAATTTTAAAATTACCCGAAATTGTGTGTGAGTGTTATGATCGGGGAGCGTAGTATGCCGTGATATACGTTATTTAAATGTTATATAAATTGAAAATAAAATCCAACATGGATGATTACATTTTATGATTAATATAATCGTAATAAATCTGCTCCTATTTATAAATATCTCCATGAATGCACATAATATATATGTATGCCTTACAGATAATTGTAGATTCATGTTTAATTAGACATATTATAATTAGAGATTTATTGTTATCCTAGTAATATTAGAAACTGAAATGGATATCATTATCTTTAAATTAAATTACATTTTATATTATAATTGACAGTTTTCGTATCGACTAAATGCAACACAATAGCACCAAAACAGTTTAACAAATAATAAGCATAATTTAATTTCTTTTTTTTTATTATTTATGGTTTTATTATTATGCTTTTTATTATTTGAATTAGGGGTATTGAGCAGCAAAAACATAATATAAATGGACGAACAGGTTAAGAAATATTTTAGTCGAAATAATCTTTATGCATTTGCATATGATATTAGTACATTTTTCTAATAATTTTAATAAACTTGAAACTTTTTCCCTTTATTTCTACCAATATACAAAGACAAAAAAATCATTCTTTTTTTTATTTCATGAAAATCTTGGTATCATCTTTATAAATTTTCATTCATCTTTTCCTATTACCTGTCCCAACTTTCAAATTTTGACATACGGGAAGAAAATCCTGAGAAAGGGTATATAAGATCGTCACGTCTTTGAAGTTATCAATGTATCTAGCTGTCATATATTGAAAAATAACTTGGAAAAATTCTGTTTTTGATGTAGAGTGTATGACATATTTCAGTTATAGGAAGATCTGAGTCACATTACAAAAAAAAAAAATTCTTCTGTGTAAAATTACCGAGCGATTTATTCGAGTTTTGAAAAAATAACATAAAGATTTATACATTTATGTTTAAAGTATACATTTAAATACATACAATATTAATATTTATGTATGCGTTTAATCAAAACTCAAGGGTAGGGTAACTTGAGGTGAGATGACGTGTTGTATAAGTTGCCGAACTACGTAGTTTTCATATGAGCGGTCGCTGTAGGGAAACGCTTATCAGTTGTAAGGAAGAGGGTTCCCTACAGATATTTTAATTTCCGTTTGCGTTCTTAAAAAAAAATAAATTAAGTGGTACTTTTTTATTGCTATTTCGTCAAAACACTTCTGGTAAGTGTCAAAAATCTTTTACGTGACTTCTTTATTTGCCCATACTAGTTTTAGTTTAAATACCAGAAAAATAAATCTGATGTTTTTAGAGAGTAGCGGTACCTGGCCTTCCTGCAAAGTATAAATGGTGGGTGGTTCCCGCTTCTTTACGTCAGTGGGGGGGGGAGGCATTGGCGTCTTACCCAATACTTTGGGGTTATTCGGCGAAAATTTTTGGAGGTGAGATGCCGTTTTTTTCCCCTTGGGGTAAGATGCCGGTTATTTTCCGTTGCGGCCAAAGGCCTGGTTGTTTCTTCATTGCATAAATTACTCTTCTATATTAACTAACTTGTCAATAATTTTAATCAGATAATTTTAATCGTGATTTTAATCAACTGGTTAAAAAATCATTAGTTAAAATTATAAACTTTCTAAATGTTTAAAAAGACATAAAGAAATATTAAAATCTAAGGTGAACATAATTTGAAAGTTTTCTATATGTATTGTGACTTATAAATAAACATTATTGGCCTTATAAATAATTGTTTAATAAATTTAATTTTAATCATTGTTAAAAAACTTATGTTAAATGCAGTTATAAATAATTTTAATAAATGTAAATATCAGTAGTATATAATAAAGTTTTAGATAGCTAGGGTCTTCTATCGCCTACAGGCTACAGCCCCCAACCTCTATCAAGACACAGCAGCCTCTTAAAACACGCTAATTTGATCTCCTTTGAAATATAGCGGATTAAATTTCCTACCAAGATTCAGGAAATGAGGATTTTTTTTAATTGAATGAGAATCAGTGTTAATATTGTCTAGTAGAGTGCAATAAAACCTCTGAAAAATGTGATTGGATCAAATGCATTCAGTGAAACTGTTGGTTATATAAAAGTTGCTCAAAGTGCCTCAACAAATGTACAGTCTGTGGCAGATTTGAGTTATAGCTGAAAAGAACAATTGGGCATATGAAAAACACCAACAAAAATTCTGTACTCTAAAGCACTTGATCACATTGGCTTTATCGTATTTAAACTTATTATAATGTTTAAAAACATGCTTACTTAAGAGCCATAATTCTTTTAAACGTTAAGTAGAATATAACTTTTTTTTTAATTAACTTTTTGTCCTATTATCAAATTGCCAACGTTTGTTACATTCATATTTTTGTAATTTACTAATATTAAGTAAGTTAATAACTTTAGTATGTCTAAAATATTAAAGTTACTTTTATTCTTCCCATTATGTTCTATACTGCTTCACAAAAATTATTGTTTACATTGAAACTCCACAAGGCATCTTACCCCTTGTAAGTTGGCCATCTTACCCATAGGTATGGATAAGAAGCCGAAATGCAAGCGTTTACAAAAACAAAATTGTCGATGCTTTATATAATATCTGTAAAATGAAATACGGTTTTAAATAATGCATAAAGGTGCAAACTTCAACAAGAAATCAATGAATAATAAATAAAAACAACTGGCGATTTTTAAAACAATAATGTTGGTGACAAAAACTACGGCATCTTCACCCAATTTACCCTATTTTTTCCACTCAGCTAAAGGGCAATTTTTGAACAATTAAATTTTTTATTAAAAATAATAGAAATGTATTCATTTGCATATATCAATCTTTTTTTGAAATTTAAAGTATGGAGAAGTGTTTATATTTAAGTAAAAATTAAAATGGAGATGAATACTAAGGGTGCAATTTTATATAATACTAGCAGGCTATGCCCGCTGCGCTGGTTAATATTTCCAAATGAACCTTTGATTAAATTAAATGGTGAATTTGAAGCTTGTATTTTAAACAATATGGACCTTCAGCTGGACTTTACTGAAAACGATGCGAACGCCATTGCGATATAATGTTATCTTAAGCGTTGGACAAAATTTAGCTATTAAGAAGTAATTCTTTTAGTTGATTATAAACAGCGCACTATTTGGTAGGGTAATGAGACCGTTATGACAACAGGAATTAATAGCTCTATAACTAATCAACGTATAATGGAATCTTATATACTAACACCATTCCTGAAAAGTCATGTAACAGGGCCACTTGTATCAAAATATGTTCTGTAGATTTTTAAAAAAAGGCTAAACTTTCATAATCAGGTTCACTTAATTTTTGAACTTTTACTGTTGCTCTATAACTAAGTACCCTTGAACAATATGTATACACTAAAACCTTTCCAAAATTATTACCTGTCTAATTGTGGTATATCCTACGAAAGTATTATAAACAATCGGAATGAAATGCAAATTTCCGTTGTAAATATATAGAAGATGATGCGATTTTGTGTAATAGAATTCATCGTAAAATTTTCGCTTCAAACATAAACGATGCTTTCAACATTATAGCTAATACACCAATATGTGAAGTATCCGATTACGGAAGGTTAACTTGGATTCTCATGAGCAACTACCCAAAGAAAATTGAATATGTGGCTTTTGTGATACTCTTATGTTAGCCGGGCGATCAATAAAGCTTGTTTTCATACCTTATTCTTATTTTATTATTTTCATTTAAAACACAAACCTTTCATTCATTTCATTTAAAATGCATGCCTTACACTAATTTCATTTAAAAAACTGAAAAGATAAAGAATAACAGGAAATAATGCCATAATTAAAAACAAAGAATTATTTTTAATTTACATACGCAAAATGTAACTACTGCTACTGGGAATTTTTTAAATGCTATTAGCGAGATATGCGCACGGTTGTTATAAATGTCCCCATTTTTTCTTCTTATCGAGGAGCAATTTATAAATCGCCCAATATTATTCCAATTTCCTTCATTGAGGAATGGACACTTGACCGGAAAAAAGGGAGAAAGACTCTTTTGTATTCTTCGGATGGCGGCATCTGACGCCATAAACCAAGTTTATATATATGAGAATAATTTTTAAGTCGTTACAAACATTGCTTTCATATTTAAATATTTTCATTGGCACTACTTGTTATCCCGTCGATCAATTTCGTCAAATTATATAAATCGCCAAACCACTCGGCAAATTACACAAATTGACATAATCTTTATTTTAAATAACGAAATAACAAATAAATTAGTATAACATTAATAAAAATACAAATAAAACGTCGAAATTAAAATCACTTGATGACGTAAACACGTGTAGCTTGTTTAAAGTCAAGTGAATTTGAGATTTACGATCAACCATTATTGACATTTAATCTTATATTTTGACGATAGATTTTTGGTCGACGGAATATCTAAGTAGTACCTTTTCCATTTTCGTTTTATAATGCTAATTTCTCAGTAATTTTTTTCCTTTTATTTTACATAAAATCACTAATTTGTTTTTAAATTATTATTAAGATGCTTTTTTTTCAAACTCATAGAGCCGTTTTTATTCTTTAGCCAAAAGAGCTGATTAGAATTTTTCCGTTGCTAGAGTAACGGATTGTAATGATAGATATTTTGAGATTTAGACGCCAAAAACTCCGCCAGTTTAGAAAAATATGAAATGTGTCATAAACTGTTGGACTTAAAAATTTACTTGGTACTATATTCGGCAAAACTACATTAAAATGTGCTATCATTTGACGCATAATTATAATATCCGATTTTTAAGGAATTTTTTTCCCTCCCCTTGCAAAACCCGTTAGGGGTGACACTTTAGAAAATCCTTTCTTAGCAGAAGTCTATGTCGTAAGAAGTATTTTTACCACGATTTTCAAGATTTTAGGTTCAGTTGTTTGCGCTGTGCGTTAATTAGTCCCCTAATCCAGACTTTATTTTATATACTATATTAGATATGTCATTTTGCGGTGACTCGATGATCGAAAATTAGTCCAATATCATTTGAAATATTTCATAACAGAGGAGAAAGTACGAAGAAAGACGAAGAAGAAATGACGAATTACAAAAGACGTGTCATTTATTTTTTCAAAATGTTGAATTTTTCGATAGTAATAACGTATTATTGCATAAATTTCCTTAAAAATTATCTTTATTTCCTAGATTTCGAAGCTGTGAATTTTCCTATAAATGAAATTGTCAATATGACTTGAGAAAAAAATTAAATAATAGATAATATTTGCTTTAAAAAATGGGTAATACTCGTTGATCTGAGTTCGAGTTTATAAATATCACATGCTTTCAGAATTACGGTGAAAAACATTTAAAAAAGTATGAAATTGTTTTACAATATGTGTGTGTGGCAGAAATTCAAACTGGAATTTAAGTATTCGATTCCATTTTTAAAATATTAACTGATATCTATATAAGCTACAATTGAATATAAAAATGTACTCAAAAATGATCTCTTTCACTTAAAAAACACCATTTGTGAGAACATCCTCAATCAAATGTCACGCTTATGCATTTTTGGCTTAAAATCACATTGTTTGGCGACTAAAGAAAAAGAAAAAATCGTAAAGAAACAAATAGTAATTACACGTGACTCATAATTACAACTGCTTGTTTCTTCTATAAGTCACGTGATGGGACAATTAGGTAAAAAAAAAAAGAAAAGAACAAAAAGAAAAAAAAATGTCTTTGAAATTTCATCTAATCAAATTTTCAGATTCGTTTCTATAATCTAACGCAAGCGATAAAGAGCCAAATATTGCGTATCAATTTTAATCTTTCTTATTAAATTAATTTTTAAGCATTACAAATATTTCTTTCAGGTTTAAATTAAATGTTTTCGTTTTTTAATATTATTCCTCATTAAAACGGATTTTTTTCTTCTCTTTTTCTTTTTTTTCTTTTAAATAAAATTAATAACAGTTTTTTTCTTTTATTTTTCGAGGTGTAATAGCCGTTTCAATTTTTTTTATCAACGATAAATTTCGCCAAGAAATAAAATGGTAACCTTATTGTCCAAAATAACAGAACTTACCGTCATAATCATATAACTAATCTACGTAGAACAATGTGTTATAGCTTAAAACCTTCCCTGAGACGATACCTATCTAACAGTATAAGTACCGTCAAAATCCATACGGTAGAACTCAAAATATAGATGTTCGGAACGAAATTTTCGTTTGGATTTTATATATATAATAGATATTGTGAGCACAAAAGCTCTCTCTGATTAGAAATTAATAGGACGAAAGAAATGTTGCGATACAGTAATATACATTTTTATCACAGACTAACTCTGTTCTCAAAGTTTCTTTTGTCGTCTATTTGATGGCACAGCTAGTAAACAAAGATAAACAATGAATGAAATATAAATTTCGAAAATAAACTAACAAATACTATAGCCTTCAATATTTCTTTATATTACCTCTCCTCGTGTTTTTTTCTTTTCGTTTTGGGGTTTCGTAATGAGTAATGTCGTCGCTATACCAAATGCAGATATTGAAGTTCTAACGGATAGAATAACGCATGATGCATATAGAGTTACGAAAGTGCTTCAAAGTGGGCGCTAATTGAGGTATTTTGGCGTAATTAATTGGTCTTATTATATAATGGATTATTGTATTTATAATTTTTAGAAATAAAAAACTGTATATGTGTGGTGATTTCCATAGAATACATATATGTAATCAGAGAAAATTTTATTTTTATCCTTCTCTGTGTCTTGAATTTTCTCTGTGAATTTTACGAAAAAATGATTACTAATAAATATGATTGTTTCTGTATAAACACAAAGGAAAAGTGTTTTTCATAAAAATTGTGCTAGAACATCAACTTTATTTTTGAAACATACAGTCAGGAACATTGAAAATAGCGCACCAAGAAGGGATAATCGGGTTGAAATGAAATTTAATATGCATAATAATAATATGAGAAGTTCACTTGATCCCAAAATCAAGGCAATTAAGCAATTGCAGTGTGTACAATTAGACAAATACAGTGCAATTTCAGTAGCGCGCAAGACCGATGCCTTCTGCAAAACATGTCGCAACGCGGTTCGGCATTTAGTTGATTACACGTCTGATGTTATCCTGAGGCAGATGTCTCCACAAATCTTGAACAACTACCTCCAAATCATGTACAGAGAGACACGGTGGCATCTGGTGTTTCAGCTGGTCACACACATGCTCTATAGGGGACACATTCGGAGAGAGGGTCGGTCATGGAAAAGCCTGCAAATGAGTCAAGGAACCTTGAGCAACTCGAGCTGTATGTAGACGAGCATTATCTTGCAGTAAAATTGCCCCTGGAAGACCAATTACAAAAGAGCCTACATGATGTCGAATAATCTCCTTAACACACCGCTGGCACGTTCAGAAACCACGTACCACAATTAGAGGGAACCGGCTATCATAGGCTATGGTACATAGATAATTATGTCTGCTGTGCGGACAGTGCGTCGCGCGACAGTGTTGGTGGAATTGTTCATCAGGGCGCCCCCACACCCGTACGTGATCACCATTTGTCCCCAAAAAGACCACGAATTCGCAAAACGTGGTGTTTAGTGATGAATACCGGTTATTTTGAGGACAGATGATAAAACCGTACGGGTGAGGAGGAGCCCTGTTGAACGATACAATTCTACCAACGCTGTTGCCCTACACACTGCCCGCACAGCAGACGTAATAGTCTTGGGGCCATAGCCTATGATAGCCGGTCCTCTCTAATTGTGGTACAACGAAGCTTAACGGGCCAGAGGTATATTGGTGACATTATTCTACCTCAAGTGGAATTTCCCCACATGGTCTTACAGGAGTAATTTTACAACAAGATGATGCTCGTCCGCCTATGGCTGTAGTTGCTCAAAACTTACTTCATGATCAGACTCTTCTATGGCCGGCCTGCTCCATGGACGTTCACCCTATAGACCATGTTTGGCACCAGCTGAAACGCCAGACGCCGCCGTGTAACTCTGTACATGATTTCGAAGTAGCTGTTCAAGTTTTGTGGTGACAACAGACGTCTAATCAACTTATCGCCGAACGGCGTTAAGACATGTATTGCAGCAGGAAGCGGCCCGGCGCGCTACTGAAATTGCACTGTAATTGTCTAATTGTAAACACTGCATTTGTTTAATTGTATTGATGTTGGGATCAAGTGTATCTGTCACCTGTATCATTATGTGTATTAAATTTTATTTCAATACGATGCTCCCTTCTTATTGCGCTATTTTCAATGTTCCTGAATGTACATCTATTCGCTTATAACCCAGCTAACATATAGCGTTGTTATAGTTTTGAAAATAAATCTGAAAGTATTTGTATTTAAAGTTTTCTACAACATTCAATAAGAAAAATGTATTAAAAATACTTTTTTATGTATGACTATGTACTAGATGTGTATATGTATATTATCCTATTACTATGTATAAATATGTATATTATGCATACGTATTAGGTTTCAATTATACTCTCATTAAGCATATTTTAAATAACAGAACTTTAAAACATCTTAAATGCATTTGAAACGAGCTATAGGTTATTGCTCGGAAAGATCTGCCTAACTGTAACATTCATTACGGATGATGCTACACATCAATGATTTTGAAAACAATCTTCTGTGTAATGCATAAGTATTTCTTAAATATTATTAGTATTATTTATCCGTCTGAAATATTAGTTATATTAAATATATCAAATTGTAAGCCATACAAATGTAATTTTTTACAATTTTAGAACATAATTTAAAATAAACATTTGATAAAACTTATAATATATGAAATTTGTAGGAAAAAATACATTTTGAAGTATATCCCAAATTTTAAACCTACTGGACCACAATAATGCTCTATATAAATACATTTGAAATAAAGAACAGAAAAAAACATTTTAAAGGCGTTTTAAACGAATAACAGTTTATTGCATATTAAGACGTAGTGAAATGCAATATTTTTTAGAAATTATTGTAAACAAAAGGGATTTGAAAGCAATTGATTAAAAAATTTCTCATCAGAAATTGTTAGTATTATTTATCAATATAGTTCATTAACCAAGAGGAATATTTCTAATTGTCAGTCACATTTAAGTGAAAATGTTGCTAATGCATAATTTATATAGACTTTTTTGTTATCTTCTTTCAAAATTAAGTAAAAAGAAAAAACTGAAAAGCGTTTATGTTATCTCTAAATTATAGGGAGCTCGTAAAAAGTTCAAATTTACGTATATGCATGGACTATGTTGCAAAAATCACAGGACACTTTCGTCATTACTCGATTTCTCAAATATCTATAGAAATACGCGACAAATTATTTTGGAAGTTTTGTAAGGACATGTTTATAAGTGAAGGTTTAATCAAGTGAAAAACAAGGGGAATGACAACAAATTTAATAAAAAATAATATATTTGCGATCACCTTGTAATACAAATTGCTTACAATTATCATAACTATAGAAGATGTCTATTATGGAACATTTGAATTTTTTTTTATCTGTGTAAGAATAACAAGTATATTGATGGAGTATTCTTAAAAATAAGTAACTAAAAAAAGCTTATGTTTTGAGCTTACCGTATACACGTTTTTCTCACAAACATAATCTCATTGTCAGAAAACTTGGAAAAACGCAGTAGAAATTATATAAAGAAATTAGAATATGAAAATATGCAAGCTTTGGAGAAATGTGATATTTTTTTTAATACAATGACTGTAGGAGCATTTATTTTTAATAATTTGCTATTCTATTACATAAAACATCAACTATATGAGAAACTTATACATAAAAAGAGAAGTCAAAAATTGTGAAAATTTAGAGCAACCGGCAATAACAGAATTTTTGTTTTTTGCAAAATTAACTGAATGATATGAAATTTGTCTCATTCCCATTTCTTAATTATCGACTTCCTAAAAATTAGTATGAATTTATGCATGTCAATGGCGGCTGAGAACAGGAGCTTCATTTTTGATATCACTTTTTTGTTTGAATGGGTATGTTTGGCTGTTTTTAAAAGAACTAAAACATAATTAAAAAATTGTAGAACCAAAAAAGTAAATTAATTTATTTTGAAAATATTTATTTTCAAGCTAATTTTACAATTAAACTTTAATTCAACTCACTATATCGACAATATTTTTCTGAAAATTTATTCTGGAATTTTTGCATGACATGCCCTATATAATAGATTACTCAATTATTCAATAATTAAATGATTATTGTTCTCGCATGCGTAATTAAGTATTATTCCATACGAATGTTGATATTTTATAAAGTATTTAATATTTTTATATATATTTATAGAATATTTTCTCTATTGTAATTTGTGAAGTTTTCTGAAAGCGTCTATAAATTTGGTTGGATACTCTCATTCTATGATTAAAAGTTGCGATTAAAAAAAATATATATTAAACTTTGAAATTTGCATAAATATATGAATTAGTCTTACAGAAAAGAACATTATTATTTTAAAAAGTGGTCATAACCCTCTGCTGTAGAGGAAAATAATCATTTTTACAGTGTTCTTGAAATTGATAGTTTCTCGATTCCATGTTTGTTGGTCCTTTATTTGCTCTCATTACTAAAACTACACTGAAAAGTGTGAAGCCAACCGTAATCTTTACTTCCCTGAAGTTCCAGAAGAATTCGTCGGGTTTGGTTCAATACATTCGCGAAATATATAAACGAAATTCATTCTTCAAGTCCGTATAGGTCATATTTATATGTATTTTTGCCTCCTTTTTTAACCCATTGGAGACGGATTGCACACCTTGCTTGCAATCCATTCCCGAGACCAAAAGACGGGTATGACTCAGTGTGTGTAATTATATTGCTTTGCAATTAACAGCAGGGATAATTAGGAAATATTAGCCTCCGATATGCTATTTCTTTCTCCCAGCAATTTAAGTGTCATCTCCAAAAAATAACGTTCCGTTGTGTAATCCAGCCATATAACAAAGCAGATTTATCATTGTACAGTTAAATACTGTACTGCAATTTTTTAAGCTTCTAAGCCTTGCACATTTTCATTTTTTATACCGTCGTATTGGGGGGAAAAGTACTTTTTTATGCAATTTGTTGGAAAACTGCATCTCAATTTATTTTTGAGATACTAATTTTTTTGTAGTTTTTAGCGCCATTTGTTTAAAGTTGGCAACTCAAGTACTGCATTCCTGTAGTAACCAAAGAAAAAATAGTTGGAAAATAGTAATTATATCTTTTACTGAAAAATATTTTAATAAAAATACGTGCTATTTTTAAAAAATATATATAAAAGAATCATTTCTGATAAAACATGGAGATATTATAAACTATATTCAATTTAATTATATATATTACAAACAAATGAAGGCATACGAATCATTAGATAGCCGATTTTTTTGAGGTTCTTGAATGTCATCTGAATTTTTGGATTTGTGTATTATTCAGCGATATTGACGTCATATGAATACTTTACTCTAGATGTTATTTAAGACTGAATCGTAAATGAAGGACTTCTTCAAAGGATGCGAATTACGCCATTTTATATAAAATAAAAGCGCGTGTTTTAAATCTTAAAACTGAAATTTGTTCTATATTATCTATATTCATATACATATGTATTCTTTTTATCATCAGGGGACGAGACTAAATTCTGAAAAAGTAGAATTCCTGTTTTCTGTTTTATTATTTCTATCTCGCACCACTTCCACAAAAAAATTCTTTCACAGACACATTTACTGCATGTGCAAAAGAAAGATACTAAAACATTTTTTTAATAGTAGTACGATTGAAATCTAAAAATACAGTGGACAGTGGTAGTCCTGTTTTCCGACAGTATGGGACTTTCGGCTTCTGGGGATGGTCTCCAAGAAACGCTTCGTCTCGAATGGATTAAGTGATGTATTTGTATTTTACACCAGAATTAGTAGAATTAAAGACAGATTATTTAAGATTATTTAAGAGGTCTCAGAACTCTTAAAGCTAGAATATTTTCGAAATTTTTATTTTATTTAGATGTTAAACTCCTATTTTTTTTAACATTTTGATATAATTATTTCCTTAAAATTTCCATTAGAACAGAAGTTATGGCTGTTACAATAAATTACGATCAATGGCTGAAGCGCCATTTCCGAAACTTAGAAGTCATTTTTTTTCCAAATGACGTTTTGAGGCATAACGCGCAGGATATTTCAAAATACTTCTAAATATTTTTTTTATATTTTTTCAAAACATATGGTTCATGTTAGTATGTATAAACTGAACGTAAAATTTAATATTTTGCTCAAAAAAAATATTATTTTAGGTGATTATACTGTTGTAATTTTCAAAATTTTGCATTAGCTAAATACAAATTTGCAACAAAAATTAAAAAAATGATTTTAATACAAATTTATTTAGGTTCAGGGTAATTATTACAATCTACTTATAATAAAATCCAAGTGCAGGAAAGTGTTGGAACCATGTCGGTACGAACCTTTCTGGTCTGCGAATCGACCGCAGCTAAACGCCATGTATAAACTGACTTAATGAAATAATAATACTTAATGAAAAACATATGCTTGCTAAATAATAATTTCTTCTACTTGAAATCATTTCTGTTCAGCAAGTTTTCACATAAAACATGAGTATCATATCCATTTATAATGTATTAAGTTCTAAATTAAAATTAAGCTATTATAACCATAGAAATCACATCTAAACAAACGATACCGGTGCCATTCAGAATCAAATTCCAGCAAATCTACAAACAAATGAATGACTCTTTGAACGCTTCATTAGAAAAAAATATATGTACAGGTAATGTCGATGCTGCTCTTAAAATATTTTTTAAAGTGTATTAAAACCTTTAAATATTTTAACTTTGTTTAAAACCTTCAAAAACTATACTGAGTATAAAATTACTAAAAAAACTAATACTGAAAACATTTAATTTCTCATTTTTATATTTTATAACTTTTCAGTAATAAAGACGTTCTTAAAATCATGAAAGGAAAATAAAATATCGCATATCAGGCCAAATCTAATAATACTCTTTATAACCGCATATATTTTTGAATAATTTATGGTTATTGCCATTGTTTCACGGATATTTTGAACACCTGCGCCAGACAGCTTGGCAAATAAATTATACCTCACAATCTCATGCATTCACAAAGTAAAAAAGTGCGTTTAAGGAAAGTATTTTACGTGTATTTTTATGATTTATTTGATTCATATATTTGAACAGTACGAAAAAAAAAATTAAGAATGACTTCAGGTTTTATTAATGAAAGAAAAATTTTTTGAAAGGATTTTTTTTTTTTATAATATGAAACTTTATTATCTATATATTTAAACTGAACCTAGGTTATAAAAGTTCAATGCAAGACCTTGCGTTTACTACAAAATTGTAGCCGATTATTCAAAATTATATATATACAATTTCTAATAAATTTCAATGTATTCTTTAATAAGGCACGATTATTTTAATTGAAACATTCATCTATTAATAAAGCAGATATAGTAGTGTTTCATACTTTTAACACTTTCCAAAATAGTTGAAAAGTGTCTATGTCTTCGATTTGTCTGTCTGCAATCTACCGTCTTCTGTCTGTCTGCCGTTAGTCTTCCGTCTGTCTGTCAGTGCTCTAAGTCGCGTAAATATACTCGTATTGATATTTGACTGATATACCTTATTAAGGTTTGCCATGAGATTGGCCATGGTCAGTATTCAGAATAAAATGCGTCGCATCGTCTGTTTACAGGTGCACTAAAAATTTTTCCGTAACATTATGGTCTATAGGAGGAAAATGTTTCAAGTGAATTTTAATAATGTTACACAATTTTAAACATATTGAAATTTTATACATTATTAAAGTGCACTAGAAAATGATTACTATAGAATATGTTATGTGCAGCACTTTCAGTAGGCGTAAAGGTTATCTCAAATGTATTCCGTTATAATACGGTCTATGAGGAAAAACAGTTTGCGGCGTATTTTGAAGGTGTTACTCTGTCACAAACATAATGAAATTCATATGAATTTCTGAATTGCATTAAAACATGCTTTCTGTAAAATATGGGTGCAAAGCATTTGTTATTCATTTTCAGGGACTCACAAAAGAATTCGGTTATATAATAGTATACGAGGAAAACTAATTCAAACATGGTGCACTAATTCAAACATGATGAAATTAACACAATATTTGAAATTAATATAATATATGAATTTAATGTGATATAATATATGAAATTTATAAAATATTGGATTTAAAATGATTTTTTACGTGAAAAATATTACGCTCAGTGTCTCTTTTTCATTTTAAGAATGCATTAACTTAAGCAATTACGAACAAAGTTAATACCACTAATCAATAATGCGTAAATTCCCAATTAAAATTTCGATATTAATATCAGTGAACAGACATAATTCCTAACTGAATACGTTAGAATCAGTCTTGTCACGAAATACGTTTGTGTAATTATAAAAAGAAAAGTCTGGTGAAACTATTATTTATCACTGTAACTAAATAATTGTAAAGCCAAAATTTAAATTTATAAATCAAATTATGTATTGTTATTCACTGAAACAGTTACATTGACATAAGGACTTGATTACCAAATTACGAAATAATGTTTACGAATGTTTAAATCTTTCACTCATGCACAGTTAAAATTTATTTCTTACAAATGCTCATATATCATCAAATATTCAACTTATTAATGTTTTAATTGCAATACACTATTTCTATCATTACTTTTCAAATTTTCGTAAATTTTCGTTAAATTTGGTTGGTAAACTCTGTATGCAATGCACAAAAAAAAAAAAAAAAAAAAAAAAAAAAAAACACCCAGAAACTTTAGCACCTTCACGAATATGCGTGCTATGCTTACAAAAATGCACACGTCATTTAAAAAAACCCAGATAGTCATTTCCTATAGTGACAGACAATTTTGAACATTTTCAGTTACATGGGTGATAGCAATAATTATTTTATTATTAAATTTATTTGTCACTAATTCTCCCTACGTCTAAATCATCACTGATAAATATCAATGAAACACGTGCTCCGTATCCTAAAATTCAAGGGCAACTTGTAAAGAATTTTGTTAGACATTCAACAAATCACGTTCAATCGAAATTATCCGGTCATCCTTAACTTTTGGAGGCAAGTGTATACGGCACTATCGGAAAAATGTTCATTCAAAGCGTATTTGAAAAATTACTTTTTATGTATTAATAATTATGTATTGAAAGCTAATAGCAGCTTTTTAAAAAGAAATCGAAAGCCAAGAAGTTTAAAAAAGATATATTTTTTTGTGTATCATAAGTTTTAAAAAGTTTAGTTCATAATCATCGTGTTTTAATTTTCCACTGCAAAAAGAAAAAAAAAGTTTCTTCATAATTCTTAATATCATCGAATTTTTAGAAGAAATATGCTATTTTAAGTAAAAAAAAGATTCTCAAAATCATTTATAAAATTATTTAAAATTTTACAAGAACTAAAGTTTATAAGCATAATAAATTACGTCCCCAGCTGTTTAAAAAAATCATTTGCGGTAAATTGCACGGATTTATTTTTATAAAAGTTGTTTAGCTAAAACATTTCATTATGTTAAGTAAACAAACAAATTATGTTGATTAAGCACTTTAATTTAGAAATTAAAGATTATATTATTTAAGAATTATCTATAAGTATGCAGTTTTTACTCTCTTTCAAATAATCGATTTTCAGCAAATTTAGTTTCTCAGATATCTGCGTACATTAAATATAGAAAATATTTAAAAATTGGAGGCAAAAGAAAAATGTTGAAGGCAACAATAAAACGTTCTTAAAAAAATTCTACATTGGAAGTAATACGAGAAATTAAAAGTTTTATGCTTTACTTTTAACCCTCTAAAATTCCATAGAATGTCCTTATTGCATAATCTGCATAATTTGCATAATCTGCGTTTTAATTTGTTGCATTAGCTAAATTTAATAATCCTATAATTATTTATCTTTCTTTAATTAATTAAACAAAAACCTAATTTACAGAACAAATACATATATTTTCTGCATTGTTTAAGCACGAGAAGGGACAGATATTAATATATTTCATTCAGTTCGTTCTATATTTTATGTTAAATTTTTGTAATTCGTAAGTTAAACCAATTAAACATTAAAAAATAAAAATAAAAATCATACATTATAATACTTTAAACACTGTAAAAACTTAGATTTCGTTCAAATGAAACCGAAATAAATCTTAAAACTTTTTATGTGTTTAAGTTGTAAATATTTGTATTGCAGATTTTGTATTATGTTTATGACGTACATAAAATGACAAGATACATGGAAAATACAAAACTTTCAAAAAGTACAGTTTTTAAACAACCCATAAAGACTTTCTTAATACCGTCGATGTTTTTAAATTAACAATCGAAAAAAGGCTAATGAGGAAAAACGTTTCAGTTCTCCTTTTTTTTTTGTAAGAAATTTTTTTTAAGTTGACTTTTCAAGAGGAATCGTGTAGTTTTATAAAATGTTAAAACTGTATATTTAAAGTTTAAATTATTAAAAAAAATACATAGTACTAAAAAGGAATGAAAACCTTTTAAAAAGAACAAAATAACATAAAAAGCAAGAAAAATCTTAAGCTTAGTAATTGTCAAGCCTTTAAGAAAAGGTGTTTGGTTCTTTGTACTTGCTATATTTCTTTTATAAGAATCTTACTAAAATGTTTGTTTCAATTTGCTTTCAGAAAAAAAAATATATATATGTGTAATAACAAAAATTTTCGCCCTTTTATCTTAGTAAAACTATTCCAAATTCTTAATATCTAACCCTTTTTTACCTATCTTTAATATTTTTCTTATATATAATATTTTTCTTTAATATGTATCTTAAATATATTTTGTCATTTATTTTATGCCTTTAAACCTGCGTGTTCTATAATTATTATTCTAAAAACCTTAATCCGTTCGTAACTTACTTCTTATAAAACCACTAAATTACTTTCTTTCATTTTATTCTGATACAATTCTTTTTCTTTCAATGTTTTTAATATTTTTGTTCTATGATTTTCTATATCCCATAATTCCTTGTCAGCTCCCGCCAACATTTTCTTTACGTTATAAATCAGACACTGTGAAAATTAAGTTCATTCATCTACGTCACGCATTCTCCTCCTTCTCTCAGAGCTCGTTTTATCTTAGCCTGTCTGCCGTCCCGTCCTTCCGGCTTTTTTAACGGGGTTGGTTTTTTCACTTGTAATGTATCCGTTCGCAATCTGTTTCTTTGATTATTTATAGTGTTGCGACGGCTAGGAGCGCAGATTTTTATACGCTTTTCGTTTGTCTAATAAAACCCCGTCTATTGGTGGTATTTTTGATTTGTGTATATTCGAATACTATTTAACATCATATAGTTTATTATGAAGTGATAGAGTTTTATTTCGAGAGTAGATGGCTAGACTACTGGAATTAGTATTGTTCGAATTCGACGCTATCTCACATTGAAACTCTCAATTTACAAGGCAGAAGCCAGCATAGGGAATCTAATGTATTTTCACCTAGCCTCCAAATTTTTTCAAAGTCCCAGAAAATGTCGCTAAAGATGAAACAAATATATCAATTTCAATCGATCTTTGCAGAGGACACTAGGATGAAAGGAACTCCTTTATTTAGCGAGAGAAATATTCCTTTGATATTGACGAGGATATCTTTCCCGTGGGAAACTAGATAGTGAAACCAGATATTGACCTGACGTCAGGTTCCTGACTGCAGCCTATAGAGAAAGGGCTTGTTTATGAGCTCATGGTCACAGACGGTGAGTGGCTAATGGGAGTGTCTTTTGTCCTAGACGGAAAAAACGAAACTGATAAAAGGGGATGCAGGAGAATTCTCGGGAGTTCTTTGAGTTCTTTTTCGGAAACTGACGCTCCGAGTAGACTTTAGCCGTGTAGAGGTGAAATCATTCACGGGCGCAGTAAAGCGGTAGCAAGGCGTGGCGGTAAAATTTCTCCACCCCGGAGAAAGACATCGGAGGTCCCTAGACCTTGATCGGACATTCACTAAAAGGGCGACATTCCTGTCGCGTATCACCAACTCTCATCTTCGAGAATTGTGAAGTATAAATACACAGAGACATTCTCCCTGAAAGCTATTTGTCACTCGAGGACTGGACTTGATTCTACAAATACATTGGTAACAGCTGAACTCGAACCCATTTATGAAGAATGTTGTACATACGCCTTATTTAATCCAGAAAACCTTATTTAATTGTTTGTAATGCAATAAAATAATTTTTTCGGTGTTGATAAGACTCGGCTGTTGAAGTAGCCCGCTACCACACCACCTTACGCCATCGGCTCCGTTACAACTTGGTGGCAGCGGTGGGATTTACAGCAAGAATAATTGTTATTAGAGGAAAGCCCAGGAGGAAACAGATGGCGAACACCCGGAGTTTCTGACAACAACTCGAGAGGCAGCCGAAAGAATCGAAACGACAGTTTCGAGGAAGACAGACGGACAGCCCATCTAGACATTGCCCATGAGACAGTTCAGCTAGATCAACAAGACAGTGCTTCGAGACACTGCAAGGTGGACCTTGGACGACAAACAGTGTGACGCAACACGCCCGATACGAGCCCTTGAGCTACAGTGGACGACACCCGCGGAGTGCCATAACGGACCGTTCCCCAGACAAGATACTTCAAGCAACAACTGCAACAGGTAAGCTCATTTTATTTTGAGTGGCTCTGAAACCATTATTTATCATACTGATAGGATGGTAAAATGTTGTTTAGATAAAAATAAGAGAAACTTTTTGATTTTGAGGTAAATGAAAATATTAAGATCATGATAAATCGATAATGTGTAGTTAATTGAAATCTAACGATTAATGCAAATTTATATGTTATGTTATCTTTATCATTATTTTTAATGTTTTGGAAAGCAGAAAGTATTAGCTAGGCTAAATTCATAACTACTCAAAAAAAAAAAAAAAAAAAAGCCCAGTAACATTTTTCTTTTTTTATATAATTTGTGTAAGATATATATTTTGATGAGTAATTTTATAAAGAGAAATTTTCATGCATGTTGGATTGCTAAATGACAAACAGAGTAAATTAACTTTTATCCTAAATAGTATAGATGCATTTTGATAAAGGTTGCAGTGAGTGTTCAGTCCTTGAGAAATACTGGGAAGGTGGTTTGCCTATAGTATTTGAAAAATTACTTATTGTTTTCGTATTGTGTGTATAGGGGCTCTAAAGCTTTAAAATTTTGAACTGTATTTTTTGCTTTACGATTGGCACAGAAGTATAGAAAATCTCAAAATCTTTTGCAAAATCATAAAATTATTTTTACGTATTGGTTATGCATTTGAAATGTTTATTTATATTGTGTGCTTAGGGGTAAAATATTTCTTGTGAGGTGTAAGGTTCATATACTTTTAAATTGATAAACAAAACGAATAGTTTCCGTTTGTATTATTTTTCAACATACCGCAGTCATGTCGAAGTTAAATTCACTTAAGTACTGCCGGAAAGCGGATTTTCAGAATCTAGCGGAGGTTTTAGACGTGGAAATAGATGAACAAGACAGTATGGCAACTATAATCGAAAGAATTGAAGCTGCAGAAAAATACGACGAGGAACTAACTTTAGTGCAGGCTGGGTTTATCGTGAAAGATAGGGAAGACCGAATCGCGGCAGAAAAAGAGAAAGAGGGGGACAAAAGAGAGAGAGAGAGAGAAGAGAGAGAGAGAGAAGAGAGAGAGAAAGAAAAAGAAAGGGCGTTTACTTTAGAACAGCTAAAATTAACGCAGAGTTCAGAAAGGCGAAATTCTACGGCTAGCAGCGGCTCCGAAAGATCCGTTAAATTACCTCTTAAAACTATTATGCATCGTTTTGATCCTGAACGATCCGATATAATATTATTCCTGAATTTGTTCGAACGACAGGCGAATAGGTCCGGAATAGAGCAAGACGAATGCGTCACACATTTGTTAGCATTATTGTCGGTAGAAATTGCGGAATTGATCTTACGCAAACCAGCTCAAAAAATTGACAATTTCGGACATGCTAAATCGCTTTTATTAGCCCGGTACAGGCTGAGTGCGGAAGCGTACCGTCAAAAATTAAATAAACATGCACGTAATCCAGGAAACCCGTGGAGAGATCTCATATTCGAATTGAATTGTTTGCTTGAGGGATTGATAAACGGTTTGGGGATTACGCAATTTTCTGAATTAAAAGACTTGTTGATCACTGATCAGATCAAACGACGCGCGCCGGTCGATTAAAAGAACATTTTAATGATTCGTGGGCGAATTATAAAGACCCCTTGCTGCTCGCTACAGCACTAGACGAATATGAGGCGATAAAAGGAGAGTAAAAAAAATCGTGGAATACGAAACCAAAATTTGAAGGAAATTCGCGGGATAGGAGAATGGAAAAAACGGGAATTGAAGACGAAACGAGAGAATGGCATTCGGAAACCAAAACTAATTGGAGAGAGAAATACGGGAAAATGAAAGAGAAAAGATCTTCGAACGTAAAAATTGGAATAAGTGTTTTATTTGCTCCAAAATCGGGCATTTAAAAGCCAATTGTCCGGAAAACAAAACGAACTTAGAACCTATTACTAGCGTTCACCACATTTGCATAGGTACGAATTTTGAGGAAAGTTTCAAACCTTATCTTAGCCGGCCTCTAATTAACGGAAAGGAATGCACGACTTTAAGAGATTCACGAACTCGATTTTATGTGATCCCTAGTCAATTAATTAAGCCCAATCAGTTAGACGGTTCTGCTGTACGAGTTAGGCAACCGTTGACGAACAATACGCTTCGTTTACCGACCGCCCACGTTGTCTTAGAAATTGAAGGAGTGGGGAATATAAAAACGAGGTCCATAGTAGCAGAGAATAAATCAGACTTGTCGTACTACATATTAGGAAACGAAACTCAAAAATTAATCGATAAAATTAAGAAGGGAAAGGCCGAGAATTTAGACGCCGGGAGAACCGTCAGTGAGGCCAATCCGAAACTGAAAGAACAGCGGTCCGATCCGACGCAAGGGAACGAGTTGAAAAAGAGAAACCCAAGGTCAAAAATGATTGACGTGAATACGGGAGGAAAATCTAGCGAGGATGAACGTTGGTTAAGGAAGATGAATGGGAATTTTAAAGTAGACGGAGGGGAGCTTTTGTACCCGATCGAGAGGGGAATTTAAGCGTAGAATTAAGCAAGGTTGGGAGAGAAAGGCTTAAAAGAGAACAAGATGCGGACGAGTCGTTAAGCGAAGCTAGAAGGTCAAAAATAAAGAATACGTATTACAATTGTGGGGATTTCGAGAAGTCAAATGGCTCCCGTATAGGAATAGATTTAACGGCCGATCAAAGAGATAAGCCGGTAAGAATTGGACAGACCAGGAACAACAGGAAATCTAGGCGCGATAAAGATACGTTAAAAAGAAATGCAGTGTCAGGAGACACAGGATTAGGCTCCACCAGACATGAGTCGTATGAAAGGGGTACAAGAAGGATGAATCGGTGGAGAATCGATTATAAAAGTTCCGCGACCAATCATTTCACGAACGTCTTGAGTAGACGCGAAAAGTCTCAAGTTTATAGAGTAAACATACCGAAACCTAAGGAAAAAGGCGTGGAGAATAGAAACATTTTGACACGTAAAGTTTCGCGGCCCAAACACTATGCTAAATTCAGAGATAAACTTTCAAGTGACATGTTTTAGCAGTTAAGGATTGAGTAGAGGATTGTGTGAGTCAAACTCAACTTAAATATATGTATATATTAATTTTCATTTTATTGTGTGTAAATGTAATCTTGTAAAATTTAAATTTGTTTTGTCTGTTAAAGAGAAATTTCGTAACCAAATGTATCCAGCATTTACAAGCTAAATATAAAATGCAGGAAAAGGTTTCTTTTAGGAGTTGATATAATTAAATATGGGCCACTTAAAATGTATGAGCTAACCATTTCCCTTACAGCATATTGCGTCTTGCAGCCGAAATATGATTTGAGGGAGGGGTGTTGTGAGAATTCGACGATATCTCACATTGAAACTCTCAATTTACAAGGCAGAAGCCAGCATAGGGAATCTAATGTATTTTCACCTAGCCTCCAAATTTCTTCAGAGTCCCAGAAAATGTCGCTAAAGATGAAACAAATATATCAATTTCAATCAATCTTTGCAGAGGACACTGGGGTGAAAGGAACTCCTTTATTTAGCGAGAGAAATATTCCTTTGATATTGACGAGGATATCTTTCCCGTGGGAATCTAGATAGTGAAACCAGATATTGACCTGACGTCAGGTTCCTGACTGCAGCCTATAGAGAAAGGGCTTGTTTATGAGCTCATGGTCACAGACGGTGAGTGGCTACTGAGAGTGTCTTTTGACCTAGACGGAAAAACGAAACTGATAAAAGGGGATGCAGGAGCATTCTCGGGGGTTCTTTGGTTTATTAAGTTCTTTTTCGGAAGCTGAGGCTCCGAGTAGATTTTAGCCTTGTAGAGGTGAAATCTCTCACGGGCACAGTAAAGCGGTAGCCAGGCGTGGCGGTAAAATTTCTCCACCCCGGAGAAAGACATCGGAGGTCCCTAGACCTTGATCGGACATTCACTAAAAGGGCGACATTCCTGTCGCGTATCACCAACTCTCATCTTCGAGAATTGTGAAGTATAAATACACAGAGGCATTCTCCCTGAAAGCTATTTGCCACTCGAGGACTGGACTTGATTCCAGAAATACATTATTAACAGCTGAACTCGAACCCATTTATGAAGAAAGTTATACATACGCTTTATTTAATCCAGAAAACATTATTTAATTGTTTGTAATGCAATAAAATATTTTTTCGATATTGATAAGACTCGGCCGTTGAAGTAGCCCGCTACCACACCACCTTACGACATCGGCTCCGTTACAGTATAATGTTTGTCTGCCAAATAATCGACTTTTAAGTTACGATGCCTCTATTTATTGAATGGGAAATTCTTCCAATGTTTTCTTGAGTCTGCCTTCTATTCGTCACCATGACTACGTCCTGTTGTCTCATGATAACGGAGGGTTGGCAGGGCTTTTGGCATTGATTACTGTACTACATTTTCGTCGATATATAAGAGTGTCACAGAGATGTCACACACACATATATATATATATATAATATATATACACTGCGTCTCATAAATATAAAGACACAGATACTTTTGAAATTACATTTTATTAATTCAGTTAAAATAAATTAAATTTTATGCCTCATATTAAGAACACTGAAATGAATCTCATATAGGGGTTTTAATTTAAATAAAATAATTTCGTCTCGAATAATACAAAAAAAATTAAAAAATACGCTGTCTCATAAATATAAAGACAAATTTGAAACTGCTTCATATGCAAATTTTTTTCGAATGCGCGCGTACAGAATTAATGCGAACGCGCAGAAATACACTTTAACTTACCCAAACGAGCAAATTTGTTTGACTTGTTTCAGTTGCAAAGATGCCGTGGAACAATGAAATTTCTAAAGATGAACTTTGTAAAATACGTGAATTTAAAAGCTAATGGCTTAACAGTTTTTCAAATATGTAAAAAAACTGTGATAATCAGAGCTGATCTTTACAAAATTTTATCAGAAACTTACAATTTATATTCGAGAAAACGATCTGGCAGACCGAGAAAAACTACTGAAAGACTAGATTGAAAGATCATGCGATTTGTTTCGTCGCAAAAAATGTCACTCCGATAAGTTTCTCAACGAGTTTATGGTATGGACCCAAATGATACAGTACATCGTCGTATAAAAGAAAGAAAAAACACTGTGTGCCGACATACGTGCAGATTTTCTTTACTGAAAAAAGAACACAAAGAACTGAGGTTAATCTGGGTCATATGCACTGGAAGGACGAAAGGATGCAAGACATTTTTTCAGATGAAAAGTGATTTAACTTGGATGGCCCAGATGGTTGGAATTCCTACTCGCACGATTTAAGACGTTAATCTCAAACCCTCTTCAGTAGGCAGAAATGGGGAGGATCTGTTATGGTGTGGGGTACCTTCTCTTTAAATGGAACTACGGATATTGATTTTCTGGAAGGTAAACAGACATCTAAAGAGTAAACCGAACTGCTTGATAGTCAGTTGTTGCCAACTGCTGAAACTCTTGGTGGTCGGAATTATTTGTACCATCAGCATAATGCATCGATTCACACATCAAGACCTCACAAAAAAATGGTTTGCCGATAGCAATGTTCATGTCACGGTGTGGCCCGCATGTAACCCTGATTTAAATCCAGTTAAGAATCTTTGTGGCACTCTCGTTCGCAGTGTATATCTGGAAGACGATTTTCAAACGTCCTTGAGTTGACAAAAAAAAATCGAACGAAGTTGGCTTGATATAAAGCCAAAATAGTTATACAACTTAATAAAAAGCATACCAGGTAGAAATATATATGTGTGAAAATTCAATTTTTTGGTATAATCATAACTAAAATAATTTTAAAATACATAAACAAATAAAAAAATATATAAATATAAATATTTTTTTAATATTTTTAATTATTAAATAGAACTTTTAAAATAATTCAATATAAATTTATCTAATACAAGAAATTGTTTATTCTTTTTAAATGTGTAAAGGTATTAGGAAATGAATGTTATTAAAAACCCTTTACAATTTTTGTGCTCCATTACAGTGGGTCTCTTTTGATTTTTTCTATAGAAAATTTGAGAAAAAAGGAGCTGTAAGGAAATGAAGAAGAAAATGAAAAGAAAATACTGTTTTAAAAGCAACAGCTGCGAAATGACCAAAACGGATAAAAGGTTGAAAAGAAAATAATTATGATAAAACAGAAGAAATAAGCATCAGAGGACTTTTCAATATGATGAACGGTTCCAAGAAATCAATGTATCAGCTTCAAATGTAAACCTTCGATAAGATAATTTGAGGTAAATCCACAAAATACCATAAGTAGTTGGATTCCTAGAGTCAGAAACGAATAAGAAGAAAAGGCACTTCAGTTGCATAAAGTTGTAAAAAGCTTGATCAAAAACTTAACTATTGCAGCCACTGTTTTACAATAGGAAACTTATTTGGGTCGACTATAGTAATATATTTTAATATCATGCGTATACGATTGTTTTGACAAGAGTTATGTCATTTAATATATTTTTGGACTATGTTAAGTGCCGGAATCAATTACTTCAAACTCATATAAATCAAAAGTTATTTAATATTTCACATGAAATGTTCAAGCAGATTAAGCTGATTTCAACTGCTTTAAAAAAAAGTAAACTACAGGAAACCGTGTAAAAATCCGACAAATACACAATTCTTTAGTCGTATAAAAAGATCTTTTGACTTACCCTTTAAACGAACAGTAAATGCTACAGTTCTGTTTTACAATACTAAACTTACTTAGGTATACTGTAGTAACATATCATAATATTATGTGTAAACGGCAATTTTGACAAGCGTTAGGTCATTTATTTTATTTTATTTTTATTTTTATTTTTATTTTTATTTTTATTTTTATTTTTATTTTTATTTTTATTTTTATTTTTTGCTTTATGTTAAGTATAGGAATAAATTACTTTAAACTGGTTTAAATAAAAAAAACTAATGATTATTTTTATACGAAACTTTAATAGTTTGAACTACTCATAAAAACAATTCAAATACTACAAGCCAAGTAAAAATATAATAGCTACAAAAGTCTTTAGCCCTATCAAAATAATTTTGGGTGATCATATAAACGACCCGTAAATGCTACAATTCTATTTTACGATAAGAAGTTTAGCTGGGTCGACTACAGTCACATATGTTATTATTACGTGCATACGACCATTTCGATAAGAGTTATGTCATTTAATATTTTTCTGCTATATGTTAATTATAGGAATCAATTAATTTAAACTGGTATGATTCAAAAACTGATTAATATTTTTACAGGAAACTTTCAAATGTTTGAACTAGTAAAAAAAAAACAATTCATATGCATTAAAACGCGTAAAAATCTGATAATTACGTATCGCTCTAGCAGTTTTGATCAACAGTCTTTGGCCTGAACAAGAATCTAAAAAGTGCAAAAAACAGCACTTTTCAAAATTGCATTTATGGAAAACCTATCCGTCGGATTCAGCTTTACTTTTGTTTCTTTAGTCACTTGGCACGCCTCATTTCTCAGAAACTAGAATTTTTTTCCTATGATAAATAGAACGTGAGATATAGAGGTGTCAAAATCCTGTTTTGGTCAGTCCGCAAAATTTAAACTAGACAGAGTACTAGAAAAATCTTTTTTAAATCGTTTGGTATCAGTTGGTGTAAATTGCTTTCAGATATGAAGACCGCATTAAAATCCGATAATTACACATTGCTGTAGCCAAATCACCATTTTTTCTTCTGAACAAGAGTTTAAAAATTCCATAAAGCCTTTTTAAAATCGCATTTACTGATAACATATTCGCCGGATTCCGCTTTACTTTTGTTTTCTTAGTAACTTGGCACGCCCCATTCTATAGAAACAAGAGTTTTATTTGCGTTTTGATAAAAAAATTCACACGATAAGCATTTTTACGTTGGTAGCGCTTCGGGTGAGGAATTAAATTACGAAAACTTTATTTATTTATTTATTTATTTTTAGGATAGGCTTGTTACACTAAGTTAAACTTAGGTAATAATTTTCCCTTCTTAACAAACTTCATGTAAAACTGTTTTATTTTAATGTATTACATCTGAACAACTGTGTAACAACTGAATTAAATATTAGCAATACATATTAAACACAATTTATTTTTCCATTCACAGCGTTCCCGAGTGGGAAATAGTTTAAGTAAATGTAAGTAAAATTTATTTTTATGTTTCTAGTTATATATTTTTTATGGTAAGATTGAAAGTTTTTGCCCAAATTGCGTCTACCTGCATTACTGCACTGCTGGAAAAATATGTAACATTTAAACATTATATTTTCTGACAACTGGATGGCCACTGTTACTTCCGTTTACAAAATCTTTTACGTTTATTATAATTCTTGCTCATACTGTAAATACCTTTTATATAAAATTATTTATTTTCCATCAATCTGACGATTTCAATTCATTGTAATTATTTCTTCGTAAGAGTAAATATATATATATATATATTTATGTTACAAAAAATTCTATATATCCGTTTATAATACGGTTATTGATTGATGTATATTTTTTATGTGTTACGAAGAATTTAAATCTTTAAATATTTTTAAATAATGTAAAAATCATTAGTTCAAAATTACATTAAATACAACTCGTAAAAAACCCTATACCATAACTTACTAACATTACGAAAAAAAGGCCATTAAAAATCTGTAAATTTTCAAGATAGCTCTCCACGCATTTGTGGAAATACTTTACAAGTAATTTATATTTTGAGTAAATAATAGGAAAAAAAAGATTACGTATAAAAAAAAATAATATTTTGAATAATCATAAATATTTTTTTTCGGAATGTGAGTATCCTGAAATCTAACAACATCTACGAAAAAATATTTTGTTCCTGTTATAAAGGTATCTACTTTAAATTGTGAAAAAATAAAACTATATCAAAAGACAGTTTTTTAATGATTTATTAATTTTTAGTTATCTATCTATCTATCTATCTATCTATATATATACAGGGTGCAATATGTCATCTATCGCTGACCTTTAATTTCTTAACCGTTGGTCGTAGACATATAGTTCCAATTACAAAAACGTTTCAAATGAGGTAAATATTCATGTTGTGGCATTATTTAAAGTAAAAAATCAATTTTACAAAAATTACAAAATCTAACTTTTTATACGGTCCCCCAGTCCCTATAGTTATATTTAGTAAAAATTTACACATATAACAGATATAACACAAAAAGTTTGACATCTGTACTACAAAAATTGACAGAGAAACGATAAGAAGTTTCGACATTGAAACAAAATTTCAAAGTTTGAGATTTTTTCGCAAGATTTTGTCTTCCAACGAGGGATCAGTTAAAAGATTAATTAAAGTAATTCGAGATCAAAATCAGAGTGCGATGTTCTTTTTACGGCGAAACCACCTTTAGCCGGTATCGCCAAATTAGGGTATCACCAAAGAGGGTTATTTCATTAAAATATTTTAACTGGCATTTAGGGGTCGTATACAAAGCGAAGAATGAAATATTGAAATTAAATTGGAAAATAAATATCAATTTATTATAAAATTAGAAAACGTTCTACCATAAGAAATGAATATGTCAAATGACGGAATCTACTAGAGGTACTGCTCATAGTGTTCTCCATTGGTGGCAATGCACAACTGAATGCGTGACAGTACTGAGTCCTGGACACGTTACAGCTCAGCAGGTGTGTAAACTGTGCTACAATCAAGGATGATGCGCTGCTTCAGATAAACCAGAGAAGTGGTCTCAGTCACATACACCCATCCCTTAATGTAACCATAGAGGTAGAAATCCATGGGTGTCAAGTCTGGTGAAAGCGGTGGCCACTCTACCGGACCACCATATCCAAGGATCTGTTCACGGAATTCGGTGGCCAGATACGCCTGGACGTTTGATGTTTTGTGTGGAGAGGGCTCAATCATGTTGAAACCACACTCGGCATGCATGTCGGAGAGGCAGATCTTCATACCAATCACGTACCGTGTTTGTAGCAGATGCAAGTGACGATCGCCCGTTAAGGTCCCATCGTAGAAGATGGGTCCAACAATCTGGGTTCCTCATGTACCGCACCACACGTGTCGTACTGCGCGGGTGAAGTGGAGGTTTTCCAGAGACCAGTAATCCACATTGTGCACGTTCACACTGCTACTCCGTATAAACAATGACTAATCTGTCACACAGAATTTCACAAAGCAATGACGGAATTTCCTCTAAGGTGTTGAGCATGAAATAACAATAAAAAAATCGTCGTGTGTGGTCACCCAGCATCAATGCTTGTACCAGTGTCGAATATGGTATGGATGCTCATCAAGTGCATGTAACAAATGCCAGACATGCTGACCGCATGCCTCGCTTATTTCCGCCGAGCTCAATTGTCGAATTAAAAGGGCGAATCCCAGCACCTCCTCTGGTGTCACTCGAATATTACACCTTGCCTGTCTACTTGTTCTGGGTCGTGGTGAAACAGAGCCCGTCTCTCTAATATGGTGCAATGCATTAGTTATAGTTTCATGCGTTGGATGTAGATTCTTAGGGAAACGTTCTGAATAAACACTCGCAGCCTCTCTGGCATTCCTTTGACATTCACCATAAATAAGTATCATTTCGGCATATTGCATGCATGCGTAACTTGCCCACTGCTAGATGGCTCGTGTTTTATCCCGAACGTGTGGCGCTGCTGTACTATTGTAATTTGCATAATCCCAATTTTCATGCTCGCTATAGCTCGGCTGGTCGTTTTTATTCCGCTGCCAATTATCTAGTCCTTAGTGAATATGTTTTATTTTCCGGTTGTCGATTCCACCTACTTTGACCTTTGAAGGTTGTTCGACCCATAAAAGAGTTAAACAACACTTTGAGCAGTATCTATAGTAGATTCCGTCATTAACATATTCATTTTTTATAGTAGACCGTTTTCTGATATTATAATAAATTGATTATAATAAATTGATATTTATTTTTCAGTTTAATTTCAATATTACATTCTTCGCTTTGTATACGACCCCTAAAATTCAGCTAAAATTTTTTAATGTAATGGTTGATACTCTTTGGTGATACCCCAATTTGGCGATACCGGCTAAAGGTGGTTTCGCTGTAAAAAGGACATTGCAGCCTGATTTTGATATCGAATTACTTTAATTCATCTTTTAACTAATCCCTCATTGATAGACAAAATCATGCGAAAAATTCTCAAACTTTGAAATTTAATAACTCTGTCAATTTTTGTAGTACAGATGTCAAACCTTTTGCGTTATATGTGTTATGATATGTGTAAACGTTTACTAAATATAACTATAGGGACTGGGGGACCATATAAAAAGTTAGATTTTGTAATTTTTGTAAAATTGATTTTTTTACTTTAAATAATGCCACAACATGAATATTTACCTCATTTGAAACGTTTTTGTAATTGCAACTATATGTCTACGACCAACTGTTGAGAAATTAAAGGTTGGCGATAGATAACATATTGCACCCTGAATATATTATCCTACTTCTAAATATCGAAACATAAATAGAAGTTAAAAAAAATAATGCTCATATTTTTTACTTTTGAAATGACATCAACATTACTTTTTCTATAAAGGAATAGTTTTGATTTCCTTTTATTCACATAAATCTCAATCGCTTCTCAAAATATATGAGATTACACAAGCAATATAGCATACCTAAAACGATGATTTATTCCAATGGTCGTTTTCTTGACGTAAGCGTGAAGCTATTGCATTATCTTTCCCCAGACGAAACATTTACTTTGATGGATGTAAGCAAAATAGCATTATCGGAATACCTTATATTTTGTTGATACTTTTCCTTATTTGATAAGAAACTTTAGAACTCAAAAGTTGAGTCAATATTATAAACACGCACTGCATGCGAAGTATAGAAATTTTTAACAGGATTTGTACCGTAACACGATTGAGATAATACACAGAAAAAAAAATGTACATCTAATATGTAATTTTTAACATTATCTCTTAACATTCTTAAACAATAACGTGCAAATTCTGCCTACGTATTAAGCGGGATTTTTTTCTTATTAGAATATTGTTTTCCGTGAAAAAATATTTTATAAATAACAAGTAACTTTGAAAGTATTCTTCGAAACCATATTTTCTGGTTATTTTTAGTAATGGTTATATAACGCAAAGTGCATTATTGGAACATTTTAGGTTTTTTTTATACATATCATTATTTAATATGAAAATTTAGAATAAAAAAGTAAGGTAAATCTTCTATGCACGCAATCCTTTACGGGGTTTGTTTTTGAAAACAATAAAAAAATTCCATAATCAAACATAAGTATAATATTTAATACAACATTTAACATTATTTCTTAAATTGATCAACGAAAAACATAAAAATTCTGACAATGTAATAAAAGGTTCGTTTAAAATCCGAATTTTGTTTCTGCTAAAATAATCTATTTTAAATAACAAATAATTTTATTACAAGTCTTATTTTCTGATTATT
Organism: Maratus speciosus; assembly: GCA_963932465.1. Lineage (NCBI taxonomy): Eukaryota > Metazoa > Arthropoda > Arachnida > Araneae > Salticidae > Maratus > Maratus speciosus. The sequence continues at coordinate 121,878,980 of OZ010795.1, read as the reverse complement.
TTTATTAATGACCATGATTAAACTCTTGCCATAATTTAATTTTATTTTTGTGCCACAAAAATATTAGAAACAAAACAAACAGTTTTGATGTGGTAAAAAGAGGATTTCTGGAAAGTTAGATCTCAAAACATTTATTTGAGTTATCTTACTTATTTACTGCAATTGTTAAAATACAAATTTTCATCAAGAGTTAAAAAAAATGAAATATATATTCCTAAACGTGCAGTCGACATTTTAAATTATAAGTCACTAACCCTTTATGTCCCAGATTATGAATTCACGAAAATGTCATTTTCTAAAGCGATTTTTGAAATTTTTGAAAATACATTTGAAGATTTACACAATCATTCAATAAATATAATTTAATTTAAAATTATTTAATTAAATTTCAATTTATACAGATTTTGTGCAACTCCACTCAAAGCTTTTATTTAAAACACTTTAAACACTTTTTTTAGTATTTTGTATAATTAGGAAAAGTGAAAATATAATGTTCTTACAATAGAAATATACAAAAATTTCCAAACTGAAATTACCCCCCCCCCCCCCACACACACACACATACGTTAAACGTCAAGAAAGCTGAAAAAATGCAAAGGCAAAGGAAATCTTCCTTTTAAAACATTTTGGTTTTCTGCAATCAGTAATGCTTTAGGAACAAGGTAAAGTAAAATATCTAAAGCTCATTCTAAACTGTATTACAACGAATCGATGTATTAAATGAATTTCACAATATGCTATTTTAATGGTACTTTAAAATACCATCGGCGCATATAGCTTTAACTTAATGAAGTAAAACAATCTGTTTGTAATTTTAAAAATAAGAAAGGATATCCCGGTTTTCACGGGTTACAGAATATATGTGAAAACCATCATATATGTTATTTCTGATGTTAAAGTCTCGTTTTCTCTCGTAACTTCTTCGCTTTCTCTGCACATGCTAAAAGCAAAGCGATGAATGAGATATTTTTCGAGAGGTTCTGGAAACGGCTCTTAATGTAGTGTACTATTAAATCGTTAAAAGACTTTTTTGGTATAAACAAATTGCAGCTACTCAAAAATGAATGAAAAAACGTATCAGCAAATAATCTCAAACAGTTTGGACAGAAAGCCTCGCTAGGATCCATTTTTTTAAATTGATAACTCTGATTAATTTTTTTTTACATTTAAGGGGTCTTGTAACTTTTAAACACGACAAAAACTAACGAAAAAATTCAAAGTCAACGCAAGGTTTTACAAAAATTTAGAGTGCCAAATTAGAAGAGCAGTGACACACAGCGTTCATGCTCAGATCGGAGGATTCTCGGCTGGATTAAATGGCTTTGTTGTGGTAGACAATGTATTGGCAGTAATTTCACGTTTAAAATGGTATGAGGTATCCCAAGTTTTTGACCAAAAAACTCTCGACTAATACAATTTTATTGCTATTCTTTAAGACATTCTACTATAATTTTATAAAAATAACATAATTTGCTTAATTTAATTTTTCATAATTTTATATAAACTATATATTTAAGACACAAGGCTGTTTTTTAGTCATCTGACCTGAGCTTTCTGGTGAATTAATTTTACTAATAATTTTTTTAGCAGAAAGCTGTTCATTTGTAGATGTGCCCGCACTGACCTTTTTTTTTAAATATCCCCATTTTTATATTTTAATTTTAAAAGTATTTTATGAAATTTCTTCATAAATGTGGTAATTAGATGGCTTTCATTATTGCAAAGAAAAGAGAAAAAAAATGAGGTTTATTTATCTTTATTCAGACCATTTTCTGATAAAAATTCAAAATTGTTGATACAAATTGTTGTACAGGATTTAGTGGTGCAAAATATCGTAAGGGACATAATATTTTGAACGGTAAATGACATACTGCTTTTGAAAACACGCATTTTCCTCAGAAGGTTTCATATTTGTTTCCTCCTACATGTGTATTGATACTATGTTTCAGACACTAAGAGAAATGCTTAAGTAAATGAAAATGAAGTCATATTTAAAAGAAAACGAACATTTTCTTAGATGAAACTAATCATTTTTACAATACGTCTATAAATTTTTATTCTCCGGTACTGAGATTAGAATCTCGAGTTATGATTGCGACTGATCACATGCAAAGATATTGCTGACAATCGTAACTTCAAGTTTTCAGCTAAAATTAATTTAAAATGATAAAATTAAAATACCAATTGTTTGAAAAAGGTGAATACGAATATGAGAAGTGCGTATGCAAATTTTAAGAGGAAGAAAATGATGTCGGGTTTAGATTTCATGGGGAACAAATTCTACGATCGTGTTAAAGTGGAATACATTTTTCTGTTTTTCACTCCGGAATACCAAGCATAAGAGCATCAATAGATAATTTCATCATAATAACTGATATTTAATATATTTTACGGTTTACGTATCTATGCTATAAAGGACAAACGTATCTGTGCTTAACGCTGACGTCATTTTGCGATTGGCAACACTTAACGATCAAATTTCGGTTTTGAAATTTTCGCTACTGCATTTTTTTAATCTTATGACAAACGTATATTTTCAATTTTTAGAACGACGCATAAGGAAAATATCTATTTTCAAATGATTTTTTTTTAAATACTGTATCTTAATTGACTGATTTATTACGTTCTTTAAAATAATTTTCAAGTATGATTTTTTTGTAATTTATCTTATCACGTGCCGGCTTCAATACACAATTATAATAATAAACATTTTGCACATAAATCAACAAAAATTGTTCAGCATATTTTTCAGCAATTCATAATGAAATTAATACTTCGTTTATAAATAAATAAAAGAATAATATTAAAAAAATACTAATTCAACATATTTGTAATCGAATAATTAAAATTTTTAGACAGCCAAATAGGGAAAAAATATCTTTCAAACAGAATTTGAAAAATGCCTCTCATTTACTGATTGTCAACGGATTTAAGAATCATTTTCAAGCACGAAATGTTTTTTAATTTATCTCTATCGCGTGAAGCTCGATTACGAAAGATCAATTCGTTTGCCCTTAAAACAAAATAAAGAGTTCATGTATTTTTACGGCTAATATTCATTTAAAAAATTTAAAACTTCCTCTATGAATAAATAAATAAAATAATATGAATAAACACAAATTTAACAAACATGTAATAGAACTACGCGCTTAAAGTTCTGAAATTATCAGAATATAAAAAGGTGCCGTAAGTAGCAAAATCTTTGGCTAATAACTCTTAGCACATAAGACAAAAATATCGCTTTTGATAAATTTCTAAACTTTATTTGATTGTATAATTCATATTTTTCATTCAAATAATTCTTTTTTATCGCTAGTGGGAAATCTAAAAAATATATTGCATGTAAAAAAAATATTAGTTTTAAATTTTAAAATATGGTTTTCACCTATATTCTGTAACCCGGGAAGCACGGCTATGATCGCCTAGTTAATTTAAAGGCAAACGGATTTATACTCCTTAATCGTCTGCACGTGATAGAGATAGATTTGTAACAAAACCATGCTTAAAACGTATTTTAAAAACAATAAAAAAACAATAAATTGCGATATAGTTTTAAAACAACTAGCGAAATAGTTTTAAAACATGTGTTTAAAGTACATTTTTTTCCCTATTCGACAGTGTTAAAATTGAAAATTTACGGTATTTAGAATTTTTTTAAAATGCAATCAAAATTAATAAAAGTCAAAATCAATCGTCTGCTCTTTCCACCGTCAAAATAACATCAGCGTTACGTACGGATCCGATTGTCCTTTATAATATAGCTGCATGCCATTTTTGGATTGGTTTTAAATTAACTTTGAGAAATAATAACACTTTTTAAAAAACTACCAATAATAGTGAACCTCGTTTTAGCTAGATTTCGTATGAATTGCTACATATTACATTCTGGAATTTCTGAAAAACTTTTGTAGATCTACACCGATCATGACCCCTAGAACCCAAAACCATACTCAGTAAAACCCCGATAACTTCTTATTTTTTATACATATCAAAACAGTTTAAATTTATTATTACTTCTAGAAAAAGGGCCAAAAATTTAGGTATGGATTTTTGATAAAATTAAAAATGGGCTCAAGAAGCGCAAAAATAGGGTTTTTATGATAAAAAAATCACAACTTTGTCACTTCTTATGATATAAAATTCACTTAAACTTAATATAAAACTTCTTAATGTTATCTACAACTTTTATATTGCAAGTTTTTGATAGGACCAACCTTTACTGCAAAAAAAAAAAAAAATCAAAAACGAAAACGAAAACAAAAAGGGGGATTGAAGAAGAAAAAATTCATAACTTCTTCAGTTCACAAGATATCCAATCCACTTAAACTTTTTGCACATCTTCTCAGTATTATCTACAACTTTCTTACTGAGAAGTGTTTGATAGGATCAACACTTACAGCACAAAAAAAATAAATAAATAAATAATAAACAAAAATAGGGGTTGACGAAAAAATTATCGTATTAAGGGTGTACTCAAATCCAAACGGCTTATTTCCTGACTCATTTTTAAATCCGTTTTTGCTCTCAAAAGCATCCAATTTGCGGGTTCGATTATTCAGAAACTATATAATGTGCTGGATATGTCAATTTTTTGATAAAGGCCGAATATATTTCAAAAAATGTTGTCAAAGTGGTCATTTTGAACCAAATTTCCCAAAGTGGAAACGAAAAAAATTGCCGTACTGAAAAAATAATTGCAAATCAAATTCTAATTAATTGATCGAAAACTAAAAACACACGTCACTTATAATTCTCTTCAAAACATCACGTCAGCAAGTTTCATGTTTTTACTTTGAAAAAGGAGTCTGAATATGTGTCAGAAAATTTTGTGTTGTTGATCGTGGATAAACATTTTTTTTGAATAGCGCCTTAATATAATTCTGATAAAACGAGCTCTTACAGAAAAATGAAATTAAAAGTTCGTCAAAAGCGGTCAGATAAAATTGTTAAATTGTGTCATCTCTAATCTTGATTTTGTTTTTGTTGGCGAAATTAGTACTTAACTTCGGTATCTAACTCCACCTTCAGGCCGACCCGGCATGGTTTTTTGATGTTTACACATGGTGAAGAAAAAATATTTTATAGTATATGCACTATGATATTTTTATCAGCAATTGTCATTAATATTATAGAAATGCTTTAAAATAATTTAAAAAAATTAATAAATAATTTAAAATAATTTAAAATAAGGTAAAAAAATAATTGAGTTATTACATTTTACATATAAAGTGAAAAATAGCATTTTTGCCTCACTATAATAATAATCGTAAGTATCCTCAAAAGCATTACTAAAGATGAAAATTACCTTTCTAAAAAAGAATTATGTTTTATTGTAACAGAAGAAAAATTATTAACTCATATTCACATCTGCTTTCTTTTATTTCATTTTATATCAATCATTTGAGAGATGGACGTTTTTCCCAGTGCATTGAATTACCTGAATTAAATTTTATACATACCTGCAACATAAAAGAGTGCATTATATATTGTTAAAATGCAATCTTTTAAAAGTTATAAATAGTATACATTTAAAATTACAGTAATTTGTTTTTCCCAAGTTCTTAATACAAATTTATATCTCAGAAATCATTCTGTTTAATTTTGTTTGATTATCTTGCATCGATAGAAAGACAGCTTAGTAGAGTAAATAAATATTTATTAATACCTCGAGGCTCTCAGCAGAACATTCAAATGGAAATAAAATTGGGAAAATAATTCTTATTATATGCGGCTATATTTTCTCTTCAGGTAATTCCCTTCTTGTATGACTACATTTTCAATTTATTTTACGTATCGCAATTACTACATTCTCCTATGAATATGACGTCCGTATTATAAAATTATTATTAATGTATTTCGCAAGGTCTTGAACAGTTTGTTAAATCCAACAGTTATAGTTAAAATTTCAAAACGCATAAACAAAAATTTATTTTAAAATTCCAAAGGTCTCCGACAACTCCGGTAAAGGACTCCGGTACTTACTAATTAAAATACACAAATGGCGTTTTAAAAATCTTAAAATTATTTTGTGGATATATATTACCATATATGATAGTCTTGTTTAACTGTTTAATTTAAAAGAAAATGTATGGTTATTTCCTTATAATATTTATAAAATGAATAGAACTACTTGAAGCTAAACTAGATATAAAAGAATGTATTTTAAGAGTTCTTGTGCCATGTAGTGCTTATATTCAGTGTAGAAGCCATGAATGTCTATTTTACTTTTTATTAACAAAAGCTTAAACACAATAATTTAATATTTAACAGTTAAATAATACCAAACTTAATCTTATTGAAGATTTAAGGGGAGGACATCGAAAAAGTCCCATCTTCGAGATAAATTTATTCCATATTGAAAAACGTTTTTCTTGCGAGTTCTCAGTATTACGGAACTGCGTGAGCGGCAGTAATAAATTCCGCCTACAGTCGTCTATGATCCAATCAATTCTTAAAAATTTATTCCAATTATTCTTCGATTGCGCATTTCTAAAATGTTTAGATAAAGGAAAATTATTCATATATATCCAGTAACACTAAAACTTGAAGCAAAATTTTCAAAAACCCTTTCCAATATATATGTATTTATATAGTCTCTAATAACGCCTTTTTATTGGTAGATTATCTATTACTTGGTGAACCTTCAACCACAGTAATAAATAGGTTTCCTCATAGTGACATTAAAATACATCTCCTTTTTGTATTATTTCCTGAGGAACAATCATAAAGTGATTTTTCACTAAAGCCTTGACAACATCATATTTATTTCTGTATAAATACATATAACAGCAAAATTCTGAAAAATGAAAGCAGGTAATCATGAAATAAACGATAGGTTTAGAGAAGTGGTTTCCAACATTTTATTGGCCGCGTAGCACCGATTAATCCGTAAAATCACGAGTGCTCCCTACCTACTCTGTAACATATACTCTGTAATATCTTATTTATTTAAATAGTGAACTCTATTCACATGGACGAAGCCTAACAGAGCCTTAACCATAACTTGTCATTTCACATTTTTTAACTTACCGAAGAAGTGGATTTCCTGTCATTTTAGCACAATTCTATAAATGAATGAAGCTATACATTTTCACCTTTAAGTCCAAATGGGTTTTGTCTTTCCTTTCTAACTTACTTCAATGTTAAACAGAAGTGTTATAGGGACTGCCTCGTTATCTTCACAAAATGCTTGAAAAGACTCACATTTAGCATTAAAATTGATAACCATTGTTACATTTTATAATTCATTTTAGTAACTTATGAATAGTTGGTGAAAACGTGTTAGATATTAAATTTTCTTTAAGGATAACACAATACTCAAGAAACCTTTTAATATTCTCATCTTTATTAATTCGAATTAGTCATTATTCGCTATCAAACGCGTTTCTCTGTTTTGCCTTTACAATTATCATTAATCAACTGCCCTTTATAATCTTATTTTAAATTTAAAATGTAGGTTATATGGTTCATATTTATTTACTGTGTATGACTCCAATGCCATACATATTTACTAATTGCCCATTTCTTTTTATAGTGCTTTTGAAGATTTATAATTTTTAGAAAACAGGTAGTACTTTCGTTAGCCGTTTAGATATTTCGAATATTTTTTTAGGTTAAACATGATCAAGAAAGTCAAATTTAGACAATCCCTTAAGTCAGGGGTGTCAAACTGTGGCCCGACGGTTACCACTAAATTTTTAAAGACATAGTTCACTTCTGCAATCGCATAAATTCGATGGTTAGATAAGGGAATGATTTCTATAAAATTTTATGGGGTATCCGGCGGGCCGCAGTTCGACACTCCTGCCTTAAGTACGAGTATATTGCTTCCGTGTGACAGCTTTTCCGTGTGACATTGTGCTACGATTGTCAATAGGAATACAAGTTTTATTCAATAAATAATAAAAAACAAGTTGTGAAAAATGTTTTAAATATGAAAACAAATAGTAGAAGGGAGAGTTCTAAAACACTTTAAAAAATTATTCCTCTAGTTTAAGTCTACTTTTAAATGTTGATTCAGAAGTTTTTATAAATTCAAGAGAAAACTTATTTTCTTCATTTTAGTTTAAAATTTTGCAGTTATTACTTTTACTTTTAGCTTACAACATTACTTTTCCTTAAAAAAAAAAAAAAAAACCTGACAGCAAATGCAATAAATTGGAATTGCCCCCTTAAAAGACCAAATTGCCCCACGTCGGGAAACACCGGTCTATATATATCTTCGAAAAAAAAAATTCATTATATATCCTTGCATATTATTTTCAAAAATGTTAAAATTAAGATTAAATTTGATTGAAAAATATGGCTGCTTTAAAAATATATTTTTAAAAGATCACTAGGGGAGCGTTTCTTTATCTAAAAACCAGTAAATCTGAACATTTTTCATACAAACATCTAGTTTAATGCCACTAAAAGAAATTAAAGTCTCAATTCAGACTAGTTCTAAATTAGGAAACTAAGCTTTATAATTTTAACATTATATGGTAAAAATATGGTAATTGTTTATGGTTGTCTCAAACTTGAAAAAGTTTTTAGTTTGCGAATTTTATTGAATATAAAAATATATTTTAAATTGATAGTACTATTTAAGTAAAAAATGAAATATTTTGATATCAAAACCCGAGAAATTGTATCTTTTTAGTTAATAAAAAGTATACAGTCTTATGATGTGCATGTAAACGGACCAGATAGATATATATTTTACGATATATTAAAAAAAAAAAAAAGATCCTCGATACGTAAGTGTTACTACATCAATTTAATTTCAACTTCCAGCAGTTAACTAATAATATTATGTTTTATCTAAAAAAAACCCATAAAAAAAATATTTTTATTTGATAAAATATATTTATCACAACATATGCTTTACGCAACTTGATTTTGTATTTGATGTAAATATTATTATCTATTATATATATATAATCCAAACGGAAATTTCGTTCCGAACGCCGAGATTTCGAGTTCTACCGCATGGATTTTTACGGAACTTATACCGTTAGATAGGTATCGTTCCAGGGAAGGTTTTAAGCTATAACACATCATTCTACCTAGATTAGTTAAGAATTATTACGGAAAACTCTATTATTTTTGACTTTGTTACTTCATATTTCCTTAAATATCTGGGCTCCTATTGGTCGTAGAGCTTAGATCTCGCGCCAAAAGTAGCTCCGAAGCACCCAAGCAAACTTTTCCCCGCGATTATTTTGACGTCTTCCGATTTCCTCTAACTCTATTAGATGCCCGCATAGAAGCCCCTTTAAAATATTTTTCGTAGTAATTTCAGCAATTATCTTAAATTATTGGTTAAGACCGCCACCCTCCCGATTCATGTATCTACGGAAAGGTTGCATGAAGGAGTTTCGTTCAGATACGCTTTCGTTAAGAATAGAGTGCGCTCCCTGGTGGTGGAATGTGGAACTAACATAACGCGATATTGTTAAAATTAGGAAATCTAACAATGCGATCTGTTTTAAACTTTGAGATAGTTCATAACACATAATCTATTATCTATTCTATTATATATATATATAATCTATTATCTATTCTATTATCTATTATATATATAAAATCCAAACGGAAATTTCGTTCCGAACGCCTAGATTCCGAGTTCTACTGCATGGATTTTTACGGAACCTATACCGTTAGATAGGTATTGTTTCAGGGAAGGTTTTAATCTATAACACATTATTCTACCTATATTAGTTTTAGAATTATGACGGAAAATTCTGTTATTTTGGGCGATAAGGTTACCATTTTATTTCTTGGCGAAATTCATCGTTGATAAAAAAAAAAAAAAAAAAAAAAAAAAAAAAAAAAATTGAAACGGCTATTAAACTTCGAAAAATAAAAGAAAAACTGTTACTAATTTTATTTAAATGAAAAAAAAAAAAGAAAAAAAGAAGAAGAAAATCCGTTTTAATGAGTGATAATATTAAAAAACGGAAACATTTAATCAAAACCTGAAAGAAATATTTGTAATGCTTAAAAATTAATTTAATAAGAAATATTACACTTGATACGCAATATTTGGCTCTTTATCGCTTGCGTTAGATATGGAAACGAATCTGAAAATTTGATTAGATGAAATTTTAACGACATTTTCTTTCTGTTCTGTTCTTTTCTTTTTTTTATATCTAATTGTCCCATCACGTGACTTATAGAAGAAACAAGCAGATGTAATTTTGAGTCACATGTGTAATTACTATTTGTTTCTTTACAATTTTTTATTTTTCTTTTGCCGCCAAACAATGTGATTTTAAGCCAAAAATGCATAAGCGTGACATTAGCTTGAGGATGTTCTCGAAAATGGTGTTTTTTTAGGTGAAAGAAATCATTTTTTGAGTACATTTTCATATTTAATTGTAACTTATATAGATATCAGTTAATATTTTAAAAATGGAATCGAATACTTAAATTTCAGTGTGAATTTCTGCCACACATACATATTGTAAAATAATTTCATACTTTTTAAAATGTTTTTCGCCGTAATTCCGAAAGCATGTGATATTTATAAACTCGAACTCAGATCAACGAATATTACCCATTTTATTTAACAGGGATGAGAATTGCAAAAAAGCAAAAAGACTGAAACCACGCGCAAACAAAAAATTGTACCACATTTTATCCGTGAAAGATACTTTAAGAAATAAAACCAGAGTCTGATTTCCGGGCAAATGGAGAAAAGCGCACAAGCCTGTATGCTACATTACAGGAGTGAAAATACCCAAATTGCACACAGCTCTTAAAACATTGAGTGTAGGTCATATATGAAATGCTCGACTTATCAGAATCATGACCACTTCTGAAAATGAAATAATTTAATTAAGACTAGAGTTTTTGTGTGTCATAATTTTAATAAATTTTTTAGCAAAAAATATGAAAAACTTAGTGAAAAATCACAATGGTTAGCTATTTTTCGTCACACGGGCTAATTGGACCAAGACCTACAGCCAGCTTAATGTGAATTTTGAATCAAGAGTGATTCTAAGCAACAACAAAAAAATTTGAAATTCACAGCAAATTTTCTGAAAGGTTACAAAAGAGGGGGGAAGGGGAGAATACACTAAAAGCACTAAATACATGTATTTTTCGCGTCATTTTGACGAAATTTGCCTCTTTTTCGCGATCTTTTGACGAAATTTGCAGCTTTTTCGCGATCTTTTGATGAAATATGCAGCTTTTTCGCGATCTTTTGACGAAATGTGCTGCTTTTTCGCGATCTATTGGCGAAATTTACCGTTTTTTGCGAACTTAGGACGAAATTTGCCGTTTATTCGCGATCTTCTGATGATATTTGTAGTTTTTTCGCTATCTTTTGTACGAAATTTTCTGCTTTTTCGCGATCTTTTGACGAAATTTTCTGCTTTTTCGTAATCTTTTGTACGAAATTTTCTGCATTTTCGCGATTTTTTGACGATATTTGCCGTTTATTCGCGATCTTCTGACGATATTTGTAATTTTTTGCGATCTTTTGGTGACATTTACCGCTTTTTCGCGATCTTTTGACGAAATTTGTCGCCTTTTCGCGATCTTTTGACGAAATTTGCCTTTTTATCGCGATCTTTGGACGAAATTTGCCGTTTATTCGCGATCTTCTGACGATATTTGTAGTTTTTTGTGATCTTTTGGTGACATTTACCGCTTTTTCGCGATCTTTTGACAAAATTTGCCGCTTTTTCGCGATTTTTTGACGAAATTTGCCGCTTTTTCGCAATTTTTTGATGAAATTTGCTGTTTATTCGAGATCTTCTGACGAAATTTGCCGTTTTTCCATCACCTTTGAATGTTTTTTCGAAATCGGACGACAAGCAAAATCGATAGGTAAGTGAAAATTTCGGAAAATAACAAAATTTTGCAGGAGAAAAAATACGGAATCTTCGGAAAAAAGGCGGAATTTCGAGAAAAAAAAAGCGGAAATTCCTTGAAATAACAAAAAAAGCGGAAATCCGCCAAAAGACGGAAAATTCTCATCCAAGCAAATATTATCTGTTTTCTCAAGTCATATCGCCAATTTCATTTATAGGAAAATTCACAGATTCGAAATCTAAGAAATAAAGATAATTTTTAAGGAAATTTATGTTTTAATACGTTACTATGGAAAAATTCAACATTTTGAAAAAAAAATTACAAGTCTTTTGTAATTCGTCATTTCTTCTTCGTCTTTCTTCGTACTTTCTCCTCTGTTATGTAATATTTCAAATGATATTGGGCTAATTTTCGATCATCGATTCACCGCAAAATCGCATATCTAATATAGTATATAAAATAAAGTCTGGATTAGGGGACTAATTAACGCACAGCGCAAACTACTGAACCTAAAATCTTGAAAATCGTGGTAAAAATACTTCTTATGACATAAACTTCTGCTAAGAAAGGATTTTCTAAAGTGTCACCCCTAATGGTTTTTGCACGGGGAGGGGAAAAAAATCGAATATCAAAATTATGCGTCAAATGATAGCATATTTTAATGTAGTTTTGTATGCTGAATCGAATGCTACCAAATAAATGTTTATAAGTCCAACAGTTCATGACACATTTCATATATTTCTAATTTGCCGGTGTCTTTGGCATCTAAACCTCAAAATATCTATCATTACATCCGTTACTCTAGCAACGGAAAAAATTCAAATCAATCCTTTTGGCTAAAAAATAAAAACGGCTCTATGAGTTTGAAATAAAAATGCAAGCATCTTAATTTTTAAAAAAAATAGTGATTTTATGTAAAATAAAAGGGAAAAAATTACTGAGAATTTAGCGTTATAAAACAAAAATGGAAAAGGTACTACTTAGATATTCCGTCGACCAAAAATCTATCGTCAAACTATAAGATTAATGGTTGATCGTAAATATCAAATTCACTTGAATGTAAACAAACTACACGTGTTTACGTCATCAAGTAATTTTAATTTCGACGTTTTATTTGTATTTTTATTAATTTTATACTAATTTATTTGTTATTTCGTTATTTAAAATAAAGATATGTCAATTTATATAATTTGGCGAATGGTTTGGCGATTTATATAATTTGGCGAAATTGGTCGACGGGATAACAAGTAGTACCAATGAAAATATTTAAGTATGAAAGCAATGTTTGTAACGACTTAAAAATTATTTTCATATATATCAACTCGGTTTATGGCGTCAGATGCCGTCATCCGAAGAATCTACAACAGTCTTTTTCCATTTTTTCCGGTCATAGGTTCCTCGTTGAAAGAAACTGGAATTGGAATAATATTGTGCGATTTATAAATTGCTCCTCGATAAGAAGAAAAAATGGGTACATTTATAACAACCGTGCGCACATCTCGCTGATAGCATTTTTAAAATTCCCAGTAGCAGTAGTCACATTTTGCGTATGTAAATTAAAAATATTTTTTTGCTTTTAATTATGGCATTATTTTTTGTTATTGTTTATCTTTTCAGTTTTTTAAATGAAATTAGTATAAGGCATGCATTTTAAATTAAATGAGTGAAAAGTTTGTGTTTTAAATGAAAATAATAAAATAAGAATATGCTATGAAAACAATCTTTATTGATTTATTACCTGCGCCCGGCTGACATAAAAGTATCACAAAAGCCACATATTCACTTTTCTTTGAGTAGTTGCTCATGAGAATTGAAGTTAACCTTCCGTAATCGGATACTTCACATATTGGTGTATTAGCTTTAATGTTGAAAGCATCGTTTTTGTTTGAAGAGAAAACTTTACTAGGAATTCTATTACACAAAATCGCATCATCATCATCTACTATATATTTACAACGGAAATTTGTATTTCATTCCGATTGTTTATAATACTTTCATAGGATATACCACAATTAGTTAGGTAATAATTTTGGAAAGGTTTTAGTGTATACATATTGTTCAAGGGTACTTAGCTATAGAGCAACAGTAAAAGTTCAAAAATTAAGTGAACCTGATTATGAAAGTTTAGCCTTTTTAAAAAAATCTACAGAACATATTTTGTTACAAGTGATCCTGTTGCATGACTTTTAGGAATGGTGTTAGTATATACGATTTCATTATATGTTGATTAGTTACAGAGGTATTAATTCCTGTTGTCATAACGGTCTCATTACCCGACCATAAGTGCGCTGTTTATAATCAACTAAAACAATTACTTCTTAATTGCTAAATTTTGTCCGACGGATAAGATAACATTATATCGCAATGGCGTTCGCATCGTTTTCAGTAATGTACAAGGTCAAGCTGAAGATCCATATTGTTTAAAATACAAGTTCAAATTCACCATTTAGTTTAATCCAAAGTTCATTTGGAAATATTGACCAGCGCAGCGGGCATAGCCTGCTAGTAAAAAATAAATCTCTGACCTGTAGCATATACCTTGTTGCGATTCATGCTATTAAAATAATATTTGATTAGAACGAAAACTAGCAATATAATTATCCAATATTTTCGTATGACTTTTTCAAGTATTCAAATATTCTATTCTATAAATCAACTTATAATAAAATCTGAGTGCAGGAAACTGTCGGAACAATGCCGGTGCCATCCACTCTGGTCTGCGAATCGACGATAGCTAAACGCCATGTTAGGCTTAGTGAAAAGCATATCCTAGCATATGACATAATTTTTTCGACTTAAAATCATGTCTGTTCAGCATATTTTCACATAAAACATGTGCATCATATCCATTTATAATGTATAAAGTTCAAAATTAAAATTAAGCTATTATAAACATAGAAATCAGATCAAAACAACCGATACTGTTGCCATTCAGATTCAAATTCCAGCAAATTTACAAACAAATGAATGACTCTCTGAACACTTCATTAAAAAATATGCAGATTAACGCCGATGATGGTCTTAAAATATTTGTAATAGTATATTAAAACCTTTAGATATTTTAACTTTGTATAAAACTTTCAAAAACTATCCAATTAAGTTTTAAATTTAAGGGTAAAATCAACAACAACAACAACAACAACAAGCTCTAAATTCAAAATAAACGATAACTATCGCCATCTGGTGGAGAAAAGATATAACTTTCGCTCTAAAAACGTCCGTGAAAGCTCGTTGCATCACATGTATTTTTAATTTATTCAGATTGATTATTCTTTTGCACAATTTCGACTTCTGAGGCATTTGTTTTTTGTCTTATATGGCAAAGTAAAAATTATGCGAATCTGAATATCTAAAACTTTCAAATGCATTTACAATAAAGAATTATTTCAATGTCACTTTAGCGTTATTTAAGGAGAAATTAACCGTTTATGTACTGAATTATGAATTCATGAAAATTTTATCTTCTAAAGCATTTTTCGTGATTTTTTGAAACTACATTAGAAGATTTCCATAATTATTTAATAATTTTAGAAGGATTTTAGAAGGATTGCATGATTTAAAAGGATTAATTAAATTTGAATTTATAGGGATTTTGTGTAATATTTATAACCCCACTCAAATCTTTTATTTTAAATATTTTTCTTAATATTTTGTAGAATTAGGAAATCTACAAATATAATGTTCTTACAATAGAAATATAGAAATATATCTGAATTGAAAATCCCCCCCCCTACCCTAAAATGCCAAGAAAGCTAAAAAGATGCAAAGGCCAAAGAAATCATCCTTTAAGAAATATTTTCGTTTTGTGTAACCCATAATGCTTTTAGATCATGATAAAGTAATGCATCTATAACTCATTCTAAACTGTATTTCTACTAATCGATGTATTAAATTAATTCTAAAACAAAAATACCGTCAGTAGATAAAGGGTTAAAGGACAATTTTTTCTGAACCGAAGGCTGCGAGCAGCGCCTCTGTTGGCCGTGTTAATTCCCATTGAATTAGGGGCTTATATTTCTTGCTAATTCTTTTGGAATCAACTTTCTGTTGTACTCGTACTTTTTTTACAATGTATTTTATCAGATTTGAAGATATTGGAAATTAAATGAATATACATTATCGGTACAAAATATTTTAATTATCTTTCAGATAAAATTATGAATTTTAACGTAGTTTGTAGCGAAAAAAATAAAGTCCCTCTAAACAACAAATTTTAATGTAGAGGAAACCTAAACAAGCATTTTCGTCATAGAATGGTAGCTAAATGGCGCGTTTAAGCACTGGTGACTAAATTGTAGTTTACATAATTTCTTTGTTCTAATCATAAAAAATTAAAGGATAATACTTTTTTATTAACAAAATGCACGAGACATCTTTTTTTTTCTTTTTTAAGTAAGAATTTTTTTTAAACTATTGTTTTGAAGATTTATCATTCACTTTCCGTCATTTTTGACGGGGATTATATACTAGTCTGTTAATAGTATCCGAAATAATTCAATACGCTAAATAACCAAAAATCAACGTTTAAACAAACAATAAAATACGTAAGGTAATGTGAACAGACGTGTGCGTTTCGTGACTTCTAGGACTCACATCATCAGTGTATAAAATCTATAAAACAATATCCCACCCCCCAACTACATGCACGGCGAAAACCCAAATGTCAGAAAACACAATACCAAAAGACCATCAAGTTCCATCAGCCAATGAAATCCTTGATTGGCGGAATTGAAATTAACTTGGTGGTCTTTTGGTATTGTGTTTTCTGTCATTTGGGTTTCCGCTGCGCATGTAGTTGGGAGGGATATTGTTTTTATAGATTTTATACACTGATGATGTGAGTCCTGGAACTCACAAAACGTATACGTTTGTTCACATTACCTTATGTGCTTTATTGTGTGTTTAATCCTTTGTCTCCGCTGTGGCGACACGGTAAGGTAAGTAAAAAACTCCATTGTCGCCGCTGCGGCGACATCATCTTGCCTTGAAAATTTTGTTTTTGGCATCAGTAATAAAAGAAAAAAAATGCCTTATTTAATCAGAGCATTTTTTAAATTGTGTACTTTTCCTTCTTTTGAGTAAAACTTTTTTTTAAATAAGTGCTGCCATACGAATAAAATATTTGTGTAACGACGCGGAGTTACTGGTAGTCCACAGTCAAAATGATGCGGAGTTGCTGGTAACCCATACTCAAAATAACTCGGATTGCAAAGGTTAAACGTTGATTTTTGGTAATTTATATTTCCACATAAGTTTTTATTTACAATTCAGTACGTTATTCTTGAATATTTATACAATGAAAATATACTCAAAATTTATTGAAGCCTAAACTTTAAAATTTGCGTGAAGTGTCTCCACACAAAAATCTGACAAAAGTATTAGTTTACTGAATATTTCAATGATTCAGAGAAAAATTAAATTTAAATATATATTGTAGAAAATATAACCATGAAAGTAAAACAAATTCAGCTACTGGCTCTATACTTTTTAAATTTGTAAATTATTACCAAAATGAGAAACATGAGGGATGCTGTAGTTTTCTAAAACGCATTGTAATTTTCATTTTCAATTTCAATAATTACTTTATTCTCGCTATTTCAATTTTAAATTTGCTTCAACTCAGTAACTTCTGATTTCAGTGAAAGAGTGTTGAAAATTTCTCATCAAACGTGAATTAAATGTATTTTTTTTTTATGAAGATAATTTTGCTTTATAATAAATTTATATATATATATTAAAGATAATGAGAAAACTCCAATTACAAATATATTATGAAGCGTTTTTGAATCTTATGAGCATATGGAAACAGAATCATCAACATTTTATTAGTAAGTAAACAAATAGGTTTTAACTTAAGTACTGAATTTTTTTTTTCATTTTTTGAAGAAAAAGTTTTTTTTATAATAATGGTGAACAGATAAAATTTAAAATTTTGCAATGCAGGCAATATAACAGAGTACAAGCATATAACAGAACAACAAATAAACAGAAGTATCAATTTTAATCTCATATAATCGGGTTATTATTCTAAGAAAAATACTTTGACTGACACACATCGACATTAAATCTTTGCCAGTTTACTGTGTAAATTTGCTATCGACGAAGCCATATCCAATGCTGTAGAAACAGTTAATGTCTGTTTCGGTTATTTATTAAAAAAAATCAATTCTATATTTAAATACTTGTATGACATATCTGTATAAAATAATTAAATTTAAAAAAAAAAGTTGCTGCCTCCTGTCTTGAATAAATCTCACAATGGTATCCAGATGATGCGTGCAATTACCTTATTACATATGTGTCATAGTACATCGATGTCTCTACTTTCCTAATATTGTTAATACTAGTCAATTTTTTCGCGAATATTGTTACGTGGGTTGAACATAAAGATATAATTTTAACACAAACGACTAAAATTAGTTCCTAAAATTTAAAGTAGGGATGCACAACCTGTGGCTCGCGATGAGTTTACGTGTGGCCCGCGAATTTCGTCAATTTATAAAGGCAAAAAAATTGCAATTTCTGTCCATAGGTCGCAAGAAAAAAATCGGGAATTTCATCCATTTGGCGCGGGAAAATTTGAAAATTTCGTCAATGCTAAGAATCGTGAATTTCGTTGACCGGGTGCGGAAAAACAGCGAATTTTGTCGATGAGACTCGGAAAAATCGCGAATTTGGTTGATAGACCAAAAAAAAAATCATCGTGAATTTTCTCGATCAGACGCGGAAAAATCGCAATTTTCGTTGATCAAGCACGGTAAAATCGCGAATTTTGTTGATGAGGCGCGGAAAAAATTGCAAATTTGACCAATCGGGCAAGGAAAAATTGCGAGTTTGTTGATCGAGATCGGAGATCGGAAAAATCGCTAATTTCAATGGTCGGGGCCGGAAAAATCGCGAATTTCGTTGATCGTGAACGAAAAAATCGTCAATTTTGTTGATGATGCGCGGAAAAATTGTAAATTTTGTTGATTGGCTGCGTAAAAATCGTGAGCTTCGTCAGTCGCCAGGAAAAATCGCGAATTTCGCCAGTCTGTTAAGAATCACAATTTTCGTTGATCGGGAGGCGGAAAATTTTCGAATCTTGTCTATTAGGAGCGGAAAAATCTCAAATTTCGTTGATGGGCTGCGGAAAAATCGCGTGTTTCGCCAATTTGCCGCGGGATAAAATGAAAAACTTACGAGAGTCGCTTAAGAATCGCCAATTTCATCGATCGGGCGCGGAAAAATTGCAAATTTCATCGATCAGGTGCGGAAAAAATGCAAATTTCGTCGATCCGGTAAGGACAAATTGCTACTGTTTTCGATCGGGTTAAAAAAAATCGCGAATTTCGTTAGTCGGGCACGAAAAAATCTCTAATTTTGTCGATCAGGTGCGGAAAAATCGCAAATTTCTTTGATCAGGCACGAAACAATCGCGAATTTTCTCGATGATTTTCTCGAAAAAATTGAAAATTTCATTGATCGGCTGCGTATAAATCGCGAGTTTCGTCAGTTTACTGCGAGAAAATAGTGCGAATTTCGTCAATTTGCCGCGGGAAAATATTGCAAATTTTGTTATTCAGTTAAGAATCGCGAATTTTGTTGATCGGACGAGGAAAAATCACGAATTTTAACGAATAGGGTTGGGAAAATGGCAAATTTCGTCGATCGGCAACGGAAAAATCTCGAGTTTTGGCGATCGGGCTCCGAAAAATCGCGAATTATGCCGATCAGGCGCGGAAAAACGGGAATTTTGTCAACCGGCTTCGGAAAAATCTGAATTTTGTCAGTCAGGTGTGAAAAAAATCGAAAATTTCGTTGATCGGCCGCGGAAAATCACAAATTTCGTTGGTCGGCTCCTCATCCCCCTTCGTTCATAAATTTCACACTTTTTTGGCACTAGCCACTTTCATGCCTATGTTTGTTTTTTAGCACATTTAAATAAACAAAATTTACTCCCCTGAATAATGTCAAGGAATATTATCACTCCTTCCAAATAATACTTGTTATATCTCTGTTATATACAAATGTAAACTGTTCATATATCCTTTCCAACTGAATTGGATATGTTGACTGGGTTGGGAACCTAGAGGGGTAAAACTCCCTCTCCTCTGAAACCATATTTTTTACCTGATTATAGGCCACAGATCACCTCCCAGAAATAGAATTCTGTCCGTGTTACTAGGGGCCCTCCACAACCCAGAAATTTTTGTAAGTGGCCCTTCTCTTAAAAAGGTTGTGCACCCCTAATTTAAAGCCATGAGTTGAAACTTTCTATATATCTCAAAATCAAGTATTTCAAAGAATGCAAAAGCATAGTTTATAGTTCAAAAATCATCACATGCTTATTTTTTAAACATCATAAAATGTTTATTAGAGTAGACCGAGGAACGTTTACGCGGTTTTTTTTTCAATGGATTTTTTTATTTTTATGTTTAAACTTAGGAAATTGTAGACATTGTGGTTTTACAAAGCAGTTAATAAAATTTCAAAATTTGTGTACTCAGTTGTTGCCCTATTTGTGTTTTTAACCGTAATTTTTTTTTATTTAAGTCCAACACTTTTTCGTAAACCTGCCCCGGGAACGGGGCAAATTTACGCATCAAGTGGGGCATGTTTACGCATATTATAAATGATACCAAGGAGTAAGTGAAATAATTATTTAATCAAATTTAAATGTTTTATTTGTAACTGTAAAACACTGTTTAATAATAAACAAAATTAAAGAGAATCAATTAAAAAACATTTTATAGGCTAAACTGAAACATAGGGCTTATTGCCAATTCAAAACAGAAACTATTTAGTAATCTTCATCATCACCGTTACAGTTTTTACAAACAAAAAATAAAGTATTTCCTTTTGCATACTTGTCATGGGACCACCTTTTGCATCTATAACATTGAACGCATAAGACGTTTACGCAGTAAGAACGTGCGTAAACGTGCCTCGTCGCCATGTTTGGATTTACTTTTAACGTGCAACGAAAATTAATGACATATCTGTTGTTACAAATACAATTCTAAAAAAAGGATAAAATTCTGCCAATGTTAATATATTTGTTTATCCTTAACTAAGTATTATTAGTTCACAATAAGTTTCAATAAGTTCAACACAAAGTTTACACACCTTGACAGAAAACAGGTTATCCTTTCCGCATGCTACACCGAAGCTCGACTGACACTCAAAAACGTGTGAGAAAACCCGCTAGGGAGCAGCATCAATCTGTCATGACTGGTGGCGCGCCAGTTAAAACTCGTTTTGGAAAAAGTGCACTGCGCAAACGTGCCCCGGTCTACCCTTCTATAGAAAAATACGAAGAAATATCATTTTCTGAATTTTCCTATATATGTAATATACTGGTACATACAAACGTCTCATACAGTTAATTCCCACTAAGGAATTTTACATATTGGCTGAGCCACCATACTTTATTGAGTTACGTCTAAAAACAATATCAGAGAATTTAAAGTGACATCTTGCAAGTAGTTGACACTAACTGAAAAATTTGACTATTGATTTTTTATGAATCATTTATAACATTTCAGATTTAAAAAATTATTTACACTCCAGTTATTCTTCAATACCTGTATAAAATATGACTTGTACTAACTGATTAATAATAAATTTAACTAATTAATTCGCTAACACATGGACATGGCCACCGCACTCTATGTACCACTCGTTTTCAAAGATTAAATAATTAATTTAGCTATAACAATTTTTAAATATTATATGCTTATTTAACGCAATTTCAAGAAGTAGATTAAAATTAATAAAGATATGTTTATTTGAAAAAAAATATTTAACTCATTTGTGTCTGGGGTCCTAATTTTGGGAAGCTTTCATTAAAAAAAGAAAAAAAAAATCCCGTTACAGATGGAATTATAATATCCTTTCAAAACTTTGTAAAATATATCCTTAGTATTTGTTTTCAATATTTGTTCATAAATGGAAGTACATTTTTAAGAATAAAAAGGTGAAATAAATGTTTGTTTTGGCACAAAGTTGGATTTTCTTGGAATAAATTTGCGGGTAAGAAAAAATAAGATATTTCTATTATATTTTTACCAATCATTTTATAAGTGGTATTATTTATAAGACGAATTATTATTTTAGAGTAAGTATTTTTGCATTTTTTCAGATTTCTATTTTTTCTCCGAATTTGAACCTTTATATACCCTTTCAATTTTGAGACACTAGGCACGAAAGGGTAGAGGATTTCTCCGTTACTGCCTATGCATTAAATGTATGTTTTATACCATTTATTTTGTTCCAAAATGGTTACACATCATTCGGATTATTATCTGGCTATAAAACTATTATTCAGATTATTATTTGGCTATTCTCTGTTATTATTATACGGGGGTAGGGCTGGGCTCGTCTGAAGAACAACACATCAACCCCTACCAACACTTAGCTATTGGCTTAGTAAAAATTTATATCATACCGTTATGTTCTGTACTAGTTTAGTATTTGATATCCTGAGGTTACTAATATATATACAGTAGAACCTCGATTATCCGACGTAATTAGGACCGAACCTATATCGGATAATCGAAATTTCGGAATAATCGAGAATTTAACAATAATCATCTAGTTTAATACGTAACATCGTCATCGAACTGCTATTAAGACTATTCAAACTGCTTAATAAATATATATATTCAAATTATACCTGAAAATAATTTTATTTGTTGAGAACAGGGATGTGCATGCAGGAGGTGGGGAGTGTGAGGGGGGCAAGAGTACAATTATACCGGGATCGGATCTTGCGGGAAATCAAGCTATTTCAATGGAATTCGAAAAAAGTGAACCAAAATACTTATCTCTACACTTGGTTTGGAAAGGAACGCTTGCATACACGAGGAATCTAAAAAATATAAACAAAAAATTAAAAAAATAAACTGTTGGAAAAAATTCAAGCTATCGATATCGGTTTGCGGAGAGTTCCGTTTAAACGATGGTCGGATAATTGAAGTTCTACTGTACCATATATTCCCGTGTGTAAAACGAAGAACAAAAGCCAAAAAAAAAAAAAAAAACTTCGAATACTGCAAAAGTCTGATTTTTTATGTGTATAAATAATAAAATAATATATAAAATATACAAATAATAATAATTCATTGTTAAAAAAGATTCAATGATTTGTTTTTGTTTACTTACTAATTTTTCGCATTAGTATGTGAAATCTTTGGTTTGATTTTGTGCAAAATTGAAATAAAAAGTTAGGGGGTCGGCTTACATGTGAGTATATACGGTATATATACTCTATTAGTAATTATTGATTATTATAAATTTTTACTATATAAATTTGTGCTATGCCATTAGCTAAGGGTGGGGAGGGAAGGGGTTTTGTTCTTGAGCGGAGCCGAGCACAGCACGCCCTCCCCCTTGTAGTAATAATAAAGAAATGTGTATAGTCAAACAATAATCCGAAAGATATAAAAGCTTTTTGTAACAAATAAATGACATAAAACATAGATCTAATGCTTAGACATTAATGGAGAAAACCCTACCTTTTCGTGCCTAGTGTCCCAAATTAGGGACGTTAAGATTTTTATATGATACATAAATATTTTTTCAAAGACAGTTTTTTTTGTTGTTATTTTTTACATTCATTTTACACCATTCACTATAATTAAGCAGAATATTGAGTTGAATAAGAAACAGGCACTAATGGGTTAATATTAATTAATAGGTAATAATTTATAATACGTTTTTGACAAAGCGAATCTCATACATTATCCAAATATCTGTGTAGAAGAAAAAATTCTTCGTGATGTTTGGTGCTTTCTCCAAGCTTTTCATGATTGGATGCAGGAAGTTTGTGGAATGTTTCCGTTTCTCCTTCCTTGTTTCAGAAAGACAGAAAAGGCAGCTTGAAAGGCATGACTTATCCTTAAAGGGGCTTCTACTAAATTTTTATTTATTGAAATCTGCAAATTTCCATTCTTGAGTACACAGAAATGTTTGGTGCGATTTACATATGACATAAAAACTCCATAAAGAAATATCTATATCGTTGATAAAATATATATTTCAATCTACTTCGTATCTAAGTTCGTTCCGTTTCTCCTCCCTTGTTTCAGAAAGACAGAAAAGGCAGCTTGAAAAGCATGAATTATCCTTAAAGGGGCTTCTACTAAATTTTTATTTATTGAAATCCGCAAATTTCCATTCTTGAGTACACAGAAATGTTTGGTGCGATTTACATATGACATAAAAATTCCATAAAGAAATATCTATATCGTTGATAAAATATATATTTCAATCTACTTCGTATCTAAGTTCGTTCCGTTTCTCCTCCCTTGTTTCAAAAAGACAGAAAAGGCAGCTTGAAAAGCATGAATTATCCTTAAAGGGGCTTCTACTAAATTTTTATTTATTGAAATCCGCAAATTTTCATTCTTGAGTACACAGAAATGTTTGGTGCGATTTACATATGACATAAAAACTCCATAAAGAAATATCTATATCGTTGATAAAATATATATTTCAATCTACTTCGTATTTAATTTCGTTCCGTTTCTCCTTCTTGAAAAGCATGAATTATCCTTAAAGGGACTTCTACTAAATTTTAATTTATTGAAATCCGCGAATTTCCATTCTTGAGTACACTCAAATGTTTGGTGCGATTTACATATGACATAAAAAGTCCATAAAGAAATATCTATATCGTTGATAAAATATATATTTCAATCTACTTCGTATCTAAGTTCTTTTATTACCATCTTACAAACTCTTAACCTGGACTCATAAGTATCTTTCGGCTTATCGATAATACTAGTTTAAAAACTACTTTTCATATGTCAATAATCTATACAAACCCTGTCAATAATCTATAAAAACACTATTTCGAAAACGTATAAGCTTACCTTCATCAATTCGAATACAAGTGTGCATTTTTCCTGAAATCCATTAATTGTTTATGTTAACCAAATGAAAATGAATACGATTATGAAACTAATGAGAATAGGTCTTAAAAAAATAATAAGGAGCCTGTATATAGAAGCAAAGTTTTTCTGGAGGCCGAGTGGATTCGATTCCGAAGATTACAATATTCTTATAATGATGTTATTGAGAAATGATTTGTGATTATAGGGATGGAATTTTTGAATTTGTTTTCGCCATTGCTGGAATAATTATCAAACGCTCACGCATCATTGAAGTGCATTCCGTAAAGTCATTTGCAGTCAAAAAATTTAAATATTCTTGTAAAGGTTCATTCAAAGGAAGCTCACTTTTAGATTACTTGAGAATGGTATCGGATATTTTTTTATTTATTCGTATTGATTTTTATATCATCTAAATTCTCTGATTTCCAAATAGTTTATACTTTTAACATTTGGTTGAAGTGACCTGTTAATAAAACTTGTCCTAACGTTTTGAGAAAAAAAAATGTATTTCACCAATTTATTTATAATTACTGAAACACACTTTTACGCTTTAAAAATGATTTTGCGGTGATTTTTAACTTTATTTTTATATTTTGTTAAACTTGTATTGTCATTACGCAATTTAATGTTTAACATTTACTTGAAGTTCTGATTAATTTACCGATAGCAAGAGTGCCAGACGTAATATGTTTGCAAAAACTACTTCCAAAATACTTCCGATTACCAACATTTATTCTTTCCATTAATTCCTTGCTACAATTTTACAACATGCGCAACAGACATGTAAGGACAAAACCACATATCTAAAAAAGGAAACTAATCTTTGGAAAGAAAACAACCAAGTATGTGACCTCGTCAACCATTGCGTTTGCCGGTAACTTTTTTTATGTTATTAAAAAATAACTTATTTTGAAGTAATTATTTTTATCAAAAATTAAAAAACTTTTAATGAACATTTATTTTAAATAATCTTTTATTAAAATTATCCTTTCCAAAATTTTCGATCATTCTATTATGTGTTACAAAAAAGGTACTTGTTAGAGCATTATTTTTTCAATATAAAAGCGTCGATAAAATAGCAATTTCTAATGTTTTTACATAACATACATTTTCTTATATTTCCTTTTCTTTAATACAATAAGTAAAAATAAAAATATAAATAAGTGAAGTGCATTATTAAAATTTTCTTTATATATACATAGTAAATAGTTTCTTTTGTTATTAATTTTCCAGAAAAAAACAAATATTGGATAACAGTTAGGTTATGTATATATGTTAATGTTATTTTTTAGAAAATATATACATATATATATAAATATGTTGGAAATATATTTTTTATTTTAAATTTTTAATGTCAGTCTTTTTATATAACTAAACGTTTTTAATAAATATAGTTGTTAATTTCTATTTGTTTCAGCAGGGTAATTTGAGTAAAGTTCTTATACTTATCACTCGCTAGATTCACATAAGTAAAAAAGTAACTATTATTTATTCGTTTTTTTTTTATCGTCAGTTTAAAAATTTATGCTACGAACAAATTGAAGTACAAAAAAAAAGTGTTGTGGAAATTTTATTTAGTGAATATTTTCTTTTCTTTTTCGAAATGATTTAATTTACGGCATTGTTCTTCTAACTTTATAAATTAAACATAAAACATGGATCTTACGAAAACAAATGAATTTGTATTATAAAAAATGCATTTTGTCTTTTTAGAATTCATATTTTTAGCAAAAGAAAGGCTTAAAATATTATGCATCTAAAGTGCATTAATTTTTTATGCTAAACCAAAATTTAAAGTTATTTTCGATCTTTAAACATCTCGCTGCATAATTGATTAATTGGTCTCTATTTATTATGAGTTAATTTTATTTTCTCAATTACCAAGTGACATGGTTACATTCTATATAGATAGGAAATTTCTGATGTAAACTGATTTGAAAATAATCAGAATAAACTATGAAAATTGTAATTTCTATGCAACTATTTCATCGATACACATTCAGATTATCGTTATATATACTTATTAAGAATACTACACTGCTCAAAACAATTAAAGGATATTGCAGTTTTAGGTGGATTTTGTATCTGGTAAACTGTTTAGCTGATTGATACATGGTCGACAGACATAGTAGGTTATATGAGAATAAATTACACATGTTTGGCAGAAAAAAATGCATTTTATTGCGCATTTGTGTACTAAAGGAAAAAAAAACGCAATTTGCGCATATGAGAAAAAAAATAAGAAAAGGTGTTTTCTTCAAAGAAAATCATTTTCAGTAGGGGGTATGGTTTCCACGGGCGGCCAGCAACGTTGAACACCTTTGAGGCATGGACTCAATGAGGCTATTAATGACGAGTTGGGGTATTCTGCCCCACTCTTCCAGAAGAGCTCTTTCCAGTTCTTGGAGAGTTTGTGGGGGTTGTTGGCGGCCAGAAACTCGTCTTCCTAGAGCGTCCCAAACGTGCTCGATTGGATTCATGTCTGGAGAACACGCTGGCCATTCCATTCGAACGATTCCTTCCTCGAAAAGGAAATCCTCCACCAGGTTTGCACGATGTGGCCTGCAGTTATCGTCCATTAAAATGAAGTTATCTCCGATTGCTGCAGCGTAAGGGACTACAATAGGTCTGAGGATCTCATCCCTATATCGGCGAACAGTCAGAGCTCCATCTCGAATGATGTAGAGGTCAGTGCGCCCGTCAATGGAGATGCCACCATACACCAACACTCCTCCACTGCCAAATCTGACACTTTCGTGCACGAACGCAGGATTATTCCTACTGCCACGGTCCCTCCAGATGAAAATACGCCTATTATCCGGATGCACAGAAAAACGGGACTCGTCAGAAAACAGAATATTGCTCCATTCATTTATCCTCCAGTTGACATGCTCGGTTGCCCACTTCCTGCGGTCGCGACGATGCCTTGATGTTAATCTAACCCATACCATCGGTCGGCGAGCATACAGACCTACAGCATGGAGCCGGTTTCGGACAGTCTGAGTTGAAATCGTGGTGCCTGTAGCCGAGCGAAGGTGTTGTTGGAGAAGAGTAGCGTTCATGGTTCGGTGTCTCCGAGCTGTTAACGCTAAATACCGATCTTCATTGGGCGTTGTTGCCCGTCTACGACCTTGCCCTGGTCTTCGGCCTGCACATCCACTCTCCAAAAAACGGTTCCAGATCCTGGAAATGACACTTTGTGACACTCCAATGGCTTGCGCTACTTCGGCTTGAGTTTGGCCCCCCTTCTAACCTACCAACAATTCTCAAAGCTTCTGAATCTGTGAAATGACTTCGCTGAGACATCGTACTCATCGAAACAAAGCAATCACTGAATTCCGATCATTCTTGTCTTCATTCTCTTTTATCCAGTTGAAAGTCAAATTTCATTCGCTGCCGCTGAAGCGACGTTTTTGACGTCGAACTCAAAATTTGCATACTCCACAGTTTGAAAACCAGAGAAATTTGCATTTGTGATTCTCTTCTTCTATTTTCGGCAAAAAAAAATTTCGTTTATATCTTTATTTTATATAAAACTTCAAATATCCTTTAATTGTTTTGAGCAGTGTATATAGTTATCGCTAAGCTGAAAAATATTTATAAGTATACGGCTTAGAGTTGTAACAATTTTTACTCAGTTCAGGATTAGAATAATCCATTTAAACATGTTAATTACCAACCTTCTTCATTTGAATAATATAACATTTATGTCATTTAATATAAATATCGATAAAGGTTTTATCTTTATAGATTTATAAAGTTTTGCGCCATTCTGTTAAACAAATACTTTCTCCAACAACATTACTTATAAATGCACGTATTTGCGCCACCTAGATCTTCATTTGTAGTCGCAGTATGTCCCGACTTAAATCCAGCTTAGCATTTTCCCTTTCATGCGGAAACCGGAGTCAACATCTCGGATCTGTTAAATGCATATTGTGTGTAAGAAGAAAAAACAAAATTGTAGGTAAATAATACTCAGTCGAGAATTTTTTAAGATGACAGTCATCGGCAAAATTATAATTCGGTTTTAAGCATAGGGTAATTCTGGGATTTATGCCACACATTTTTTTTTTTTTTTTTTCGTATAAGTCCCTATGGTGGACATAAAATAAAAAAAAAATCACGCGTTAATAAGTACAACGCGTGTACTGCGACAAAAAAATTCAAAATAAATAATTAATTTTTTTTAACAATTTTTTTACTAAAACATTACACTGCAGCGCGTCACCCGTACATTCAGGTTGAGAGGGCGCACTTGTTCGATAGTTATGCCGCGTTTGTAATGAGAGCAGAATGAAATTATAAATAAAAATATTAAAAAATATATTAATATCTGGACTATAATTAATGATGTAATAACAAAAAGAAACTAAATGAGTACAATGAAACGTATTAGTAAATTCAAATTAATAATTGTTTGCCTACTTTCATTATTAAAATTATCGACTTATTTTTATACATTAAGGTAAAGCGAGGAGAGTCTGCGCACATTTCAAAAGAATAGTAATAAAAAATCTAAATATTAATACTTTGCTAAACTATGCATGAATAATTTTGACTTTATTTGTTTTGATGCATTTCCATTGTTATTTTGTTGTTACACTGTAATTTAATAGAACAGCAGTAATAAACCCAAGAAAACTATTTTGCGCAATCTCTGCTTACAGGGTAGGAGAGAACGCGCACACGGGTAGGAGAGATTGCGCACATAGGTAGAAGAGATTGTTATTAATAGTAACTACAATTAAATTGTTAACAATAATAGTTACACTTAATCAACATTGTTGAAAGGTTTTTGTGAGTAAATATTATTGTATCAGGAGTGAATATTTCAACCAAATGTTTAAATAATAAATAAAAGAAAGAATCTTAACAACAGTTAAAATTTTTAATTTAAGA
Source organism: Maratus speciosus (assembly GCA_963932465.1). Lineage (NCBI taxonomy): Eukaryota > Metazoa > Arthropoda > Arachnida > Araneae > Salticidae > Maratus > Maratus speciosus. The sequence goes on along the minus strand of OZ010795.1, from coordinate 121,849,395 downwards.
AGATCAAAATATCAGAAAAACCAAGCCCTACTAAGATTACAAAATAACATTAATCTAGTTGATAACATGTTTAACTTGAAAATTACTTCATTTCCATTTCCACAGTTTCATTGTATTTTGTTTGCTAACCGAAGTTGTCGCCGTCCACAATTGATGCACTTATTGTTGTAAATCGTGCATTTTTCGTGCAATCACCTCCAACAAGCAATACATTGAACCCAGTTGTCGAAGTTGTCTCCTAGTACAATTACAGACATTCAGTGCACTCATCCTCATTGATCTTCTGTTTTTTCCTTGAGTTTTTTATCTCACTTTTTGTGGAAGCACCTTATCTTCAGCTGTTTTTTTTTTAGCGGCATCCTTCTTAAGTCTTTTTCATGTATATTTTGTGGATTAGTAACATTAGTAGCACTCTGTTTCATTTTGATTTCGATGGCATTACACTACTTGGAATGGGTGAAAGCTTTACCAAAACATTGTATTAGAAAATTTATTTTAGTTAACAAAATTAATTTATTAGCAAATTAATTGCTCATAAATTAAAAAAATATATATAAATATTTAATTAAATTATTAACAAATATATTATTAATTTATTAACAAAAATAATTACATAAAATTTACTTAATAACAACTGTATTATTAATTTATTAATAAAATTTTTATCTGCAAAAGTATTTTTTTACAAATTAATTTGTTGCCAAATTTAGTTTTGATAATTATGTGTTTTTCCGAAATTATTTCAAAACTGATTCATTCATATGTTTTACACGTAATTTGCAATTCATGCAAATTTATCAATAAGCTGTGTAATCTCTCCTAGTACTTAAACTTATGGGGAAATGCGCCATCTCTCCTAAGTAGCAGATGCGCAAACTCTCCTATTTTGGTAGGAGAGATTGCGCGGCCTTTTTTTAAAAATACGGCCACTTCTAAAATGAATTTCTGGTGTTCGCAAATTTAGTCCAGGTTAGTAGTTTATAAGAAATTGTTTAAGTTCAAAATATTTTGTATTATTGACGCTCTATAAAAATTCTGACTAACAGTTATGAAAATTCAAGCACTTACTTTGAAAAAAAAAACAAAATAGCACTGCTTTATCCAAGACGCTTGGAACAATCAATATGCACATTCATGTAGGCACTGCACTAATGCTGCTCTACAACTACCTGGAATCGCTGGGCGCTCACTCTACTCCTTCCCGTCGAATCTCTTTGTGCGCAATCTCTCCTACCGCGCGAACTCTCCTCGCTTTACTATAATTTTTAATTGTTATTTTAGCAACAACGTAACATCAATGTATTAGAGAGAAAAAAGAAAAAAAGTAAAATTCTGTTTACATAATTTATTTGTTAACCCTTTTGAGACCAGTGGCTTTTACACAAATTTTATTCAGTTAGCACCACTTTTTTAAAAGAAGTTAACTTCACTTAAGCAATCATGAAAATGCTCTAATTAAACAAAGCAAATATTACTTTTCTTTTTTACTGGTACCAGAAACAAATTTTGTATGCTCTGTATGAAAGTGCTTATATGCACCTATGGTCCCGAATGGGTTAAGAGACCTGTTTTTTCGACTACAATCTATAGAAAAGTGTCGAAAAAGTACAGTCTTTATGTAACTACATTTGACACATGATGCAAAGAATCCAATTACACTTCCTCTTTTTTGGAGTACTTTTCTAAACATTCCTTGTAAAGAACTTCTGCGTTACGCGTAATCCAATTTTTCATTATTATCATCTTGACTTTCATCTTTCCTGCCCTTCTTACCTTTTATTTTTCCCTTTTTCTGCTTTGATTTTAGTAAACTTGATAACATGCCTAACATGGTTAGCCTGTGCAAAAAGAAAAGGAAAAGTTAATAACACTTAATCATTCCGTACAAAAGAAACTGCGGCATGTATACCGGAATTGCAGTGCGGCATGTATCGCACTTTGCATGGTACAGACGTCGGCCATAACAGTTACCTGCAGTTACCTAAGGGAAATGGCGGAACCATAGACACAGTACTCTGTACAAACGCTACATTTAGTTTTGACTTCGAAATCATGCATGCATTTAGTAATAAGTGCATGAAAAGTATTTAAGCATAACGTGTTTAAAAGTTTGGACAGTGAAATCAGGCACTTACATAAAAATAAGGATTGTACTTCTAAAATTAAGAATCGGAATGAGATTCACGCTATACATTGGTTAAAATAATCTCTTTGCGCTCCTATACTTTGCGTTTGAAGGCAATCTATCAAGAATTACAAGAAATACAAGGGGTGCGGCATCTATCTCGCATGCAGCGACTCTCCCGGAGTTACCATAATCTCTAAGGACTATATTTTCAAGTTAAAAGTCATCCTGCGCGTTAAATCTTCACAAGGGTTAACATAAATTCATCATAATTTTGCTGACTTTCAAAATTGAAAATGCCAAAGTGCGAAATCAGTGACAGTGTCATGCAAAAGCTTCGAGATCGTCTGTTTCGTGTTTTTCACATTTGTGCGAGTTTTACTCTAATTAGTGCGTGTGCAAGACTGAAAATGTTATTTATTAATGATCCATACTGAACGTCCATCTTGCAAAAAATATGATTACAATTTGTTCAATAAATTTTCTTCTATAAAAATGTTCAAGTAATGTGTACTTGATTCCAAATAGCTTACAGTGTTCAAATAAAAGAAAATTGTTTACATAAAGTGGACTAAATCCCAACAGCAAGATATACCAATAACATTCGGTCTATTACAAGAATTGTTGATAAATGAACGATAGTTGTATACAGATCAAATTGTATACAAAGAATAATCAGAAAGAATAATCAGCAATATTCGAAGTATCTGGTAGGCTTTCGGAAACGCTAAAAACTGAAAAAAAATCTAGTAGGGTATTTTTATCGCAGAAGTACTAATGAAAGTTCCCACTGCAACATTTACATCTGTACGGAAATGTGTCATGTATCTTTTATCTGTAAGTTTTCTTCAACTTTAAACCCATTAAAAATGTGTTAAGAAACAAACAAGGTTTGTTCTAACTTCCGCTATATACACTGCTCAAAACAATTAAAGGATATTTGAAGTTTTATATAAAATAAAGATATAAACGAAATTTTTTTTGCCGAAAATAGAGGAAGAGAATCACAAATGCAAATTTTTCTGGTTTTCAAACTGTGGAGTATGCAAATTTTGAGTTCGACGTCAAAAACGTCGCTTCAGCGGCAGCGAATGAAATTTGACTTTCAACTGGATAAAAGAGAATGAAGACAAGGATGATCGGTATTCAGTGATTGCTTTGTTTCAATGAGTACGATGTCTCAGCGAAGTCATTTGACAGATTCAGAAGCTTTGAGAATTGTTGGTAGGTTAGAAGGGGGGCCAAACTCAAGCCGAAGTAGCGCAAGCCATTGGAGTGTCACAAAGTGTCATTTCCAGGATCTGGAACCGTTTTTTGGAGAGTGGATGTGCAGGCCGAAGACCAGGGCAAGGTCGTAGACGGGCAACAACGCCCAATGAAGATCGGTATTTAGCGTTAACAGCTCGGAGACACCGAACCATGAACGCTACTCTTCTCCAACAACACCTTCGCTCGGCTACAGGCACCACGATTTCAACTCAGACTGTCCGAAACCGGCTCCATGCTGTAGGTCTGTATACTCGCCGACCGATGGTATGTGTTAGATTAACATCAAGGCATCGTCGCGACCGCAGGGAGTGGGCAACCGAACATGTCAACTGGAGGAGAAATGAATGGAGCAATATTCTGTTTTCTGACGAGTCCCGTTTTTCTGTGCATCCGGATAATAGGCGTATTTTCATCTGGAGGGACCGTGACAGTAGGAATAATCCTGCGTTCGTGCACGAAAGTGTCAGATTTGGCGGTGGAGGAGTGTTGGTGAATGGTGGCATCTCCATTGATGGGCGCACACACCTCTACATCATTCGAGATGGAGCTCTGACTGGTCGCCGATATAGGGATGAGATCCTCAGACCTATTGTAGTCCATTACGCTGCAGCAATCGGAGATAACTTCATTTTAATGGACGATAAGTGCAGGCCACATCGTGCAAACCTGGTGGAGGATTTCCTTTTCGAGGAAGGAATCGTTCGAATGGAATGGCCAGCGTGTTCTCCAGACATGAATCCAATCGAGCACGTTTGGGACGCTCTAGGAAGACGAGTTTCTGGCCGCCAACAACCCCCACAAACTCTCCAAGAACTGGAAAGAGCTCTTTTGGAAGAGTGGGGCAGAATACCCAACTCGTCATTAATAGCCTCATTGAGTCCATGCCTCAAAGGTGTTCAACGTTGCTGGCCGCCTGTGGAAATCATACCCCCTACTGAAAATGATTTTCTTTGAAGAAAACACCTTTTCTTATTCTTTTTTTCTCATATGCACAAATTGTGTTTTTTTCCTTTAGTACACAAATGCGCAATAAAATGCATTTTTTTCTGCCAAACATGTGTAATTTATTCTCATATAACCTACTATGTCTGTCGACCATGTATCAATCAGCTAAACAGTTTACCAGATACAAAATCCACCTAAAACTGCAATATCCTTTAATTGTTTTGAGCTGTGTATTATCATCATGGGAATTATTATTCTTTTGTTGTTTTTTGTACGAAAGTTGTTGATTTTTGTTATATAACAATGAAGTATTTTTAATAGTTTAAAAAATACACATTTAAAAAAATTAAATAAAATATATACAATTTAATATATATATATATATATACATAACCGAAGAGGTTATAATTTGTTTCCGTACATTTTTATAGGCACATTTTGTATGTTATATAAGTTGATACTGCAAATAGTTGTAAAACGTAGACCAACAATATGAATGATGGAATAAATAACGTCGCAATCGACGCAGATAGTGTCAATGAAATAAATATGTGGTACATTACATGTAATTCATTTAAATTAAACATATTTTATTCGGTTACAACAAATTTCACTTATAAAAACTTATTTCACTTTTGTTATGCTGCCTTTAAATGTATTTGAAGAAATCCTACGGTTTTAAAGGATTTGTACATTTCTTCGAAAGTCCAGTTTCTGTCAAATATTTCTCACTTAAATCCCTTGAAAATCACATACTTTCAAGTTTTATTACTCATGGTTTATTTCTTCTTTCGAAAAAGAAAATATATGAAGAATATTTTTCCAAAGAAATTATAAAACCTTTCAATGAGGTCCATACGGAAAATATTTCATGCTAACTTGTCAGTAAAATCACTATTTTATATTAAACATATATTTTGTTTGAAGATTTTATAAAATAAAAAGTTTTTTTTTTTTTTTTTTTTTTTTTTTTTTTTTTTTTTTTTTTTAAAGGCCCCAGAAAGTTTAGTTCATAATTACCATTACACGTAAAAGTTTGTTTTTTACATTAAACACGAATAAAACAAAGACAGAACTAAAAAAAATATTTATATTGGTATAAAATATAGTATTTTCATTCGCTACTATTCTTTTTTATTATTTGAAATAAATACATTATTTTTCTTTACAGCTAATAGCATATTAGAAATATGTCGTTACGTTATTTCACATTTTTGCATAAAATGTCGCTTTTTTTAATATCCTTTCACTTTGCTCATATATGCTCTCTATAATTTTTTTCTGGGGAAATTTAAAACATATCCTATTCTTCAAAAACCCTTTTTTATGTAGTAATCTATGTGCTATTTGTAACGATACATTTTAGATATTTCAAAACATGTTAAGCCTTCTTAAGATTACGTAACATTTTAACTGAAATTACTTAAATGATAAGAAGTAACGAAGTATCTATATTATAAAGGACAAACATATCTGTGCGTAACGCATACGTCATTTTGCGAATGGCAACACTTTGAAATTTGAAATGAAATTTTGGTTTTGCAATTTTCTCTACTGCAAATTTTTAAACTTCTAAACATCGCACATTTTAAATTTTTACACCATCGCATAAGGAAAAAATGTTCTTTTAAAGCAATTTGTTTGAAAGCTGTATCCCAATCAATTTTTGAGATATTAATTTTTTTGCAGTTTTTAATACCATTTTTCTTATCGTGGCAACAAAAGTATCTCATTTCTATTGAAAGTCATTGAAAGTAAACGGAAAATAGTCGAAAATAGGAGATACAGTATCTTTGTTGCCATTTTCTCATAAAACCTGAAAAAATAGTTGAAAATAAAATATGGGCTATGTCAAGAATATTGTCTGTTATTCCTTGGTATTGACGTCATATGCACACTTTTCTATAGACGAAGTTTAAGACTGGGTTGTAAAAGTAGATTGCTTTAGCGGATGCAAATGACGTCATTTTATAAAAAAGCGTGTATTTTAATTCTTAAACCTGAATTATGTTTTGTAGAAGTGCGTCATTTTCGCAGCCCAGCTGCTATGAAATTCTTCACAGGTGAAAATGCTTCACTTTTGAGAATAATGTAATCGAAATCACACACTGATAAAACGCAATGTTTTACAAAAATTTAGAGTGTCTTTATAAAAGAGAGGTGACATGCAAATAATAGCGATTTATATTACAGAAATTGATGATTCTCGCCTGGATGGATTTGCTTCTAAGATGGATCTATATTATAAAGAACAAACGTATCTGTGCGTAACGCTGACGTCATTTTGCGATTGGCAATACTTCACGATCATATTTCGGTCTTGAAATTTCGCGACTGCAATTTTTCAATCTTCTGACCATCGTACATTTTCAATTTTTGTTGCATAGGGAAATAAATGTACTTGCAAATGCAATTTGTTTAAAAACTCTATTCATTGATTGATGTATTATATTTTCTAAAATAATTTTCAAGCATGATTTTTTTTAAGTTTATCTTATCACGTGCCGGTTTCAATACACAAAATAATAAACATTTTGCACATAAAGCAACAAACATTTTTCAGCATTTGTTTCTGACTATTTTTGCATAATGAAAGTAATACTTCCTTTATAAGCAAATAAAAGAATAATATTAAAAAAACCCACCAAACTAACATATTTGTGAAAGACAAATTAACGAAATTAATACTTCTTTTATAAACAAATAAAAGAATAATATTGAAAAAACGCAAATCTAACATATTTGTAATCGTACAATTTAAATTTTTAGATCTCCAAATAGGATTTTTTTTTTTCAAATGGAATTTGTTTGCAAAGTTCATCTCAGTTTTCTGATTGTCTATGGTTTTAAAAACAATTTTAAAGCATGAAATGTTTTTTAATTTATGTATATCGGAGCTCGATTACGAAAGATTAATCCGTTTGCCCTTAAAAAATAAATAAAGAGTTCATTTTCTTACGGCTAATTTCCATTAAAAAAAACTTCCCTATGAATAATAAAATAAAATAATATAAATAAAACACAAATTTACCAGACATGTATAAGCTCTGAAATGATCAGAATATAAAAGGATGCCATAAGTAGTAAAATCTTGGCAAACAACTCTTAGCATGCGGCTAATAAGAAAGTATCGCTTTTGACAAATTTCAAAAATGTATTTGATTGTGTAATTCGTATTTTCCATATGAAAAATGCTTTTTTAATGTAGGTGGTCAATCTAAAAAATTTATTGCATATAAAAAAATTATTAATTTTCAATAAAAAAATGTTTTCACCTATATTCTTTAACCCGGGAAGCCCGGGTACGATCCCCTAGTATTATTAAAGAATGAGATGCTTCTACATATTACTATGCAATTCAGTTTAATTCAAAATTGTAGTTGAACATTATTAAAAAGGAACTAAGTGTTGTTAATATCGGCCTCGGGTACGATGAAAATGGGTAAGTTCTGACATCTTTATTGCTTGATTATAATTAGTATTTGTTCCAAAATATTGTTTAAATATGGACGCTATTTTAAAAGAAAAAAAAAAAATTACTGAAATCCAATGTAACGAATTATACAAATGAGCTCACGAATAAAAGTAGTTTGGATAAATTTGAGTTGGAACTTTACGAGAAAAAATCGTCTGCGTTTGAAAAAGAATCTGCAGAGATATTTGGGGAAATTTTTCAACTTTGTGACGATAAAAATGATGATAAATATATTGCGGAACATTAATCTATTCAAGAGAATATGGAGGAAATATATTTAATTGTAAAAAGAAAATTAAGTGAATTAGCACCAGTTTTAACAAAACGCGAAGGAAATGTTAGCGAAACAATCCGCTTACCTAAATTAAATCTTCCAACATTTAGTGGGCAATTACATGAGTGGTTATCATTTAGGGACATTTTCATTTCTAGTATTAACAATAATTCAGCTTTATCAGCTTCGCAAAAACTTTCCTATTTGAAATTATCACTGCATGCTGATCCTTTAAGGATCGTTCAGTCAATACTAATTTCAGATACTAAATATGCGATAGCATGGAATCTTCTAGAAGATGGATTTTCGATTGAACGAGATCAAGTATTTGCACATTTGAAGCATTTTATGTCTTCTCCCTCCATTAAAATTGACAATCCGTCTTCTGTTTTAAAGTTAGTGGACAATGTAACTGAATGCATTAGGTCATTAGAAGTTCTCGAGCAAAAGATAGAGGGATTTTCAGATGCCATATTTGCATATGTGTAAATTCAGAAATTATATACTTCTTGTAAGCTTTGGTGGGAACGAGAATCCAAAAAGGATGAATTGCCGAAATCTCAGAGTTGATTTCCTTTCTAAAAAATCATGCTAGAACTTTGGAAGATTCTACAACAAACATTAACATTGTTAGTCAAAAAAAGCGAGCGAAAGAAAAAGCGACATAGTTTTATACTAGTGCGAAGAATTCAAAGTGCATTTGCTGCAAAAATGATTCACATTCATTATTTACATGCAATGTATTTCAGAAAATGTCTGTTAATGACCGCATTGAATTCGTAAAAAGAAACAAAATATGTTTCAACTGTTTATCAAATTCAAACCATTCTGCGAGAAACTGTACATCTAATTATTCATGTGCGTATTGCTCTAAACATCATTCATCTCTCCTTTGCATACAAAGAGAAAAATAAATAATTTTCCACCAGTGGAGTTCAGTGAGCAGTCAGGAGGGTCAGATATGATTGCGAATTCATCTGCTCCCACCTAGGATGAAAAATACAGCTTAAATCGCGAAGCTAAGTGATTTGAAAATAGGAACAGTGATTTCGTAGGCACTTCTGTAAATAATTCATGTCAGAGGAGAAAAGCCACTATTTTATCTACTGCCTTAATTAATATTTAGAATGTGTCTGATGAATTTATACTTGCACGTGCATTAATAGATGTCGGCTCAAATTACTCATATATTTCTGATAACATTGCAAAATTATTAGGAATTAGAAGGGAGAAATTTAATGTTTCTATTTCATGTTTGAATGATTCTCTAATAAGTGTCAAATGGAAAATTAGGGACACTGTTTCGAATAAGGTAGATTACAAGAAAATAATAGATTTTTTGATCGTTCCAAAAATAACATACTTTATACCAGGGCATTATTATAGATTTCCATTTGTCAATCTGCTTAAAGATGTGAGATTGGCAGGTCCAAAATTAAATGAGCCTAATAAAATAGATGTTTTGTTAGGGACTGAGTGTTTCTACGAATTATTGCGAACTGGTCAAATTCGCTTAAGAAGTTCAAACGTCATTTTGCAGGATACCGTATTTGGGTACGTGGTGAGAGGTTGCATCTCTTATTCGAATACTGATAATAATGATAATTATTGTGGATTAATTTGCAATGTAGAAGAAGAATTGTGTCGTCTAGTTGCAAAACCGGCCATCTCCAAAAAATAAAATTTGGAGAAAAAGCTCATTTTTTACCACACTTAGCCAAATAAAGTTTGGAACCAAAACTCTTCCGTTTTATAATCATTAGGGCAGTATATTTGAAAACACGAAATAAGGTGGCAGGGGCGCATGAAGGGAAGGTGTTATTTAGGTCTTTGTTTTGGATTTGGCCGCCTTTGCGACTTACTTTGGAGTTGGCCGGTTTTACAACAAACCAGAAATTAATTTTTGCTACATTTAATCTGACATTGGGTTTTTTTGGGTAGCAAATACACAAAAATGTTTTGTTCAACTAAATGTTATTTAACTAAAAGAACTTTAGGAAAGTTATTAACGTAAAACGACTTTTACACAGTTACTGATTGTTAAAACTGACTAAGAGTTAAAAGTAACTGACTAGCTATTAAAACTGATTTAAATGTCACTAAACAAATGATTTAAATGACATATTACTTTAAATAAAATTATTAAATTTTAAAAACTTAAACAAAAATCATGCTATGTACACGTGCATAAAATTTCAAACTTTAGTGGTCTCATCGTCATTTGAAAATAGGAACAGTGATTTCGTAGGCACTTCTGTAAATAATTCATGTCAGAGGAGAAAAGCCACTATTTTATCTACTGCCTTAATTAATATTTAGAATGTGTCTGATGAATTTATACTTGCACGTGCATTAATACTTCGTGCATGAATTTCAAACTTTACGTGCATGAATTTTAAACTTTACGTGCATGAATTTCAAACTTTACGTGCATGAATTTCAAACTTTACGTGCATGAATTTCAAACTTTAGTGGTCTCATCGTTTTCGATAGTCTCACAAATTTCGTCATGATGGTCCATCCATGCGTCTTCTTCATCATCTTTGCTGTCTGCTTTTTAAGCAGCTGATGCCAATATATTTTTGTAAAAAAAAAACCGCTTGCCAGCATCCCAATTTGGTCCCAAATGTTTCGTCAGTAAGTTTTGGACATCCCGAAGTTTTACAGGCTTCACCACGGTATCCGGAGCCACGTCCTCGAGCTTGCTGTTCATAATACTTCTCTTACTCTTGACAACAGACTTTCTGACTTCTACCTCAGACTTGTAGAAGACCTCCCCTTGCATGAACAGCTTATTTTTATATTCTGTTAAGAATTTTTTTTTTTCGTAGTAGCAAATTTGAAATGCCACTGTGCAGGTGGTTTGGGGAAGAAATTGCTGGTCTTCTTCCAATCATGGTCAATCTCTTCCTGGCTTGAAAACTGTTCCGTGTTCAGATAAAATTTCTTCATACTTTTCGGGCTGAATGAGAGACTCGATTTTCTTCAATCTTCTTTCAATTTGAGCTGAAACACGGTCTGGAGGGATACAAGAATATTGAATCAATGTAGGCAAGTTATTAGATTAATAAAATATTATGGCATCATGATAATTAATTGATCAAAATATGCTAACTATGATGTTATTATGTTATCAATTAATTATGTATTATATTATCCTCAGGGTGGATTACCCATAAGGCAACTTAGGCTATGGCCAAGGGGAGTACGTTAGGTAGGGTTCGCAAAATTAAGAACTTTAAAGTTTTTAAATTTAATGAAATAAGGACAATTTAAAATTTTAACGAAAAGTGTTAAATAAAAAATGAATTTGTAATAATTACATTTAAAACAATTTTTCTACTTCTCGATACACCAACACAAAATTCTCTCAGATTTTAAGTGTAATAAAAGCCCATTTATTTCCCACCTACAATCCTTAAAATACTAAAATTTATAATGCAAAATTTAAATGTATTATTAATTAAATAGATTAAAAAATTCTTAAATCTGTCAAAGAAAATTCACTTACAGTTTTTTGAAGGGGGGTGGGGGGGGGGAGGGCGCGGAAAAGTATTTTGGCCTAGGGCGTCAAAAAATGATAAATCACCCCTGGTTGTCAAAATGTGTACATTACCTTTGAATTTTGGGTTTCTCCTTTACCACTTCGTAGATCCACTTTGCCGCTCGCTTGGTTGATTTGAGTTTCAATTTGAGAAAACAGTTAACAAATAACAAATCGTTACTAGAACGGTGGAAGAAAGAAGGGTTCGAGATTTATACATTTGATCAAAATCATTGAATTATAAATTCATTGAAAGTATTAGGAATATCGTGAGATGTTGAAAAAGATTCTATTTGCATAGACATTTCGATTTTAATAGAATTTTTGAAGAATAAGAAAAACGCTAAGCCGTTTGTTTTACAGACTTCTGGAAGAATTTATGACCCTAGTGGTATTCTCTCTCCATTTACTATAAGATCTTTTCCAAGATTTATGGATACACAAGCTGTCTTGGGATACTGAATTCCCCATTGACATCTGCTAAATATGGACACAGTGGTGTTCAGAACGCTCTAAATTAAATCAAATTAAAATTCCTAGACTTGTTTTCCTGTCCTCTGATACAAACAATGTTGAAATTCGCTGCTTTTCTGATGCAAGTTAAAAGGATCATGATGCTGTTGTTTATTTGAGTGTGAAAGATTACGACCAAGTTTCTGTTAGTTTCATAGTATCTAAAACCAGAGTTGCCCCAGTAAAGAGAATAACTTTGCAGCGCCTGGAGTTGATTGGTGCTTTACTCTCAGCTCACTTGGGATCAGAAATGAAACAGATAATTAATCGTAAAAATACTTCTAAAATTGGATAGATTCAAAATAGCTTTATTCTGGATTAAGGGATCCAGCAGAAGTTGGAAGTCTTTCGTTGCCAATCGTGTGGATAAAATCCAAAGATTAACTCAACCAGAAACATGGTTTCTATGTACAGGTAAAGACAACCCAGCAGATCTTCTTTCACGAGGATTAAGTGTGGACTCCCTTGTGAACAATTCCAAGTGGTTAACAGGCCCCGAATTTTTGATGGATACGGAAATTTCCTCATGTTATTTGCAATCATCTTTTTCTGAAAGTGACTTACTAACTGAAAGGGAAAGTCAGAATTATTTAAGTGAAATGAAATGTTCCGAAAGGAAAAGTAACTGTGAAACGACTTTATTTCTAGCCACGGATAATTTATCCTTTTTTGATAACATTTTTGATCTCTTAGTAATGACTATTATAAACGTTTACGTATTTTTTCCTTTGTTTGCAGATTTATATACAATTGTAGAAATGCTGATAAAAGAAAGGGTAACTTGATGTTTGAAGAAGTCAAGAAAGTTGAAAACATTTTTATTAGAACATCACAAAAATGTTTATGTATTAAAAAGGCTGTGACAGGTAAAATTAAAATTTTAAATCTGTTTATTTATGATAAGGGAATTTTACTTGTTGGCGGAAGGCTCAACAAAGCTCCTGTATCTTATGAGCAGAAACATCTGGCTATTTTGCCAAAAAATTCTAAATTAAGTGAGATTTATTTTACTACTATGCATAAGCGTCCTTTTCATGTTGGTCCCCAAGGACTCTTGAATTCTGTTAGATTGAAATTTTGGCCTCTAGGGGGTAGAAATTTAGCAAGATAAACGGTGTATTTTTGTGATATTTCTTTTAAGGTCAAACTAACTCCCTGCTCTCAGCTAATGGGTGAATGAAAGAACCTTATGAAAGAATTAATGAGTCACCAGTATTTAATTGTACCGGTTTAGATCTTACGTAAACTATAAATATCAGTGCAAGGGTCCATTGAACAAAATATTTATTTGTGTTTTCATATGTTTTGTAACTCGAGCCATTCATCTTGAGCTTCTCTCAGATTTAACCTCAGATGCTCTGATTGCTACTATTAAGCGTTTTATGGCTAGACGTGGAAAATATTTTTATGGATAATGCTAGAAATTTTGTGGGGGCAAATTCCAAACAACTTTTTCAAATGAAATTTTAGAAAATTATTTAATTAATTATTGTTATGTTGTGTATATCTGTTTGCTGTGTAATTTTTTTTTTTTTTTTTTTTTTTTTTTTTTTTTGTAATTGGACTAAATTTTTTTTATAAAATTTTTATTGTAAAATTTATTTAATTGTAAAAATTCTGAGATATTGAAATTTGTACATTTCAATGTGGGAGAATGTTTATTGTTGAAAACTGAGACCATAAGTCTCGTAAGATGGCGCGTAGCGAATTCTCCTCGATTGAAAAATGTGATGTGAACTGATGAGAGAATGATGTTGTTTTGAAGGAAGATGGCGACCAGAGGGTTCGCTCATCGTATTGTAATTTAAATAAATTGTGATCGAGTCCAACAAATAGTTGTGTTTAATGAGTAAAGTTCAACGTTTTGACCATGATATATTGACAAAATAAACTACTTATCCATAGGGATACCCCGGCTCAACGGACCACAAAATGTTAGATGTTAAGATGTAGTCATATTATTTATCTATTACTGAATTTAATGTATATAATCGTAAAAAATGTTGTATTTATGTATTTTTGCGTACGAATGCAACTGATGCTGCGCCAAGATCTGAAAATTTATAAAACTCTTTATAATACGAACGCACCTCATTTGCCATTTTTGGCGTACAATTTCCGACTTGTTTTATTTAACTGTTTCATCAACTTATTTCATCAACCTTTTCTATATAATTTAATAACATAAATTATTACTCATTAAAGAGTTGTTCACCATATAAACGTAAATAATATTCGTTAAAATGAAATATGAAAAAACAAAAATAAATTCAAATGAAATGACAAGGTATGTGACAGATATACCGTCATGCTTTAGCAAAAATGCGGGTGTACATATTTACAATGCTTTTCGGAAGAGAACACACGAATTAAGAAAGTATGAAGTCGAGTCACTCAATTTACCCAAGCAGATTAGAAGTACAAATCAAAAATGTTGTTTCTTATATAGCAATAATTTATTGAAAATATTTTATAACGTGTACATTAAATAAATAAATAAACAAATAAATAAATAAATAAATAAATATATATATATATATATATATATACGAACAATCATTACGAACCGAAGTTCCCAAAATCATATATACTAAGTACAAGCAAACCCGACACATGCCCGACGATTCGCCTATACTCAAATCCAACCAACTCATAACTGTCGCCAAAATATATACTTAATATGACCCGCAAAAGCAGTAGACTCGCCATCTTACTTCACAGATCAAAAATATCCAAAACCAAACCAAAAATTCGAAACCACGGAACTGAACCAACAATAAATAAACTAAACCAAATGACAACTACAAAATAACTAAAAACAGCTAACTTTAAAAACAACATACTTTAAAAACAACATACTTTAAAAACAGCAAACTTTAAAAACATTCAAACTAAAACCAGAAGAAATTGAAACCATGGAGACAGGCCGGCATGCACTTGCGACATGCAACTGCGGGGTTAAAACCAGTTTTTATGTGCACAACGCTCCCCAAACAACCTGTCAAGACCAAAAAAAAAAAAAAAAAAAAAAAAAAAAAAAAAAACTAACAAATCGAATGAGCTGCCTAAGACCCATCGAAAACAAACAACTGAACATGAAACACCAAACAATCGTGCACGCAAACCCTGAACAGTCAAAGCCACGGTTACTCCTCTCTTCGCATCCACATTACCTCTAAATCTCTGCGATAAGTCTTACACTTTACGAAATTTCGTAGCAGACTCTTCAAAAATCTCTCAGGATAGCCATGGCGCAATGCCAGAATATACCAATTGTAAAGTTCTTCAATTTTTTCCCCAGTATTTGATGTCAATCTATCTATACGGTTTGGTTTGGTTTGGTTTTGGATATATATATATATATATATACAGAGAAAGAGAGAGAGTGTGTCCAAACGCATGGTACATACGTTAGGGGGCTATAGAACATAACCACACAAGCACAAATTACCATACAATCCATGATCGGATCGCAAGCCGTAAAGGTATAGAACCCAATAAAAAGGCTGTTCACCGCAGCTATCTTTATTCATTCTGTGGATCATCGATGAGATGGATACGTACTCAAATCAGGAGATGGACGAGATGCATTACATATACGGAGCGGCAGACGGCAATGCACGGGAAGCTCAAAGGTTGTACCAATCAACTAGACCCGATTTGTCCTGTCTGGACATTTTTTTGTAGGGTCACATAAAGAGACTCATCTAGGATGATGGTCCCATAGATTTCGTTGAATGCCTTGTTGTCCGGATATCCATAGCTTATGATACCATACGATAGATGCCTGGTGTTTTCGCCGATGTACGGCGGTCACTCCATCGATGTTGTGAATCCTGCGTTACTGTTGGCGGCCGCAATTTTGAGCAGTTGCTGTGATGGGAGACGTACGTGCTGTTTATTTTCTTTTTGTTGAAAAAAATGTTTTTCTTCATATTATCGATTTCCTTTCATTCTATCGCTGTCTGTCTTCTTTCTTCTCATTTTGTGCACAGTATGTTTCGCGCTCTGCCTTTTTAGGACTTTTGTTCCGACCATGGATTCTATTGTATGGTGACTTGTGCTTGTCTAGTTGTGTTCCATCACACCCTAACGTATTTACCATGAGTTTAGGGACACCCTGTATATATACATTTAAAAATAATAATAAAAATATGATTAAAAATTCATTTTATTTATATTATTTTATATTTTATTATTTCAAATTTGGTACATTACGCTAATAGTCTAAGAGCTACAACGTTTTTGTCACCTGATTTTATAAAAGTTCATTTTTCATGTGTTCTTCCTTTGTTCTTCCATTTTTGTTCTTCCATCTTCTTCCATTTTATGGTGTAGTACGTTTGCGGACGGTCAGTCTGTCGGGAAACGTTGCGTTTACCTGCGGGAGAAGGGGTTATGCAGGTCAAAAAACTTCAAAATTACGTTATTTTATCAAGTGTCATTTTACTGTATGTTCTTCCGTTTTATAGTGTAGTACGTTTCCGGACAGTCTGGCTGGAGGGAGACGTTGCGTTTACCTGCGTTAACGTGTAAGCCAAAAAAAAAAAACAAATCCCATTAAAACAGAGGCCAAAATCACTTCAAAATGTTTATTCAACCACACAGAAAAACGTGAACAACTCTCACATTACACGAGTTTTCGTAGAGCCTTCAGGCTAGAACAGGAATTACTATTCCACTATTTGTAACAATTTTAAAATAATCGAAAAACACACAAAATCTTCTCTTCTGACCCCATGGACAACAGTTTTGTTAGGATTCAGGTAGGAAGACAGATTGAAATGTAAACTTCATGATGAACAAAACATATTTAGGAATAAGACACAGAATGAAATGCGCTCGCTTACTCAACCAATGGAGAGGGTAACAGGGAATGAGTTCCGTATCTGTTTACAGAAGGATTGCGACGTAAAACGTCCGAAATGCGCGGGTACTTCAGTCGTGGAATAAAATAAGTAATAGCAAAATGTCTTTTAAAAGATTTGAAAAATAAAAAGTAGCTTCTCTAAGAATATTATAGGTTTGGTAGCAGATAAAAATTAATGAAGGGATTAAAAGTTTCGAATAACATAATTATTAAGATACGCATTTTAACTACAAATAAATAATAGAGATTATTAAGAAATAGGGAAATAAGGAATATGCAGCAAATTTAGAATAATTTAAATGAATATTTCACAGAAAATTATATATATATATAAGGTGAGTCCCAACGAAATAAAGCCACCGTAATTCTGTGCCGTAGCTGGACATGAAAGAAACAAATAAGAACGAAACAAATATATTCAGAAAGTCTATATGCAAATACATTTTTACAAGGAATAACTCATTCCCTGACCCACCAGGTCAGGAGAAAAAGATGAATGTGTATAAAAAGAGGGGGAAAAGTGTCCCGCCGAAATAAAGCCACTGCCAATATTAGTATTTATTGTTAACTATCGACATTCGAGCTGCTGCAGTTCAACATGTTTATGACGTCAGGAGGTTGTCTAATACTTGCCCTGTGCCAGTCGAACTTTGTGCAGACTTTAGAAGGTTGTACTTTCTATTTCTCTTACAGTATTGCAATGGGAAAGAAAACCCAGCTATCAAAGTTCGAGATAGGACAAATAACAGCTTTTAAGGAACAAGGACTTTCACATAGACCAATATCTAAGTAAATCTATCGTTCTAAAACCAAAATAGGCAATTTTGTAAATCAGGACGATGCATAAGGGTATAAAAAAAGGAGGTGTACATGCAGAAAAATTACTTCTAGGCAGGAAAGAGAAGTTTTGCGTCGTCTTGCACGAGGTGGTATTTCCCTAAAATAGTTGTCCAAAGAGAATAACATCCCTGTGACAAAATTACCGCTGTCACGAATTGAAAAACGTACAAGCATCTTGCGATATAAGAAAAGGAAACAGTCGCTCATGTTGAAAGCTATCCACATGCAAAGGAGAGTCGATTGGGCCAAATATCATCAAACCTGGAAGGATCAGTGGCATCGTGTTATAGTCTCAGATGAGAAAAAAAGTAGTTTGGATGGGTTAGACGGCCTTGCTTTTTATTAGTATGACATGACGAAAGAAGAGGAAATTTTCTCCAAAGGGCAGCAAGGTGGAGGCTCATTAATGGTATGGGTAGGCTTCATCTATGGAGGTAAATATAACCCGACTTTTCTCTCAGGCCGCATGAAGGCCAAGAAATGCTAGAAAACAATTTACTGCCATTTGCAAAGAGAATTGGTGCACTGAGTTGGATTTTCCAGAAAGACAAGACCTCTATTTACGTTGCAAAATCCTCCTGGGAATGATTTCTGGGTAATCGAGTGCATGTCATGGAATGGCCTGTCCTTTTTCCTGATCTCAATACCCAATAAAATGTGTGAGGTATCCTCAGTAGGAGTGTATATGCCAATGTCAGGCAGTTTCAGTCTGTGGCAAAAGTGAAGGTCATCATCATTGAAGAGTGGGAGAATATTCATTCTACTGTCTTCCAAGGATTGGTAAATAATATGCCACATCATATATTACAAGTCATATATAACCATGGCGGATATATTGTCTATTATCAGTAATGGCTTTATTTCGGCGGGACACGTTTTCCCCCTCTTTTTTTACAATTTAATTTTTTTCCTGCCCAGGTAAGGCAGGGAGTACTTCTTGTAAATATGTATTTATACATAGGCTTTCTTAATATATCTGTTTCGTTCTCATTGATTTGTTTCGTGTCTAAATACAGCACGCAATCACGGTAGCTTTATTTCGATGGGACACACCTTATATATATATATATATATTGGCCTCTTATATTCTTGCTCATAATTACTTAGTACTTAAATGTCCACATACCGGATAGATAAGTACTCTACAGGAACATTCAAAATGATTTTTCTCATCAAAAAAAGACTGAAAATTCTAAGAATTTTTCGATTTTTTTATTTATTTTTTTAGACCATTGGACCCGCTAATTGGCAGGATTTAAAAGACCGTATCTTCATTATGTTAAAATAAAAAAGAAAACCGAGCTAAAATATATAGTTATGTTGACAAAAAATAACCTTTTTCATTACATTCTATTTTATTGTTTCTGAGTGTTGTAGAAACTCAGGGCTTGCAATAACACATTAAATGAGACCAACACCATTATAAACTTGATCCTGACACAGGTAACTTTTAAAGTGAATCATATTTACAAATTAACTATGTACAAAATGAGTTATTTACATTATTAATATTGACATCTCAATATATCATAGATTTCCACTTCGCAAATACAGCTTTACCCTTCTTAAACTAACGTTGCTACACATATTCCGAGACGTCTTACTTCCCGCGCACATCACAACATTCTGTTCGTCCTCCTCTTCCTTTCAGTTCTCTCTTACACATTCCAAGCGAACGTATTTAAATCCGAAGTCCGTCCCTCGACTGCATGCGCGCTGAACCTCTCGCTTGTCAGTGCATGGGGAAAAGAAATAAAACTGGATGAGGGGGCTTTGGTTGGTAGTCACGTAAGCAGTTGATGGCGCTGTATACATCAGGAGGCACGCAGGTAGCGCTCTGGAAGCTAATTAAGGCACTCTGGATACTAAAAAGGCTTTCCCATATATATATATATATATATATATCAATACATGTATTGGCCTCTTACGTTCTTGCTCATGATTACTTAGTACTTAAATCTCCACATACCGGATGGGTCCAAAGTACTCAACAGGAACATTCAAAATGATTTTTCTCATAGAAAAAGGACTGAAAATTCTAATTTTTTGGATTTTTTTATTTATACCATTGGACTCGTCTAATTGGCAGGATTTAAAGGACTGTATCTTCATTATGTTAAAATAAAATGGAAAACCTAACTAAAATATATAGTTATGTTGATATAAAATAACCCTTTTCATTACATTCTATTTTATTGTTTGAAACGAAGATATTATTTTCCTTATTTCACTTTTCAACTAATATTTTATGATAAATGTATTCCTCTTTAATTCTTTTTCAGTTTTTTTAATAAAATGGGGTTTTACTCTTTTCTTTCCTGCTTTATTTTTCTATGGTGTCTATATATACTTCAGATGCCAGGTATTTTACAGCTATTTTTTATTATTTTAAAAGTAGATTCTTTTCTTCAAAAACCATTGTTTAATATATCTATATGCTATTTATTATTATAATTTATTATTAATATAAGAGGTATTAATCATTGTTAAGGATATGTAACGTTTTAACAAAGATTATCCAAATGACAAGAAATAACGAGGTACAAAATATTGTTAAAAAATAATTTTATTCTGCACTAGCTGATAAGCCCGGCGATGCCCGGGCCCGTGATGAATAACCCTTTAAAACCCTTTCCGGCGCGGTGTCCCTAAGAAAGGACACCAAATTCAAAACTTTCAAAAGGAAAGAACATCCGTAGTAAAATTTCAAAAACCCTAGAAAAAGTTGCAATTAGTTTCATTTTATGACAATAGATGGCAGCACTAAGCATAAGGTTTCTATTCTAGTATGAATCTTATATTTAAATTGCTCTGTTTCTGAACTTAAATATTGAATTTTTTCGAGTTCTTAAAAATTACGATTTTCGAAAAAATGATGGGGCCATTGGCTTTTAGTTTCTTTTAAATTTTATAATTCATCCTAAATATTTTCCTATTTTATTTTGTCAAATTTAATTTTTAGTTTATATTACTATTAAATTGAATTAGTTTTAATTTTGTTTAATTTACTTAATTTAGAATAATTTTTGTAGTAGATTTAAATGTTTTTATTTTTAAATTTTTTAAATCATTTTAAATTTTTTCGAACACAAATAAAAGTGTTTCAAAACTTAAAAAAAAAAATCCGTAGTAAAATTTCACAAACTCCAGCAAAAGGTTGCAATTAGTTTCATTTTACCATAATAGATGGCAGCACTAAGCATTAAGGTTTTTACTCTAGTAAAGTCATAAAAGTGTTTAAAAAATTAAAATATTCATAGTTACTGTTATTGTTATAAGAAATTTACGCAATCCTTTCAGATTTCTTATGTATTAAAATCAGCTTGCATATAAATGAAATTCATAAAATTTCAGAAAAAAATGAAATTTCTTTTATTAAAACAACATTTTACCTTTGGTAGTTCCGGGTATCGAAACAGGGAACTTCGCTTTGGAAGGTTGACGCTTAACCGAATGAGCCGAAGCGACTTGCGAAAGGAATCGAAATTTACATTCAATTGCATAGGGATGCGTACTGGGCATGCGCGTTCATGACCGGAGATGAAATAGCTACTTTTTTATGGGAGTGATGTCCGAATATTAATTAAATACTCAGCTAATAATTAGAATATTAAAATTCTGAATGCATGGTGCATCATGAGACACTTTGGGCTAGCCTCAAAAAAATTTTGAGCCTCGTACGTTCCGTAGATTTTGCCTGCCATTGCACACAGACAGACAGAGCGATTTGTTCTTTTATTAGTATAGATATTATTACGCATTTCATTTAGATTGTATATTGTAGTCTTACATGGTATTTAATTTACCGAAAATCTGAAAATTCAGTTTAGATGACTTAGTTCAACGGACCGTTGTGGAATGAATGTAAATAGATTAATCTCAACGGGAGTAATTGAAACATTAATAATTACATATGATTTACTATAGGGTGTTTCATAAAAGCATGACAACATAGTAAGAGGTGATAGTACATGTACAGACAGCTTTCATCAAAGAATGCATGGTTGGAATTAAAAAGGAAAGGTGTTAAAGAGCACCGAAGTTGATGTTGTTATACGAAGATAAAACACACAAAGGGACAAAAGAAAATTTGGAACCCGATCTCCGTGCGATCGTTGAGCCTCCGAGCCATTTACATTTGCAATTCCGTAGGAAAAATGCATATTAGACTTATCCCTAATAGTGAAAGCAAACATCTTTCGATACGTTCCTACCGCGATTGGCATTGTACACTCAGATCAGCGTCTTTTATGTATTAATTTTGCATGCATGCTCCTCTTCTTCCTTATATCACATTTGCATGCTGTTACTGCTTTTCTTCTTCCAATAACTCGCAACAGGAATGGAGATTTAACGTTTGCATGGACCATGTTTCCAAATGCGCCAACACCTTTACGTTTTATTTCCGGCTATGTATGCTTTGATTAAAGTTGTTTGCTTTGATGTATACTATCACCTCTTACAATTTTGCTCATTTTTTATGAAACACCCTGTATATTATGAAGAATGGGTTGTAAAAGAAATAACAGTACAAAAATATTATTTATATATTTGTATTACATAAAAAAATAGTTCCTTTATTTATCCTAATCGAAAACAGTAAAAAAAAAAAAAATAATTTATATTTGAAACTCAATGAGCAATATTATTTAATTTATTTTTTTAATATTTTTTGGCAGAACTTTTATATAATTTAAAATGAAAAATTAGTACAACGCTAAATTCATTATTTAACTCTCACCAACTATAAATACCTCTTTGAAGAAAATTACACCGTAAACATATGAAGCCTAATCGCTAATTGAAACATTTCAACACACGTACACGCACATACATGTTAATATATATATATATATATATATATATATATATATATATATTGATTTTTGTTATAAATTTCAAGTCAGGTAAAAATAAGTTTAGTATAATGTGTATCATAAAGTTGAAAACCTAGTAAAAAAGTCAATAAAATTTACCTTAATTATTTTATTAGGAAAATAAAATAATTGTATAAAAAGAACAATACTTCTGCCTGTGTAAAAACTTTGAGAATAGCAAAATAAAACCAATACGGTAACGAAGAAACAAATACTTAATATTTTATGCACCCATCATTGAGTTTAAAGACTGAATGTATTCTATCTTTCATGGACATTATTAGTTTTTGGCACAGTTCGGGACTGGTTATTTACCATTCATCTTCACTAGTAGATCTGAGTTCTGAAACTGAGGAAAAATGTCTTTCATTTTTTAAAAATTGTCTTATTAGATCTCCCTGTATCTTCTCGATAGTGCTTAGTTCCGGATTTCTGGGTGGCCATGGCAAAAATTTTCCTTCTGGAAGCAGAGTTTTGTCTCACAGCATATAAGGATAGGTCTTTATCTTGTTATTATATTGGTCATAAATCCATTTTTTCCTGCCAGAAATGTTGCAACAGGTCAAAGAAGTTCGGAAAGAGTTTTTAGGTGTGCTTTGAATTAACAATTCCAGAAAGAAATGCAAAGTGACAGCACGCTGTTGGACGAAAAGCAGACCCGTGTCTTAATGGTTGCGCCATCTAACTGACGTTTTCAGAATTTTTTTTCTTTTCACAAATCCTGCCAATAATATTTCCACCCATCAGGACCATCTAAGTTGCATTTCTTTTCATAGGAGAAATTAATATGTAGCGATTTGTCGTTCCAAGCCACCACTTGTCTTGCAAACTGTAAACGCTGGGTTTTGTGGCAGTCAGTAAAGGGAGTTTACACAGTTCTGCTATGCAGTGGAAATTCCCAGATCGACTAATTGTATTGCATATTTTTTTCTTTTGTATTCTTATCCGAGTAGTCGGTAAAGTTTCTTTATTTGAGGATTTTTTCCGTTGATGGTAACTTCTGGGGGATGCTTCTCTGGGGGATGCTTCTCTGGGGGACAAGGCGTTTGGTCTGCATTCCAACAGTTTTTGTTTCATATTTGTCTTTTAAACATAAAATATGTAGGTGACGACTTTCTATCTTCCTATATTTTTGGCAATAGACCTACAACACTTTCTTAACAATTCAAAGTATTCAACAGAACTTTTTTTTTATATTCAGTCACCTTACTTGCTTTTCGCATTATTATACAATTAACAAAACTATTAATAAGAAATATCTTAAAAATCACTATACAATAGAGTTTTTACCGTGCAAATGAGTAATATTTATTTGTAACATTTCTACTATAAAATATAGTGGAGTCCTAAATGTTTTTACACAAGAGAAATAGCGTTTGCTTGCATAATTATTTTTTTTCTTGCAATAAAAAGCTCACAGAAATATTTTGTTGACATTTATATTAGTCTTTCCACTTTACGCTCAACTTTAAATATATATATATATATATATATATATATATATATATACTCGGTCTATGGCGTCAGATGCCGCCATCCGAAGAATCTTCAAGAGTCTTTTTCCATTTTTTCCGGTCAAGTGTCCATTCCACTTCCAGACCTCTATCCCTCATTGCCTTTGAAATAGCATCCATCCAGTTCTTTCGGGATCTTCCCCGTTTCCTTTTTTTGTTTGTTTCATAATTGAATGTGATTTGGGTAGTCTTTCATCATTCATTCTTTTGACATGACCATTCCAGATTAATTGCTTTTTTTCAACATCAACTAATATGGTTCCCTTTATTTTCATAATTTCCTTGATTCTCTCATTTCTCATTCTTTCTATTCTTGATATCCTGCATGATCTTTTTAGGGCGTCAATTTCTACTGCCGCTTATTTCTTTCTTTCTGTCTCCATAATTTTTCATCCTTCTTTTCCATATAACAATATGCTCTTTACAATAGAGTTGTATATATTATACTTTCTTTTCCTAGAGATCTTTTTACTCCGCCAAATAGAATTTAATAGTTTTAAAGCCTTTCTCCCCTGACAAATTCTGTATTTAATTTCCCGTGAGTCTCTTCCTTCTCTATTAATGTCTACACCTAAATATCTATAATGCTTATAGCTTTCTATTTTTATGTTATTAGTTTGATTTAGGTTTGTCTAATTTCGTCCTATACATAGGTATTTGGTCCTGCTGACGTTCATGTGAAGTCCCCATTTTTCATATTCTTCCTTAATTTTCACTGTCATTGCCTCTAAATCATTTTTACTTTTTACAATTATATTTTGGCCATCTGCGAATTGTAGAGTAAAAATTGACGTTCCATTCATATTAAGTCCCATTCCTCTGCATTTCTCCTTAAACATTTTCAATGCTTCTTCAGCATAAATTTAAAAAAAAGTGTTAGGGAGATACAACATTCCTGTCTGAGTCCCTTATCTGTTATAAAACCTTTTGATAAACTTTGGCCTATTTTAATCTTTATTTTTGATTGTCTGTAAAGTTCTTGAATTGCTCTAATAATACTTGGATTTATGGCCATTTCATTTAATACATTCCATAAATTTGCGATTGGAACATTATCATATGCTTTCGTAAGATCTATAAATAGAAGATGAATTTGATTTCATACTGCCATTTCCTTTTCGACAATTTGTTTAAGACAAAATATATTATCCATACATGATCTTCCTGCTCTAAATCCACTTTGTTCTTCACTTTCCTTCTTTCTTATTTCTTCTTCAATGAAATCTTTTAAAATTCACCCATATAATCTACTAAACGTTGCTGTTATAGTAATGCGACGGTAATTCTCACATTTTTGTCGGTCTCCTGTCTTGTATATTGATCCTTAATATCCAATCCTACATTCTTCTGGTGTTTCATCTCCGTTTAAGCATTTTTCGAAAAATTGTGTAATTAATGTGAACAATGTATCAGGTCCATTTTGATCAGCTCTGCTGATATTCCACCGGAACCACTTGCTCTTTGATTTTTTAATTTTTTAATTGTTTTTTTAACTCTCTCAAGCTCCAACAGCATTGGTTGTCTCACAAAGTGAATACCAGATTTATTTACTTGAAATTCACCTCCAGTTTCTGTAAGCAAAGTCTTATAATATTCTTCCCATTCCTTCACAGATATTCCTTCCCATGAATTATTATTTGCTTTTATAAAATTCTTTAGAAACTTCCATGCCTCTGCGCATCGTCTTCCTCCTATGTATGTCTCAATTTCTCTGCATTTTTTCCCCATGATGTACTTTTTTTCTCAAGTACTAATTTCTTAGTGTCTTTTCTAATAGTTCTATAAAGCTGTCTATCCTCTTCTTTTTTTGAACTCATCCACCTAATGTAGGCTTCTTTTTTCTGCTTTATAGTCTTTTCAATGTCTTCGTCCCACCAAAAAGTTTTTGGAGAAGTTGTTCCATTTCTTTTTTTATCCCAGTGCTTCATTTGAAGCCTGGTGTAAAGCTAATTTAATATGTTGATGTAGTACATCTGTATTAGAATAATTTCTTTCCTCTAAATGTTCAGTTAATCTTACTTGAAAGAGCCTTTTTGTACTTTCCTCCGTCAATCCTTCCAGCATATATTTTGGGACATCAATATCTTCCATCTATATTTAATTCCTTTCCTCACTAATTAGCTTAGTCGAGTAAGGAAATGCAAGTCTTGCTCTCACCATAAAATGACCTGAGCCACATTCCGCTCCTCTTTGGACTCTAGCATCTCATAGTTTTAATTGGGTCATTTGCTTAATAATTATATAGTCAATAATCGTTTTTAGTTGTCTAGTATGCTGATACCACGTATATTTATGAATATCCTTGTGTTTATAAAAGCCATTTGTAATCTTTAGGTCGTTAGTGTTTCAAACTTCTATGAATCTTTCTCCATTATCATTGACTACATCCTCTCTGAACTCACCAACATTATCATCTCTCTTCCTGCATCCAGGTCTTCCATTGAAATCACCCATCATTATAACTTCTCTTGTTCCTCCAGTTTCATCAGTGATTTTTTGCAGTTTTTGATAAAAAATATACTTAACTTCCTTAATTTCATCATTATTCGGAGCGTAGATTCCTAAAATAGTAATTCTTCTCCCCAAAATAACCCTATTAATCTTTAGAATTCTTTCATCCACAGCGTCAAAATTCTTAAGATGTCAACATTTAATTACCATTTTAATTATCTCATTTTAAATTTATCAAAGTTTTTTTTTTTTTTTTTTTTTTTTTTTTTTTTTTTTTTTTTTCTGTCCTTAACTTTTTTACACGCACTGTATCTATGCATATATATATCATGTGGGATTCTGAAGTTGTATTTTATTTCCATTACTTCAAAATTCATTGACATTGTTTTTCTTGGCCACCCAGAATTTTAAAAATCGGCTTGAATATAATGTATAGTTTTCAATTACATTGCAATTATAATTTTTAAATGTGAACTGATAAATATTACTTTGAATGTAATTACACCTTTTCGTTTAATTTTACGACTGATTGCACGATAATTTAAATTTATTTTAAGGAAAACATCGTAGCCGTAAAAACGACAGAATATACAGTGCATGTCAAAAGTTTAAGCACAACATAAAATTTCAATATAAAATTTTATTATTGATTAAGAGTTACTTTCCTTTTCACATGACCTACAAATTGTAGTTTTAAAATTATATTTAACTTAATTTATGCTTAAAATTTACATAAAATATATATATACATATTTTATCAAAAGAACAAAATAAGTGTGACAAAAGTTTAAGGGCAGTTGTGATTTGGTCTTTAGTATAACTAGAATAAAAAAAAGAAATGATAGATTGTTGCTCAGTTCTGCTGAATTACTTTAAATATACGAACTTCCATCAATAAAATGAGGATATTGTTTCTGGTTCAATTTTAAACCACGCGTTCTCAATGGCATCTTCGAAATATTTAACTGAAGAATATTGCTTTTCATTCGGAAGAACTGCATGAGTGAGAATCCCCCCAAATATTTTCTATAGGGTTTAAATTAGGGCTAATTACCGACCATTCCGACCAAAACAAATATCCCCCCCCCCCCCCAAAAAAAAAACAAACTTTGCCATAGAAATGAAAGCAATCGGCAAGCAAATGATTGGCAAGTGTCTCTTGATAATTTTCAGAGTTTTCTCGACCACTGATGAATGTTTGATATGTCTGACCATTTAAAGAAAAACCCCTTCCATACTATATACACAACCACAACCATGTTGTCGGCTAAATATATTCCTATGTTCTTTGCGGAGATCTTGTCAATAGTACTTAAACTCATCAGGGCCATCAATGTTCCATTTTTTTCATAAATGAATATGACAGTCAGCCACCTATCACCAAATGGCATATCCACTTTGGTCCACTGTAATTTAGTTTTTACAAGTCATTTTACTAGTTTTGATGTATTCAGATTTCAAAACATTTTTTTTTTCGATATTTGTCCTCCAACTGCATGCTTTATTTGTGAAAGAGAGTAATTACCAGTTGAAGCCAAGTTTCTGAAACGTTGATCTTAGCGCAAAGTAGTTACTTGTTCCCTTGCTGAACGGATTTTTTTGTTTGAAATTTTTGCCAAAACATGATGAACACCTCGTTTTGATCTTTTTAATGCATTTGCAATTTGAGAAACAGACTTGTGTTTTGTTCTCATTATCCAGATATTTATCACCTCCTCCTCTGAAAATTATTTCGACTTAGGCATTTTGTACCTAACTGAAAAACAACACTTAATTACTTCTTATACACCCAGAAATCGTTTGCGTGCTCAACCGTTTACACCAGTTTGTAAAATTTGCATAACAACGATTTTGTGCTTAAACTTTTGACAGGGTTATTTTTGTCCTATTCTTAACTTCATGATTTGAAATAAAATTTAAAAGATAATTTTATTGTATATGATGTTAAAACTGCTATTATTAACATATATAAGACAAATATTGAAATAAAATGAATATTTAAAGTTTTATTTAAAAATTGTTATTACGCTTAAACTATTGACACGCACTGCATGTGTTATTTTTAAACGAAATATAGAAAAATTACACATAGGTTAAGGGATATTTCTAAAAGTATTGATTTATTTGCTAAATAGTTAAATTTTCCTGCCATTATTATATGCATTGATATATATTTCGCTAATAAATGCTGTATAAAGAAAGATATTATACATGTGACGAATGATATGATTTAGATGTTTTTTGTAAACCGAGTCACCACAGGTGATCGTCATACGCATTATATGATTCTAATTTATTTCCAAAACAAATAAAATGTCTGATAATATAAAATTGAAAAGCCCACAATATTTTATTTACTTTTTGCCAGGTTGAAAATCAATGAACGTTAAGGTAAGAGATCAAAAAGTGTGTTATTTAAGATTTCTTATTATGACTTAATAACAAATAGAGATAAAAAAGTATATATTATCCGAGAGGAATGCAATATGGATATTTTTGCTAATAAAGTATAAAAGAATTTATGTGTTAATTAAAAACTTATTTTATGAAAGTAAGATATTTAAAGCTAACGGCAAAATTTATTTTGTAAGATTTCTTAATATGATTTAATAACAAATAGACACAAAACATATCAGGAGAGAGAACGATAATAATGTTTTTTTTATGTTAAAGAATTTATGAGTTATATAAAAAATCGTTTTATGAAAATTAAGATATCTAAAACTAACAGCATTTTTGTTCTTAAAATTTAAATATTGATATTTTTAAAATTAAAAAAGTATATCATTGGGAAATAGTCCCGAATAAAAAAAATAAAATTTAATGAATGCAATGAAATGCAATTACATAACATTTAATTTTTTATTTACATTTTACCCAAAATCCGAGCAAAAAATATCGTAACATAAATATTTTATGCTGAATCTTTTAAAACATGGCGTTGTTTTAATCCGTACACAATTTTTTTCTTTTTTTTTCTCTATTTCTTTCTTTCTTTCTTTTTTCTTTCTTTTTTTTTCTGCAAAATTTCTTCTGATTAAAGCGGTAAATTTATTGATTTTTTAAGGTTTTTAAAATATAGTTGCTTAGTGATCCAAAATATATTTTAAATAGGTTTTTTTTCTCTTTGAATTTGTACAAAATTTATATGTTCTTTTATCTTAGATAGAATACCAGAAGACAAAGAAATTGCCAAATTCTATTTCATTGCGACTATCTTAAGCACTATAAAATCTCAGAGGAATTCTCTCTTCCTGATTTTATCTTCCGTATCGGTGTAATGAAAAGTTAAAATAATCGATTCTTTTTACATAGAATTTTTAGCTCTTCTTGTAGGTTATTTCTGAATTGTTTTCCAGTGCACGAAGAACTGGCAATGTCATATATATTTGTTAAATTCAAGTTTTAGATTTTTGTTATGATTTTTATTTTTAATACTCGGCGATTATTATAAATAAAAAGTATAAACAATTATTAAAATTATGAATTATTAATAACTTTTCAAATATATTTTAAAGTTATTTATGTATATACAAAGTGTCCGTATTTTAAATTTAAATTTAAATTAAATATATCTATTTACTTATATTATTAAATATATATATCAATACAAAAACCCTTAACGGGTTAAAAGTTTGTGACGCAGCGCTTTATCTTATGCTCTAAGAATTTTAAATATGGAACTTAAAAATAATGATATCAAATTTTGAGTGACACTATGCTATTAATTATAATATCTATATACATTTATTTCATCATTTTATTTTTTTATAATTGCATGTGCAAAAATTATGTTCATTTTAAAAAGATGTATAAAAGTTTATTCATTGATGCATTATCATCCATATCTCTCATAAATTCAAAATATGAGTTTTAAAAGATATGATATCAAAATTTAAGTGACGCCTTGATGTTGCTTAAAACGATTAGTTTTAAAATTCAATTTAAATTTTCTTTTGGCTAAATACATTTACACATCTAAACAATACTTTTCATTTTCCAATGCACTGTTGAATATATTACTTTCATTGAATTTATATAATGCACTGAAATGTATTAATTTGAATAAATTGATTTATCTTTTGTGCCACGCTATCCAAAAATCAAAAGTAAAATTTATGTAAATGGTTTTTTTCGTCATATTATCCATTTGCATACATTTAACTTAGTTTGGATACAATGACGCAAAAACTATTTACATAAATTTTACTTTTGATTTTTGGATAGCGTGGCACAAAAGATAAATCAATTTATTCAAATGAATACATTTCAGTGCATTATATAGATTCAATGAAAGTAATATATTCAACAGTGCATTGGAAAATGAAAAGTATTGTTTAGATGTGTAAATGTATTTAGCCAAAAGAAAATTTAAATTGAATTTTAAAACTAATCGTTTTAAGCAACATCAAGGCGTCACTTAAATTTTGATATCATATCTTTTAAAACTCATATTTTGAATTTATGAGAGATATGGATGATAATGCATCAATGAATAAACTTTTATACATCTTTTTAAAATGAACATAATTTTTGCACATGCAATTATAAAAAAATAAAATGATGAAATAAATGTATATAGATATTATAATTAATAGCATAGTGTCACTCAAAATTTGATATCATTATTTTTAAGTTCCATATTTAAAATTCTTAGAGCATAAGATAAAGCGCTGCGTCACAAACTTTTAACCCGTTAAGGGTTTTTGTATTGATATCAGTACTTTTTTTAAGTTAATGATAAAAAAAAAATAAAACAACAACAACAAATATTAAAGACCAGACAAAGAATTCATAGTCAGGATTTCTATTCACCTTCAATCTCTCCCCCTCCCTCCCCGCAAAAAAAGATGCCTCATATTTCAATTTTAAAGAGCACTGTGCAATGAGATTTTTTTAAACCACTCATTGGTAAATATGGAAGTAATTCACAACATGCATGTTTAGATGGTATTTCTGTTGGTTTGTTTCAGAGATATAAAAAGCTATGTTAAATTTTACTAAATAAAAAATTTACTGTCTTAAGAAAAATAGCAAGAAATATTGCTCTTTAAACATACATATATATATATATATATATATATATATAAATTTCCACCATCCTTCTTTAAAGCTCTTTATTGGCAATAATAGTAAATCATATAAAATAATCTCCTGAGCCCCCAAAATTTCACTTCTCCCTTCTCACCCATCTCTCCAGCTTACCTAAATAATTGAAATCTTTCAAACTTTAGTTTGAAAAAAAAAAAAAAAATCTGCAATATTTGTTGCTCACTAACATAAATAAATAAAGCCCTAACTCCCCAAATGTACATTTCTCCTCTCCTCTCCCCCCCTACTGCACAGCATAAAAAAAAAAAAAAAAGCACTCGCAGATATTAAATCTTTAGGGTTTTTGGTGAGTGAATTACATATGAAGATAAATACGATAGATCTTTATAACACACCTTGGGATGAGAAGTTCTGCATATTACAGAATTTTGCATTATATAGATCATATTTCATTCATCATTAAATTTACCTTGTAAACATGCTTTAAATTACATTCCTTGGAACTAGAAATAGTGAAAATTATAAAATTTTACATAATAGTATAGGTGCAGATTCCCAATATCTGGAAGGAGAAAGTGGCTCCTAAACCCAAAAAGTCCAGTGGTCTCATTATGAAACAAACACATAAAAAGAATTTAGTGTTTGTAAGGGACTGAATTCAAAGTGGAAAATAATTTATTTTATATATACATATGTCTATGTACAAGAAAACACAGACTAATTACATCAAATGGGTTTGTTTAATTTAATCACAAAATTCTTTAATTATTAAGTCTAATACAAATCTTAAACTATGTTCATTCAGAAGATATAGTTGGACAAGATATATTTTAAAAAAATGTAAAGCTAA
The DNA here is from genome assembly GCA_963932465.1 of Maratus speciosus. Classification (NCBI taxonomy): domain Eukaryota; kingdom Metazoa; phylum Arthropoda; class Arachnida; order Araneae; family Salticidae; genus Maratus; species Maratus speciosus. The sequence goes on along the minus strand of OZ010795.1, from coordinate 121,816,796 downwards.
GCAATCATGGTAGTGGGAAATATTAGGATAACAATATTTCTAATTTTGATTTTATCGTATAACATTACATTAAAAAATTTGTGAATGTGAAAAATTATTTAGCGCTATAAAAATCAAAACACACTTCAGACGTTTGTTTTTCTATGTAATACAATAGTTTTCTGTGTTAAACAGATCATTCAGGACTGTAGGAAGGAAAATACACTGATTTCATCTTTTTAAAAAGGTAGAAATCCACCATTAGCAGAAAAGGAGCATCCCTGTATAGCGTATGGCGACTGAGACAATGAAAGTTAGCAGCCGAAGCAAAAAATTTAGTCGTCACATGGCGACTGTGAATCTGCACCTATACATAATAGGATCACAGGGCCAAAACTAGCCTTTTTTGTACCCGGGGCAAACATGGATTTTGGCGCTTCCCCCCCCCCCCCTCTTCTGTAAAGTATATTTACAAAGATAATTTTATTAATTTTCTAATAGCCGACTTATTTTAAAATTTAAAGTATGTAATCATAAGACATGTTATTCTGAACTACGTAATCTACAATGGCGGGTCCAAAGGGGAGGTCACAGGGGTCATGATTCTCCTCTGAACACCAACAAAAATTTTCTAAAGAGCATTTTAAAATGAAATATACAGTAGAGTCCCGATTATCGAAGTCCTGCTTAACTGAGTTATTTTCTTCTGATGGATTGATGGCTTCCATTTTTATGAAACAACCATTATAAATGAAGTATTAGGTAAAGATGAAAAAGCAGCCGTAAAAAAAAGCTATTTCCCTTGCCCCCCCCCCCCCCATTCTGACCAGAAAATCAGAGTTCTAACTTTTTATGACTGCTCTTTCATCTTCACCTAACACTTCATTTATAATGACTGTTTCATAATAATGGAAGCCATAAATCCATCAGAAGAAAATGATCCATTCCAAAAGTATAATCCTTCATTTGGCGCCGGGGCACAAGCCCCCTTAGTTTTGGCCCTGATAGATCATGTCACACATTATTAAATTACCTTTAGCTCGTGACTGACAGTTTGGGTGCACTAAATGCATGGCTGGCAAATTTATTCCTTTTTCACTATTTTTAATAATGAAATCTTTGCCTTATTTTTGGCAGAAGTTTCTTATATTAAATAAGGCAAAAATTTCTTTTTAAAAAAATATTACTTTTGGAAGGCATGAATTTAGTGCCTAAAAAAAAAAGACCCCGTCAAGAGCTGCCACCGATTATAACACTCATTTACAAAAAAATTTAATATATTGTTTTCATTGCTCCAAAATAATGCGTTAAAAGAAGACAATGTATCAAATTTAGTGTTTCAAGAAATTAGCAATATTTGTGAAACACATGTGCTTCTTAACTGCAAAATTTATTGTTTACATCTGAGAAAAACATTACATGCATCTTCTGTATTAAAATTTTTTAGTGGCAGGCTTTTGTGATTGAACAAGGTTATTACTACCATACATTATATGTAACATATTTATTAGAAAAATTACAACTATTTAGGTGAAGTTTTAAAATGTAAACAAAATGATGCCTTATAAACACATCAAAAATACAGTTCGTTTTCGAAAGCTGTGCCTGACACTCTGAGACAATTTTAAGATCCAAAGGGGTAATGCTGAGATGGGTATTTGCCGAAGTTCCAGTTGTATGTTGTCACTCAGCTAAACAGCCTCCGATCATCCTTATTTTGATAAAATCAAAACAGATCTGATGCATGCACAAAAGCACAGAAGGTTTCGCTTTACGAAAACAAACAGTACCCCTGAACAAAATCATTATACAGTAGACGCCCTCAAATCCACTCAACTTGGGACCAGAGGTTGTGCAGATTTTAGAATTTCGCAGATTTCTGGTCCTTGCTTTGTTTACAGTTTTTAAACAGTCATTTGAATGTATTTATGCAATCAAAGTTATAAAATATCCTTGCAATATAATAAAATATTAAAATAATTAATTACAGTAATAAACTAAAATGATAAGAAGATAATTTAAAAAATGATTAAATTATTAAAGATAAATATCAAGTAAATAATAATGTATAATTAAATCTGCATTATAAAGATAAGAATCATTTTCCTTGAATTATTGAATGAAACTTACCTCCTTCCTAATGGTACCTATTAATTTGCATCAAAATTATAACAGGGTTCATACTCATTTTCCAAGAAAAAATCCCCTGAGAATCCCCTGATGCATTATTTTTCCATGTCAACAATCAATGACATTTTTTAAACCAGTATCACGACCCCTCGACCTCCTCTCCTTTAAAAAAAAATACAAACTATAGATAATCTCAAAAATACAGTTTATATATTAGCTATATAAACATATAAACAATATGAGCAGAACTTTAAAGGAAAAGCATTAATTTGTGTACAACAGAGATTAAGTCTGCAAGCCTTGTGGGGCTCTCCTTAAAAAACTTGGTAGATTGTTGTAAGAATTTAATTTCCACTTAGGGATTTTACCTCTTTGAAAAGCATTACGAATAATATGAAGGCTCAAGTGCCAATATCAATTTTAAAATGTCCTTTATTTTTCTTAAGTTCTTCTTTAACAGTTTTCAAACCTCACAATGTTAGGAGGCATGTCTTGTGATTGAATGGATGTCGCCAGACGTAAGAAGTAGTGCCGATTAAATATAACAAATGTTATAGCTAATCTGTAAGAAGGAGTGGCTAATATCACGATGTTAGAAGAAACGTCTTAGTTTGATTTCATTAAGACTACAGAAAACACGCAAACGACAGCTATTGCCCTCAATTTCCCAGAGTAACCAATCCTTTTGCCATGTTTTCCCAGGTTTGGGGAATTTTTTGCACTATCCCCTGAGATTCCCCTGATTTTTTAGGGCCAAAATTCATCCCCTGATTATCCCAGGAATCCCATAATCCCCTGATGAGTAGGAACCCTGTATAAAGTAAGGAAGTTTTATTTCAGGTTTAGCCAGTCTTAATAGTTAATAGTCAAAAAATCTGGATTAAAATACATAAAAAGATTTGATAAAAAGATTGTGATTACCATTTTTTTTTTTTTTTAATCAGAAATAAATTGTACTTCCTTCCTAAAAAATAATGAGTTCAGTCATATTATAGAGAATTAATTACATACTGAAATACAAACGGAATGATATAAAATTAAAAAAATCTGAAATTTTGCCCTTACATCTGAACTGAAAGTTTCATTGTTTACATCTGTGATGATGTGCAGATTTAACGCTGGTAGCTGGTTGGGTACCCGGGCAGATACCCACTACAACCCTGAAAATTATTGCTTGTTTTTAACACAACATATATTTGTTTTAAATGCTTTCTCATCACTTCTTTATATGAAAAACAAATACAGGAATAAACATAAACATCGAATCTGATTTATGCCTAAAACTAAGATTGAATCAGATATGAGGAAGATGTGTTTGGTAAAGCAAGCATCACCCTTATCATTAGCAATACAACAGAATTAATAGTCATCCTTGTGCATATGTATCAATCTACACCAATATACCATTAAGTATTGTAGCTTTTTTTTAAATCAAAACACTATATTTTGATAATGTACATATTAATAATATAGTAATAATGATACTAGTACTTTTTACTTGAATGTTAATATAAAGCAGTCAATCTAAGTATACCAATTTAATAAAGTAATATCCAATTAAATACAGTAAAATCTGCTTAGACGGAGCACAAAAGACTGCACAAATACCTTGTTTTAGACATATTCCATTTACACAGGTCTTTCTGTAATAGCATGGAGTTTGTAACTTGGTGGTATGCGGAAGTATGAACTTCTATTCAGTGGTACGTCGACCTAAAAGTTTGGGAACCCCTGCTCTAGAGGGTAGCAATATTTCTACAAAATGGATTGCAGGCTCTTTTTAAGAGTAAAATTCATTGTTTACATTAAAGAAGCTGTCTGTTATACAGAGAATTGCATTAAAAAGATCTTTTACTGCAACAATGCTTTTACTACAATGCGGTCCTTTGATGAAATTCACATTTATCTCGTGATCCTTTGATGAAATTCGTGTTTTTTTACAATCCTTTAACGAAGTTAGTGTTTTATCTGCGATCTTGTGTCAAAATTTGTGCTTTTTTCAACATGCTGTGACAAAATTTGTGTTTTTTCGCAATTATCTGACAAAATTTGTGTTATTTCCGCAATCCATTGACGAAATTCCAGTTTTTTGCGGCCTTTGGCTAAATTTGCATTTTTTTCCGTGTTTTTAATCAATCCTTTGGCGAAATTCACGTTTTTAACCAATGCATTGACAAAATTCCTGTTTTTCAGCATTCCTTTGACAAAATTCGTGTTTTTCAGCGATCCTGTGATGAAATTTGCATTTATTTCGTGATCCTTTGGCGAAATTCGCATTTTTTTATGATCTTTTGGTGAAATTATTGTTTTATCCACGATCTTGAGGCTAAAATACGCACTTTTTCTGCAATAGTGTGACAAAAAGTGTTTTTTCCGCCATCCTGTGACAAGCGTTTTTTCGCGATCCTTTGATGATATTAGTGTTTATTTCGTCATCCTTTGGTGAATTTTGCATTTTTAACGACATTAGTGTTTTATCCTCGATTCTGTGGTGAAATTCGCGCTTTTTCCTCGATCTTGTGACAAAATTCGCATTTTTTCACAATAATCTGACAAAATTTACGTTTTTTCTTGATCATTTGACGAAATTCATGTTTTCTTTTGTATCTTTTGGCGAAATTCGCATTTTTCACGATCCTTTAACGAAATTCATTTTTTTCTGCGATTCTTTGATGAAATTCGCGTGTTTTCCACGATGCAGTGACTAAATTCATGTTTTTTTCTGAGTCCTTTGACGAACTTCGCGTTTTTTCGTTATCCTTCGTTGAAATTCACGTTTTTCCAATATATATATTTATTTGGTGGGCAGGATGATCGGGGCCGTTTGCCCACCCCCCCGGGTTTCCGTTTGTTTGTATTTTCCGCAAAAACTGCCATAAAAAAATTGGATTTATATTTTTTTTTGAGGGGGGGGGGGGGATCAGCGTGACTATCCCCCGCCCCTGCACCTACCATAGGGACCTGCTGGATTCGCACCTGCCATATGGACACTAAATGGTAAAAAGTGACTATTAAGAAATTGTCAGCGGCTACCTTCCTACAAGGACAAAATATTTTTTTTCAAGAGAAAAACAAAAACTGCCTAATATTCATAAAATATTGGTTGACGGTTTTTCGGGTGCGAGGCCCTTTGTGGCTGCACCTGTCGCACACTTGTAGGGACGCCTCTTCGGTATGAGGTAAAGGAGAATGCAATAACTTTGAAACGAAAGATGTTTGTACTTTCACTGAAAAAAAAAATTAACAACATGTAAATATACATTTTTTCAGGGGTGCAGAAAATGTTTCTACTCCCAACATTTCCCCCAATCCACATGAAAATTTCCCGAAAATTTTACAGTATGTTGTAGGTAAATGCTGTTATTATCGTAGGTTCCAATATTTCTCAACTTATGCGCGAGTATATATAGCAGAGGTGATTTTGAGTGAAAAGCAAAAATTCTGAAATTAACAGCAAATTTTCTGAAAGGTTACAGCACAGTGGAGGAAATTGGGGGGGGGGGGGGGGGATCCACTCCCAGCACTATGTTTTTTTCGCGGCCCTTTGACGAAAGTTGCGTTTTGTAGCGATCTTTTGACGAAATTTGCGGTTATTTCGCCTTTCTTTTGACGAAATTGGCGATTGTTTTGCCATCTTTTGATGAAATTCGCGGTTGTTTTGCAATCGTTTGACAAAATTGCGGTTGTTTCACGATCTTTTGACAAAATTGCGGTTGTTTTGCGATCTTTCGACAAAATTTGTGGTTTTTCCGCGATCTTTTGACGAAATCTGTGTTTTTTTCGACGAGTTTTGTGGTTATTTCACCCCTTTTGACGAAATAAATGGTTGTTTCGCGATCTTTTGATGAAATATGCGAGTTTTTTCACGTTCTTTTGACGAAATTCGCGATTATTTAGCTATGTTTTGACGAAAATCATGGTTATTTTGTCCCTTTTGACAAAATTTGCAGTTTTTTGCGATCTTTTGACGAAGCCTTCCTTTTAACGAGTTTAGCAGTTATTTTGCCCTCTTCTGACAAAATTTGCGCTTATTTCGCCCTGCTACGAAATACGTGGTTGTTTCGCGATCTTTTGACGAAATTTGCGTTCATTTCGTGCACTTTGACGAAATTCGCAGTTGTTTTGTGATTGTTTGACGAAATTTGCTCTTCTTTCGCGATCTTTTGACCAAATATGCGGTTTTTTTTGGCAATCTTTTGATGAAATTTGCGTTCATTTTCCGAACATTTGACAAAATTTCCTAGTTTTTTCACGTTCCTTTGACGAAAATCGTGGTAATTTTGTCCTTTAAGACGAAATTCGCGGTCGTTTCACGATCTTTTGACGAAACTCAATTGTTTTGCGATCGTTTGACGAAATTTCCGTTCCCTTCGCGCTCTTTTGACGAAATTCGCGGTTTCTTTGTGATTGTTTGGCGAAATTTGCTCTTTCGCGATCTTTTGACGAAATTCGCTGTTATTTCGCCACGTTTTGACGAAAATCGTGGTCATTTCTCCCCTTTAGACGAAATTTGTGGTTGTTTCACGCTCTTTTGACGAAACTCGGTTGTTTTGCGATCGTTTGACGAAATTTGTGGTTATTTCACGATCTTTTGACAAAATTTGCGGTTATTTTGCGATCTTATGACAAAATTTGCGTTTTTTCCGTAATTCTTGGACAAAATTCGCGGTATTTTTATGTCCGAATTTTCAGATTGATGAAAGATTTTTTAAATTTTCGGAACCGAATGCCTTAATTTTTTGGAAAATTGGGAACAGAATCACCCGATATACGGTACATATTATTCTGAGATTGATTTTGTGAAGGTCACCATACGGATCTTTTTATTTATAGTGAAATTTTTCTATCTCAGGAAATTATGGAATTTGTTGTTAAAACCGAAATCAATTGTATATGTTTCTGCAAAATTTCCCCCGATCCTAGATCGCCGGATCGGACATATTCTGCACCCCTGCATTTTTTTTTTTTTTAAGGAAGAAAAAGACGAGGTTTGTAGTATAAATTTGGCGCCCCCTCCGTGCCTGCACCATTCGTACAGCCCTGCTGAGACATATGTAAATCTGACAGCATAGCAAATTGGATTAAGCTTTCAACCTGGTCAAGGTATGCTAATATATTATCATGATGCAAGAAGTTCATCCAAGCGAAGACTGACAAAATTTCTGAGCATTAGGAATAACCAAATGTAAATAAGGAAATGTAAATAATTAATTTCAAATCCATCTCCTCGCAAGAAGTACACAAATAAATATAGATTATCTATCACTTGAAAGTGACAGCACTTCGCACTCAGGAATTCACGTTTGTAATCAAAGATAGGTGGCGCTTTTAGACCTGCTAATGTTTGTAAACAGTTTACGTGAACGCGGTTATCACTGCTGGCTTTCGCTTGTGTCTTGTGTTTGCCTCATGTGAATTGGTTACTTGTGGAATAAATTTTTAGCTTTTTAAAGTCTCTTAATGGAAAATCAGCTTACTTTAGTATGTTTGTAATGTAGTGTGTAAAAAAACAAGTATTTCTATTATAATTATTAAAAATGGATTTTTATGATTGTTTTTCTGTGTTAACCTTTTTTGTGCCGACGATATTTTAAAGTACCACTGAAATTACTTTTCATAAAATTCATTTAATACATCGATTAGTAGTAATACAGTTTAGAATCAGCTATAGATACATTATTTTATCTTGTTTCAAAATCATTATTGGTTGCACAAAACAAAAATATTTAAAAAAAAAATGATTTCTTTTGCCTTTGCATCTTTTCAGTTTTCTTGACGTTAAAAGATTAGGGAGGGGGGGGGGGGGTAGTTTCAGTTCGGAAATATTTCTATTGTAAGAACATTATATTTGTACATTTCCTAATTCTACAAAATACTAAAAAATATTTTTTAAATAAAAGATTTGAATGGAGTTATAAATATTGCACAAAATCTCAATAAATTCAAATTTAATTAATTTTATTTGGCAAAATCCTTTTAAAATTTATTATATGATTATGTAAATCTTCTAATATAGTTTAAAAAATTCACGAAAAATACTTTAGAAGATGAAATTTTCATGAATTCATAATTTGGGACATAAAGGGTTAATCACCGTCAAAATTGTAGGTTTTTAAAACAACCAAACCGGTAATTAGGATATTAAAGAATATTTTTATCGTTAATTATTAAAATAATAGATGGTAATTGGATAAATAATAAAAACGATAAATAAATAACTTCATTAGGTAATTTAATGCATGAAATTAATAGAATTCTTAGAATATAACAAATAAAAGAAATTTCATGGCAGTTCTTTATGTATTTGTAAAATTATTGCAGTTGCATAATTCTAAGCTGATGCAGATATATGTGCATTAACAACAAAAATAATAATAATATCTGTTAATTCATACATATACAGAGACTAAATATAATCATATTAATGGTTAGTCATACATTCTATCAACATTAACTACCCAAAATATTAAAGAAAAAAAGAAGAAGAAAGACAGAATATATTAGTTTTCATGCTAAGTGCATTATGTTTCAATTTCTAATTTGTATGGACTCCGAAAATATTTATAATCATCGATATGTTGACCATTTTGAAATTATTGTGATATTTATTAACTTTGATTGGAACGTAGCTCTTCCAATTAAAAAGCAAAAAAAATTTGTTACTTTTCATCTTTTATCAATTGCTTTCTTTGATATGTTGTGCTAATCCAAAAGTAGAAAATATTTTATAACCTTTTACTGAAGTAGTTCTTCCTAAACATTTTTATACTAATTAGATTTTTTTTTTACTTTTTTCCATTCTCTTACTATAACTGTATAACAGATGTTATCATTCTGAAATTTTCTTTTAGGTACCTGAAATTTATTATGTATTTATTTATAAAAAACAAATAAGAATCTTTTATTTATTTATTTTATTTAATCTAGAAAAAATTATTTTATTTGTTGTGCTTATTTTCGATAAAAGAGTGAATAATTTGATTATTCAAAGAAAGTTTTTATGACGATGACCAGATTTAATTAAAGCTTTAAATGAAATGCTTTTTAAACCTGGTAACATCTATTTTAATATACTTTCACATCATTAAAAAAATATTTTAATCCATTATTTTTTTTTAATAATCTGATTTAAATCACGATTAAATTTGAACAAACTGTCAGCCTCAACGAGACATCGGATTTTCTGCTGATCAAAGTTTTGTTGCCGTTTTTAGAGACGACAGGTATTTTATTTTTTTCATTTGGAAATGAATGAAAGCTTAAATCGGGATTTTTCGATTATCTAGAGTTGCATTGGGGCACATAGCAGCATGTATTATCTTTTTTTTGCGGTTTTATTCATATTTATTAAGAATTAAAAATCCCAAATGATATTTGACTCACGGTAAGTAATGCCGGTAATGCTAACGCGATGAAAGAAGCAGTGGTACCCTTTAGATCGCTAGAGGGCGAGTTTTTTGTTACAAACGCGAATAACTAAATGTAAATAAGGAAATATAAAATAATTAACTTCAAATCCGAGAGGAAACAACGACTTAAAACACTAAATCCATCGTTATACCGTAATTTGTAATTTCTGCTCGGTACACAAATAAACATGGATATGGATTATCTTTATCTATCTTCTGAAAGTCACAGCCCTTCGCGCTCATTGGCGCGATGTGATGACGTCAAACCTACTCATTACGAGGCTAATGTTAGCCTCGCACTCACTAATCACAGACGAGAAAATTACCAGAGATTAATGGTTGACTGGGCATTAACGGAAACGAAAATGTCAAAAATAAAATGAGTTTTCCCAGATAAAAGATATATCTTATTCACCTCGCCTTAATCACATTTGTATTATGTATCAATTTAAAGAAAATCGTAAGAACCGTTTTCGAGATTTTCAAATTAGGAACTTCCTCGATATTATACCAACGTTTTCACTTTAAAAATGGCTATTTAGATCTCAAAATATACTGCACGTAGAAATGTAAAAATTTCAGTATACGATTAGACTGCAGATATAAGATTGTTCTAGAAAATTCAGAACAATAGGACCTATATCTGCTGAGTTATTAAAAGGCGGCTTTTCGCGTTTTCTTTGATGTCGAGTTAGCTGTATATATGAGTTCCGCCATCTACGAATTCTACGATACGATACGATACGATTTTAACGATACGATACGATACAATTTTAGGCTTAAGGCTGCGTCACTCGGAATACTACCGTCTTCCATGATATATATATATATATTTTCTATATTTAATATATATATATATATATATATTAAATATATATATATATATATATATATATATTAAATATATATATATATCTATATTAAATATATATATATATATATTTTCCGATTTATTGATAATTTATATTTTAGCAGACGTGTTTTCTATCAAATTTAATTTCATTGTTTGCAATAATTGTAAAAACTCTCAAAAGTTTAAAACTGCATAGTGATATCATAAAAGACGTCATATTTAAAAGTAAAACATATTGGTTTTCTTAAAATAATTGCCTACACCTATACCAACGCACATGAACGTAGGCAACGGTATCCGCCAACGTCAAATTCTTGGCGGAGCTCGGGGATACTTCACGAATCATTCAAAAAAAAAAAATAAATAAATAAAAATCACAAAAAAAGTCGTCATATATGAAGCCAACCTGCTAATAGCTGACTAATGTCTGGAAATTCCTATTCCATTTAAGTATTGGTGAATAATCAGGTTCTACTCATTTAAGTTTGCGTATTTTGAAGTAAATTTAACTAAATTCATGAAAACTGGAAATAGTAAAGTTTTATCTCAGTACATTCCATATTGACTCTTTGAATTGCGTTCGATTATTTACATGAATTGAAAACAGTTCATCATTTAAAATATAGTGATAAAAAGTGTGAACTAAAACATCCTTTGCAATAAATTTCTTGCGAAGTCATTAATTACAATGTTCAGTAAAAGGGGAAGTTTGTGTGACGTTATCCATCATTAGTCATTCAATTTCTATATGTCTCGTGTATTGAAGAATATAAAAATTCTTGTTTTCAGGCAAGCATCTTTAGTGTGCGTACAGAATTTCACAAAAACATTTCTTAATGGAACGTGAAGTTGAAAGTAACCGTGGTAAATAGTCACTTTCATAATTATGCTTACCAACATTTGATAAATATTTCATGATGTGTTCTTTGATAGTAAATCATCTGTCTAACAGATCCACGTGCACGCTCAATGTTGTCATCATTTCTGGCCGTACACGGTCGTCCGACAACTTCCTCATACGTAACTTTTGTGCGACAATTTTTGAATTTTTCAAGCCATTTGTAGACAATTTGTTGCGGAAATGACCCCGTATTGTGCCAAAAGTCAACAATAGATTGTAGCCCCTGATACACCTTCCGACCACAAAAACCGGATTACTGCTTCTTTTCCTTGGTGCAAACCTCTAATGGAGCACTCATGATCTATCGCCAACAAAATGAAGACAAATGGGTCAAACTTTCAAAGCATGACCACAACAACATAACAATAAAATAAAGGAGGACAAAAGTCAGTATGAACAACTAGAAGAGTTATGTCAAAATTGCGGATAATTTTTGACTTATCCCCGTACTTTAATTTTCAAGACATTGAGGTTCGAGTAAGTTATGACCATGATTAAAACCTTCACCATGACTACGGATAAAGCTTTAAAAGGAAACGAAAACCTGGTTTGCGTTCTTCATGAGATTGGGGATCGATCACTTTGTTACAATGACTAAAACCATGACCAAGACAATGGATAAACCATTCCATGACCTGTTATGAATATTTCGAAGTAATGTTTTGTCAACCATCAATAAGTACGTCTACGTCTTTTAGTACTGCTAATACTACTGATAATAAGGATAATATAGTTCTATGAGTGTTTTAAATGCATATGATATATCAAAAACACAATGATAAACAATATTTTATTAATAGTATTGAGCATTAATACTCTCGACAGAACTTCATTTTCTTACTTTCGACGTTTCCTGTACCATAGATAAATTCCGTTTATTGCCGCAAATTATGATCTGCAGGCGTAAAATAGTGAAAAAATTAGTTATTTTATCAACTTATTACCGCATATCATCTACTCAGGTGTAATGTTTACGTTTTACCTTCATACTATTTAGTAAAATTATATTTAATTAAGTATTTTCTGGAAAGAATGGGTCTTTACTTTTATATGTACATAATCGTAAATATTAAAATGGTATTGGCATAATAATATTGTTTTGTCAAAAAATATTTGAAGAAAGCAATATACAGGATTTAAAAAAAATCTGGAATATACCTTCCAAAAATGCTTAATTTTTATGTTTCACCTTCAAATGGATATATAGTCTATCTTTTGTTCCTATTCGCATACAAAGGATTCTTAGATGATTCTTAGACGTTAAAAAAATGGGGATTGTTTAGAAGAAAAACGATAAAAAATTAAAACTATATTTTGTTAGAAATTCTGTCGATTAAAAAAAATATCCATACGTTAATTGAAAATTATATTTAAATTGCTATAAAAAATAGTCTAAAGTCTAAAATAATCAATAAATATATAATAGTTTTAATAATTATTTAAGAGAGACGTATAACGGAAAAATGATTCCATTCCGGTTTTTAATTATAGAAAACATTATATTTCTCTTTGTTAATTGATTAGCAAAACATAATGAAAAATAAAGTACTGTTGCAGTATATGAGTCATTCGATGTCAAATCAACGAGACCTTGTAACCCGACCGACAGAAATTTGGGTGAAACTTTCTGTATATACTAGTCCTACCCTAATATAAACAAATAAAAAAAATGTCCGTCCTACACCTCATAGTTTCACAGATATGGGGGGGGGGATTCCAATTTTTGGATTTTTCTCTAATCGCACATTTCTGAGTCTGTATTTGTAGACTGTGGTTCCATCTTCAAAAAATTGTTTCTCTGGATCTAAAATCCGAATGTGCTTAAAAAATCACTGTACATACATAAAAAAATGCAGATACTAATAAAAATTATGTACAACATTATTTTGTAATTTTTAAAGCCGTAAAAGTAAACCAAAATTGAAAAATATGGTTTTTTTCTGATTTTTTGTCATTTTACAAAAAAGGCTCTCCACAAAAAGACAAATGAAATTTCTATTATCTTTTTCTTTTAAATAAAAGTTTACACATTGTGCTTTCTATTTATGAAATTAGAATGGTGTCTTTCTCGTGGCTTATTCAAAAATTTTGACTTATTTTGGGATGATGTACCTATCAAGAGACAAAAATCTCTAACTTTGCTTATGACACCAATTACTGCACATTTTAAATTTAAATTTATTAATCATTTTGATTTATTTGCTAAAATGAACCTTTAAAATCAGACTGATTTATTTATCTTTATAACAGTAGAAAATTTTTAACGTATAGTACTAGTACATATCACACATTATCTGAAATTGTGTTGTTCTTAATCTTATCGCACATGTTTGTCACATATATGTACATTTACCATCGGATCCATTGGTATATTTCTATAAATACTTTCACAATGCTAGTATGCATGGAATATGTACAATATTTAATGGGGGGGGGGGAATATTGCAATATAATTTTTTTTCTCATTTTACTCAGAAAGAAAACAAAGCAAAAACTTTACTTTGAAAAAAAAAAAAAAAAAAAAAAAAAAAAAAAAAGCACTTATTAAATAAATTCAACAAGTCATAGGAACTACAGTAATTATTTAGTTACCACATATTAAATTAGGCACAGATATTGTTTCTTTCTTGATTGGTGTAATTTCCCAAAACAAGGTAATATTTTTACATAAGCTAGTAGAAAGACATCATTTTTATTAAAATTGAAATAATCGTTCACTAAATCTAATACATTAAATAAAATTGCTTATAAACATTTAAAAAAATTAGATTGTTGTAATTATTTTCAATAATAAATAAAGAATTTGTTAAGTTATGTACAACTTTTTTAAACTAAAAAATAAGAATAAACATTATATTCAAAAGATTGAAATTCAAAAATAGAACTGAGTTAAATATAAATATAGAAATGAATGATGTACTTTTGCAGTATCACTTACACTTACTTTGCAACGTTCTTTCTTTGTGCAATTTTAAATTTATATGTATTATGAATGAGCAAAATTGAGAGCCTTCTAATATGTATATATATATATATATATCAATTTTCCTACCTTACTGCAACTCCAAACATAACAAAACATCAGTATATCAGAAGATCTTCGTAATTTAGATCTAAAACACTATTGTCGTTGTATTTCAAAATTGGTGGCTATCCCCCTCCTTCCCCCAACCCCAAGAAAAAAAAAAATGTTAAATATCTTAAGGGGGAATTCTCTTCATTTTGCTAAAGGTTTATGAATATTTGCAATTTTTATATTGACCAGAGCATCCAGAGTATATTTTTAGATAGCAAATAAGATGAAATGAAAAGTGAAAATTTGGAAGCCAAAGTTTTATATGATGATTTAAAAAAACTGCAACACCAAAGAATAACACAATTCTGCCGTATAATTTTTAGATAGCAACAAGATGAAACGAAAAGTGAATATTTGGAAGCCAAAGTTTTATATGATGATTTAAAAAAACTGCAACACCAAAGAATAACACAATTCTGCCGTATAATTTTTAGATAGCAACAAGATGAAACGAAAAGTGAATATTTGGAAGCCAAAGTTTTATATGATGATTGCGAAAGCCATCACAGAATTATAAAAAAAAAAAAAAAAAAAAAAAAAAAAAACCTGCAACACCAAAGAGTAACACAATTCTGGTGTATATTTTTTAGATAGCAAACAAGATGAAATGAAAAGTGAATATTTGGAAGCCAAAGTTTTATATGACGATTGCGAAAGCCAGCACAGAATTATTTAAAAAAACTGCAACACCAAAGAATAACACAATTCTGGCGTATAATTTTAGATAGCAAACAACGGGAATCGATAAGTGGATATTTAGAAGCGTTAGAATAATTTAAAAAAAAAAAACTTATATTAAAGAATATTATGTTGTCGTTTTTTTCTAGTATCATACGTAAAATTTTAGAGTTTTCCACAAAAAAGTTTGCGAATTCTCTAAATAAAATATTGTGTCATTAAACGTTTGTTTTTCTTCTTGTTCCTTAGCCTTGTATTGAAAAACTGTAGAGAAAAATTTACATTTTTTTTCTTCTGAAAATTCTTAAGCATCAAGGCGTCAGGAAAAACAATTTTAACATTCTTTATTTTTTTATTATTTCTCTATTTTATGAAAACCTTTACAAAATTACATTTTATCATTAATAACTAGAATTTATTTCTAATACATCGGTATCAGTCAAAGTTTTATATCATGATTGCGAAAGCCATCACATAATTAAAAAAAAAAAAAAAAAAAAAAAAAAAAAAAAAAAAAAAAACCTTCAACACCAAAGAATAACACAATTCTGGAGTATATTTTAGATAGCAAACAAGATGAAATGAAAAATGAATATTTGGAAGCCAAAGTTTTATATGATGATTGTGAAAGCCATCACAGAATTATTTTTAAAAACTGCGACACCGAAGAATAACACAATTCTGACGTATAATTTTAGATAGCAAACAAGGTGAAATGATAAGTGGATATTAAAAGCGTTAGAATAGGTCAAAAAATTTGCCAAAAAAAAAAAAGACTTATATTTAAAGAATATCATGTTGTTGTTTTTTCTAATATCATACGTAAAATTTTGGAGTTTTCCACAAAAAAGTTTACGAATTCTCTAAATAAAATATTGTGTCATTAAAAGTTTGTTTTTCTTCTTGTTCCTTAGCCTTGTACTGAAAAACTGTCGAGAAATATTTACATTTTTTTTCTTCTGAAAATTCTTAAGCATCAAGGCGTCAGGAAAACATTTTTAACATTCTTTATTTTTTTATTATTTCTCTATTTTATGAAAACCTTTATAAAATTACATTTTATCATTAATAACTAGAATTTATTTCTAATCGATCGGTATCAGTCAAAGTTTTATATCATGATTGCGAAAGCCATCACATAGTTAAAAAAAAAAAAAAAAAAAAAAAAAAAAAAAAAAAAAAAAAACCCTCCAACATCAAAGAATAACACAATTCTGGAGTATATTTTTAGATAGAAAACAAGGTGAAATGAAAAGTGAATATTTGGAAGCCAAAGTTTTACATGATGATTGCGAAAGCCATCACAGATTTATTTTAAAAAACTGCAACACTAAAGAATAACACAATTCTGGCGTAATATTTTAGGTAAGCAAACACGATGAAATGATAAGTGGTTATTTAGAAGCGTTAGAATAATTCAAAATTTTGCTAAAAAAAGAAAAAAAAAAGACTTATATTTAAAGAATATTATGTTGTTGATTTTTTCTAATATCATACGTAAGGTTTTGGAGTTTTCCACAGAAAAGTTTACGAATTCTCTAAATAAAATATTGTGTCATTAAACGTTTGTTTTTCTTCTTGTTCCTTAGCCTTGTATTGAAAAACTGTAGAGAAATATTTAATTTTTTTTTCTTCTGAAAATTCTTAAGCATCAAGGCGTCAGGAAAAACATTTATAACATTCTTTATTTTTTTTATAATTTCTCTATTTTATGAAAACCTTTATAAAATTACATTTTATCATTAATAACTAGAATTTATTTCTAATCCATCGGTATCAGTCAAAGTTTTATATCATGATTGCGAAAGCCATCACATAATTAAAAAAAAAAAAACTCCAACACCAAAGAATAACACAATTCTGGAATATATTTTTAGATACCAAACAAGATGAAGTGAAAAGTGAATATTTGGTAGCCAAAGTTTAATATGATGATTGTGAAAGCCATCACAGAATTATTTTTAGAAACTGCAAGACCAAAGAATAATACAATTCTGGCGTAATAATTTTAGATAAGCAAACAAGATGAAATGATAAGTGGATATTTAGAAGCCTTAGAATAGGTCAAAAATTTGCTAAAAAAATGAAAAAAACAAGACTTATATTTAAAGAATATTATGTTGTTGTTTTATTCTAATATCATACGTAAGATTTTTGAGTTTTCCACAAAAAAGTTTACGAATTCTCTAAATAAAATATTGTGTCATTAAAAGTTTGTTTTTCTTCTTGTTCCTTAGCCTTGTATCGAAAAACTTTAGAGAAATATTTACATTTTTTTCTTCTGAAAATTCTTCATCAAGGCGTCAGGAAAAACATTTTTAGCATTATTTATTTATTTTTTTTATTATTATTATTTCTCTTTTTTATATACTTTTTCTCTTCTACGACGATTGAATGAAATTTTAATTTTATTAATATGCATTCAGGGAGTATATTGATTTTTGAATTTTCAATAAAGTGTGAAAGAAAGCTGTAGCTATATTTTCAGTGTCATCTTGTTCTTATAAGATATTATTTTTCTTTAATTTCTTTTAAGAACAAATCGAAGTAATCGATACAGAAAATTACATGATGCATTACCATAACATGGTCAAATAATAACTTTATAAAATAACATTCAATAAAAATTTATAGAACAACTTAAAAAAAAAATCTAAAATGGTACAAAAATATCATTTACATATGCAATATTATACAGGGCGTCTTAAAAGTTAACATGGTATTTTTATTTAAATCTTAATTTTTTTCCGTATTTAATTAATTATAATACATAGAAAAATTTAATAAAACAATGAAGTAAGTTAATAAAATTATTTACTTACAGTTGCTTTAAGAATAAATCAAATTTTATATACCGATTATTCTGCATTATCTTATCATGTTATAGATTTATATGTAAGTTTTGCAAAAGTAACTAAAAAGTTTTCAATAGCAACACTGTATTGTAAATTAACAATGAAAGAGATTACTATATGTATAAATGTTACATTTGATCATGTTTTATATCGTAATCTAGGTATTAAAATCACATAAATTTTCGAAGCATAAATAATTTTGAATTTCATGCATTATTTATTTTTCTGATTCAATGATAAAAGAAATATATTTTTTTAAAATTTGATTTAATAGGTAAATAACTTTTAATACATCTAAAAAATATCATAGAAGTTTAAATATAATGTTTTGTATACCATAATCTAGGTGTTTCTTATTCGTAGAATATGTCGGACCATAATATATATATATTACGAAACAATTTAATGGGTGTAGTTGAAATATCACGTCGTGCTTTTTACGACATATTACTGGATTAGTACCACATATTAATCAGCCGCTGGTGATGTTGTATAGCAATCATACCACTTAGCACAAGCATCGCTAGTGGAGGTATCAACTCTGTGAAAATTTAGCAGCTGTAGAGCGATGATAATATTGTAGAGTCCAATCAAACACTTATTATTTAATGATGAAGACAAGGCAGGATAGGCCCCGTGAGTGGTGAAAAGAGTCGTATGAAGAAATATGGGGTTTTCCCAATTAAACACATGGAAACGTCGTCATAGGAAACTGTTTATTTCATCAGAACATAACAACACTAAACAATTCCCACAAGATGAGAAATCAGAGCATTCCGCTCGAGCATAAACTAGTTACTCATGCGAAATAGATGTTAATTCACGAAATGATTATTCTACATGGCTTAGGACACCGGTAACAGGTTATGTAAACAATCAAACAGCACAACAAACTTGTTCCGAGCTCATGCTCGAACTATTTATTAGGATGCGCGGAGGAAATCCGATTGAAATGGAAACTTCAGGCTAACCCAACCAAAATCACGAACGAGCTTCGAAGTGAAACAGGGATCCGACACTCAGCCAATGGAGAGCGATCAAGAAACGTCACAGGAAAGAATCCCGACGCCGCTGAAGGAAGGACTTCGATGTGAAAAGGCTGACGTCTCGCGGGCGGGAAAATGAGATGAAATAGAATAAAAATGTAAAAATGGCTTTGGTAACCATTCGAAAAATAAGTAACTGCGTTCAGAACTTTACAGTTTGGCAGACGATAAAAATTAATGAAGGGATTAAAAGTTTAGATTACGTTTTGGAATAAACTATTTTTAAGATACGCGTTTTAAATTTATAGGAATTTAACTAGAAATAAATAATAGAGCTTATTTAAAAAAAAGGAAATAATGAATATGCCGGCAATTTAGAATAATTTAAATGAATAGTAAAAGTAAAAATTTTTATATAACATATATATATATATATATATAACCATTAATTAAACATAACCTACCACCGTCAATTATTATGAATTAAAGCTGTAAGTATTAAAAAAAAAAATTATTATAAGAATTATTATGGAAGAAAAAAGAAAAAAGTGGACACCGACAAAAATTGAAAAGCTTATACATTGAATTACGTTATCAAGGGCACAGAATTCAATGATATAAGCAAAATGGTTGTTTTCTGTGGGAAAAATAAGCTAAAGCTAAAAATTATTTTCCCCTGTGCCCGAACAACCACTAAAATCAATTGATCAAAATTGATTAAAAATGAAAGCAGAATAGAAACAAATAATATGAAATGGAAGAATCAATAAAACGTATTTAAATATTTATATGATATAAAATATAAATAATAAACACCATACCGATTAATATTTCAGTATTTTACAAATATCCACGCACATGGCTACCAGAATATCATAAAGATTAAGGTGAATAAAACAGTTAAGAAATCACAGTAAATGATACCAAAGGATGCAGTTAATACATTTTGAAATAAAATTTTAAATACCTTGTAAAACACATTTAATCTAATATAAAATAAATAGATATTAATTACATTATTTAAAATACACTATTAAATTAATTCATAACAGTTTAACAATATCGTCAAAATTTAGCTAAAAATACCCCCTGGTGTATAAATTATAACTGAAATGGAGCTAGAAAAATTAAAAATTAGAGCTATCTTAAAGAGACAAATTTGGTGCTGCCATCTATTATTACTTATACTAAACATCTATCGCAAGATAAATATTTGTAAGCATTTGAATGTAAATAACTGTTTAAACAGCAAAACCAAACATATCCTTATATATAGAGAATTATAAACCTAATATAAACCACACAATGTATTTAAAAACTATTGTTAATAAAATTTAAAAGCATACAATATATTCTATTAGCTAACTTATTTAAACTAAACTAAGAATTTAAATAATTCTAGAACAATGATAATATATAGCATATAGCTATATGCTATAAAACAAAATAAATTCAGTAATAATTAATATAAATAATTATTAAAAATAATATAAAAATTATTTTTTAATGAATTATATATAAGATATTTATAAAATGAACAGGAAATAAAAAAAACATGTGGAAGTATATAGAAGGTTAAATGATACTTAAATTCCCATTACTTAAAAAGCACAAATATAGAATGTGGATTATTTTCAGACATCCATAAAAATCCATAAAGTATGAATGTGGGACATTCAAAAACATTAAACCGATAATAAATATTAAAAAGAATAGAGGAATAATAATAAAAATAATTACCCAATTTTAATGCATACAGTATAACTATATTTATATTAAACATACTTATATGTATATTATTCACTATAAGAATGGCATACTATTAGTAATTAATATGATATTGTCCTTAGTAAATTAAAATTTAATAACAAATAATTGTAATTTAGATTAATCAATAATTAAGCTAATTATAATATTAACTAGAAAGGTAGCCCGTCAAAAATGACGGAAATTTAGATATAAAGATATATACAACTCATGTGCAAGAATATGAGTTTTTTCGCTTGTTCCGCAATGATAGATGAAAATAACACATTTAAAGAACGAAACACATTTCTGAAAAACTGTGTACAGTAGAAGACCACTAATCTGCACAGTTTGGTTCCAAGTATTATGCAGATTTGAGGCTTTTTGCGGTCATGTCTATTCAATCTTTGTTTACATTTTTTTTAATTCATATATTGGACAATTTAGATTGTTACGCCTTAAAAATAAATAAATTTTACACTTGAAGTAAGGTAAAAACTATTAAATTATAGTATACGATTTCACGAAATGGTATTACATGGTATTATATGTGTGTGCTTCGCGATCTTGGTTACGACGTTGGCGAAATTGGCTGCAACTTGTCATAATCCTAATAGTGTGGCCGCTATAACAAAAAAGTAACCAGTTTTTAGCAAAATTACTGATATAAAGTAGTTTTCAAAAACTTGTGTAAAACTGCAGGCTGTTCTCATGTTATGTCAGTCCTAAGAATAATATTTCTAACATTGAAAAGTTTCCATGTATGTATGAAATTTAGAAAAGCTTCTCCAAAAGAAAGGTCCTGAAATGACATTGTAATTCCTCTAACTTCAAAGTTTAATCGGGCCCTGATATTGTTTACTGAAACCTAATAAATACAGTTATTTTTAATATTACAACAGAATTAAACAGTTAAACTTATTTAACTTAAACCCGCTGTTACTTCCAGATGTTATTTTTTTACTATTAAGAAAGAAAATTATTTAAATTTTTCAAATCATGCATTTATAATTTTTTTCCGTCTTTAATAACTAAATAATGAAAAAATATGCTTTTGTTCTGAGCTCATAAATATGACAATAAAATAATGTAACTAAGAGACATTGCAAAATTAAATCTTTGTGATTTCAAACCATAAACAAACGATACCGCCACCATTTTACCTACTATGATGTCATTAGAATATTGTCCATTGATTGTTGGAGAACTTACTTTGTGAATGATTACCTCAATGATTAAAAAAAATTTTAAGTTTCACGATGAATGAATCACTTGTGTTTGTTTAGGTTTATGGAATGAGATATTAAGCTGTGAACCTAATTTCAACTAAAGTTATCCAAGGATATATGTATTTTTAATTGAAATTAAAAGCAATGTTTTGATCTCGAAATAAAAAGTTTTAGTATGTATAATTGGTTATTTCTGTTAATTATTTATTTAGGTACTTTTCCATTATAGCGCATTTAAAAAAAAAAAAACTTGGCGCAATTCGGGCATCAGAAAGTGAGATATGTTGCCAAAATATATAAACAGCTATGAAAACAAATCTAATGAACTTTTATTTTTGTTTATATATGCACTTATAGGAACAGATGTCATATTCGCCCCATATTGGCGCGATTTTTTTCGGTTGCCAATTTGGCGAAAACATCAACAGTATAAACAACATTATCCGGGTTACCACATCAAGCATAATAACGACACTTTGGCGCAAGTTAAGTACCTGTTGCCTATATGATATTGGCGACAGAAAAAAATCGTGCCAATATGGGGCGAATATAACATCTGTACCCACTTATATACATAGAAAAAATCGTTTCTAAACATATATATTTTTTTGTATACAAATTGCGGCACAGATTTCAGATATGAACCGGGATAACTAACTGGCGCCAAAATGGTCTTATTTTGCCTGCTATGGTAACCCGGCTATTGTTTTTTATTTATTAATAAATTGTTTATTTACTTTTATTTTCTGTTTTTAATTATGTAAACTGTTTTGTTCTATAGCTATTATTCAAACTTTTATTTATTTATAGTTATTTCCTTTTCAAAATGATAGCAAATAATTTTAAAATATATAAGTAACTGGTATTCGAAAGCGATATTTCTGGCAAATTGGCGTCAGAGAAAAATCACGCCAACCCCGATGCGTATATGACATCTATGCAAAAATTACGGCACAGATGTCATATTCGCCCCATATTGGCACGATTTTTTTTCTGACGCGAATGTCATATACACACCGGCACCTGGTAGTTAACTCTCTTCAAAGTGTCGTTATTTTGCTTGATATGGTAACCCGGATGTTGTTGTTTATGCTGTTGATGTTTTCGCCAAATTGGCGTCGGAAAAAAATCGCGCCAATATGAGGCGAATATGACATCTGTGCCAAAATTACTTTTGTTTATTATAAAAAATGGGTAAATAGCTTTTTTTACATTAAATAAAGGTACTTGTTAGTTATCCCGTCGACCAAATTACTGTCGCCAAATTGTAAGATTAAATGCCATTAATGGTTGACATTAAACATGACCATGTGTTTCTTACGCCATCAAGTGATTTTTAATTCGACGTTATATTTGTATTTTTATTAATGTTTTGCTAATTTAATTGATATTTCGTTGTTTAAAATAAAAATTATGTCAACAACTACCTAAATAAATTGCATACATATGGAAAAAATTGCTTGTGAGTATGAAGCAGTAAATAAGTTGTCAGAAAATACGTTGGCAAACTTCTATCTCGCCAAGCAACTTTTCTCCGAAGTTGCACATAAGCAATGATTGCTAGAAATGCATTTTTAATTATGATATGCGCTTTTATGTTTCACTACATTTATGCATACTATACTGTATGTATAAATGCTACAGTTCATATCCAGGGCTACACAAAAGAATTCGTAAGGGTTACTGAGTATGAGAGTAAATTGCTTAAAGGTGGTTTTTAAAGGAGTTATGCGTTTTTACGCTGAACTGCATTTAGTTTACTAAGAAATGTTTGTAGAATATAGATAAAATGATATACAGGGTCACGCAAAGAATTGGATACATAACCGTCTATGGTTGATAATATCTGGAAATGTTATTTCAGTAGTTTTAAGAGTAGGTTAAATTAAATTTTGGCTAAATAGTGGCATGTAATAACGATACTATTGGCTATGGACGGTAACAGCTGAAATCAATTTTTTAATTTTTTTATGCGTCTTCTAAAATGTTTACTTAGTTATCTTATTTCCCCAAATAACGAAGTTTTGTTAAAGCATTCAGGATGTGTTGGAAAGTGTTTCATATTCTATGCTTAACGCATGATTTTTCTTTCTTATTTAGTCTTATTTTGCATTTATTTTATTTTTTATTTTTCAGTCTTATACTGCTTTATAGAAACTTAGGCACAGTTGTCATATACGCCAATTTGGCGAAAACATCAACAGCATAAACAACAACATCCGGGTTACCATATCAAGCAAAATAACGACAGTTTGCCGCCAGTTAAGTATCCGTTGTGTATATGACATTGGCGTCAGAAACAAATCGCGCCAATATGGGGCGTATAGGACATCTGTGCCGAAACTTTAATATTTAATTTTTAAACTCTTCGCTCCACAATCCTTACATATAGTACAAACTATAACACAGATAGCGCAAAATAATAGACAGTTTGGTACTTTTCTACTGTGGGAGCTTTGGCGTTTTTTTAAAAAAAAGCTTGGTGTAATTTGGGCATCAGAAAGTAAGATTTGGGTTCGTTTCCGTTATACGGATACCATTGTCGCCAAGCGTAATAGATGGCGCAAAATGAAAATCACGTGAATTGAAGCATTTGAAAAATAAAAGAAAAAACATTGTCGATACTAAAGTGAGCATTTAAAAACTATAACATTTGAAAATTCCAGACTTTTACGAACTATTTGTATAAATCACAATTATAGACTTAAAATAAGTGAACAAATAACTGTTATAAAATAAAGCAATAAAATAAAACTCATATTAAACTGCTGGCATAAAATTACAAATATCTTTTAGCATTTTGAAATAATTGGCGCATTAGCATACATTTTGGCGTGATGTCCGTATAACGGAAAAATATCGAGATTTGTTGTCAAATCATATAAACAGCTATGAAAACAAACTTGATGAGCGTTTTTGTTTGTTTTATATGTTTATTTTATATGTATATAATTGATGTTTTTATGTACAAATCACATCTGTTTCTTTATAAAATTAGAGAAACGTCTTTTTTATATTAAATAAATCGTATAAATAGCGAAAAAAATGCGTGTGTATATAAAATGAAACAGTGGATAGGTTCCCGGAAAATATGTTGCCAAATTTCCTTTTTCGCCAAGTCACCTATACTGGAAGAGTACCTAAAGCACATTAAAATCGCGCAGTTAGGAGCTCACACAGTACAGCGTCGTCTATTGGCGGTTATTTTATTAGTAGCATCGGGACGAAGATGTAAAGATGTACTTTAAATTCTCACTCATAGATTTTGAAAAATATCTTAAAAGAGCGGAGTTTAAATTAAATTTCGGCGACCTCCTTTATGAAAGATTAATGGTTTTAAATAGGAATTTCGCCAAATTAGCCAGCTATCACCAAGTTGGCTAACATTTGGCGCTACTGTGGTAACCCTGCATTAGTTTTTTTCAACAATTACTCATTTCAATGAGGCGGTCCTACCGGAATCTTGAGGGACACACAGAGACTTGGATTTTATATAAATAGATGAAATTCTCCAATTACATATAAAATATCAAATCAACATCCATATAAAATACGTAACAAAAATATAGTAATAATACAAGAGCACCCATTTTTTTTAAATAATTAACCATTGAGTATTATCCAAACAACACCACCCTCCTCCGTACTCTAACATCTACCCACCCAACCAACCTATAATATTTTTATATTATTTTACAATTTTTAATTTTTTATAGATATTTTTTTATTTTATAATTTTTTTGTAATTTTGTTTACGCATGTGTTAATTTGTTTTTATAGATCATGTAAGAAAAGTACTAATTGTATATTAATGAATATATGAAATTTTTTTGGAAAACCATGATTTAATGCATCATAAATTAGTTTTTTAATATTATTGTTAATTAGAGGAGAAGAACATAAACATTTTATTCTATATAAATGATTAAGCATTATATTACGAAATACAGAATGATGTAGACAAGATTTAAAATTTGTAAATGTATTAACTGTGAATTTAAATTCTTTACGTTTGTCACATAAATCTGTGATTGTTTTATTGTCTTTTATTGTAATTTTAAGATCTAAGAAGTTAATTGTATTGTTAGATAAAAGGTTTTCCGTTAATTCCAAATTAGTGGGATAATCAACTGGAAATCGAGTAATTGCAGATTGATCAGTATCAATTAAAATGATGTCATCAATGTAACGATATAAATGTAGATTATTATTAGTAAAATTACGTTCATAATGAGATAAGTATAAGTCTGAGAGTAAACTGGAAGTACAACCGCCTTGTGGTATACCGACATGCTGTAAATATAAAGTATTATCTTGCAATATAGAATTATTATAGATAATGAAGTTAGTTAAAGATTTAAAATATGCAATATCTATATTAGATGGTAATTCCAGTTTTTTATAACACTTTTTAAATAATGCATTTATAATTTTATGTAAATCTAATAGGTCTATATTATTAAAAAGATCTTTGAAGTCATATGTCGTTATATTACAAACAGAATGAAGATTTTTTAAAATATTAACAAGTTGATAGCTATTTTTTATACAATGTGTATTATCATTGTTTGTAGTAAGTACATATAATTGATTAATAATTTTTAAGAGAAGTGTATTGGCCTTATTATTATATGTATTGCAACCAATAGTAACAGTCCTAAATTTAATAGGAGTTTTATGAAATTTGGGAATAAGAACTAAATATGGATAATTAAAATTAGTAGATTAAATATTTAATAGTTTATAATAACTTCGAATTTTACGATTATTTACAATTACATTTTCATTAGTTTTTTGAAATGACTTATTAGAAGAAATTGTAAGAAGTTGGTGATAATATGATTTACATATAATAGCATAATTGTCAGGAGATTTGTCTACATATGTAATAACGAAGTTTTTTTGTAATTTAGTAATTTGTTGGAAATAATGCTTTGTATTAATAGAAACCAAATCAGCAATATTATTTTTTAAAGCCATAGTTAATTTTTCAATTACTAATATCTTCCATTGATTAAAATATTCAATAGGCTTATTATAAGAGATAGAAATTTTATAAATAAAAATATCAATATCATATGTAAACTGTTTGATAATAGATTTAACATTGAATTTAGATGGAAGTCTATATTTAGTACCATAACCCATTAGTTGTTTCAATTTAAAATCATGAACAATATCAAGATTTCCAGTGATTATATGTCCATGATCATTGTTTATGTATTTTTTTAGAGTGGGGTCTTTGCAGTTACACGGAAAATTACTTGCAACAGATGTATTTTTTGAAAATGTATTGTAGTTAAAAATCTTTCTCCCAATTGTATTCGGATATTTAAAGGTTTTTGATATATGAAGATTATTGATAGGAAAAAAACAATTTTTATCATTAATTATAGAATTGATATTAATTTTATTAAATATGTGATTTGAAAAAGTAATTATCATTTGAGTATTCATGTTCTGAATTTTGTGTTTTTTTTTTGTAAATTAATATTTAAAACATTAACCCTACTCATAATAAGGTCAAAGTAAATATCAGAGAAATGTTTAGAGAAAGATTTACTTAGAAAGACATTTAAATGTTGTACAAGCTGTTTCTTTTTAATAGCAAAGATGTTTTTACGAATTAACAACCAGTTATAATTCTCTAAGTAATTTCGTTGAAGATCATTAATTTGTTTTGTGATAGATTTTTTGGAAACTACAACTGATGATGAACCCTTTCCACGTTTATTACGTGTTGTTTTAGCATTTAAATTATGATTAAGAGTAGGATAAATTGGAGAATAATCAATATTGTTATTTATAGATGTGAAGACTTTGACAGGTCTGTTAAATACTTCACTGTTAAGTCCGTAAGGATAAATTGTGTTATAATATTTCATATATGATGATTCCATATAAAGACGTTCTGATTTATTTTTTAGAATTTGAAGGATTTCAATTGTCGTATTTTTAAATAGATGTTTATCAAAATGTTGAATTTCAGCTGTAGATTGTATATTTTTTGCTTTGTTATTATTAGAGTCTGAACGATGATGATTGATTCGTTTATGAATTGGACCTGATGTTTCACCAATATATTTCATATTACATAAGTTGCACTTTATACTATAAATAACATTAAATGCTTTACAAAAACTTGAATAATTAGGATCTGAGACAATTTGTGTCTGAGCAGCGTATGGACATGTCTTGCACCGAGAATCATAGCACTTACGAAAAAATAAAGGACGAGGGGGAGAGTATAAATGGTCGCTGGATGACGATCCAGGAACAACCCAATTATTATTCCTGTACCGGGCACTACACTGCATAGATGCTAAGTGTATCTTGCCAGTATCGAGATGTTTACTAAGAACTGCCATATAAAAATTATGTATGGAAAATGCAATAATCGCCATAAAAATAAGAAATTTTAATAATAAAAAATTAATAATTTAATTAAATTAGCCTTGATTAAATAATAAAACTTGAGTATGAAAAAATATATACAATATTTACAATAATAGAAGCAGAACGCAGAAACAATCTTCAAATTATCCAAAACCAAATTATGATAACCCAAATAACGTAGATTAATAATAGCAAGAAACCACTAGACTATTTTATAACAAATAAGTCAAAAAAGATCCGCATATCATCCAAATCCTAGAACAACTATAACCATGCAAAGACAACCAAAACGTTTACCCAACTAACTACTCAGATCAAAGTAATATGAATTAAAACTAAAGCAAATTAACATTAAATCTATGAATAGAAATAATTATTGCTACCATATTAATGTATATATAAAATGATTATCTCTACAGAATTATGTAAAGCTATAGCAAAAATAGAAAATATATAGGACAATATCATACACTAACTACAAGAAAATTCAGATAAAATCATAACTAGAAAATTAAAAAACATTAAATAAATCGTAGCAATGATAGGAATGAAAAAATTAATGGAATCCTAAAATAGGTATCAGATAACTACATGGTAGAAATATTATTGATAATACACATAGATAGTTCGCTAATTGCAGCAACGATCTAAGCGTATAATATTTAAAAGATTGCTAAATAATTTAGCGACCTGGGAATATATAAAAATATATATAAGATACCTTAAGGAAAAAATACATCAAAATGAATTGTTGACATTCAAAATGAAAAGATATTTAAAAATATCGTAAAATGCATATATATATATATATATGTGTGTAATAATAAAAATTTTCGCCTCTTTTTCTTAGTAAAACTATATCAAATTCTTAAAATTTTTCCTTTTTTACCTATCTTTAATAATATCTTAATATCCTTTGTCTTTTATTTCGTGCATTTAAAGTTGCGTATTATTTTATTATTCTAAAAAACCTTAATCCATTCGCTTAATCTTATAAAAACCATTAAATTACATTTTCATTTTATTCTAAAACTAAATTCTCTTTCTTTCGAATGTTTTAATATCATTTATTCTTTCGTGTTCTATACCCACAATTCCATGCGTCCGCCAGTGCTATTTGCGCTTTTATTCTGACGCCGTATAAAGAGTTCTTTATCGACGTCATCCTTTCCCATCGAATCGTAATTTGTTTTATGTCCCTTCCTCCCCCACCTCTCTTCTAGCATTGGTCTGTTACCTTTCTGTAACTGTCCGCGCGCTGTTGTTCTGAGTACAAATATCGTTACATCGGCGATGAAGAGAAGGTTTTTACGTTTTTCTGGTTGTCTAATTAAGTTGCGTCGCTTGGAGTGAACGTTCTAATGTGTAGATGCTATTCTTATAACATCAAAAGTCTTATGAAGTGATGATCAATTTTTGAGAGTGGATGGAATAACTCTGAAAGTGTTTTACTATGTTTCTGTCAATAAAAACAATTAAATATGTATAGAAAACTATATGTAAGAGAAACGACACATTCACCTTAATACTTTAAGTTAAAACATGAATACATTAAAAGGATTCTCAGTTTTTATTACTAAAATAGGTGCTAAAAATACAATTTACAGGTTTTAAAACATTAAAACCAATAATCAGTTGGTAAAAAACTTCCCGAGCGCTTTCGACCAAGCCCTGGTCATCATCAATGGGGTGAAAAATGAGAAGAAGACCTTCAGAATGCATACCGGTATAAATAACGTAGGGCGATTCCAAAAACTGTAAAAAAGAGGTGGTGGAAGGAGGGAAGGGGGGAGACGGATGAGTCCATACAGCTACATTGATCATTCCAATCCAAAGATTCCATTGATTCCAAGTAGACCAAACCAAATGCTCATTATATGGCATGACAATGTATCATTACAAGTGTTTCTACCTCTGGTTAAAATTTCTATAGACTCTCTCAAAATGCATGTGTTAAATTGATTTGTATGTGTGATGATCTTTGCTTTACTAAAAAGGATGTCAATATCAGCTTCTAAATTTAACCGAGCTAAAGCTGTAGATGGTTTCCCCTTTCCTACATCAGCCATATGTTATTTCAACCTTTCCTGTAGCTTTCTGGTTGTCATTCCAATGTATGTAAAAGTTCTATTATTATTTTTATATCTGAATGGGATCATATAAATTCATGCTTTGTCATATGAATTTACCGGATCAACTTAACCGTTTTCAGCTGCGATTGTTTTGATCCTATTTACAGGAGGAATTAACTAAGATCAAAACAATTGCAGCTGAAAACGGTTACCAAAGAAAATTTATAAATAAAGTAATTAATGAGTTTAAAAGCAGGAATGGTATAAAAAAGAGTACGCATTTTTCAAAATTTGTAGCATTGATTACGTTCCTCAACTTTATGAGAGAATTAGGTATGCATTAAAAAAATATGATATAGCAATAATAGCTAAACCTCCAGCGAAACTGCAAAATCTAGTTCACAGAAAAGTTGATCCGGTAAATTCATATGACAAAGCAGGAATTTATATAATCCCATTCAGATATAAAAATAATAATAGAACTTTTACATATATTGGAATGACAACCAGAAGGCTACAGGAAAGGTTGAAATAACATATGGCTGATATAGGAAAGGGGAAACCATCTACAGCTTTAGCTCGGTTAAATTTAGAAGCTGATATTGACATCCTTTTTAGCAAAGCAAAGATCATCACACATACAAAACAATTTAACACATGCATTTTGAGAGAGTCTATAGAAATTTTAACCAGGGGTAGAAACACTTGTAATGATACATTGTCATGCCATATACCGAGCATTTGGTTTGGTCTACTTGGAGTCAATGGAATCTTTGGATTGGAATGATCAATGTAGCTGTATGGACTCATCCGTCTCCCCCCTTCCCTTCTTCCACCCCCTCTTTTTTACAGTTTTTGGAATCGCCCTACGTTATTTATACCGGTATGCATTCTGAAGGTCTTCTTCTCATTTTTTACCCCATTGATGATGACCAGGGCTTGGTCGAAAGCGCTCGGGAAGTTTTTTACCATCTGATTATTGGTTTTAATGTTTTAAAACCTGTAAATTGTATTTTTAGCACCTATTTTAGTAATAAAAACTGAGAATCAATAAAAACAGTTTAAAAAGTGACGATGACTCTCTCTATTCATTATGTAAGGGAAATTATCAATGTTCTTCGAGCCTGTTTTTTCTCGTCACCCTGCCTGCAATCCGATATTTTCAATATAACGGTTGGATGGTTTTGATTGCTCTACTACATTTTATGTCGAGGTGTACTGGTGTCGCCTAAATATCTGAAAGTCGGTAGCAAAATGCTACATATATATATTTCGAATTACGTGTAATATTCCATGTCTATAGAATTTTTTTTTAAATCTATACCAACAAAAAATCTAAAACCAACATGAAATGTTACTTTTTTATTAAAATATTAAATACTCTAATACTGAAGTCGTTATTTAAGCTACAAATAAACATGAAATTCAAACACTGATTCAAAAAAGAATTTTCAAGTACCGCATTTTTATTGATATGATCCTAAATTAAAGAAAATCAATTTTTTTAATTTAATCTCATGCATCGTTAAGGCCACAAGTATCTCATTTTTAAATATTCCAAACAGATCTGATTACTAATTGTCCACGAGGAAAATTCATCTTCTAACAGTTATTGGAAATCTATCATAAAAGAAGTATTTTATTTTCTTTTATTGAATTTTTCATTGATTTTCTGTAGAAAAAATAATTTTAAATCCATTAACGGTTATTAATCTGAAATCAACCAAATAATGCATCTTTGGAAATTCTATCGTTTTTTGACTGAAAAAATATTTTTACAAATTTGAATAAAAGATACATTAATTCATATGTATAAGTTAAGAATGCAGAAAAATATATATTAAATACGTACAATTTTACATTAATCTATTTTTGTTTAATACGTAAACATGTTTGCAAAATTGAAAATGTATATCGAATAATGCATGCGACTAAAAAACCTTTGTACATTATTTTATATAAAGTGTAGTTTATGCTATTTGTACAATAAATTACAGTTTTATTGATTTCAATTTTTTAAATGTAAAAATTTGCGTTATGAAACAAAATGAAAACTCTTTATTAAAATCAAACTACAATATGCCCATATTTCGTAATTAGATATTTCAATATAAATATGTAATTAAATGTGAATTTTCAAAAACTTAAACTACTTACAAGTTTGTCTCACACGAATGAAGGAAACACTTTCTTTTATATAATACAAAAGTTTAGTAATCAAAAATGATGCGCTGAAAGAACAATATATACTTAGACTATATATAGACTTTAATATACGTCACTGAGTAATTTAAACATTTTATATAATACAACAAACAGGGACCGATTTACGAATTTGGGGGCCCCGGAAACAGATGCTTACGAGGGCCCCTTTGCGCCAATGCTTAAAAGAGGCTTGTGTAAAAAAAAAAGTAATTCCTAAGATAACTACTACTGACTTTAATAATTACTTTAAAATATCCATTAAAAATTTTAAATTTGATAATCATTAATTTGCTTTAAATAATTATTTCATAATTATGAAGTTTAAATGAAATGCATTATACGGAGCTGATTATTTTTTACTGTGCAGGTCCATCCTATTTGGGGCAACAACTAAGAATAAATTTTACGCAATACGAAGCTACAATTATTTTAAATATTAGGGGCTCTGCTGCATACGAACTACGCTCACCAACCCCCAAATAATCTGACGATAATAGAAACAAGATTAAATAAGAATTAAAAATACAATACATTTTTAATGTTATAAAGAATTAAAGATAAAATTAAATATTCAATAAATAATAAAGTAATTAAATACGGATGTTTCAGAAAAAATTTACAATTTATAAAAACACAATAGAATGTAGAATGAAATATAAAATACCACCATATGTTAAAACTACATATGATTTTGGAGAATAATTGAAAGCTTCAGCAGCATTTGGGGGCTCCTGAAAATCAGAGGCCCTGGGCCTGTGCCCCGAATGCTTTTGCCGTAAATCAGGCACAGACAACAAATTATGTGACAAGCATTTGTCAAATACGTTTTATCGATGCATTTGTTAAATGTGACAGTTGTATATTATATCAGAACAATTGCTATTGTTTATACTTTAAAATGAATATAATTAACTTCATGATAAGTGACAAATAAACGTTGTAACATACATTTTTAAGTGCATCAAAAAGGCTAAAAATTTTCCTCATATATATATATATACAGGGTGTCCGGTCTCAACGGTGTCCAATGGCTAATTCCTAAACCGTTAGCCATAGACATATAGTTCCAATTACAAAAATGTTTTAAATCAGGTAAAGAAATATTTTAAAAGCGATTTGGGTCAATAAAAACATTTCTTAAGAAAATACGATATTTAAATTTTTATACGGTCCCCCGGTCCTATAAGTTATATTTAGTGAAATTTTCCTTTTACACTGACAAGTAATACAAAAAAAGTTCCGTTATTCTACGATTAAAATTGACCGAGTAATAGCTGTTTAAAGTTGGAGCATATTTTTTGCTGCAAATTGGGGGTCATTCACAAATTTAGTCGAAATACAATTTCGTCAGATATAAAAAATATTTGGGAGTAAAATTAACATTGCAATATAAATTTAAACCTTTAATCATTCTGGCACATTAATGCAAAATATACAATTTGTAATAAACATTTAAGAAGAAAGAAAAAACAGAATTTTTGTTAAATAAAATGATTATAAATTAACAGCCTCAATTCTTTACAAAATGATACGCATTTTAAAATATTTTTATATTGCACAAGACTGCAAAAGTTGGGATATGTCATGTTTTTTAGCTTTTAATAATTGATTCTTATATATTATGTATCGCTGAATCCGAAATTGACCTTCATTTTTAACTATCATATCAGGATTTTTTGCAAATTGCAAATTTCAAAGTTAAGAAGTTCAATGTTAAAATTTAATTTCCTCCTCCATCTCATCGGACCACTCAGCTGTTTAGCTGTAAGAATCCCAGGATAGACAAAAATATCCAATAATTTTTTTAATCAAATAAAATAAAATAAAAAATGTTTTACATATGTTTTATAGTATGAGATTTTCGCTATATTTTAACTTACACATTTGCGATTTGCAAAAAAATTCTAACGTGATGGTTAAAAATGAAGGTCATTTTCAGATTCAGTGCTAAAAATTGCGTAAAAATCAATCATCAAAAGTTTAAAAACACAACCATCTCCTCTACTTTATAGTATTCGATTTTTGTTATTCTTTAAATTTGAAAATTTATGATTTGCGAAATATCCTGACATGATGGTTAAAAATTAAGGTAATTTTCGGATTCAGTGATAAAAAAGACATAAAAGTTAAAAAACCCAACAATCGCAGTCTTGTATTATCTAATCTAAAACTTTTTCTTAAACTCCTTGGTAGAAATCTATCCGAATTTTTTTGTGTTATCCTGTAAAATAAGTATAAATGGTAACCACCGAAAATCTCAATAATATTAGACTGTTATCGGATTTGCGCCAATATGTAAAATGCAATCTCGATCGGATATTTAAAAGTGGGTTAAAGTTCGAGTACAAATTTTGATCTGGAAAAACATACATACGATTGTTGAAGTAACATCAAACTTATAAAAATAACATAATTTTTGTTAAAAGTAATCATAAGAGAAACAGTCTCAAATCCTGACAAAGTAAAACATATGTTATTTTAGCCAATTTGAGACTTAATCTTAATACTTGTAGGATTTTTTTTTCAAAGCGCAGATACACATGAAGTAAGATCTTCGAATACTTTAAACACTTGGTATATGATCCCTCAAAGCCAAGCCGAAATTATTTGTTTTCAGAGTAGAAAAGTAGTATAAGTCATGCATTTTTAAAGTTTTATAACTCGATCAAGTTTAGCGTTATATGAATGGGACTTTTTTTGTCTTACTTGTCAGTGTAATAGGAAAAAATTGCTAAATATAACTTATAGGACCAGGGGACCGTATAAAAATTTTAATTTCGTAATTTTTTAAGAAATGTTTTTATTGACCCAGATCGCTTTTAAAATGTTTCTTTACCTGATTTAAAACATTTTTGTAATTGGAACTATATGTCTATGACTAACGGTTTAGGAATTAGCCATTGGACACCGTTGAGACCGGACACCCTGTATATAGTCCAGGCAATAGGGGATTTTACTTGGCAAAATTAATGGAAGTTCTGGAAATAGGCTTTATGTTTTTTGGGTCGCTGAATCCGAACTTCCCACCAAAATTTTCCCCGGCAACCCCCCAAATTTCGGTAAAATGCAAAACCCCATTTGGGACATATTGCACTGAAATATTTTGAATGGAAAATGACATACTGCTTTTGAAAACACGCATTTTTCTTTATAAAGTTTCCATATTCTTTTCTTCTGAATGAGTTCTAATACTAATGTTGAGACACTAGGGAAAAGGCTTAAGTACGTGAAAATGATGTCATATTTTAAAAAAAGACGAATCTCTAAGATAATACTAAACCTATAAACACAAATGCGTCTAAAAAATATAAGTTACGGCAATTTTTACTCTTCGGTATTGAGATTAGAATCGGAAGTTAAGAGCACGACTGTCCACATGCAAATATGTTGTTGACAATCGGGACTTCAAGTTTTGAGTTAAAAAATGAATTTAAAATGATCAAATTAAAATACCATTTTTTTAAACATGGTGAATACGGATATGATATGTGCATGTGTAAATTATGAGAAGTTGAAAATGGGTTTAGATTTTACAGGGGAAAAAAGTCTCATTGTATCAAACTAGAATAAATTTTATCCTTTTGATTCCGGAAAATGAAGCATAAAAGACTTAATTGACAACTTCATCATAATAACTGTTTGTTATTATATTTTGCTGATTACATATGCAATTAAAGTTTAATTTTAATAATTCAGACAGCATGGGTCGCATTCCGTAGGGGAAATTTTATTGTTTCTATCAGAACTATTAATCAATAATCTTCATATTTTTTTTAATTTAAAATATGCTATAGAAAAATGCTATGAAGATATTATTTTCAAAATAGTGGTAGGAACAATAAAAGTTTCCCTGTAGAATTCGAACCTGGACAACTGAGTTTTATAGAAGTAGTACTTTGTTAATTTTAGGTTAAAAAGATATATGTTTGAAAGCACCGAGTTCCATATATAACAGGAGATATGTCTTCCTATTTCCCAACATGATTTCCACCGGTCAGCGCAGAAGGATACAATGAGGTCAATTTTAGTTCGCATTCAGGGCAAAAAAATCTTGTTTATCGCATTACCTTACATGATTGCTGAATTATTTATTAATGTGATACGCATAACTTAACTAGGACTTCCCTCAGAGGGATTAGTTTGAGCGATATTGCTGAGAACATAGATTTAATAATAACATGTCGAAGCAAAGAAAATGAGATATTATCTTTAATTGTCCATATACTGCGATAAATTGAAATGATGAAAATAAACGAATCGTAGAATTACAAAATCTTATGTATAAATTCGTATACACTGTTTAAAAAATGGGAAAGCAAACCATGCAAGATAGCCATGCATGGATATAAAATTGAAAGTACGCAATATATTAAAAGTAAAATAGAAAATGAAACACTAAATTATCTTATATCGAAATTTTAACTGTATAAAATGATATCAAGAGACTGTCATCAGACGCTCCGCACCAATTTGAGTAACTTTAAATGACAAATATATGATGTTTAAAAAGAATGGACTATACTTTATATGGTGTGTGCTCCCCCGAAACAGTTAATATTGTACAATATCGGTTTTCTACGGATGCAATGAGGTTGTCGATAAGAGATAAGGAATTATCTCTTCAAAACCTGATATAGTATTAAAGTACCGAACACATCAACAGTGGTATGAAATGCGTCGTTAGAGTGTCTTTTAGATATGCTCGATCGGATTTAAATGATGAGTGTATGCTGGACAACATACGCTGTATTGTTTTGTTTTCAAATATATTCTGCACAATTTGAGCTGTATTTAGCATGTATTAAATAAAAGAAATCGGCAATGATTGTAACATAAAGTATGACACAAGATCTGAATATATCGTCTGCATAACCTTTGAGCTGTCAAAGTGTTTTTTGAAGTAATTTACAAAGCCATAGATATTTTTTCAGCAAATCATGCAAGCTAAAATACGCCAATATGAACCCGATTATGAAATTTCACCAGAATAAGTTAATATATAAAAAATCTACTAATGACAACTGAGAATATGACCTTATGATAAAATGTCTAGAAAAATGATTGAGAAAAATAAAATTCATATCACATTTAAAATGCTACTTCCCTCTGTTAGTGGCCTTGGCGAGAGAGAGAAAAGCCTAGAGAAGGAACACTTTAACAAGTACTTTCGGGAAACCTACTCACTCTTTCATACAGGTCTTTATTCAATATGTACACAATTTATTTAATGCTAGGTGGGTATCTATCAGTTTTGTTGCATTTAAATTGCACGTTTTGTGGAGGAAATGCAGCATTATGAAATATTTAAAGTTGCTATACCTAATAATTCCAAATTAATGGTAATTGAGATCGCTTTCCATTCATTTCATCTTTTTAAATTTTAAATTTTCTAGAAACCATTAATAGAGACAATTTTATATTTTAAAACTAACCCGAAGCAAAATTTCAAGTTTTGGGGCTCAGCAGTAACATAGAAATAGAAAATTTTCGAAAGTTTTTTGTTTCTGCAGTGTTTTATTTAGCGACATTTTTAGAAATTGTTTTATTGCAAGAATTTACGTCATGATAAATACAGCCATGTCAATTTTTATGTTTATATTCCTAACAATTACATGTACTTCGTTACTTAGATCATCTTTAGATCTTTTTCCGCTTTGTTTAGTCTTTCGATCTTTTAGAATTCTTTCTACAATGAGCATTTACATCTTATAAATTACTGCCATGCCAAAGTTCTAGTTTACAACCCAACAGTATCCCAGAAATTTCAGTACTCCAAATAAATCATAATTTAGAAACTTTCTTGAAATTTTTACGTTTATCTGTGAAATTGAATTTTCGAACCTTTTAGAGAGCGCGCATAAGGAGTATTAACATCTTAAAAGTAACCACCACACCGAATTTAAAGTTTCTAACTCAATCAATACCACAGAAATCGCAATTTTAGAACTTTTTTGTTCCTGCTGCGATGTAGGTTGTTGCACTGACATAAAATACAGTCTTTTTTTTTTTTTTTTTTTTTTTTTTTTTTTTTTAAGCAGAGATGGCCACAAACTTTTTTTTTTTTTTTTTTTTTTTTTTTTTTTTTAAGTTGGCTATATAGTTTCAGAGATAACATCTCACAAACACAAATTTTAATAATATTGTACACTTTATAATATTATAACGCTTTATAATATTAGCATTAGATATACAGATACAAAAGACATTTATCCGTTACAAACTAAAGTGCCCGGCGTTGCCCGGAATTTGAAGGATGTTTGTTCTGATAAATCAATTTCAAAATTTAACACACAACATAAAACAAACATTAAAAAAAGCAGTCGAAATGTTGTACGCATGACTCCAATTAAAACACAATATAAAAATGCATAAATGTATATAACAGACGCAAAAAAATACAGCTATAAATGAACTTATTTCAATTTATAATTGGAGCAATAATGTTAAAATACGCCAATATTTCCATAATCGAGTTTTAATAATGCTTCAGTATGTTTTTTCACACTCATATGACGTTATACTATATTCACCACGTCCTTTATATTTCCAATATGACGTAATAGTTTCCTCTTTCACGTGGAAACCTTGAAATAGAAAAGTTATGAAGTTATATTCACTTTCATTTAAATTCCTCAAACTATTTATTTAATTTTCATTTTTCATGTGAATATCTTGCAATAGGAAAGTTATGACGTAATATTTACCTTTTTTAAATTCAGCAAACTATTTATTTCATTTTCATTTTTCACGTGGAAATCTTGCAGCAGAAAATTAATTGTTGTAGTGAAAATTTTATTGTGTATTTTAATTGTTGTCAACTGCTATAACGAAAAATGTTTAAATTTGATAGAAAATTGCTGTTAAATTGGTGGTTTTTTATTAATTAAAAATTAACTATAAATTATTTCGATTCCAGATTACTTTAGTTGCCTCCGCCGTATTTTAATACACATGTACGTATATTTTCACAATTTTGGCTTCCAAACTGTCGATTTGTATAGAATTACAAACAGACTGATAGACAAATTTACTTTTTTATATATTAGATTACATACAAACATAAATAACTTATCTAATACGTGTTAGCAGATGCATTTTTAAATATATATATATAAACCCGTATAATACTTATTCTGTTTTATTTTCATAGGCATTTGGCGAAAAATCTCACTTTCTTAACCCGGAATTGCGTGGTTTTTACAAAAGCGCCAAAGTCCATATAACAGCGAAGTACCATGAAAAGCATTAAATGTATGGTAATAAGGTACTTAGAATGCGACATTGACAATCAACCATTGGCATTCAATCTTATAGTTTGGCGATAGATTTTTGGTCGACGGGATAATTAAGTAGTACCAAATACTGTACTGCAATTTAATTTCAATTTAATTTAATCTTCTCTATTATACTATTTTAAGATTTTTAATTTTTAATCATCGCACATTTTCAATTTTTATACCGTCGTATTGGGGAGAAAAAGCACTTTTAAGTGTAATTTGTTTGAAAACTGTATCTCAATTTATTTTTGAAATATTATTTTTTTTTGTAGTTTTTAGCATCATTTGTTTAATTTTGGCAATTCAAGTACTCCATTTCTATAGAAAGTAGGGGGGAAATAGTTGGAAAATAGTAATTATATCTTTTTGTTGCCTTTTCCCCTTAACAACTTAAAAAAAAAGATGTAATTAAAATACGTGCTATTTTGTAAAAAATATAAATGAATGATTTCATTTTAAGTATCTATATTAATATTACAAACAAATGAGGGTATATGAATCATGCGATAGCCGATTTTTTTTTTGTAGAGTTTCTTGAATGACGACATCTTTTTTTTTGGATTTGTGTATTATTCAACGATAGTGATGTCCTATGCGTACTTTACTGTAGAAGTTGTTTAAGACTTTATCGTAAATGCAGCATTCTTCAGCGGATGCGGATGATGTCATTCTGTACAAAATAAAAGCTCGTGTTTTAAGTCTTAAAACTGAAACATGTTTTGTACTATCCATGTTTACATATTTTATTTTCATCGAGGGTGACACTAAATTCGGAAAAAAAACAGACATCCCGTTTTCTAGTTTTTTTCAATCTTTGTGCAGTTTCGACTCAAAAAGTTAGATTTGTTGCAAAAAGATATAAATAGCTATGAAAACAAGCCTGATGAACGTTTATGCTTATTTTTACAAGTAAATATGGCACAGATGTCATATACGCACCGAGGTACCTAATTGGCGCCAAAGTGGCGTTACTTTGCTTGACATGGTAACAAGTGGCGGCTCGTGACTGTCATATTTTGGGTCGCTAAATGTAAATCGGACATTATTATTCATTTCTTACCATTATTTTTTGAACGAAAAAGATTACCTTGTTTAATTGTCTAATATTCTGCCGAGAAATATGGCAAAGATTTCTTTTAAAGCAATAGTGGTAAGAGAAGAATAAATTTGGCAGCTATGGATTTAGTGCCCCCCCCCCCCCCCAAAATACCAGTCACTAGCCACCACTGATGTAACCATATATAACGCTATTATAAATTGTTTTGTTCTATAATTATATCACTTATTTATTGTTATTTCCTTTTAAAGATAATAGAAAATGTTTTGTTTATTACTTTATTTTGTTTTCATATTGAAATAAAAAATAACGTACTATTATAGCTCGCTATATGTAACTGGTATTCGAAAGCGGCGTTTTCGCCAAATTGGCATAAAAAAAAATCACGCCAAACCCGGTGCGTTTATGGCATTTGTGCCATAAATATAAATATTTTATTTATATATGTAATATCATTACTTTTTACATACAATTTACTTTTGTTTGTATATAAAAATAGGTAAGTGGCTTGTTAACAGAAAATAAATTGCATAAATCTTTATAAAATTGCTTGAGTATATGAAACAATGAATAAGTTGTACAAAAATAAGTATAAAAAGCTTACTTGTCTCGTCTCTCCAAACCCATTTTCTCTACCTCGCCAAGGCCCTTATAAGGAAAAGTACCAATTTCATTTTTAAAGACTAAAAAGAAATTAATATAAATGGAAATTGTTTTTTTTTTTTTTTTTTTTGAAAATCATGCTTTCATTAACATTCACAAAATTTAGAAAATATATATGTTTTTTAAATGCACTAAATATTAGAAAAGTCTTGTAAAAAACCTTAAATGGACGGATTTTAAATTTAAATCGCTGAGTTCAATCTATATAATAAAAGCCCAAGTCATGTGACTGTCATCAACATTTCCGGGTTGACCGCTTCACTTTTTGTATGCCAAATGGCCATTTTGGTAATTTAATGTTAGCCGAGAGCAGGTGATAAATCGCCAAATATTGCTCCTTCGCCAAATATTGTAAATATCATGTCATCAGTATTATAATAGTCTAACTGTCTTCTTCTTTAAGACAGTCGTCATGCGACTGTCATAAACAACTTTTCACGTGGTAAATTTAAACAAAGCTTTGATGTTCAAATTAAATGTCATGGTTTATGATATTATTTATTACTTTTCGTTTTTTTGAAGCAATAATTGAGAGTCACACATTTTAAATATTTCAGTTTTAAATTAAAGTTATGCATTTTAAATAAAATGAATGAAAGTACTATATTTTAATTGAAATACGAAAACATACGACGGGAACAATGTTTGACGATTTATCACCTGCGCTCGGCTAACATAAAAATGCCAAGTTCAGGATTTCTGTATCGGAATCTCCGGATTTAGCGAAGGATTGAGCAAGTAAATTAAATTATGTATAAAAGTAACGTGATACAATGCTTAGCACATGTTTAAGGGAGACCATACTGATCGCCAAGGGCAGCTAGTTATGGAAGATAAATGGATTTAAATGGAAATTTTGCCAATTTAGCCAGATATTTCCAAGTTGGCTTCATATATAGAAACTTTTTTGTCGCCAAGTTTGGCGATATTTCGCCACGTTCGCCAAAGTTTGGCGATATCGTGGTAACCCTGCCATTAGTACTTTTCAATAAATACTCATTGTTGAAGCTAATGCTGATTTCTCTATAGCAAATCAAACCTAACCATTAAGTACTTCACACCCCCCCCTCCCCACCGTTGCCCCCTTAGGAATCGAAGTTTAAAAAATCAATGTCCAATTCATATATTGCTCTCAGGAATACATATATATTCCAAATTTTAAAACTCTATGTCAACAGGAAATGGGTGAAAAAGGAATCACAAGATTTGAGTGCCATAGACAAATATAATTGTAAGTTAAAAGAAAGCATGTAAAAAATAAAATAAAGAAAATAACAAGAAATGATGCTATAAAGCAAAATATTTTATTACACATCATATAATTGTTTCTAATTTTCACACACGAAATATAAAATATGATTTGGCAATTAAAAAATGCTATTGAGAGATTATCGCAAAATCTCAAATCAAAGTTTTTATGCCTTTTTAGGTGCGTTCGTAATTATATAAATACGTAGCACCTATAGTCGTCGTTCAGTCCGTCTGTCTGTCCGTCCGTCCGTCCGCATATAACAGAGCAAAAAGTACCCGACCGAATGATCTGAAATTTTTAATATATAATTGCTGCAAAATTTTGTCGAGCCATTTCCAATTTTATGAAAATCGGATGTATAGTTTAATTACAGGGACAGTCAAAAGTTTTTCTTTACATTACGGCCAATGGGAAAAGTTATTGCAAGTGAATTTTAATGATGTTACAGACTTCCGAATGGTCTGAAATTTTTAATATATAATTTCTGCAAAATTTTGTTGAGCCATTTCCAATTTTATGAAAATCGGATGGATAGTTTAATTACAGGGACACCCAAAAGCTTTCCGTTACATTATGGCCAATGGGAAAAAATTATTGCAAATGCATTTTAATGATTTTACAGCTTTCCGAATGGTCTGAAATTTTAAATATATAATTGCTGCAAAATTTTGTCGAGCCATTTCAAATTTTATGAAAATCGAATGTATAGTTTAATTACAGGGACTGTCAAAAGTTTTCCGTTACATTACGGAGAATGGGGAAAAAATTATTGTAAGTGCATTTTAATGATGTTACAGACTATGCACTTATGAAGCGTAAAAAAATATACATTCAGTACAATATGGGGTGCAAAAAATAATTATAAAACTAGTTATAGTACGAACGCA
Organism: Maratus speciosus; assembly: GCA_963932465.1. Taxonomy (NCBI): domain Eukaryota; kingdom Metazoa; phylum Arthropoda; class Arachnida; order Araneae; family Salticidae; genus Maratus; species Maratus speciosus. The sequence continues at coordinate 121,773,145 of OZ010795.1, read as the reverse complement.
CCTCATTTGCCACGTTTGACGAGCAATTTCCAACTTGTTTTCTTTTAAATGGAAAAACAAACAGATTTATTTTCCTCTTTGATTGAATTTAAATATGTTTTATGGCACTTCAATATATTACTGCGTGCGTATTTTTTTTTTATTTGCTCCCTGTGTTCAAACCAGTTGTCTACGAAAACATCAACCGGTGAAAGTGACGCACATTCTACATAATTTTTAATCGGTTTGGAACTTATTTTTTGTAGTAGGTGCATTCAGTAGGCGACCCTCATAGGTACCTTCTGGTGCAATCGCAAACGAAATCCGACAAATATTTTTTGAGTTTTGCTTTTTTATTTAGTAGGACATGGCGTTAATATCCATCGTAGCTGTATGTGTCGCTGAGTATTAGCTTTCGCTTCGCTGAACAATTAGAGAAGTCTAAATTAGGATAATAGTAAATGAGAACTCGAATATCTACCATTGATAACGCATACCATTTTTTACTTTTGCCTTGCATGCTTCATTTGCCTTGCAAGCTTCTGACCACTCTCTAAGAACTCCTGTTATACATCGAGCTCAGTGTTTTAGATTTAGACTAACCAATTTAAGATGATTTTCCAGTGTAACTAATATTGTAGATTTATTATATATCAATGAAAGAGTTACTTCTTAAACATTTTCCTTCGTCGAAGTTCGGCGTGTTCTACCTCGTTAAAATATAATTACATTCTTTTGTAATAGATTTTTAACAAATAACTTTAAAATTACAAGAAAATTAGAAATTGCTTTTTACGAGAACAATAATATTTTCTAGTGCTTCATATACCAACTTAACTAACTTTTTTCTAAAGAAACAATATATGCATGTTATGTATTTATTATATTGTGCCTATTGTACCTAAAATATTCTTCTTTTTTAAAGAATGTAAAATATAATACATTCTTTTTCTAAACTTCAAACAATGAATACACATTTAAAGCAAAAAATGTATAAGTAAGTATGTTACATGCAATAATAATTAACATATCTATTGTTATTTAAATTCTTAGAAAATTATTGTGAATGTGTTGCTGTGAGACGCAGAACACATTTCTCATTTTATGCATAGTTATATTATCTAGGTTCCTAATGACTATCCGCATGTATTACTTTCTAAAATGAAAAATATATAATAATTACCTAGCGATGTATGACGATTACAGTAATTTAAAATTTGTCATATTGTAAACATAAAACTGAAATATATAATCTTACTTTTTAATAATATGTTAAATCTCGTAAATAACTTCAGTGTATAGTTTCACTATCTGTCTTTTATGCATTTTAAAAGTAGTTTTATTAGTCTATGTAAAACTTGGTGCAGGATATTTATTTAAAAAAAAATATATTGTAAAAATATATCATTGAGACAATTGAATTTTATTTTAACATTAGAAATAATGCTGCAATTTGAAGAATTTACAAATTTGTTAGGAATTTTACAAGGGAAATTTATTATGAAGTTACACAATTTTTTGCAATTTGTAAAGCGGATTATAAGAACAATCCTGTATATGAAAATTAAGTCTATGCATATGAATATAAATATATAGGGTGTCCAAAAAGTCTCGAAACGGTCGACTAACTCGAGAAACAGATATCGAATTGAAACACGGGATAATAATAATATGTTTTTTAAAGCCTAAGTTGAAATTATATTGACATCATACTCCAATACCCTGGGGCTCAGAGGAGGTACATCTTTGAAATTTTTAATGTGAATCCCCAATTATATAATGCAGATTAGGATTGTACGGTAAAAATACATAACTTTTGTATTTAATATTATTTTTCGGATCATCGTAGATGGTGATATAATCAAGGAAAAAGCGGTCAGTTTCGTTTGCTGAGTAGGAAATGTTATTTTCCATTATAAATCTGATTTAAAAAAAGAAAACCATAAGATTGCTTTTTTCCTTTCAACATAATGGTTAAGAAGGGCGCTAATGCTTAAATTCTAAAAGGTGTCTCTAATTTAAGAGTTACCTAATATCAACGACTTTGTCGTAGTAGCTTCCTGTTCCATCGGAATTTTTCATTAAATAGAATCTTCTTGTTTCTCACAATTTAGGGGTGCTATTTTCATCGCATTTTGCTCGATTACATCGCTATCTACGATAATCTGAAATGATGATAATTACAAAAGTTACGTGCTTTTCCCGTGAAATCCGAATCTTAAATAAAAAATGGAAATTCCCATTCACGGTTTCAAAGTTGGAATCGATCTGGCCCCCAGAGGATAGAATTGGGACTCACTGAATAGCTTTAAAAAATATTTAACTCGTTTTTTTCCGTTTTCCTATCCGATGTGTCAAGTTATTCGACAATTTCTGCACTTTTCGAACACCATGTGTATATATACAGGGTGGTCATAAAAATCTTTGCCGATACATGGAGCTCTAGCGTCCGGTCCGTTCAACCGATCGAGGTGAGATTTCAGATATAGTTATTCTGAGTTATGAGTTCGGGATTCTGTGAGCGGCACTAAATTGGCTTTCACGGTTACGGTTTTAGGTACAGAAAATGAAAATTTTGGAATGTCAACGCCCATTTTTTTTTGTCATAAAATGCTCAGCGTATGCAAAAACCCTAAAGGACGTTGGAACGGTACGTGTATCACAATAAACGGACGCGTTATGTACGCACAAAAAACAGCTCTGTGAACGGACAAAAAAAAAAAAAAAAAAAAAAAAAAAAGACGCGGTGCACAGATTGAAATCTGCATATGACAGAGAGTCAATACACCAATCATTGATTAGAACACAGATCGGGGAAAAGAAACATTTTACTTGGATTTCAGATTTTCCACATGAGTGCCACATTGCATGCGGGCGACTGTGGGCAAAACAGCCGAACGTAACATTGCATGAAGGATGTTTGCAATCTCACGTTTGATACCGTCTTTCAAATCCGGCAAAGTTTGAGAATTTCACATGTACACTCTAGATTTGAGATATTCCCAGAACAAGAAATCCACAGGAGTGAGGATGGGGATCGCGGAGACCACGGAAATGGAAAATGGCGTCAGATGACACGGCCACCAACATGCTGTACCAGCACCCTGTGAACAGACTTCCTTATACGTGGATGTGCACCATCTTGCATGCAAATGATGTTATTCAGTGCATTTCGCTGCAGCAATTCTAGTATGACGTAATTTTGGGGCATGGCTGTATAGCGGTAGCCTGTCACAGAGCAAGTTACAAATCCCGTCGGTGTCACTTCCTCAAAGAAGTACGGCCCGAGAACAATTGTGCCTGCAATACCGCACCACACAGTAACTTTGGCGTCATATAATGGTACTGGTGCCACAGCGTGCAGATTCATGTCTGCCATTTGCACATAATTTTTTTATGTTGATATTGCAAGGTCAATGTGAAATGTGCCTTGTCCGTCCATAATATGCGAAGAGGACAGTCGTTATCTCCATCATATCGGATAAGAAATTCATTTTCAAAGCCTATATGTTGTTGATGGTCCCCCACGTCAAACATCTGAGCGAGCTGGTACCGGTATGGAAATATGCGGATTACAGAGCGCAGTAGCTTTAGGGCCGTTGATTTCAGTAATCCAATACACGAACTGCACCCCTTGCACTTTGCATGTGTCTTGAAGTCACTATGTGATAACAGTATACACAGTATACACTCATAACAGTATACACAGGAACAATTGGTCGTCCGGATCGCGGTGCAGCTAGTTTCTTCAAATTTCTTCACTCAATCATGGAGATCTTGCGGGCTACATGGACCACGTATTTGGCGATGGTTTCGATGGTAAACACCCAAGGTTTCTGCGGCATTCATCCCTTTTTGATAATAGAGTTTTACCAACCACGAGCTTTCGCTTGCAGGGTCATTTCGTCCGCAAGTGCGTGCTCCCGACTGAAGATATAACATTCCCAACTTGCTTTTTATCCGTTTTTTTCGCTGAATATCTAGGGAACGGCATTCGGTGATTGCTGTCTCGCCTCTGTCATATTGCAAATTTCCTCCATGCGCCCCGATCGTATTTTTTTGTCCTATCGCCGAGCTATTTTTTGTGCGTACATAACGCGTCCGTTTATTGCAATATACGTACTGTTAGTTCAACTTAACAAAAATTAACTTCATTAGAAAGAAGCCCTTTTAATTAATACGTTGAAGAGACGTAAGTGTAACGAAAACAAGGCGATTCCATGATGGTATTTGGAGGTTAAATGGTTAAGTATAAAGAGGGGAAAGGAGGAATAATCCCCCTTTAATTTATATTTCGTGCGGTATTATTCTTAGAGTATAATATACAATTAGTGTGAATAGTCTGTGAGCTCAATGCTATTATTTTAACTCGGTAATTTTATTTATTTATTTATTTTTATTGTTTTGGGTTCTTCCTTATCTCACATCATTTTATTTCACTTTATTTATTGGGGAACATTTAGGTTTAAAAAAATATAGCTACGTATTCAGAATAAAAATTAAGGTTTAATGAAGTTTCACAAATGTATCATTATTTGAAATATAATATTCTTAATTAGCATATTATTAATATTAAACCTAAAAATAAAATACATGTATTGCAGCAAAATTAAATAAACATAACATTCTACAAGATTTGTTATTTCATTATGCTAAATTAATGTTTTTAACAATACTTTAAAATTTTTGAAAAAAATGAAACACGTGGTCGAAGTGATGCGTCTCATCAAATGTGTGTGGAAATTTAAGTGAATTTTTATTTACGTTTCATTGCAAAATGCTGAAAAATAAATAAAGTGACATCACTAAATTTAGATACATTTCATAATTGCTACATGTAGATAATAAGCAATGAAATCATAAAAAAAGTAGTATTAAATATATATATGCATACCTTGTTATATCGACTTCAGATCTGAAAGAGTTAACTTAACGTTGATAACTAATTTATTAACATAAGAAATCAAATTCTAAAGACTTAACATGTACACGGCATCCGGCGTTTGTTATTAATATCGTTTATGTATTACAGTTTAAAGCGCACGAAATTATTTTATAATCACAATTATGTTGTTCAAATATATCATGACAATATGCCCTACATAGGTTAATCATTTAAACTGAGGATCAAGCAACAAGCGGTTTCCGGCATAATGGATATAATAATAAGGCAATGCAAATGCAGTTTCACTTATACAATATGTTGGGGCATAAATAATGCAGTATTGCATTATATTAGAAAACATCGATTTTCGTTCGCCGGATTTCTAGTAATGCTTTCAAGCTTTTTTTTCTATCAGGAAATCTGAAAAATAAGAAAAATAATCAATGAAGTATCAAATGTGAGAGAATTAAATAGAATTGCAGATTATACTCATTAATGAACGTTTTAATATTATGTTTAAATATCGTTTTTTCATGAACGCAATTATAAAGATAATTATAAAATTTCTCTTAAAAATAATTGAGCTATAAAATTAATTTTTAATTATGAAACTTAAAAAAGAAATGATTTTCAAATATCTTGCTTCAAAGTGCTATTCGTAGTAAACTTTAATAATAATATTCCTTTCTCTATTATTTGGGTTTCTTCAGCTGGATTTGTAAAAAATTAAATTATTTTCATAATTAGTTAGTGGATACAAAGAAGTATAAGATGTGTGCATTTACTTCAGAGGTAAAAAAACTACTTTTATTAATGTATTTACTGAAAATGAAAATCTTTAAGTACTCCATATCAGTTAATAAAATAACATAATAATATAAAAGCGACTCTTCACTTTAATAAAAAAACATTAAATATGCTTTAAAATGTACATTATATACCAAGAAATATTTAAATACGATTCAAGAAATTAATAATTCTCAATATTAAAAAGAAATCCATTGGAAAAATATTTTATAGTATATGTCAGGTATTTTTTTATTAGTATATGCATTTTAAGTACATTTTGTTTATTTAAAAAAAATATTTTCAATAATTTAGATGAGGATTTTCTTTAATAAGAGAAAATTTGTTTTTAAATATTGAGATGAGAAATAAAAACTTTGTTTATATTTAATTTCTTACATATAAATACATCATTTTATTTAAATTAAAAGCAATAATAATAAATTTTATCAATTGTTCATATGCAAGGAAAATATTCTTAACGTTCTATTCCTGTTATTACTTTCTTCCTCAACAAATCATGTAAATGAAATTATTGGCAGAAAATAGAAATGTAATTAACTTATATATCATGTCGAGACAAAAGTTGGTTTATTTGATTAATAAATTTTAAGCACAAGTACATTTAGTTCTTAAATAAACAAATATATATTAAGAAATCAGAGCATATATAACGATAGTGGCCTCCGAATGGTAAGTTTACTCTTGTAAATTTAATACAGCGTTAAGCAAATGTTTATGCAATGGGGCGTTCTATTCAAGTATTTCTTTAGAATTCCAATATTTTAAAATATTCTTTTTTCTTTTTACACGGATGAGTAAGAGGTCTTATTTTCCTACTATTTTAGATTTTCCTGAAGGTTTATTTTTTTCTAATGGCACTTTTACATTCGTAACTGGTTAACAGTTTATATATACACATAACATACTTTAACACATGCATGATTTATGATTTTCAAATGCTGGTGTTTGGGGACCAAGCCTTGGGAAATTCTGCCTAATCAGTTTTTCTTTTAAGGAGGATACTCCAATTACTACTATTATTTTTATTTTTGAAAAAAAAACATCATGGTGCTTATGTATTTGAAGTAATATACTTTGTCTCAAAAGAGACTTTTATTGGGGCTATAATTTTGGCCATCACATAGGGAAGGGGGTCGCCGGGCAAGAGCGAGGAAGCGCCGCTAGTAGGAGGCAGAGTTACCTGGACCGGGCACACGAGTGCTCCAATGGGTGAAGGGCAGTATAAAAGCCTATCTGAATATGACTTGGCATTGTCCGGGGTCGTTTAAGTTGTTCAGAGCCCTGCCTTCTATTATTCTAAGAAAGTAATACATTTCATATATGAGAAATGATGTAGTCTCAGTATTCACTCAGAAATAGTTTAAGCATGCAGCACTAAGCGTTTAGTCTTATTATTTGAGAGTTAAACTTCGGCAGGGCAGTTAGTCTCTGCAGTTAGCAGCAGTATGCAGCGGTGCAGCTGAGATAACCACCAGCAGTACTAACGGACTTGAACAAGAGTCTGGATTTTTGTTGACATAACTTGGCACAAAGTCAGGGATAACCAACGACGACTGTATTGAGAGTCATTTTATCATTTATAACTTAATACAGAGTTAAAGTGAGTAATCGAATTTGTAATAGAGTGTGTGCTGTTTCAAAATGATAAAAGTGAGTGATGAACTTTTGTATTTCGTGGAATACTGTCATCTTCAATACTGGACCTGCCACTTGTCATCAGCTTGCTTGGTATTAAAGGTATTTGTAATTTATTATTACTTGTTAATTAAGTGTAAAAGAGTAAAATGTGTAATTTAGGTTGGTCATGCCCAATTAAGGTGATTAACACAAAAGGTTCAAAAGTGAATAATAACTAAAATAAGTATCTTTGTAAGAATTAAAATAATTTTAATTACTCTCGGATGAGAGAGTTTTGCGTAATGTTGTATTGCTTAATTCATAAATATGTGAGTGTAAATAAACTTGATTTTTATCTTAAATATGAGTTCTTATAATTGCATCATGAGTCCTTTTTTATAAATTAATTTATATATTTTATTTTCAGGAATTAATAGCAGTTTTTACATTGCAATGCACCTCTTTATTTATGTTTGTACGTTAGTCTGCTTACTAAATATTCACAACGATTTGGCGGTTTGAGTTATTCACCGTTCATTAATTAAGATAATAACGGTATTATCTATATATATAAAAGCCGTTCTCTGTGTGTATGTCCTTTATACAAATCTTCAATTTTTGACGGATTTGCACGAAACTTCATTTACATAGGCTTTAGAACGTGGAAAAGAGCACTGTCTACTTTAAAAAATCATCAGAGGACTATTTAACCCTTTTTTACCACCTTTCATAATTTAACATGATAGAAATATCTCTTTTAAATTTTCAAAATCAACAGTTTCTTTTCTGTTGCCACACATCTAAAAAACTGCTCAATAATTAAAAAAAATTGATAACACGCGTACTTTCTTTTTATAATCTAAGAATCATTCAGACTCAATCACTATATTTTTTCATTTTTTAAATTGTTGTCATTCTATTCATGAAATGCACATTTTTCCCATATAAAATAAAAACCTTAACTAAATGTGTGTTCAAATGACTTAGTATATCTTCATTTGAATATTTTTGAGGGTAAAAAATCTATTTTAATACAGGCGTTTCAATATCAAGAAAATAATAAAAAAAATCCTTTGGTAGATATGACGTCAATTTCTGATTAACTGACTCTGCTTTCTAATGATGTTTTATTCTGAAGGGATACTCTTGATCTTCTGAAATAATTCCTTATTATTATTCAAATTAACTCAAATTTCTTATTAACTTTCAAATGAAAATACTACGTCCTTTTAACATACGTATGGTTAAAGTTTTTATACATATATATGAAAAATGTGCATTTTCTATTTAGAATGACGTCGATTGCAAAAAGGCAAAAATACATCGAGATAATCTGAATTATTTTATTGTGTTGCCACACCCTAAAAACAGCACAAATAATTAAAAAAAAGGCAAACACGCGTTGTTTCTTTTCATAAACCAATACAAATTCAGTCTCTCTCGATATAGTGTTACATTTTTTTTAAATTGATGTCTCTCTAAGCAGAAAATGCGCATTTCTCATATTTTAAATAAAAATTTCAAGGCTTTGAGAAAACTTAAAACCTTCATTTAATATATTTGAAATTACAATTTCCCTCAAATATAGGCTTTTCTGTTCCATGAAAAAGGATCAGACACACAAATCACTAAATACGGCACTGCTTTCAACAAAATATGACGTCAATTTCGATAAATATGGCTTCAAACTGGCTCTAAAAACCGGTTGCTATGATTTATTTCCTATTTCGTTATAATGTTGTTTCTTTAATTATACCATTTAGGTAAATGTTTTAATATTTTAAATTCAGTGATAACATTCTACGATTTACATCAAATACCATAATGTAAAATCTACTTTTATACGATTTATATTAAATTGAAATTAAACCATAACAACTATTTTTTAAGAGTTTGCTTTCTCACCTTGAACAAAGATTCATAGATTGATGTCATTTTCGTGTTAATCGCTGTGGATTTGGATTTTATGATTAATGTGAGTTTCCGTTTAAAATTATAGGCAATGAATGTTAGGATACCCGTGTTTAAAGGTACCTGATATACTATGCATTAACAGAACATAAATAAAAATCGTTTTTAATTTGAAACACTAATATATTTGGTGTAATTTTTAGATTTCTCAAAAACAACATGAAAGAGCATTTTTGGTACTTTCGTATTATAGCGAGCAGTTAATCGTGAATATTTTCACTATAATTCCCTTATAATCTGAATAGCACATTTCGCTCACTGTGCTAGTCGGTTTCTCCAAACGAATCTTGATTTAAATGAAACATATCGGTGAATTTGATCCGTCATTTTAATGCAATATGGGTCTTTATCTAAACGTCCTTCCGCGTAGATGAAAACGTTACTAACGCCACTGCGCTATTATAATTTCTAATGTATAAGACTAAACTTCGGTTGTTAGGGCCAAATGTTTTAGTTGATGATTTACAGTAGAACTTGGTTTAAGAATGATAGACCGATATGCAATATACAAAAACTATCCCCGAAAAATTATCTAACATTTTAAAAGGATAATCATTCAGAATGGGGTTCAACTGATTAGTAACTTTTTAGCTAACTCTATAACAAATCATGTAGAGCAAAATGGGATATACTAAAACCCTTATAGAAAAATGCGTGCATAGTAACAGCGCAAATTCCATCAAAATATGTCCAGTAGAACTTTTTAAAAAGGCTAATCTTTTATAATCGGCCTCATCTGATTATTGAACTTTCTTCAATAATTATATATATAACTGCCTGAAGTAAATGCAATATTCTAAAACCATCCGTGTAAAATTATCCAAGAAACGATGCAAATTCCAAGGAAGTCCATTAATAAAAATCTTTTTTAAAATACTAATCTTTCATAATCGGGTTCACATGATTATAAAACTTTTCCGTATAATTCTATGACTAAGCAGCATAAAACAATATGTTATACACTAAAACCTTTCCTTAGAAACTGATAGAGATCCATTCAGAAGAACTCAAGTTATAAGCAGCCGGAACGAAATTCTTATTTGCATATAGATTATTTTGCGTAGTTCGATTTGATATCTGTTAAATTAGTGTTTTGTTTTAATTTCGTTTACCAATTTAGTTATGAAATATTACACGAAAGCAAACAAGTACTGAATTATTTGCAGTGTTTTTGAGCAATTGAGTTAATATTTTTAATTGCACGCACATTTAAAAAATATTCATGCTTGAGAATCACTTTAAAATCTATAGAAAATCTATAAATTGACATAAACTTTTCAAACAAATATTATTGAAAGTTTCCTTTTGTTTTCTATTAGACGTTGGGACAATCGAATGTGCGATGTTTAGAAGTTAAATTGTAGTAAAATTAAAATTTGTGGATAGATTAGGTTGTTGTCACCAATAATATGGTGAGAAAGCTATACATAGACATGCCTTTTCTTCATAATATTGCATTAAAAGCAAACGGGTTCATCTTTCGTAATGGTTTCGTTGGGCTGCACGCACATTTAAAAATATCCATCTTTGAAAATTACTTTCAAACCTATTAAAAAAAAAAATGAGATACAATTTTCAAATATATTTCTTTTGAAAGGAATTTTTGTTCTATTCGACAGCTTAAAAAATTAAATTGTGTGCTGTTTTGAAGTTAAGAAAAATTGCTGTAAAGGAACAATTTGTATGTTAGGTCGTTGCCATCAACGGTATGATCACAGCGTTACTTATTGACATGTTTTTACTTTATAATATAGATATGTGCCATACAAACGAGAATTTCGCTATATGATATGCCATTTGGTGGATTTCTTTTTCGTATTGTCAAAAAATTACAAATTTTTCTGTTACACGAGCCGAAGAAAACGGGCATTATGATATTAAAGCTCAGACATTTTATTATGGTGACGAGACAATACCGTATGTTTTCTAATTGTCATTTTAATGATTTGTGGATGGGAATGCATAAATCTCAGTTATTGTGATTACTATAATAGTTCATTTTAATTTATTAATTTAGATGGAGGGTCTCTTATAATTGACACGGGCAAAGCCGGGTAGTTCTGCTCGTTTAATATATTCGGGCTAGCCAGGGCATTTAGCGATCACGCAATTTGTTAATTTAATTTATTTTAATTTACTTTGTCACTATGATTATATAAGTATTTTAAGGGGTTAATTTAGGGTGTTTAAAGAGCAGGTACATAGTAATTGGTACTTCCCCTTTCCCCCAAATGAATAGTTGGGTTGGTCATTAAAAGGTTTAAAGCTAGTTTCATCAAAGGGCCCAGATCCTCCCAATAGTAATCAATGATGGCCCCTTTCGAAGTTAAATATTCAAATTTAATACAGCCGTATATCACCTTTGTGTATATGGATATATGTTATCTTGTCCACATTATTTGCTGAATTCCTCTCAAACCTGTTTAATTCCTCTCTAACCTGTTCAATTCATAGAAAAAAGCAATCAGAATTGAAATTATCACATTGTTTTTTAATTTTAATAAAAAAAAATCGAGTAAATAAAATAACATAATTAAGTTAATACATAAATATCATATTTTTTTCTATTCACAATACATAGAATAAATAATGTTCCAATCCCATTAGTTGTTAGACTTTTATGGGCAAATACCATCCCCACAAGCTGTACAATTTCTAAATATTTGAAGGGTTCGCTGCCTGACAGTTCATTAAAAAAAATTTGGTTGTATTTTATGTATGATAGTTGCAAAAAACACTTGTACATTGTTTAAAAATAAATATCAGTGGTACAGAAATTCTGATAACGCCATGGATTGACAACTCTACTTGTTCTGAATCCAGTTCAGTTTTAGCCAGATCTGTAAATGTGCACTTTTTTTTTTACTTCTCAGTTATAGGGCCATTTGCAGTGAAAATGGAATAAATAAACTGTCATGCGCAAGTACTACTCGCGCACATATGGTTACGTGCAATAAATATATGAATTATTAACTGTATTATTAAAAAAATGTTTCTAAAAGAATAATAAGACTTTGTAAAAAATTCTACAACGTAGGGTTGGGTATATCTGTATATAGTGGAAAAGTTTGAATGGGTGTACCATGAAAGTTCAAAGAGATATGAAGTCTAAATGATATCAAATATTGCTATTCTGTGTAACTATTTTTTTTATCTTATCCTAATCTGTTTATGATGAACTTAATTCGGTACTGACAATAAAAGTTGCGCACATTTAAACTTCATTTGGCATTTCGTAAAACTAAATTGAGAGTAGTAATAACCTTTTCTTTTTTACAATGTAGCTAAAACCAAACACTTGTTTAAAGTTTAAACTTGGTATTGTGCTAAGCGCGTTTTGAAAAGAGTACGCAAACTTGCAAAGCCGCTGGACGTTTTGACGATTCAGGTGGACAAAATTATTTCGTTGAAGTTTAATTAGTTTTTGCTGTTTTTTAATGCATCACTAATAAAATACTCAAACAGTGATGAATATTTGGTTATTTAACGACAATGTCTTAAAATAAAAATACAGGGTGCCCACTAAAATCCGTCCCTTTGAACTGCCAAACGATTGCATCTATATTCATAAACGTGGTGTCTAGGTATATTAAAGAGGCTATGCGCTACTAGATAAGACCACTTACACTGCCACCTGGTACAAAATGGCGGCATTAGCGTTCCTATCGCGAAAACGGTTCGAAATCTGGGATAAAAGTGAATGAAGACACATTGTGAACATCAATGCTAAATGAATCTCGTTTTGAATATGAAACTCGTTTTTGAGATAGGAATACTAACTCAGCTGTTTTGCACCAGGCGTCGCTGAAAGCGGTCTCATCTGGTAGAGCATAGCTACATTATTATACCTAGACGCCACTTTTATGACTATAGCTGCAACCATTCGACAATTAAGGGCGTGGGAAGGACTTTCGCGGACACCCTGTATAATGCATTACAACTAATGCTTTAAACATATTATTTTAAAATTAAGTAAAAAACAATTCCATGCACACATGCAAGTTAACATTCATTTTTTTTTCTATTTTTATCTACTCAGAATTGTTCGAGAAATTTGTATAGTCATTCAGAAAAATATTTTTTTTAAACAAAATCATATTTCAGAAAAAAATTATGTTTTGTGGTACCCAGTAAAACATATAAATGCTATCAAAATTATTTTCAGTTTAAAAAAATGCTGCGGTGTGAATAAATAACCTGCATAAATGTTAATCAATTTGAAATAAAATTTCTGCATATAGACGGTAATGTATCCGAAATTTTTATGTGTCCCTGTAAAAGAAATACAACTACTACACACTTTGTTTTCAATTTAAGAAATTCTATTGTGTATCTCAATAACCTATAATAATTTTGTTGAAATTTACTTAAAATGTCTGCTTTTTAGCAACAATTATTTCGCGATCTTTTTTGTAGTCGTGTAACAAATGCATAATTTGTACATTCGTCTAATTATAATTTAATAGAATTGTCATCAGAAAAACACATGTAGACAAGGTTTCAGCTCAGTCATGTAATTGAAAGTGGTTTAAAATTGTCTTGCAAGATTTGAACTAATATTTTATGTGGCCCTGTAAAAAAAACATAATCGCTTCGTTTCATAAATTATAATAATATTGCATTGTCATCAGAACTACATATCCTTAGTAAAGTTTCAGCTCAATCAGATTATTGAAATTGGATTAAAATTAACTGGATTAAATTTTTGTGAAATTTGATTAAATTTTTGTGAAACCCTGTAGAAACACCATTATGAGCAAATTTCTACGTTCTTTAAATTATAATAATGTTGTATTGTCATTCAAATTGTATGTTTTCATTGTTTCGGTTCAATCAGATAGATAAAAGTGTTTAAATTTGACAATCAAGATTTGAACTAAACATACATACATGTACTGCAAGTTAATTAGATGCTTTTTTATCAATAAAAACTTAATGATCTGCAGATATCTGAAGGAGTTTATTTAATTTCTCAATACTTCAGGAATGGCACTTTGATTAAAAGAAAAAGCTTATTGCTGAATAATATGTTAAAAGTCAAGATGAAATTTGTAAACAATATCGAAGATCATTCAGAATTACAACCTTCGAAAAAATAGTTAAGCGGGTTTAATATCACTTATTTTCAAACAAAAATGGGTTAAATCTGACCTTGACAAAGCTGTGACATATGTTCAGCAAACTCGTGCTTTCAAATAAAACAGAATAGTCACGAAGTGCTTTCAAACTAAGAGGAAGCTAGTGCAACTTTTGAAACTCCTTCAAACCAACTGCGCAAATGGCTTCTTTTCGGTCGTAATTAATCGACACCTCTGATTTTTTCGACAAAACTCGTACAGATCACTATAATACAGACATTCAGCTACCAGTACACGCTGTTTTGTGAAATTCTGAGGTAATCGGAAAAATGAATTTTGTCAACCTAGATCATCAAAACGTCCCACTGTGCGCAGCCTTGGTCCGTGCCGCAATTTTCCAGATAGGTTTTTAATTAACTTGTAAAGGCACGAGAGGCGTATTGAGAGATCCACTCAATGCAAACTAGTCGCGAATACCATTGTATTTATGTGATTAATTCTAATTAATTCAGTTTATTTTTAACGATTTGATGTTTATTGCGTTTATACTGGTACTGCGCATTGTATTACACAAATATATCGTTAATAGTTGTTATCTAATCTTTAAAAGCCGATGATTCATAATGTCATTATGTATGTCCAAATCACCCGTGTCTTTAAGTGCTAATATCTTGGCTAATTACAGATGATTTTTTTCGAAAATCCTTATCCACAAAGCTTTTACATTTTTGCTACGATAGGTACCTCCAACGATTCTCAACACCTTTGGTGAATGCCCGCAAATCGAAATTTGTGTGAAACGTAAAAATGAGCTTTTCTTAAAAACTATGTGACCTAGAGGGATCGCTATAGTTTTTATGCAAAGGTTTAAAGTAAAGCCTACTACCTCTAATTTTTTCATAATTTTAGTTTCGGTATATTTGGAAATAGACGGGGGTGGGTATATTTTTGCACTACATTTTGACGATATCTCTGAAAGTATAACCTCTAAAGTTAAAAGAAATGTATTTTTGAGTTGAGCATTATGCATGCTTTCACAAGATATACAAGGAAAATATTTTTTTAAGTAAGCTAATTAGCCCCTCTACTTTTCTTAAATATATTTTTGAATGTTTAATAATCTGACAAATTCCGAGATAATCGGAATAATGAATTTTGTCCACCTAGATCATCAAAACGTCCCACTGTGCGCCGCTTTGGTCACGCCGTAAATTTGTAAATATGTTGGTCTATAGGCTGTATTACTTCCCCCAGTTTGAACTTTCCACGATCAATAGTTTGCGAGTAAAATGGTTGTGACAAACAGAAAGACACAGGAGTAATCTTATAATGGTTCCATTTTTAATTTTTAAGAACGGAACCTTAAAAATAAATTTAAAAATATTGAAGTATTGCAGATTTGTTCTGAACATAATCGAAATATGCAGAAAGATTATGTCTGGCCAAAAGTTTGCATAAACTTTCGACGTTAGCTGTTTTACGAATATCTAGATAAACAATTCAAAAATACATCTGGAACATGCTTTATCTCACATATTTCAAGCGAAAGATTTATCATGAGAACTATTCAGGATTTAAGAGCAAACGGGATAAAAAAATATTATTTTCTTATCACCTTGTACCTAAATTGCTCGAGATGATCTGTAGACTTCAAGTGATCTGAACTTGAATATGTGGATTTTGTGCAAAATTTATTTTATATTGTGTAAGAATAGCGCGTATATTGATGGAACATTTTTCTTAAATTATCCATGCAGTTTCCCCATGTTTTTGCACGCCCCCGCATCTTGCAGTGTTTTCATCCAAATTCATCGCTACTTTGGTGCAAAGTACAAAAGAAACAACATACTGCAATTAGTTTATAAACAAACTATAGATGAAATGCCAGTAATTGTAAATAATATTTTAAACTGCGCATGTGTTACCTATTTTTCTACATATTCGACTAAACGTGCCCAAATCATTTATAAGCAATGTCATAAGATGTACATTAGAAGAAGTTATTTATAGAAGCTCAAATTAATAAAATTTATATATCAATATTTACTTTTTATTTTGTTTTCATAATATA
The DNA here is from genome assembly GCA_963932465.1 of Maratus speciosus. Classification (NCBI taxonomy): domain Eukaryota; kingdom Metazoa; phylum Arthropoda; class Arachnida; order Araneae; family Salticidae; genus Maratus; species Maratus speciosus. The sequence continues at coordinate 121,756,734 of OZ010795.1, read as the reverse complement.
TCTTTTATTCTTTTTAGTGTTATTGATACTTTTCTCTCATCCTACCTATATATTTTTTAAGATATGTCTACTTCGAATTCGCACCTACGAAAACTTTGCTTGTTTTTGAAAACATACTTTCAATAATTGGCCTTTTTATTCAAACAAGGAATTTTTTCATACATAAAATTGAAAATTGTTGTTTCACTCATTAATTTTCGTATAGGAATCATGTTTTATATTACGTAATCCACTACATTGTTAACAAACTTTTAAACAGTTCAAGTTAATCGTACTGAAATCGTACTATTGTTAAGTGCGCAGGTGCTAAACCACGTGGTTAATTACGGTATTTTGATTTCTGTTTAAAATTAGTTAAAAATTTCTAAACTGTATATTATTGAAAAACCTTTTCAGTACTATTGTATTAAACATATGAGTTATTTATATAAATGTGTATCAATACTAAAAATAACAACGTTTTATGTTTATTTTTTAAACTTAATATAAACGGTGTTGAGACTAAAGAGTAATGACACACTATAATGTATATTTGATTAATCTAAACAAGTCTGTCAATATCCTGTATAAATTTGTCTACAGATGAACTTCTGTAGCAGTAGATTAAATGCACATAAATGTGTGTTGTCTCTTCGTTCAATAAAAGGGAAATCAGTTATCTCGTTTCCACAAATATCAGATAGTATAATACATAGATGAAATATGTTTTTAGACAATATGAAACGGTAGTGGAACATGCACAATTGTACATAAAGATGTATATTTATTATATCAAACTAAGATAATTTCTTTTAAGTGCATCTGTTTAAACTGCATCTAATTCCATTAGAATGAAAAGCTTGATGAAATTCTGTTTGTTAATCACATTTTGTTGTTATAAATGCATAAAACCTGTTATGGTCTACGTACTTAATTTACACATTACCAGAAATTATGAAAATTTCCTAAAATTTTCAATTATTTTTTACATATGGATATATGTCATACATAAAATATAAAATTCTTCTTTATAATAAATTAAATGTAAAAAAAAATGTATTTAAAAAACTATTATATTATCAAAATGTATTCGATGCTTAAGAAATAGAATGTTAGTGTATTTATAGAATGCAATTTATAAATAATAACAAAGTACGCCATTTAAATCACCGGTGACCAGTTACTGAAGAACAGTTCGTTCCATTTTATCGATGAAAACACTAATATTTTTGTACTAAATTCGTTATTTTAAATTCTTAAATGTAAATAACATATCAGTTATCACAACCATTACATTTCTTTGAAAAAAATATTCTTCTTTACAATTTATTATAAACCTGTGTGTATTATATTCCTTAAATTGAATTTATAGGAATAAATATTTCAAAAAATACTTATATATACCTAAATATACTGAAATGTGATACATTTCAGTAAAATACACTGACATGCATAAGATATATACTAATATTTAACTCACAAACAGGAAAATATACATGTGTAGTTCCCCAGAAAATATTAATTATACATTTATAATATATATATATATATATATATATATAAACGTAAAGTATAGTAATCATCAACAAAAAAACAAATTATATTCATGTGAAATGCGCCAAAAAGCTGACTTAAAACACATAAATTCTATATAAACCAGTAAAAGTTTATATTTAGCCTAAACTAGCGCACCTCCCCTCACAGAAAAAGAAGGATATAACTGTAAAAAATAACAAAGCTGCCGAATTAAAAATAGGCCGCTGTCTGTTTTTTCCTAGTTTTTGTTGAAAATTTTTACCGTTATATTATTCTTGTTCTGTGAGAGGGGGTGCACTAGTTTAGGCTAAATATAATCTTTTACTGGTTTATATATATATATATATATATATATATATATATACACAGAGAGAGAGGGGGTGATTCTAAATTCATGGTACAAACTTTAAGTGTTGGTGCAAGCCACTGTAGCAATCATTTATTGTAGAGGAATGTATGGATGCAAGTGACGCGTTGAGTTAAAAACACCAGGTGCCAATTGGGCACTTTCCTCTTAATTTCAAAAATTCTCATCCATACCAGAAAATTCCTAAACTATTCTTTTCTTGTATTAAGAGAGACATTTTATGATTACATGCAGAAAAAAAAAATCTTTGAAATTTTACGGTATGAAATCAAAATTTTTGAATTAAAAAAACGCAAAATTGACAATTTCTATTTGTTTTCATGTATTTCCTGTGTTTGACAAATTTGCTAGTTTTGCGTTTTTTTCATTAGAAAATTTCGATTTCATACCGGAAATTTTCAATGAAGAATTTTTTCTTTATGTAATCATGAATTAACTGTCTTCAATAAAGAAAAGAATACTATAGGAATTTTCAATGAGAATTATTAAAATTAAAAAATTGTGTTTGTACCTCAACGCGTCATATGCGCCCATACATTCCTAAACAATAAATAATTGTTGCAGAGTCATGTACACTCGTGGAAAAAAAAGTAAACACCCCTTAAAACTCTGTAAAAAATTATCGTAGAAGAAAGTTACTTGTAACACACGATGAGTAATTATGTCTACTTTTAAATGATATATATAAAATTTGCTTAGGGGGCTATCTACATATTAAAACGAACCATAACTTTGTTTTTTTTTTACAATAGCAACACGATTCTGACAGCATAAATGCACTATACACCCTTCAATTAGCCAAAAAACAAATTTTCTTACATTTCGTACGATAAGTTTCCGATAAATTAATTATTTTAAAAGAACTTATTTCCTTGGCTATATCCAAATTGAAGTTCGGTATTCGATTGTTGACCAAGGAAGCTTCCTTCTTGATTAAGGCATGTTAAGCACAGCTCAAGTAGTTATTGAAGACGGCTAAATTACAGGATAGCATAAGAAATTTCAAGATATCTAGTCAGTTCTATCATAGATCATCTTATACCATCATTTTTCAGTTGTTTAAGCATAATTTAAAAACTACTTGAAAGAAAAATGTGAAATTTTGGATTTCCATAAAGCAGGACTTAATAAATCTAAATCCACCAAACAAATTGTAGGTTGCAATTCATAATTTTTTTCGAATATTAAGTTCATAATTCATAATTCATATCATAAAATTATAAAAATTGCAAATTCGACGTTCATATGTTTGAGTATTTTAGTATTATTGCTACGTAAAAAATTAGCACGTTAGAAGTATAATTTCAGGAGATAAGAATGAAAATATGAAAATGTAATTTAACATTAGAAGCACTAAATTTTGATTGTTTATAATACAAAGACTTAGCATTCATATGACTTGAAATTTTTTATCTAGGCATAGTTACCGTAGATATGAAATATCTTGTTAAAATTGGGTATTGCCATTGAAAAAAATGAAGTTTGAGTTCGTTTTTAATATGTAGATACCCCCCTAAGCAAATTATATATACATTATTGAAAAGTAGACTTCGTTTCCTATCATTCGGTACCAGTAACTTTCTTTCTTCTATGATAATGTGTTGAGGAATTAGTAGGGACGTTTAATTTTTTTTCCCACGATTGTACCAACCGTTAAAATTTGTACCATGAATTTAGAATCACCCTATATATATATATATATATATAGCAGTTATGTACTGAATATTTATTTTGCTAGATTTTATTTCGTACTAGTTCCACTAATGTATACAAAATAGAATTATTTGATCTTCAAATGTAAACGTATTTATAAAAAAAGCTCTTCTACTTTATTAAGTCACATTTGAAACTAACGAACTCTTAACAAATCTTTTTCTCTTCTTGAGAAATCCCTAACAGATTTAGAATGTATTTTCTTTTTAAGCTATGATTCATTTAAAAAAATAAACCCTTTAGATAATGCATATTATTTTTTTTTCAAAAAAGCTCCTTCCAAAATGTGTTCTATATTTTTTTCATATCTAAGAAATCAAAGAAAAAAAATCTTACCAAAAAATATTGGAAACACATTTATTATGCACTAACGACATATTACTTACTTCACTTTAAAGATTTTTTTTTCTTCAAGTTGCGTTTTATATCTGATATATAACTTTAAACTTCCATGTAGATAACTTTGTATCGAATAAATAATTTAACCTGTTTATTTAGTTCAATAAAAGTAAATATATTTTTTTCCTTATCTTAAATAAATGAAGCAATGTATATTAAAATAAATAATCATTGTTTAACGTCTGATATACGAGTTAAAAATAATAAATATATTACAAATCATCAGACATACAAGTAAAATTACATAAATACATTTAATACAATTAAAAAGCAAACGTTTCAAGCTAAATTTTAGCCCCTCATCAGTGCAACAAAACATTCAAATGACAGAAAACTATATATCATGTTTACAGTTAAAAATTATTAGCAGTTAAAATTAAATAAAGTATAAAAATTTTTTAAAACAATGCTGAGTATTCAGGAGGAAGTGCACATGATTCATTTATCGGCGACGTTTGCTTACGAGTGAACACACCTTCCAGAAAAACTCTACTTTTAATATTATTGCAACCGGATCTGATAACTTTCATATTCGTGAAATCTGGGATATGGTCAGTATCCAAAGAATGCTGTACAATTTTAGACTGTAGGTTTCCAGATTTGTAAGTACGTTTATGCTCGGCAAGGCGAATGGCGCAAGTGCGACCAGTTTCGCCAATATATACCGAGTCGCAACCTTTACATGGTATACTGTAAATTGAACCGGTTCTTAGTAAGGGGGGAATTTTAGGTTTAGATTTACAAAGTAAGTTTTTCAAAACATTTTGAGGCTTGAATGATGTACTGATGTTATGAGACTTCAAAAGGCTAGAGATTTTTTCAGAAAGATATTTGTTGTAGGGTAGAGATATGTAAATAGCGGGAGCCTTACAATTTACAGAGGATGACACGTGATGCTCATAAAAAATCCTTTTCAACCATCTTATAGGATATCCATTTAGAATTAGGTCACTAAATATCTTCTTTTTTTCAAATTGGAAGGCTGCATCAGTATTACAATAACATTTAGCTCTATGGATTAAAGTTCTAACGACTGCGATTTTATGGGAGAGTGGGTTCATGGATTCAAAATTTAGGTATTGCCCAGAATTTGTCGTCTTACGGTATACAGATGTTAAAACTTTCTGAAAATCAGTATTCTCTACACTTTCAACCATAATGTCGAGGAAAGGTAATTTGCGATCAGTCTCGATTTCGGCAGTAAATTGGATTGCTGGACAGATAGAGTTCGCAGTTTGTAGAATTTCATTCAAATCCTCCTGCTTCGCAACAAGAAAAACGTCATCGACATAACGTCTCCAAAAACAGACCTTAGAGCCTAAAAGGCACATTATTTCATACTCAATGTACTGCATTACTATTTCAGCTATTCTAACGGAAATTGGGGATCCCATAGCAGTTCCATTAACTTGGCTATAAAATTTTTCATCAAAAATGAAACAATTAGAAGTAAGACAAAATCTCACAAGATCAACAACGTCCAAAATGTCAAGACTTGAGTCCATATTATATTTAGGCCATACTTTCTGGACAACTTCGCAAGCAAAATCAATCGGTATAGATGTAAACAGAGACACTACGTCAAATGAAGCCATCATGCAGTTAGGTGGAAAACGGAAACTCTTAAGACAGTCCAAAAATTGATAAGCTGATGTAAGACAGTAAATGGATTCCAAAGTTAGAGGTTTCAACAATGTCGATAAAAAACTAGACAATTTATAGACAGGTGAACGAGTATAATCTATAATTGGACGGAGAGGCATATTAGTTTTATGAACTTTAGGTAAACCATAAAAAGCCGGAACAATGCCAGTATAACACTTTAATTTTTTAGCTGTATTCGGGGGAAGTTTTTTCTTTTTTTCTAGGTCGCTAAGTAAAGCATTGAGGTTCTTCTGAATACTTGGTGTAAGGTCTTTACTTAAAACTTTATATGTAGAAACATCATCCAATAACTCATGTGCTTTAATAATGTAAGCGGATTTATCCATAATCACAGTCATCCGGCCCTTGTCGGCTCTGGTAATCACGATAGAAGGATCCAACGATAATGACTTTAATAGTTGCATATCTGTAGATTGATTAATAGGGTCACTGTTCTTGTGTCTTAAAATTAATTTCGTCAGATCACTACGAATCGTATGTTGCAGTTCGCTACTTTGCCTAGACAACACAGGTTCCAAAGAGGCCAGTAGATTAGGAATGTTAACCTTACGTTGACCAACGGAAAAATTCAAACCTCGATTTAAAATCTTCATTTCATCCGCAGAAAATCTACGGGAAGATAAGTTCATAGTCCAGTTCTGATTGATAACATTACTTGGCGAAGTGCAAGGTTTAAGTGAAACCAATCTATTAAATTTAACTTGGTGTTTGAAGCTCAAAGAATTATTTAATACTTTATTCTTGTTTGTAAAATAAGACAGTAAAGGCAATAAATCACAATGGTCAATAGAATTTACTAAGGACTGTAGACGAGAATGAAGCAACTTTTTAACAGACTTCAAAATACCGAAGCATAGAGTGATAGCCGCCGAAATAAAGCGAAAACTCGTCGCCATGGCAATCTTCTTTCCAAAAGCAGAATTAACAAGAGATTTCACTTTAAAAGATGGAGGAATAACTTTAGATCTTTTACATCGTAAAAGAAATCTTTCTGACAATTTAGCCGTACAGTTTTAGAATTCAGTTTCAAACATGATTTCAATAGTCCGGTCACTGACGGTCCGTACTTAATATTAAAATAAATAATCATTGTTTAACGTCTGATATACGAGTTAAAAATAATAAATATATTACAAATCATCAGACATACAAGTAAAATTACATAAATACATTTAATACAATTAAAAAGCAAACGTTTCAAGCTAAATTTTAGCCCCTCATCAGTGCAACAAAACATTCAAATGACAGAAAACTATATATCATGTTTACAGTTAAAAATTATTAGCAGTTAAAATTAAATAAAGTATAAAAAATTTTTAAAACAATGCTGAGTATTCAGGAGGAAGTGCACATGATTCATTTATCGGCGACGTTTGCTTACGAGTGAACACACCTTCCAGAAAAACTCTACTTTTAATATTATTGCAACCGGATCTGATAACTTTCATATTCGTGAAATCTGGGATATGGTCAGTATCCAAAGAATGCTGTACAATTTTAGACTGTAGGTTTCCAGATTTGTAAGTACGTTTATGCTCGGCAAGGCGAATGGCGCAAGTGCGACCAGTTTCGCCAATATATACCGAGTCGCAACCTTTACATGGTATACTGTAAATTGAACCGGTTCTTAGTAAGGGGGGAATTTTAGGTTTAGATTTACAAAGTAAGTTTTTCAAAACATTTTGAGGCTTGAATGATGTACTGATGTTATGAGACTTCAAAAGGCTAGAGATTTTTTCAGAAAGATATTTGTTGTAGGGTAGAGATATGTAAATAGCGGGAGCCTTACAATTTACAGAGGATGACACGTGATGCTCATAAAAAATCCTTTTCAACCATCTTATAGGATATCCATTTAGAATTAGGTCACTAAATATCTTCTTTTTTTCAAATTGGAAGGCTGCATCAGTATTACAATAACATTTAGCTCTATGGATTAAAGTTCTAACGACTGCGATTTTATGGGAGAGTGGGTTCATGGATTCAAAATTTAGGTATTGCTGGATGGATGCTGGTAATGGACGCCATCTAGCGTCCATTGTAAGCACTAGATGGAAATAATCTAGTGCTGCGGATGGAAATAATCTAGTGCTTTTCCATCTAGTGCTGCGGTAGCAGCCTTGCCAACTTATATAAGTGAGAGATGGCAAGCTGGGCATCGTCCTTGTGTTTTAGTGGTAGAGCAGTGGAGATCTATTCCAGGGTCCCGGGTTCGATTCCTGGATTGGACATTTTTCACTAAGTTGGTTTATGCTTTGTTAGCAATGTGATAATTCACGTCTTTAATATTCAATAATTTCAAGCGTAATTTCACTGCTGAAAAGTAGTTGAAAAATTAATTAAAATTACATATATATATATATATATATATATATATATATATATATATATATATATATATATATATATACTCGTGGACAAAATTTAAGAGCCAAGAAGAAATGTACACGTAAATGAGAATCTACGTGAGATTGTGGGTCAAGAAACAAACAATAGTATTAACAGAATGTTACACAGGATTTAATATAAAAATTTTGTTGAAAGATATATATAGTGTATTACCAGCACTGTTAAAAATTTGCAGCACTCTGTCCAGTCATTTGACCGTTTTTTTCCGAAAATGGTTACACAACTATAATTTAACACTATTCTGACCATATTATTGGTCATTTTATGGTCAGAATATAGTTAAATAACGGTTATGAAACCGTCTTTTTTCAAAAAACGGTCGAATGACTGGACAGAATGCTGGACATTTTTAACAGTGAGGGTTTCTTTTTCTCAAACGTGAATATTGTCTGAAAACAAGACTGTACAAAGAAAGCAAAATACTCACAATTAACAATCGTCAGTGCCATATCAATAAGGGATGTGGCCATTGTGTAATGCGAGACAACTTTCAACAGGGCGTGGCATACTCAGAACTACATGATTCAGTAGCTCTTGTGGCAAGTTGCCCCATTCCTCCTTCACTGCACGGATGAGGGTTTCCTTGTTTGTGGGAAGAAATTGTCGAGCAGTAATACGTCTCTCCAAGGCATCCCATAATTTTTCAATGGGATTTAGGTAAGGGTAACGTGCTGGCTAGTCTATGCGCTGCATATCTTCGACATCAAGACAATCTTGTACAGACTGTGTGAGATGACTAGGTGCGTTATCGTCCATAAAACGAAACTTTTCGCCGACACCACCTCGAAAAAGACGAACATGTGAATGCAGGACGTCTTCAATGTACCGTCTACCGGTTATGGACCCTTGGTCAAGCACACAGAGACCCGTGTTGACATAGAACATGATGCCTGGCCACACCATGATATTTGAAGTCGCATGTCGATCTCTTTCTGGAAGATTTTCACGACAGTAAGCACTACCAATCTGGCGCCATATCAGTTTACGTATGAAACCAGACGATAGATTGAATCTACTCTCATCTGAGTAGACCAGCCGTCATCAGTCCAATTGCAATGCATGCGGCACCATTGTAAACGTGCGCTACATTAGCGTCTCGAGAGTGGGACATACACAGCAAGTCTTCGGGCGTATAGTCCCCTTTTTTTCAAACGTTTTGCAACATTTTCCCGCGATATTTTAGTTCCTGTGGCAGCACAAAATTGATTTGCTAATTGATCAGTTGTGCTGCGTGTGTTCCTTTTCGCTTAAATAACAATATTGCAATCTCGGGACGCTATACTGCTAGGACTACCTCTTCCTGTGCGCCTAGTACATATTCCAATCTTTGGAAAATATCGCCCATAGCCTAGAAACAATATTGTGTGCGATGTTAAATTCTACATCTGTCAATTTTCGTGTCTTTCTTCCAACTTTCCGATTATCCTTCCACGAGTAATATAATCTAAATGATGCCTAGAAGACATATTCAAAATTTCAATGTTTAAGCTTAACTCCATCTCCTGGAATTTTTACATCTAATGACAACTCCCAGCATCCACCGATTGCCTGAAATGTCTTATCTCTGCTGCCACGTGATCGACAAAAGCGGAAGTACAAAGTTTGCATACGTTCCACAAAACAGAATGTAGTCTCGCATCCACGCAAATTTACATGCGCTGCTGCGGATCTGTTTCTTATTTGAATCATTGAAAATAACAGTGGTCCTTAAGTTTTCTCCACCAGTGTATATATATGCTATATACATGCATATATATGGTAGGTACCTCAGATTTCAACACAAAGTTTGAAATAGAATTCCGTTGCTGTATTTACTGTCAAAAAATTTAATCATTAAGAAATTAGTCTTTTGAAAAGCACAATTAGCACCTTAAGCACCACGAAGTATATGCGTCCGTCGTGAACTCTTCTATTGGAAATACCTGTACTTATGTGCGCACGTCCTCGTTTTAAATTCAGACTGCAATGTTCTAAGCAACTTTTTTTGCGTAGTTAATTGCAATTGTGATTGGTTTATACGAGTAATAGCATATTTTATGTTTGTTTTCGCACACAGTATACCCTCATAGCATGCATGGTCACAGTGACGTCGTTGTGATGTCACTGTGAGTCACTGTGGTCACGTCACATCTGTGACCGAAATGCCACCACTCAGTGATGTCACATTGTGAATGAGATGTGAACTTCTTAGAAAACTTTAAAAAATTACAAAAAATCTTCAAAACATGTTGTTACTGTAAAATTTTATTTTTCTGTTAATAAAAAAGAATTGTTATGTCACTGCATGTAACGTAGGTCACGACACACTCACAAAAAAATTGTAAAAAATTGTAACCCATATTGTAAGTCACAGTGTGAGAAAAATATGAACTTCAAAAACCTTTGAAAATGAAGAGAAATGTTTTAAAAAGGCCCGAGTTACAGCGGCATGCGGAATGAAAATATATTAGTGGGTAGCAAGTAGTAAATTCAGACACGAAAAGATGGTGGTGGTGGGGGGGGGGCATATAAAGGAAAAAGCACGGTACAAGTATCAACAAACTAGATTTTCCTGCTATATTTTATCAATTTGATATCTAAGAGTGTGAAAGTATACTTTTTTCCTGATTTCAATTTTATCTAGTATTGCAATTTAATATAATAATCCTTCTCTTATTCTTATTATTATAAAAGTGTTTCTCGGAAAAATGGTACGTGCTGGAGCAATTTGGATAACATATTTAGAATTAGGAATATTAAATATATACACTTTACATATTTAGTTTGCAGGAAGGAAAATTTTTAATTTATTTTTACCGACCACTAGTATTCGAAACACTTTTGTGGCTTCAAACTAAAAAATTTCTATTATAGTTAAGTCTGCAGCTTTTAATGAGCACGTAGAAAGAGTCTTCAGAGTTTAGTCATACATACATTTCTTGCTTTATAATTTGTATTCAAGTCATATTTTTTCCTGTTAGTGTACCTATTTTAAGTAACTATTTTTTAAAAAATTCTACTTCTTTCAGACTTTTAAAATAAAATTAGCATTTTCCGAATAAAAAAAAAATAATACAAAATTTATGCAAAACCCATGATATAATTTATTATTCGTATTTCAAATTTGTGTTTTAGAGATATGACTCTAAAAAAAAGTTATTTTACGAATTGTTTTATTCTACAGGAAATTAACATGACAAGAATGACGATTGACAAAGAATTTTTTTTTTATCCTCGATATTAATTTATATCTTTTTATTTTTTAGGAAGATATTTTGTATTTATTATGTGTGAAACAATCTTTACTTAGAAAAAGGGAGGAGGGGGGGGGGGTAAAACTGATAAAAAGAAAAGGTAAAATACATTGGAAAATTCTTCAAATACAAAAATTTAAATACAGGCAGTCTCATAAAATGATTGCACATATAAGTTCCATATCTGTTTAGATAAAAGGAAATAAACTCACACCTGCCCCAAATCGTATGCCACGATACCGCAGGGTAAACAGAGAACTTTTTGTTCTAACAGATGCGGTAAGTTACTAGTCTAAAATGTAAGCTTTTGCGTGTGCTTTTTTTAATGGAAGAAAAAGACGTCGCCATTTTCGGATACACACGGATATTAATAATTAATTTATGGAGCTAAAAAAGTCAGTCTTATTTAATTTAAATTGTTTATTCCTGTTTTGTATATTTGGTAAGATGAGTTAAATAGTTTCATATTATACCTATAGAAAGAGACTGATCTGGAATTATCTTTCAGATTAGAAATTAACATTATACTGAATGGGATATGCCGTTTTACATACTATAGTAGTGAAACTTTTGAAAGACTTTTTTCATTGCTAATAATATTTTAAATTATTATTTAAAATCCTAAATCTTCATATCAATGTTTTCAGATTTAACATTTGCCAAAATTATAAAATAATAGGAATTCCTTGTAACATATGGAGAGATTTTTGAGAAATTGTTAAATCTAATAATACATTTAATTCATCTATTGTACTTTGTTGTTGTTTAATAGTACAATTATAAATACTAATTATATAGTGTTTTTCAAATTGGTATATTTATTTTTTAAATTGTATGTAAGCACGTTTTTGCTGTTCGTGATTTTAATCAAACATTTAATTGTAGACATTCAGAATCATTTATTAAATTTTCTTCGATTGTAAACTCATTTTCTACGTTTTCGATACACGTTCGATACTTCGCATTAAAAAATAAAATATGACAAGCATTGAAATAAAGTGTTTTTCATGTCCGATAACAAGTTTATAGATTAAACTGCTTTACTATACTTTTTAAAATTTGATATTTATAATATTTATAAAAAAATATTTATAATTTATGATATTTATAAAAGTTGATATTGTACTGTTCATTAGCGATAATTGCTGAAAATGCATTTTTAATTATAATATGCGCTTTTATGATTCACTATATTTATGCATAATACATGGTGTATATAAAAGCTATAATTCATATACAAGGTTACACAAAAGTATACGTAAGAGTTAAGGGGTATGGGCGAAAATTGCTTAAAGTTTTTTTAGATGAGTTATGGATTTTTATGTTGAACTGCATTTAATTTACTAAGAAATGTTTGTAGAATATGGATAAAATGATACACAGGGTCACGCAAGGAAATGGATATATGGCCGTCTATAAATTATAATTTCTGGAAATGTGATTTCAGCAGTTTTAAGTGTGTTTTAATTTGAATTAAATTTTAACTAAATAGTGGCGTGTAATAAAGATTCTAGGTAAACTACAGGGTTGTACAAAAGTATTCAAGTATGTTTTCATATATTAGTATAAATTGCTGAAGGAGAATTTCAACCTGTTATGCGTTTTCTTGCTAAACTAAATTTTCACATTATATACTAGTATATATCAACCTACAGATTAAATACAGGGCTATTCAAAAGAATTGAAAAACATATTTGGCTATGGACGGTAACTGCTAAAATCAGTTTTTCAAATGTTTTATGCGTTTTCTAAAATATTTACTTAGTTATCTTATTTACGTTATTTCCTTAAATTACGATGTCTAGTTAAAGCATTCAGGAAGCGTTGGAAAGTGCTTTATAATCTATGCTAAACGTATGATTTTTCTTACTTGTTTTTTCTATTTCCCAGATCAGTCATTTCCTATAAATCATACCAAATCTATTTAGCTCATATTAACAAAATACAATATACACGGGAATAAAGAATTTAAATAAATATGGCTTATCTTATTCTTCTTTAAATAGGAAATGTATTAATATCCGTTAGACTCCATGCTCGTATTTAATTAAATAATAACAAATCACAACACATAAAAACTTACACATTCTTAATATAAAGCTTGAACTCAAGATCAAGCTTAGAACTTAATAAAAAAGGATGCCAGTTGATAAGCAATGTTTTTTTCAGTGTAAAAATTAAAAGTGTTTTAGAAGAATAGGACTCCAAAATAGCGATACATTGCTAAAAAGTACGGTAAAAAGATAATATTGTATATTTCAAACAAAACTTTATTTTAAAATTCATCACAGTGTTTATAACAAGAATCATCACAGTATTAATGCTTGGAAATTTTTCCAGAGAGAAACATTCGCCTTGCAAACAATATTTCAAATGGAAATCAAATTTCAAATTGATTGCTTAAAAGGCGCAAAAGCCAACATAGTGAAAGAAATTCCATAACGGTACTTGAATCCGGGCCATCAATATAGCCCACTGACATTCTACCGACTAAACCACATGGAACGAGACCCAGCCTGGAAAATTTCTTACTAGTACATGTTGGCAAGGCTACAAACGCACCACAAGATGGAATATTTATCATGAGCCACCGACATGGGGCAAACACGAAACTTAATTAAATCCAGCAGCGATTCAAACTATATGAATACTTGGAAATTTTTTCAGAGAGAAACATTCGCCTTGCATACAATATTTCAAATGAAAATCAAATTTCAAATAAAAATTGCATTTTAAGCAATTAATTTGAAATTTGATTTTTTTTTTGAGTTATTGAACCTAATGACGATGCCTAAGTAGCCTACAGTATCTAACACTATTTCGGAGACTTACAGGCTACTGAGCTAAATTTTCATAAGATGATATGTCTTCAGTCTCCGCAATAAACGATAATGATACCAACAAAAACGCGGAGGATGTGGTTTCAAATGGAAAAAGATTAGGAGAACGATTATCTATTAAGAAATTTACGCAAATGTACAGAATATGTAAGAAATGTATTCACAATATTTAGAAAAATATTTCACTTCATCAACAGAATTAAATTACATAACTACACCAAATGTTCACGCTTTTGGGATTATTGCAGAGCTATACGGTGATTGGCTTAATACGTTAGAGGCCAATGGACATGCTTTCCATTCGAACATATGCAACGATTTCAACAGTAGCATTTTTTAATATTTTAATTTAGAAATTTTAATAATTATTATGTAACATTAGAATCCATGCGAATACGTCATCTTCACGTCACAATAGTTTAAAATGAAGAGGTGAAGTTAGCTTAATAAGGTTTTTTTAACAGTACATTGAGAATGAGTGTTGGTAAAAGAAATAGGCGAAATTATGCAATATTTAACAGCATTTCTTTAATCAAAAACTGAGATTGCGTAAAAGCAAGATAGATTTTTTTAACCCTTGTCTTATTTTATTTTAAAACGTGGCTACCTTGCTCACCAAGACAGCGTTAGTTTTATAAAGCATAGAAATTCAATGCTCTGGGGTAATTGCAAATGTTGTTTGGAAAGATATATTGTAAGTATGTATCTATTTATATAAGATCCAAGTCTCTGTGTGTCCCTCACGATTCCGGTAGGACCACCTCATTGAAATGAGTAATTGTTGAAAAATACTAATGCAGGTTTACCACAGTAGCGCCAAATGTTGACCAACTTGGCAGTAGCTGGCTGATTTGGCGAAATTCCCATTTAAAACCATTAATCTTTCATAAAGGAGGTCACCAAAATTTAATTTAAACTCCGCTCTTTTAAGATATTTTTTCAAAATCTATGGGTGAGAATTTAAAATACATCTTTACATATTCCTCCCGATGCTACTAATAAAATAACCACCAATAGACGACGCTGTACTGTATGAGCTCCTAACTGCGCGATTTTAATGTGCTACAGTACCTAAAAGTACTAGAAAAGTACCTATACTGGAAAAGTACCTAAGGTACTTTTCCAGTATAGGTGCCTTGGCGAAAAAGGAAATTTGGCTACATATTTTCCGGGAACCTATCCACTGTTTCATTTTATATTCACACGCATTTTTTTTTCGATATTTATACGATTTATTTAACATAAAAAAGCCGTTTCTCTAATTTTATACAGAAACAGATGCAATTTGTACATAAAAACATGAATAATATGCAGATAAAATAAACATATATAAAAAAAACGCTCATCACGTTTGTTTTCATAGCTGTTTATATGATTTGACAACAAATCTCAATATTTTTCCGTTATACAGACACCATGCCAAAATGTATGCTAATGCGCCAATTATTTCAAAATGCTAAAAGGTATTTGTAATTTTATGCCAGAAGCTTAATATGAGTTTTATTTTATTGCTTTATTTTATAACAGTTATTTGTTCAATTATTTTATGTATATATTTGTGATTTAATGAAATAGTTCGTAAAAGTCTGGAATTTTCTAATGTTATATTTTTTAAATGCTCACTTTAGTATCGACAATATTTTTCTTTTATTTTTCAAATGCTTCAATTCACGTGATTTTCATTTTGCGCCAACTATTACGCTTGGCGACAATGGTATCCGTATAACGGAAAAGTACCCAAATCTCACTTTCTGATGCCCAAATTACACCAAGCTTTTTTTAAAAAACGCCAAAGCCCCTACAGTGGAAAAGTATCAAACTGTCTATTATTTTGCGATATCTGTGTTATTGTTTATACTATATGCAAGGTGAGTGGAGCGAAGAGTTTAAACATTAAATATTAAAGTTTCGGCACAGATGTCATATACGCCCCATGTTGGCGCTATTTTTTTCTGACGCCAATGCCATATACACAACGGGTACTTAACTGTCACCAAAGTGTCGTTATTTTGCTTGATATGGTAACCCGGATGTTGTTGTTTATGCTGTTGACGTTTTCGCCAAATTAGCGTCGGAAAAATATCGCTCCAATATGGGGTATATATGACAACTGTGCTAAAGTTTCTATAAAGCAGTATAAGACTAAAAAATTAAGAATAAAATAAATGCAAAATAAGACTAAAGAAGAAAGAAAAATCATGCGTTAAGCATAGAATATGAAACAATTTCCAACACATCCTGAATGCTTTAACAAAACTTCGTTATTTAGGGAAATAAGGTAAATAAGATAACTAAGTAAACATTTTAGAAAATGCATAAAAAATTTTAAAAATTGATTTCAGCACTTACCGTCCATAGCCAATAGTACCGTTATTACATGCCACTATTTAGCTAAAATTTAATTTAAACTACTCTTAAAGCTACTGAAATCACATTTCCAGATATTATCATCCATAGACGGTTATGTATCCAATTCTTTGCGTGACCCTGTATATCATTTTATCTATATTCTACAAACATTTCTTAGTAAACTAAATGCAGTTCAGCGTAAAACAGCATAACTCCTTTAAAAACCACCTTTAAGCAATTCATTCCCATACTCAGTAACCCTTACGAATTCTTTTGTGTAGCCCTGCATATGAACTGTAGCATTTATACACACGGTATAGTATGCATAAATGTAGTGAAACATAAAAGCGCATATCATAATTAAAAACGCATTTCTAGCAATCATTGCTTATGTACAATACTTCGGAGAAAAGTTTCTTGGCGAGAAAGAAGTTTGCCAACATATTTTCTGACAACCTATTTACTGCTTCATACTCACAAGCAATTTTTTGCATATGTATACAATTTATTTAATGTAAAAAAAGCTATTTACCCATTTTTATAAAGAAACAGAAGTAATTTTTGCGCAGATGTCATATACGCATCGGGGTTGGTGTTATTTTTCTCTGACGCCAATTCGGCAGAAATCTTGCTTTCGAATACCAGTTACTTATATATTTTTAAATTATTTGCTATCATTTTGAAAAGGAAATAACTATAAGTAAATAAAAGTTTGAATAATAACTATAGAACAAAACAGTTTATATAATTTAAAAACAGAAAATAAAAGTAAATAAACAATTTATTAATAAATAAAAAGCAATAGCCGGGTTACCATAGCAGGCAAAATAACACCATTTTAGCGCCAGTTAGGTATCCCGGTTCATATCTGAAATCTGTGCCGTAATTTGTATATAAAAAAATATTATATATATTTAGAAACGATTTTTTTATGTATATAAGTGCATATATAAACGAAAATAAAAATTCATTAGATTTGTTTTCATAGCTGTTTATATATTTTGGCAACATATCTCACTTTCTGATGCCCCAATTACGCTAAGCTTTTTTTAAAAAAATGCGCTATAATGGAAAAGTACCTAAATAAATAATTAACAGAAATAATCAATTATACAAACTAAAACTTTTTATTTCGAGATCAAAGCATTGTTTTTAATTTCGATTAAAAATACATATATCCTTGGAAAACTTTAGTTGAAATTAGGTTCACGGCTTAATATCTCATTCCATAAACCTAAACAAACACAAGTGATTCATTCATCGCGAACCGTAAAAAAAATATTAAATCATTGAGGTAATCATTCACAAAGTAAGTTCTCCAACAATCAATGGACAATATTCTAATGACGTCATAGTAGGTAAAATGGTGGCGGTTTCATTTGTTTATGGTTTGAAATCAGAAAGATTTAATTTTGCAATGTCTCTTAGTTACATTATTTTATTGTCATATTTATGAGCTCAAAACAAAAGCATATTTTTTCATTATTTAGTTATTAAAGACGGAAAAAAATTATAAATGTGTATGATTTGAAAAATTTAAATAATTTTCTTTCTTAATACTAAAAAATAACATCGGGAAGTAAGAGCGAGTTCAAGTTAGATAAGTTTAGCTGTTTAATTCTGTTGTAATATTCAAAATAACTGTATTTATTAGATTTCAGTAAACAACATCAGGGCCCGATTAAACTTTGAAGTTAGAGGAATTACAATGTCATTTCAGGACCTTTCTTTTGGAGAAGCTTTTCTAAATTCCACATATACATGGAAACTCTTCAGTGTTAGAAATATTATTCCTAGGACTGGCATAACCTGAGAACGGCCTGCAATTTTACACAATTTTTGAAAACTATTTTATATCAGAAATTTTACTAAAAACTGGTTACTCTTTTGTTATAGAGGTCCGAGGCCCACACTATTAGAATTATGACAAGTTGCAGCCAATTTCGCCAAAGGCATTACCAAGATCGTGAAGCACACACATATAATACCATTTCATGAAATTGTATACGATAATTTAATAGTTTTTACCTTACTTCAAGTGCGTAATTTATTTACTTTTAAGGCTTAACAATCTAAATTGTCCAATATATGAATTTAAAAAAATGTAAACAAAGATTGAATAGACATGACCGCAAAGAGCCTCAAATCTGCATAGCACTTGGAACCAAACTGTGTAGATTAGTGATCTTCTACTGTACACAGTTTTTCATAAATGTGTTTCGTTCTTAAAATGTGTTATTTTCATCTATCACTGCGGAACAAACGAGAAAACTCATATTTTTGCACATGAGTTGTATATATCTTTATATCTAAATTTCCGTCATTTTTGACGGGCTACCTTTCTAGTATATATATAAACTAGCAAAGTCCGCGGCTTTGCCGCGGCTATTTGAAATATACCAAGTGAGATTTATATGTTTAATTTTTATTAAAAGAAATTATACTTTTAGGAATAACTCAAAAATTACGATTTAAAACATTGTTTGACTAAACTTCATTATTACACTGCATTAGGCAGAAATGAGACTTAAGTTAATAAAAAGAAATAAAACTAAATGAATGATAATTTAGAAAATATATTGAAACTTTTAAGCTGAATTAATACGCTCATTTCAGTATTCATTTGAAATTTTTAAGTTTTTAGAAACCATCTTCTTACATATTAAAATTAACCATGCCAAATTCCAAGACCTACCACCTCTCTCAACATAAAGGGCTATGTTGAAATAGGGACTGTCAATATTAATTTGACAACATTAATTCTGAAAACGGTTTGTTATTTCCTAATATTCCACAGAAACGTAATTTAGAAAGCTTTTAAAGTTTTTTTTAGAACGTTTGTTGTTCCTGTGAACCCCAGGTGGTAGAATCAACCGCATGAAATATAGCCTGTGTAGGATCAGAGACTCTCACCATTGATTCGCAATTATTGCTTTTATAATCGGTTTATATTACCTGAAATTGCATAGAAATCGTAATTTAGGACTTTTAGAACGCTTTCCGTACCTCCCCTTCGCTTCACCCCTATTTAATTCAAATTTAATTTTCGACAGTCCTTCCTTCCGTCTACCAGACGGGTCCATTGGACCCGACAGCAATATTTAATGTAAATTTTTCTCATGAAAAATAGCATTCAAAGTTTCGCGATTACATGACTTTTCCTGCAATTGTCTCCTCTATGTATATGCAATTGCGATTAAAATTTTGTTCGAAATTTTTTACCTATTTTTAATTTGTTTCATTGTTTACCACGCGGGTCCATTGGACCCAACATTAAAACAAACGTAATATACTGTTGCTTTCTTTTTCTAGGGTTGCCATAAATCATGAGGAGGAACAGGGTTACCATAATTGACTGTTTATCGCCCATTTGGCGATGGATTTTTAGCGCCAATCTCGCCAAATTTGGCGACTTTATAATGAAGTTTTGATAACATTCTAGACTGATCTAGTAAACTTCGTGCTCTATATATAAAAGGTTACTTCTGGTTCAGAGAGTCATTTATCAACAGACACAGTTAGTGAGCGAATGGTGTCTATTGATGTTTTTGAGTCTTTTCATTGAAAATAGGACTTGATATTTGAAGACAAGTAATAAGTGTAGTTTGTACGTGCTTTGTTATTTTACAAATATTCATCATTTTCTTATTTCCTAACTTATTTTTTGTTAAAAACTGAATTGAAGATAAACAGAAAAAAAGTATTGACTCAAGAGGAAATTCAAAAAATTATGGAAAATCCGGACGATATAGAATTCGACACCGATGATGAAAATCTGTCGTCTGATGAAGGTGAAGTAGATTATGTTGAAATACATAATGAAATTTCTGATTCCTACTCAGAATCTGATAATGATTCCAATGAAGTAAATGTAGCAACCACAAGTACTTCAAATTCTACTTTTGTTTCCAAAAATAATTCACAGATCTGGTATAAGAATGAAGTTGCCAGACCACAAGGAAGACGTACTGAAATCAATATTTTACGTGAAAAATCTGGACCTTCAAGATTTGCAAATCGTGAAGTGGATTCCATATCATCCTCATTTCTTATCTATTTCCGAAAAAGACTTTTGGAAATTATAGTAAAATGGACAAACGCGGAAGGCAATAGAGTATTCGATAAAGAGTGGAAACCTATAGATATTATAGAACTTAAAAAATTCATCGGACTTTTATTACTTATTGGAGTATATAAATCGAAAAATGAAACAGTAAGCGAACTTTGGAGCATAAAAAATGGAAGACAAATATTTCGGGACATTATGAGTCGCAATAGATTCACAAGTATATTACGTGTCATAAGATTTGATGATGCTGCTGAGAGGCGTAAAAGAAGATCAACTGATAAATTAGAGCCAATAAGAGAATGCTTTGAATTGTGGAATAGCTATTTACAAGACCCTTATATTCCTAATTGGTCTATGACTGTCGATGAGCAATTAGTTTCTTTTCGTGGAAAATGTCCTTTCCGTCAGTATATGCCATCTAAACCTGGAAAGTATGGATTGAAGTTCTGGGTTATTTGTGACAGCGTAACATCGTATGCTTGGAAACTGGAACTATATACAGGCAAAAATGAAGTAAGAGAATCTCATCAGGGAGAAAATGTAGTTAAAAGATTGACGAAGGAAATTGAAAATTCTGGTCGTAATATTACATGTGATAACTTTTTTACGTCATATGCATTAGCAACACATCTTACTTCAAAAAAATTATCTCTTATTGGAACAATTCGAAAAAATAAACCTGAATTACCCGCTGTGTTCACAAATCCAAAACATCGTTCTGTATATTCTACTTTATTTGGGTTTCAAGAGAAGGCGACCATCATCTCTTACTGTCCCAGAAAAGGTAGAATTGTTACTTTGCTAAGCACAATGCATAACACTTATGATATTGACAACAGCTTAGAAAAAAAGCCACAAATAATCCTAGATTATAATAAAACCAAAGGCGGAGTAGATACGATGGACAAAATGGTAAGAGCATATAGTGTGAAACGCATGACACGTCGGTGGCCTTTGATTGTATTTTATAATATGATCGATATAAGTGCGATGAATGCATACATAATATGGTTGTCACTGAATGCTGAATGTGATCCGAAAATGAAAAAAAGGCGGAATTTCATTATTCAACTTGCAGAAGAATTAGTAGGTGAAGGAGGTATCGCCGTCTCAACATCTACTTCAGAACAACTTTACGCAAATAGTTTTGAACCGCCACGAAAAAAATCAAGATGTCATATTTGTCCCTCTAAAAAAGATCGAAAAACACGAACATTATGCAAGAAGTGTACGAAAAATGTTTGCGGAGAACATTCCGTCGTTATTTGTACTTCATGTACAGAATAATTTTATTAAGATGAAAAACGTTTTGTAGTCATTATAATATACTATATATATTACTTTCTTACTGTATGTGTTACTTTCTTACTCTATTACTATATATATCACTTTTATATATTGTATAAGGTGCATTAATAACAAATATATTCATTGTAGATAAATGGGTGTTTTGTATATTTTGAAATCCTATATATTTTACATATGGGTCCAATGGACCCGAATGGTAGTTCTTGCATATAATTTTTTTTGGTAGTCTGAAGGTTAAGTTAATAAAAAGAAATAAAACTAAATGAATGAGAATTTAGAAAATATATTGAAACTTTTAAGCTGAATTAATAAGCTCATTTCAGTATTCATTTGAAATTTTTAATTTTTCAGAAACCATCTTCTTACATATTAAAATTAACCATGCCAAATTCCAAGACCTACCACCTCTCTCAACATAAAGGGCTATGTTGAAATAGGCACTGTCAATATTAATTTGACAACATTAATTCTGAAAACGGTTTGTTATTTCCTAATATTCCACAGAAACGTAATTTAGAAAGCTTTTAAAGTTTTTTTTAGAACGTTTGTTGTTCCTGTGAACCCCAGGTGGTAGAATCAACCGCATGAAATATAGCCTGTGTAGGATCAGAGACTCTCACCATTGATTCGCAATTATTGCTTTTATAATCGGTTTATATTACCTGAAATTGCATAGAAATCGTAATTTAGGACTTTTAGAACGCTTTCCGTACCTCCCCTTCGCTTCACCCCTATTTAATTCAAATTTAATTTTCGACAGTCCTTCGAAGGCATTTATATTTTATAAGTAACTACCATACCATATTTAAAGTTTGTAGCCTCTTCAGTATCACAGAAATCGCAATTTAGAAAAACATGTTGTTCCTGTAACCCTCTGGTGGTAGTGGCACATACATAAAATATTGCTTATGTTTGAGCAGGTTCTATCACCAACAATTTGTCACCATTATTTTTTAAATCGGTTTCGTATTTGATATGATTGCATTAAAATTTCAATTTAGAACGTTTTCAGAAAGCTTTTCGCTTACTTCATCATTTTAAATTTGGAATTTTCTTTCCACTGTTCTTAGAAAGCAGTTGCATCTTGTAAGTAAATACCATGCCATATTTCAAAATGTTAGACCCGAATCTAGGTTCTTCCATAATTCAAAAATCGCATTTTTAGAACGTTTTTAGTTCCTGCATCTCCTCTGGGTTAATAGAAACAGGCATTAAATATAGCCTATCTTGGAGCAAGAGCTGTCATCATGATTTTTACACCATTATATTTGAAATCGGTTCAATACTTCCTGAGATTGCATAGAAATCGCAATTTAGAATGTTTTTTACAGCGCTTTTCACCCTTTTTACATTTCGATTTTTTTTAGGAATTTTTTTTAGAGATAATTGGTATCTTATAAGTAACTACCATTCCAAATTTCTTGATTCTAGGCCCTTCCATAACACAAAACCACAATTTAGAACGTTTTTTTCTCCTGAAACTCCAAGGTAGTAGTGATACAAACATAAAACAGAGCCATGTTAGAGTAAGGTCTGTCACCATCAATTTACAACCATTACTTTTGAAATCGGTATGGTATTTCCTGAGATTATGTAGAAACCACCATTTAGAACTTTTTTACTACGCTTTTTGTGCATTGTCAACCCTTTTAAATTCCGAATTGTTTAGAAAATGTTCTTAGATATCATTTATACCTTATAAGTAACTACCATTCCAAATTTCATGATTCTAGGCCCTTCCATAACACAAAAATTGTATTTTTAGAAAGTTTTACCCCCTTTGGGGTAGTGGAACCGACATGAAATATAACCTATGCTAGAGCAAGGGTTGTCACCGTCATTTTGACACCATTATTTTTTAAATCGGTTTGGTATTTCCTGAGATTGTGTAGAAACCACAATTTAGAAGGTTTTTTGGAACGCTTTTTGTGCATTTTCATCCCTTTTTAATTTCGAATTAATTAGAAAATGTTCTTAGATATCATTTATATCTTATAAGTAACTACCATTCCAAATTTCATGATTCTAGGCCCTTCCATAACACAAAAAATGCATTTTTAGAGCATTTTTCGCTCCTGGAACCCCTTTGGGGTAGTGGCACCGACATGAAATATAACCTATGTTAGAGAAAGGGTTGTCACCGTCATTTGGACACCATTACTTTTTAAATCGGTTTAGTATTTCCTGAGATTGTGTAGAAACCACAATTTAGAACGTTTTTTTCGAACGCTTTTTGTGCATTTTCACACTTTTTTAATAACTGCTCTTAGAAATCCTTTATACCTAATAAGTAACTAATATTTCAAATTTCATATTTCTCGCCCCCCAGTAACGCAAAAACCGTAAATTAGAACGTTTTTTGCTCCTGCACCCTCTTATGAGTCGTGACACCGACATAAAACATAGCCTATGCTAGAGCAATGGTTATCACCATCATTTTGACACCATTATTTTTAAAATCCGTTTGGCATTTCCTGAGATTGTGTAGAAACCCACATTTAGAACGTTTTTTAGAACGCTTTTCGCGCATTTTCACCTTTTTTAAATTTCGAATTGTTTAGAGAATGTTCTTAGATATCATTTATATCTTATAAGTAATTACCATTCTGAATTTGATGATTCTAGGCCCTTCCATAACACAAAAATTGCATTTTTAGAACGTTTTTTGCTCTTGCACCCCCTTTGGGATAGTGGCACCAACATAAAATATAGCCTATGTTCTAAGTTGGACTAACACCATCATTTACATACCATTACTTTTGAAATCGGTTCGGTAGCTCCAGAGATTACCTCTAACAAACACACAATTTTTACTTCTTTATAATATTAGTATAGATAACAGTGTTGGCTTCAAAGTGTGTTGGTAATGTATGAAAAATTAAATGCAATCACTAATAAAATGTAAGCAGAACGTAGTATTGCCGTGAGACTGCGAATCTATTATTGCTCCAGGGTTTTTTATTAAATATATTATTTAATTATATATTGTTTAATATATTATTTAATATATATATAATATTATTTAATAACATATATTTAATAATTATTTAATAATACTAAACATATCATTTATTATATAATTTTATTAATATTATTTATTAATATATTTATCCGATTTTTAAATTCTTATATGTGAAGATGAATTCAAAATTAGTTGCATATATTCAGTTTTTGCACTACCATTAACCCTTCTGTGCCCTTCACCATAAAATTGGAACTCTTTGATTTTTTTTTAAATAAAATATTTTATTAGAGATATTTCGCTTGCCATGTTCTTTAAATATTTACAAAATATTTTAATAGAATATTCAGATAACTGCAATTTAATAAGTATTATATCATATATTTATAACCGCAATTTTAAACAAATTTCTAAGAAAACCATAAATCATGCACATTCGTAAAACATTTGAATCTGTAAAAATAAAATTCTTATTTCCTTTTACTTGCATAAATCTCAATGACTCCTTTAAATATTGTATATATTTAGAGATGCGACTTAGGCTATGCAATGAAATTTATTTCAATAGCCGTTTTCTTGACAAAAGCGTGAATCTATTGCATTATCTCTCCCAAAATAACACTGTTAGAGTGATAGGTTTTAGCAAAATAGCACTTTTGGGATATTTTACATTTCCTTGATACCTTCCGTATTTTATTTGAAAACTTAGAATATAAAAGTAGAGTTTCTAAGAACGTAATCATGATGATGGTTTTAGCGTAATATTTCTTTACTTTTACTTGATTTTAGTCTGCGCATATATTTTTACTTTTCTGTATGCAATACGATTTGTTTTAGAAACATGTTTTACCTATTCATATAACTTAGATACTCCCACTGAAACTGTAATTTATATTTAAACAGTAGATATACACATTAATTTTTCATCATGTTATTTTTTCTTAGTTTTGCTGCATGTTTTTTCTATTTTGTTGTAAAACAAATGTTGAAAGGAGGAAAATAATTTATGATTAGGTTTCTTTTTAATACGAAAGATTACACAAGCAACTTATTATTATTATTATTATTATTTGCAACTGTAAGTGATTTTTTTTAATCAGCATAAAAATTATTTTCTCCTCATACCACTAATTCTGTATTTAGAATGATTCCTTACTCTAAATTTGATTTTCTGCCAAAGGAATGTTTCCAATTTGTTGGATTATTCTCTGTTGAGAGTTGTTTAATTTTAAGTAAATACCAATAAACATAGACAAAAATACTCTTTTTGAAATAACTTTGTTTATATACCCGTAACTTCCGAATCACAGAACGAATACAATCTTAATTCAGACAGTGCTGAGATCTTGCAAATATTTTGTATGGATGTGCTAATCAAGTAAGTACCATTTATAGTACGTTTGTTTGAACATATAAAAGTACACAAATTGCAAAATCCGAAATCAGAATTTTGTTCGAAATGCAAAAGCATTTCAAACCTAATTGGATTGATGCATTGATGTTACAAGTTTCTTGTAAAATTTTCTTATTCAAGTACTTAGATATTATAGTTCATTTTCAGGGATGGAGTAAATTTTAGATGATATTAAATGTCTTTCGTTTGAACCTGTTTGAGCGTCGGAAATTATTATATCATGTAGGTGAATTTTCAAGTATGACTTTAAACGGCCATTCACAAGTATCCTGTAGAAGACACACAATATGTGCAAAATGATCAAGAGGACACTCAACATCAAACTGTCCATATAAAGAAGTAAAATCTCAACATCGTTGCACAAATTGTTTCATATGGACAATAATAAACAGCACACAGATGACTGATCACTATGCCCTGGGTTCCGATCTCAGTTGGCTGAGCGAAGGAGGTTCGATTTCTAAGAACTCAAAAACTAATAACTTGATAATAGTAAAACTTTTTCCTTACTTGTTGTGCTTTAGGTGTCGTCTGTAAAAAGTTTTTCATCTGTTATCATATTTTATTATCATTTAAGCATATTAATATCTGATCATTTAAATTTGTGGGTCTACCTATAAACCCACATTTATGTAAATAGGTTTTGGTGTTGTTATGTCAAATATTTTAGAATTTATTTTCTCCCCCATTGGATGCAGCTTATAATAGCTATTATTATAATTTTGGATCATCTTTTACCTTTACAAATTAACTAATTCTTTTCTCTAAATTTATCTTCTTTCTTCTTTGATGAGGGATTTCTTTATGCACTGTGTAACATAACTGATTATCTTTTCATTCTCAATGCAAGTTTTATAGTGTGAGAATATGAACAAACGTCCCTTTATCAAGTTTAAATATTAATTTTCAGCCTTTTGTTTTACAGCTCTTTTTAAATTAACTCTAACTTACTTTTGGACGGTTTGTTTCATTTGCTGCACAGTTTTTCTAAAAAATATAATTATATAATATATGTTTCTCGTTATTTACTCTAATATAATTTTATTCCATTTAACTATTATTTTTATTTATTGTTGCACAGTTTCTTATATTCCATTATTCTTTAATTAATATTCTATAAATTACTCTTAAAAAAGATTTTTTTTTTACGGTATTAAATGTAACTATTATTTTTCTAACAGGAACTTATTGACAGATCTCGACTCGCCCTGAACAATGTGACCAGTGTGATTTTAAGGTTAAAACTGATTTAGAAAAGTGTTGTAAATAATGTAAATAACTTAGTAATTATTGTAATTGTAGTGAATCATATCATATTGTGTCATATCTTGAAAATTGCACTGAAACATGCATATAACCTGGTAACTACTAATTGCATCATATCTTAAGTGTTATTAATTTTAGTAATTATTATCTGAAAATACTTAGTTTATATTCAAACCAATATACTAACTAATGTCCCCTGTTTTGCGGTGCCGCAAAGGTGGTAGGAACATCCCGCACTGGGCTAGGGGCTTGACCCAACCATCAGCGACAAGAAGGTTCCCAGGGTGGGCGATTAGATTAGATTAGTATGACTTTAAACAAAAAATAAATATTTCTTATATAGTTGTCTCGTATAGATAAAGTTAACATTTGTAAGTAAAATTTCAAAAAATACTTTAAATTACTTTAATCGTTCAAATAGCTAACACAGAAGAAGAGAAACTAGACAATTTAAATTATATTAAATCTGATTTATGTTCCTTAAGATAAAGTAAATTGACAAAGATATTCACCTACATTTGCCATAATTGCGGAAATATTTATTTTCCTTCAATGCTTTCTAATCGCCTAGAACTATGGAAGGAAAAATGCTTTTGCAATATTTATAGAATATTGCAGAAAAGTTTCTTTATCTATACTTTTATACTTATACTTAATTTTATAAAGAGGTAAAAATTGTTTATTGGTAGGAGGTAAGCTCTGAAACTACCAAACCGATTCCAAAAGTAATGGTATCAAAATGATGGTGTTAGGCCAACTTAGAACATAGGCTACATCTTATGTCAGTGCCACTGGCGAAAAGGGGTGCAGGAGCAAAAAACGTTCTAAAAAGCGATTTTTGTATTACTGAAGGGCCTAGCAACATGAAATTTCGAATGGGAGTTAATTATAAGATACTAATGATCTCTAAGAACATTTCTTAAAAAATTCGAAATTTAAAAGGGGTGAAAATGCGCGAAAAGCGTTCTAAAAAACGTTCTAAATGGCTATTTTTACGCAATATCAGGAAGTACCAAACTGATTTGAAAAATAATGGTTTGAAAACGATGGTGACAACCATTGCTCGAATGTAGGTGTACATTTTATGTTGGTGCCACTACCCCTAAAGGGGGTGCAAGAGCGAAAAAACTTTGGAAATTGCGATTTTTAAGTTACAGAAGAGCCCAGATACATGGAATTTGGCATGGTAGTTTCTTATTAGATATACATGATCTCTAAGAACATTTCTTAAAAATTCAAAATTTAAATGGGGAGAAAATGTGCAAAAGGGCGTTCTAAAAAAAACGTTCTAAATGGCGATTTTTACGCAGTCTCAAGAAGTACCAAACCGATTTCAAAATTAATGGTGTCAAAATGATGGTGACAATCCTTGTTCCAACAGATGCCACATTTTATGTCGGTGCCATTACCCCTAAAGGGGTTGCAGGAACAAAAAAACATTCAAAAAGGCGATTTTTGTGTTACTGAAGGGCCTAGAAACATGAAATTTCGAATGGTAGTTACTGTAAGATATAAATGTCTAAGAACATTTCTTTAAAAAACTCGCAATTTAAAACGGGTTAAAATGCGCGAAAAGAGTTCTAAAAAACGTTCCAAATGGCGATTTCTACGCATTATCAGAAAGTACCAAACCGAGTTCAAAAGTAATTGTTGGAAACTGATGATAACAGCCCTTGCTCCAATATAGGATCTACTTCATGTCGGCGTCACTACCACCTTGCCATTGCATTTTGAAAAACATTGTAAATTGTGATTTTTGTGATACTGAAGGGGCTAGCAAGTTGAAATTTGGCATGGTAATTACTTATGAGATATAAATGGTCTCTGAGAAGAGTTCTTTGAAAATTTGAAATTTAAATGGGGTGAAAATAAACGAAAAGGGTTCTAAAAACGTTCTAAATAGCGATTTCTACGCAATTTTAGGAAATATAAACCGATTTCAGGAGTAGCTGTTTGAAATTGATGTTGACAATCCCCGCTCCAACATAGCCTATGTTTTACATTGTTGTTACTACCACCTGGGGGTAACAGGAGCAAAAAATGTTCTAAGTTGCGTTTTTTGTGTTAAAGAGGGTGTCTAACATTTTAAATTTTGAATGGTAATTACTTTAAAGATGCAAATGCTTTTTAAGATTTGTCGAAAGAAAATTCCCAATTTAAAAGGTTGAAGTGCGCGAAAAGCGTTCTATAAGGGTTCTAAATTACGATTTTTGTGCAATCGTTTGAAATACGAAATCAATTTTAAACATAATGGTTGCAAATTGATGGTGATAGATCCTGATCAAACATAAGCTATACTTTATGTTGGTGCCACAAACCCTAGAGGGTTGCAGGAGCAAAAAACTTTCTAAATTGCGATTTCCGCGGTTCTGAAGAGGCTAGAAACTTTAAATACAGCATGGTAGTTACTTATAAAATATAAATGCCCTCTAAGAACAGTTGAAAACAAATTCGAAATTAAAAAGGTGTTAAGCGAAAGGAAGGAGCGAAAAGCCTTCTAAAATAGT
Organism: Maratus speciosus; assembly: GCA_963932465.1. Classification (NCBI taxonomy): domain Eukaryota; kingdom Metazoa; phylum Arthropoda; class Arachnida; order Araneae; family Salticidae; genus Maratus; species Maratus speciosus. The sequence continues at coordinate 121,726,718 of OZ010795.1, read as the reverse complement.
CCTAAATTACGATTTCTATGGAATATCAGGAAATAATAAATAGATTACAGAAGATATCAGCTGCGAATCAAGAGTGATAGTCCCTGATCCTATACGGACTATATTTTATGCCGGTGTCACTACCACCTGGCTGGCAGGGACAACAAGAAATCCTTTAAAAACATCTAAATTCAGTTTTCTATAGAATATTAGGAAATACCAATCGATTTCAAGGTTAATGTTGGCTAATTAATCTTGACGGTCTCTGATTCAACATTTTTCGCGACATTCTATTTCAACTCTGTTTCGGCATTTTATATTGGTGCCACTAACGCCAGAGAGGTGGTAGACTGTTAGACAAGAAGCTTGGAATTTGACATGACACTTAATTTAAAGATGTAAATGTCTTAAGATGGTTTCTAAAAAATTCAAAACTTCAAATGAATACTGAAATGAACGTATGAAATGAACATAAAAGCCTCAAAATACTTTCTAAATTATCATTTATTTGGAATTAGTTTTAGTTCTTCTTATTAATTAAAATCTCATTTCTGTCTACTGCACTTTATAATGAAGTTTAGTCAAACTGTGTCTTAATTTGTAATTTTTGAATTATTCCAAAAAGTGTAGTTCTAATAAAAAATAGCCATGCAAATATCATTTGGTATATTTCAATTATTACGCGAGCGAAGCCGCGGGGTTTTCTAGTTATTATTGAAGATATTTTTTTTTAACATTTATTCAGAGTAGTATTATCTAGAAATACACATTATACATAGTGTAGCCAAATTCGACAGACAAATTCATACGAGGGATAGTTGGCAACAAGATAATGAAAAACTTCCGTAGAACATAGGATTGCGAACCACATGTTCATTCGCAAATACAGGATGTTCCATACCAACTGTACATCGGTTGATGGCAATAATTTTGAGAAAAATAAAAATATTACCGCGAAAATGCAACGATATGTACCGTGTTTTGTGGGAAATGTTTTAACATTACGGAAGGTTCTTGAAAAATAGCTGCTCAAGCAATCGATGATATCGTTTGAACTGGTAATCGCATTCTAAAATGTAAAGTTCCAAGCGCTCACTTCTGGCAGGTATAATGGAAACGTCTCCCATTATTTTTTTCATATTATCACATTTAAAACAAAGATGATAATATCTATTAAAATTTTATTATAATATACTTCCGTTTTTTGAAAGTGTCTTCAACCAACATTGAGTTAGTGTAGAACAACTTTTATTTTTGACAATATACCTGAACAATATACGATATTATGTTCTACGTTAATTTTTCATCCTGTTGTTATCTACTACCAATCCTCTGAATTTGTAGGTTGAATTCGGAAACATCGTGTATTTACAGGGTGTTTCTAAACTCATGGTACAAACTTTAAGGGTAGGTAGAGCACACAGTAACAATCATTTATTGTATAGGAATGTATGGGAGCAAGTGACCCATTATGGTAAAAACACCAGCGGGCAATTGGGCCCCTTTTTTAATTTTCAAAAATTCTCATTAATACCAGAAAATTTTTATTCTATCCTTTTCTTGACATTTCATAATAACTTAACAATAAAATTCTTCTTTGAAAATTTTTGGTATGAAATTAAAATTTTTGAATTAAAAAAAAGCGCAAAACTGGCAAACTTATCAAACGAAATACATGAATAAAAAAGATAAAATGTTTATTTACAACGTAGTTTACAAGTAAAAAATAATGCATACAATAATATTACAATAAGTGTTCAAAATTGCGCCCACCAACTGTGATACATGCTTCGGAGCGTCGGTGGAACGATTAGCGTACACTTCTAAATATGTCAGGCATTTCCAGCACACGTGCAGCAGTTTCGAATATGCGAGATACTAGATTTTCGTCTGAGTGACCTAGAGTCTCATATACAAGACTCTTCATATGTCCCCATAAAAAGAAATTGAAGGCTCGATAAATCGGGAAATCTCGGTGGCCAAGGAACTGATCAACCACGCCCAATCCATAATGTCCCAAATGTGGCATTCAGGTAACTGAGCACATCAGTGGTGAAGTGTGCGGGCGCTCCATCATGTTGAAACCACATCCGGTTAAGAATGGCGATCGGAACATCTTGCAGCAGTTCTGGAAAAACCTGTTGCAAAAAAAAAAAAAAAAAGGTAACAGCGACCATCCAGCCTCTTTGGTAGTAGGTGGGCCAATCAAATAATTATTAACAATACCCGCCCACAAATTCACAGAAAATCGTTGTTTATAAGCATATGGCCATGTTGCATGTGGATTACTGGTTTCCAAAAGATGGAAATTGTGCTCATTAAATGCACCCTCGTGTCTAAATACTGCCTCGCTTGTAAATAGAATATGAGCAGTAAAGTCTGGCTCCAATACATGTTGCTGCAAAACCCACTGACAATAGTTCAACCGCAGAAGATAGTCTTCCGGATTCAAATTTTGTGCACGTTGAAATCGGAAGAGACGGAATCGATTTCCATTTAACACTCTCCAAACGGTCGGATGACTCACACCTAAATTTTGTGCAACAGCTCTTGTACTTGATTCGGGCCTTTCACTCGCAAAATTCAAAATAATTTCTTCCAGGCTTGCACTGCGTACAGCTCTTTCTCGGCCAGTTTCCTGTCTGGTGACGTGGAAAGAACCTGTTTCAGAAAGTTGACGGTGTAAGCGCTGAAACATTCTATGACTAGACATTCTTCTGCGAGGAAACAGTTCCTGATACATTCGTAGGGCAGCTCTGGCGTTGCCATTTGCACGACCATACATGAAATGCATATCGGCTTTTTCAGCATATGTAAGGTCTTCCATGACGAACGACAGCACAATTAAAAATGGCGATTTCTTCTACTTGAGTGCATGGTATTGAACGGCGACCAGTCACTTACTGTCCTCTACCGCCAGTGGAATCAACCAAAAACTCCATTTCTATTTCAAAAAATTTCTATTTCTATTTTTATTTTCAATTCAAAAAATTTCGATTTTATACCACAAATTTTCAAAGAAGAATTTTATTATTAAGTAATTACGAAATGTCAAGAAAAGGATACCATAAAAATTCTCTGGTATGAATGAGAAATTTTGAAAATTAAAAAAGAGGCCTAATTACCCCCCCCCCCCGGTGTTTTTACCTTAATGTGTCACATGGTCCTATACATTCCTATACAATAAATGATTGTTACTGTGTGCTCTACCTACCCTTAAAGTTTGTACCATGAGTTTAGAAACACCCTGTATATATATATATATATATATAAGTTACAATAAAGCTTAACAAATAACTGGAATCTATATATATTTTGACAGTAATCGGTTTCAGGATCCTTCAAATATGGGGCAATGTTCACAATTTACTCGCATTGCAATTTATGTTGAAGTAAGTAAATATTTCATAAAATTCCATGTATGATTCCAAAAATAGACCTTGATAATGTAAAATTTAGAGTTTGCTACAATTTAAAAATGAATCTGAACAAATTTACAATAAATTTATTATGAAACATAGAAAGAAAATGCATTTTATTTACTTAATAAAAAAATCAAAATAATGCAAGAGTAAATATTCATATTAAGATTCAAGACACGCTTTTTGTGCGCGTGTGTTAGTCCGGAATTCCACATTCTTATTTCAAATTGTCAATTTTTTTTGGATTTTCAATATAATGTTACCTTTTTTACACGAGATTGAGAAATAAAAAACAGGAGTTCAATTTAAAAAGTGTACAAAATACATTAAAAAGTAAGGTATATAGTGACTTATATTACTTTATACATCAATGATTTAAACACAATTTCTTAAATATATATACAGTGGCGGTCAAAAGTTTCCGACCAGTTAGTTTTTTTGGTTTGTTTGACAGAACGTTATAGCGAAGAAGAAGTTCAATAGCTCCAAAAATTAGGAATAAGCAAATTACCTCTGACCACGTGATCAAATTGATTGGTTACTTAAGATACTTGATGCAAAGGGGAGGAATTCAAAATTCGCGCGTGCAAAAGTTTCCGGTCTTTCGTCATTCATTAGTTTTTGCTATCGCTAAAGTGTTTTTTTGGCCATGTTTGTTAATTAATCAAGTTGAATAATGTATTTGAAATTCAAAAATGAAAAGTTTAATAATTTATTGTTCCTAAATGAGTGATTTGTTTGTCGCTAAAGGGACAATCCTCTCGTGAGATTGCGGCAAAGTTGTCGATCGGAAAATTTACTGTAAACGATATTTTAAAAAATATAAAGATGGTCATGGCCTTCGGAACTTGCCACGGTCCAGCGGACCCCAGAAAAAAGACTATTCTTGTGGACAGAATTATCAGAAGAAAAGCAGTTGATGGCCCGCGTAAAAATGCTGCTGCAATTCCACGCCATTTATGGTGTTAAAAGCGATTTATGGTGTTATGGTTATTGCTGAAACAACTCTATCTACAGTGTCCAGACGCTTACGTGACGTAGAACTTTATGGAACAGTCGGTATTAAAAAAAACTTTCATAAGTAAAAAAAAATTCAGAGGGCCCGATTGGCGTTTGCCAAGGAATACAAAAGACTGGACAATTGAAAACTGGAAAAAAAAGTACTATTTTCAGATGAATCGAATTTCAATCTTTTTGTGAGTGATAAAAAACATTACAACCGATGACCTAAAAACAAAAGATAAGGTGTGCGATATATTATTCCTACAATGAAGCACGGCGGAGGTCACGTTATGCTGTGGGGAGCATTTTCTGGAAAATGTGCCCGTCCGTTATTTGAAATCCGCGGCAAGATGAATAGTGCAATGCATAAGGATATCTTGCAAGGTCATTTGCTGCCTTACTGGAGGCAAAATTGTGGTCGCAACAATTTGTTTCATCATGATAACGACCAAAAGCATACATGCAAGCTCGTCAAGCAGTGGCTTTTCGCTAAAAAAAACTTCGCTTTTGAAATGAACAGCCCAATCATCCGATCTGAATATAATAGAAAATCTTTGAAACTAACTTGAAAATGTGTGTGGGATTATAAATATTCATATTTAGCAGCATTTTCACAAAAATTGCAAGGACCGTGGACAAAGCTTAACATTGATGATCTACAACTGTTCATTGAATCGATGCCACGTTGCTGCGCCGCAGTACTTATTGCTAAATGTATGAATACAAAATACTAATTGTAAATGTTGTTGATCGCTGTTATTTTCTGTTATAACACCATTTTTTTTCCAAACTTGCCAAGGTGGCCGGAAACTTTTGAGAACATGCGTTTTCTTTTGCAATTAATTTTGTCAATTAAATTTATTAATATTTAATTTTTATTCCATAAATAAGTTCTTAACTGTCATGTCAATAATGTGAATAAGTATCACTTTGAGATTCCTCTTCATATGGGTATACTTACAAATTAACCAAAAATTTTATGCTGGCCGGAAACTTTTGACCGCCACTGTGTATATATAATCACCGAGGTAAAACATTCTGCAGCAAATCATCTGATGTAGAATTGCGTAATATCATTAATTTAAAAAAAAAATAATTATTTTTTGCTCAAACACGAAGAAAGAGCTACATCTCCTTCTGTAGAGTTTATCGTTTTTTTTATATGATTTATAAAAGATTTTAAAACAAATATTTATTTTAAAATTTGCTTAATATATGAACTATTTTATATCATATTAGCAAAACTCACAGCGTAATAGTTGAAATATGCAAATTATATTTGTTTGTCTAACTTTTATTAGAAAATTATAATTTTAGGAATAATTCAATAATTACAAATTAAGCTACAGATTGACTAAACTTCATTATTATACTGGAATGGGAAGAAATGAGACTTAAATTAATGAGAAAAACTAAAACTAATTCTAAATAAATGATAATTTAGAAAGTATTTTGAAGTTTTAATGCTCATTTCATAGGCTCATTTCAGTATTCATTTGAAGTTTTGAATATTTTAAAATTTGTTCTTATGCATGTACATCTTAAAATTAACCAACATGTCAAGTTCCACTCTTCAAGTCTAACGGTCTACCTCCTCGCTGGTGGTAGTGGCACTAACATAAAATGTCTATGTTAAAACGGAGACTGTCACCATTAATTTTCCAACATTAATTTTGAAATCGGTTTGCTATTTCCTAATATTCCACATAAAACTTAATTTAGAAAGTTTTTAAAGGTTTGTTTTGTACGTTTGTTGTTCCTGCAAACTCCAAGTGGTAGTGGCAACTGCGTAAAATATAGCCTGTGTAGGATCAGGGACTGTCACCATGGATTACCAGCGATTACTTTTGTAGAAATTGCATATAAATCGTAATTTAGGGCTCTTTTAGAAACCATTTCGCTCCTTCCCTTCGCTTCAGCCCTTTTAAATTTCGAATTCATTTTCGACAGTGCTTATGGGGCATTTAAATTTTATAAGTAACCACCATGCCATATTTAAAGTTTCTAGCCTCACTAGTATCACAGAAATCACAATTTAGAACTTTTTTTGCTTCTGACACAATCTGATGATAGTGGTCCCGACATAAAATATAGCTTTTGTTTGAGAAGGTTCTATAGCCACGAATTTGCAACAAATATTTATGAATTCGGTTTTGTATTTCATAAGATTGTATAAAAATCTCAATATAGAACGTTTTAATAACCCTTTTAGCTCATTTAATTCTTTTAAATTACTAATTTTCTTTTATAAGGAAGCATTTGCATCATTTAAATAATTACCACACAAAATTTAAAAATGTTAGAATCCTCAGTATCACAAAAACGCAATTTAACCCCCTTTTTGCTCTTGAAAACCCTGAGAGCTGGTAGTAACAACAACATAAAATATAGCCTATTTTGCATCAGGGACTGTCACCACCAATTTGCAACAATTACTTTTGAAACCGGTTTATTATTTCCTTACATTGCGTAGAAATCGCAATTTAGAACGTTCTTAGAATGCTTTTCGCGCATTTTCACGCCTTTTAAATTTTGAATTTTTTAAGAAATGATCTTAAAGATCATTTATATTTAATACGTAATTACCATGTCTAATTTAATGTATCTAGGTCCTTCAGTAACACAAAAATCGTATTTTGGAACGTTTTTTGCTCATGCAACCCCCTAGTGGTAGTAACAACTACATATAATATAGCTATTTTTCGAGCAGGGACTGTCACCATCAATTTGCAACCATTAATTTTGAAACCGGTTTAATATTTCCTGAGAGTTCGTAGAAATCGCTATTTAGTATGTTCTTAGAACACTTTTAGGACATTTTCACGCCTTTTAAATTTCGAATTTTTTAAGAAATTTTCATAAAGATCGTTTATATTTAATCAGTATTTACTATGCCAAATTTCATGTATCTATACCTATCGGTAAAACAAAAATTGCATTTTGTAGAACATTTTTTGCTTCTTTAATCCTTTTGGGGTAATAACACTGACATAAAATCTAGCCAATCTTGGAACAAAGACTGTCACTATTATTTTCATACCATTATTTTTTAAATCGATTCGGTACTTCCTGTGATTGCGTAAAAACAGCAATGGAGAACGTTTTTTAGAGGCTTTTCGCCCATTTACTCCACTTTTAAATTTAGATTTTTTTAAGAAATTTTCTTAGAAATCACTTATATCCTATTATTTACAACTATGCCACATTTCACGCTCTAATGGCCTTCAGTAACACAAAAATTGCAATTTAGAACTGCAAACGCCCGGTGTTTAGTGAGACTGACATAAAATAGAACCTTTGTTAGAGCAAGGTCTGTCAGCATCAGTTCTTATCCATTACTTTTAAAATAGATTAGATTCTTCCTAAGTTTGCGCAGAAATTGTCCTTTAGAACGCTTTTTAAAACGCTTTTTCAGCATTTTCAACCCTCTAAAATTTCGAATTTTCTATGAAATCTCATAGAGATCATTTATATCTTATAAGGAACTACCATTCCAAATTTCACGTTTTTAGGCCCTTCAGTAACACGAAAATCGCATTTTTAGAGCGTTTATTTTCTCCTCCACCCCTTTTTTGGTAGTGGCGTGGGCATAAGATATAGTCTATTTTGGAACAGGGACTAACACCGTCATTTTGATACCGTTACTTTCCAGAGATTTAGAGTTCCAGAGATTACCTCCTACAAATAAACAAACTTTACTTATTTAGAATATTCGTATGGATTCTCAAAATATTTTGTAAATATAACAAAAATAAATTATACTGATAATTTTGCATTAAAATGTGCTACTTTAGGAGGGAGAATTTATTAAAAACTTCTAAGAAATAAAATCTAAGAAGGAACCACCTTCAGAAAAATGTCAGCATGAAATATATTAGCTTCAAAGTTCTTTTTTCTTCAAAATTGTTAGAAACAAAGTTGAAGAATGAAAATAAAAAATAATAATTAATTATATTAAGGCAAGCACGGGAATGAAATTTACGTAGCATACTAATAAAGCCAATTAAAATTGATTTAGATTTGTGTTCGTAATTCGTAGATGCAATTAATATTTGGTGCTGAATATTTTGCTTATGCGCAATATTATATCTTGTCTAGAAAATTGTTTAAGGTTTTAATATATCAATAAGGACTTTTTCTATGCAGTATCCTCTATTTTGAATGAAATTAGGTACTATAAAAAATAAAACTATAACCTTCAGTAAAATAAGCAAAAGTGTTAAATAAATTGAAATAGAAAATGAATTAAATAAATAAATTGTCCATAAGTGAAATTATCATGTTAAATGATGGAAAACTATTATAAAATAAAGCATTTCTATAGCTTATCATACCATTTGTGTATTATTTAAAAAATAAATGTGAGATTTACAAAACACTTTTTCGGAAGTAATGATCATCTCTTTCTATATATAGACAACTAATTTATGTTTTATATGCAAAATGAATAATAAGATATTTCTTGTCAGTGACTTTTTTATTAAAGAAATGATAGCACTACTTTTTTCTGTTATTCTTTCATGGAGATACATTAAATTTAAATAATAATTGAGTTATTTTATTTTGCGCATAATGAGAAAAGAAGGATCACTTTTGCGGGACGATAATAACAATCATAATATATCCTGATGATCATTATAGAAGATAATAAATACAATTCTGGAAGATAATCACATTTTGCGTTATGGTGTGTGAAGATGCATTGCTTCTTTATTTCTTTTTGAGGGATACATTTTATGTCGTATAATACATTGTAGAATTGGAAGTTATACCCCAAAGTGATGAAATATCTGTGTTAAAAAATAAACGTATAAAACTAAAACGTATTAATCGTGTTCTAAAATATTATTTAAAAAATAATATTATTAATGCAATATAAGTACACACACACTCACACACACACACACATATATATATATATATATATATATATAAGCGATACGTATCATAATTACCAACAAATATCAAAATACACGCACATACACACACACACATATATATATAATAATTATGTATCATATATATTCTATATAATAAATACATATAAAAAAATAATTGAAAAATTGAAAAACATTTCAGGAGTGTATATATATGATTTTGGAGATTTGTATAATAGTATACATTTAGATAAATTGAAGCACAAAATTATGGATTTTTTCAAGAAATCTAATAAAAAGGACATCTGTACTGAACTGTTCACGGATTTCTTTGATTTTGTTGTTTGCGAGAATGATCTATTTGAAGATATATATATATATCTGTTTATATAATTCAGCAGTGATTTTCTGGTGACGACTCCGGGACGCGCCGATCCTCGGAAAGGAAAAATAAAACATATCGTGGACATGTTAGGCTTAAGCATTCTGATGCCGAATTATAAATCGAACAATTGCTTTATTTAATCTACATTGCATCACATCTTTTCTTCTTCATTTTCTCTAAAACCTTCAAAAACTAAACAATTATAATGTTTTAAGTTCTAAATTAAAAATAAGTAGCTACCAACATATATTAGCGATATAAACAAATGAACAGTTGCCATTCACAAACACAAGTTCCAAATCAAGAAACAAATGAATGACTCTTTGACGATTCATTAAAAAAATACGGCTAACATCTGATTCTGCTTTAAATATAGTTTTTAAAGCATATTAAAGACTTTAAGTATTTTGAAATGCGTTTTTCATTATTGTTTACATTTATAAGCGGTAATTTTATTTACGACTGTTTACATTTACGAGCAGTCAGTTTACGACATACGTACGAAATATTTCGTAATTTATTGAATAAATATTTTAAAAAGTATTATCAATGTTTTCAACAAATATTAATAGTTTTAATAATTATCTTCATTCAATTTAATGATTATTCATCATTATTCATATGAATCATTCATATGAATATTGATTCATATCAATGATTCATATATTTCACTCTTCTGTAGTGGCAACAGTAAAACGCTGTTTCTTTAGGAAAAACCGAGGGAAAAACGTGCTGATATTTTGCTACTACTCGCTTTGATCTGTCAGCAGTTATTTTTGAATGTTTTAAAACACTTTTTTTTAATTTTTATTATGGACTTTCCGAATGAATCGCTTTCGGAAAGAAGGCGCCAATTGACCAGGAAAAGAATTGCACGTTGGCGATCGCGGCAATCAACGGACTTCTCAGTTTGCCTGATAAACTCAGCTGAGTTTACACCGAACAGAATTAAACACCGATAGGCACAATTTTTTGTTTATTTTTAATCTAAACTATGCATATTTTAAGTTCATGTTCATAAAGTGTTTATCACACACAGGAACGTTTCATTATAATAAAGATTTAAAAATGAAAATTACATTTTTTTTTTAATTTTACAAAATTTTTGCAGCGTTAAAAAACATAGCTAGTCCAGCGAATAAGACCCTGATTTCAAATTTAAATATCTCAAAAACAAAGATCAATAGAATTATGCGGTAGACGGTTTGTTTATTAGCTAAGCTGTACAAATGTTATACAGAAGTTTCAAAATTTAGTTGCAAAAACCGTTAAAAGATGGCGCTATAATCGCGATACTTGTAAACTGATCTTCGAAGTCCAGAACACTAGCGTCTCATTCGTAGACGGCTTCCTATGGAAGAACGAAAATTGGGAAAGAACACTTTTTCGTTGGTATGATGGGCATAAGTGGAGGCATCTGGTCACAGAATTATTGCATCAGCTTCAATTTTACAGAATTTCAATTAATAGAATTTTCAATAAAATATTTAGTAATCATTATATAAAAACTTATTAAAATATTTTATTTGGATAATGTGCTGAAGCGGAGACATCTGATCACAGAATTATTGCATTAGCTTTAATTTTGGAAAATTTCATTTAATAGAATTTTCAATAAAAAGTTTAGAAATCAATATATAAGAACTTATTAAAATATTTTATTAAATTCGATTTTTAATGCCATATAATTGTTTAAATCAAAATGCATATATTTAGAAAAATAATTTCGTACTTTTTATTTATTTTTTATATTTTTAAATCACGGCAAAATATTTTGGTATTATTGTTTATACCTGAATTACTATAAAGAAAAAAGTAATTTTGCACTTTTATTTATTTTTAAATCACGGCATAATACTTTGGTTGTAGCACAATACATATATTTCTTTTCTTTGTAAACAAAGTTTTAGGGACACAAATTATGCATTAAATTATTTCTTTTTTAAAAGGAATTGATGATAAGTCATATCATCAACGTCAAAGGAAAAGTACTTTGGATGCTGCATTCCTTTCCAACACTTCGGATCCTATCGCTAGAAGCTGTGCCATATTTCTGTGCTCAATGATAAAAAAAAATGAAAACGAGTTTTTAAAATTAAATTTATTTTTTTAACTTAATTAAGTTTTTTAAAATAGAAAATTTGTATTTTTTCATTCAAACCAGTCTCTACAATTAAAAAAAATGATTTATGAATCATTATTATAAATGCTCAATGATTTTTAAAAAAAGGGTTTTTCTTTTAGCTTAATTAAATTTTAAAACCAGAAACTTTGGATTTTTTTATTCAATCTTTTTTCACAGTTTAAGTAAATATTAAAAAGCAAAGATTTCCATTTTTTTTTCAAATCTTCCTCTACTTGGATTTGATTCCACGATCTACCAATTAGGAGAGAAAAGACATACCACGGAGATAGTGGTATCCGGACCGAAGTAGCTTATAACAAAATTTGAAACAAATCTCAATTCTCTCAACACATGGCTCCGCTTCTGCACATTACCCAAATAAAATATTTTAATAAGTTCTCATATAATGAATGCTAAATTTTTTATTGAAATTTCTATTAATTGAAATTCTCTAAAATTGAAGCTGATCCAATAATTCGGTGACCAGATGTCTCCGCTTCTGCATATTATCCAAATAAAATATTTTCATAAGTTCTTATATAATGATTACTAAATTTTTTATTGAAAATTCTATTAATTGAAATTCTCTAAAATTGAAGCTTATGCAATAATTCTGTGAACAGATGTCCCCGCTTCTGCACATCACCCCAACGAAGAAGTGGTCTTTCCCAATTTTTGTTCTTCCATAGGAAGCCATCTAGGAATGAAACGCTAGTGCTCTGGACATCAAAACACAATTTATAGGCATTGCGATTACAGCGCCATCTCTTAGCGGTTTTTGCAACTAATTTTTAAAACTTCTGTATAACATTTTTACATCTTAGCTAATAAACAAACCGTTTACCGCATAATTCTATTGATCTTTGTTTTTGAGATATTTAATTTTGAAATCAGGGTCTTATTCGCTGGACACCCTGTATGTGTATTACTTTGATGCACATAATGGTGTTTTAGTTTTCGTCAAATATATGAATCAAATTTTAAAGTTTCATCTAAAATTAAAAAATAAACATCTGATTTTTTAAAGAAATGCCACATGTTTTTTTGTTTTATTTTTAAGTTTCTTATTTCACCTATGCATATTTTAAGCTGAATTTAATATATTTTTGTGAATTATTTTTTGCTGTTTAAAAATGCAACAGCTTTTTTTTTTTTCAACTATGCATATATTTTTAAATGTATTTACAGACATGCCACTTTCCAGCGAAAACATGGAATTCCACTTTTTCGGCACAATTTGTCATTCCTGGGATTGATGCAAATCAGTATTAAAATTTGTTGACATTTTTAGGACGAGAGGGGGGGGGGGTAGCAGAATTTGACAAAATAAAAATGCGAGTACACACAGTCAGTGCCAAATTGAGTTTATTTCTAATCCTTTCCCATGACCTACTGTGCATTTAGTCCATGTATAGAAACAAACAGCATGAAAAAAAAAACATAGCCAAGAGCTTGCAACTATCATCTGTCTGCTTTGCCTGAAGGACTGTGAAAATCATCAAAAGATCGTAGAAAATGGTGGTTTCGTCAAACGAATATGAATTTCGTCAAAGGATCGCAGAAAAAAACACAATTTTTCCCAAAGGGTCTTTTAGAATGCATGTTTCGTCTAAGGATCATGGAATATGTGAATTTTGCCAAATAATCGTGGAAAAAACACGAATTTCATCAGATCACTGCAGAAAAAATGCATTATTTCATCAAAGTATCGCGAAAAACGTGAATTTCGTCAATCACAGAAAAAATATGATTTTCATTAGAGGATCCCAGAGAAAACGAGAATTTCATCGAAAGGTTGCAAAAGTGCAAGTTTCAACATAAGATCCTGAAAAAAATATAAATTTTGAAATCGGGAGATCTTGAAGCTTATTGGTTCATAGGTATCAGGTGAACCGTTAGTCAGCTAAATATTCTGTTACGCAACTAATTTGCTTCATACAGTCGGATGCACCTGTGCTTCTGTCAACGAATTTTGATTGTAAGGTAAGTCTCCCTTGCTCTGCTGTTTATTTATTTTTATTTTTTTATTACGATTTTTGCATTAGCTGTTTAAAATGCACCCTTCATTGGCCAATATATCGATTTTTACATTGTTACCATTTTAGAGACGGAAGATTCAGCCAACGGCTGCCGAAAAAATTCCAGTCTGAAAACATCAAGGGTGTATTTCCAAACATCCATCAAAATTTAAATTGAATTCCGTTAGAAGAGAAGTACCATACCTTGACGATGTTTCAGACCCTGACTAGGATCCCTTTTTCTAAACATTAAATTATTGATTTTTTTTTTTAAATTTTAACTGATTGTTTGTTTTTTGTGTAAATATTTAATTTTTTTTGTATGAAACTCTCCCTTTTTTATGAATAGCCGTCTCATTTATTGGTATTTCTTTATATTTATCATTTTACTTTTATTTTATATTTAATAAATTTTTTGGCAGTTGTGAGCGAGATTTTACCTGTATTCGTAACAATTTTTTCAAGATGACGGAAAAACTTCGCTTTTAAATCTTTATGTTACTTATAAATCCATGTTTTTACATCATTTTCTATTTTTTGTGCAAATCATTGATTTATAAATAACATAAAGATTTAAAAATTGTGTTTTTCCGTCATCTTGAAAAGATTTTTGGCACAATTTTTTTCGCCACGCGGCACAGGATGCGGAACTCTTCCCTGAATTTTGTCAAAGAAACGCGAGTGGTGTAATTCGTCAAAAAGGTGCAGAAAAAACGTAAATTTTGCAACAAATCCCGATAAAAACACTCATTTCGTGAAAGTATTGTGGAAAAAACAGTCATTTTGTCAAAAGGCTGCAACCCCCCCCCCCCTCTGAATTTTATCAAAGATGTGCAGAAAAAACGAGAATTTCACCATGAACATTAAATTATTGATTTTTTTTTTTTTTTTTTTTTTTTTTTTTTTTGTAAATTTTAACTGATTGTTTGTTTTTTGTGTAAGTATTTTAAATTTTTTTATATATATTTTTTTGTATGAAACTCTCCTTTTTTTCTGAATTGCTATCTATGTTACTTATAAATCCATGTTTTTACATCATTTTCTATTTTTCGGGCAAAATCATTGATTTATAAATAACAAAGATTTAAAAATGATGTTTTTCCGCCATCTTGAAAAAATTTTGAACAATTTTTTTTGCCAAGTGGCACTCTTCTCTGAATTTTGTCAAAGAAACGCGAGAGGTGTAATTCGTCAAAAGGGCGCAGAAAAAAGCGATCTTTTGAACAAATCCCGATAAAAACACTCATTTCGTCAAAAGGCTGCGAAAAAAACACGAATTTCATCAAAGATGTGCGGAAAAAATAATAATTTTGCCATAGTGTTGTTGGAAAAAGGTCTTTTTTTCCCCCCGCATGAGGTGGTTCATATTTTCTTCATTTGAAGGTTGACTTTTGCAAACACAATTTTTTGAATGCTTTTGAGGACTTGCCACTATCTGAATAATCATGCATATCAATCACCTGTTTAATTGAGTCTGACTTAATGTTGTAAACTTTGACTTAATGTTGTAAACCTTGACTTAATGTTGTAAACTTAAAATAACACTTTCCCGTCATTTTTGACGGGGCCATATGCTAGTATATATATGTGTGTATACACACATAATTGAGAGAGGTTTCCCAATGGGAGGTACACTATATGGCCAAAGGTGACCGATCACTTGCAATTTTAGACGTTTTGTTAAATATCTAGAAAAATACATCAGGAATTAACCTGAAATTGCAGGTGTGTAAACAGTATAGTACAGGTTATATATTTCCCTGAAGTTGTTCTCCTGAAACCCCATAGAGGACCGTCAAGAAATTGAAAAAGAATGAATATCTTTTGGATAACCCTGTAAAAACTAATGTAGCAAAAGCGTTCAAACTCGAGATTATTAATAAGTGGCTTATTTTAATACACTGCGTTCATTTTTATGAGGATAACAGATTTACTCGTAGAGAAATTAAGGTTTTTATAAAAACAGTCCCAAATTTCGCCAAGTTTTTTGCTTATAATTTGAAGAGTTCTTAACATAAAAGAGAGTTCTTTGCAGAAAACATGAGGAACTACATTGTACACAACACTCTGCAAACAGAATTAAAAAGTATTAAAAATGGTGTGAAAAATGAGCAGGTTTACTAAAAAATGTTTTACTGTGCATGCGCGAATGCAATCAAAATATAATGTGCATAATGTGTTAGCTAAGTGTATAGAGCAACTTTTGTAAAATGAATATGGTGATTCTCTATCATTTAACGAATGTTTGAATCATGGCCCTAACTCGAATCCTAATGTTTTAGATATAATTTTGAAATTCCGTTTACATAAAATTGCTCTTTCGGCTGATATTGAAAAAGCTTTTTTACAAATACAGGTAGCCGAAGAAGATCGCAGTTTTCTTAGATTCTTATATTATGAAGATTTTGATAAGAATAAAAACGTACCCTATAGAATGACCAGAGCTACTTTTGGTGTCACCTGCAGTCCCTTTATCCTCGCTTGTACTATTAAGCACCATATTAATAAATATAAAAGCTCTCATAAGAAAACATTTGACATCCTAAATTCTTCTATTTATTTTGATGATTTTTTCAGGAGAAAACGATGTTCTAGAAGCTTTTAATTTATCTAAAGAAGCTGTTGATATTTTAAAAGAAGGTGGGATGAAGTTAATAAATTTTGAAAGTAATTCCGAGGAACTTGGGAAAAAATGGCTTGATGAAAACATACCTATATCGTGTTCGGAACATCCAAATGCTTTCCTAAAAGTTTTAGGATTAATCTGGAACAATACAGAAGATAATTTGGGACTAGAATTACGACCATTTCTATCAAAGTTATATAATGATTCTTGTACAAAACGCGATGTTTTGAAAATTGCAGCTATGTTCTTTGATCCAGGCGGATTTATTGCCCCTTTTGTTATTCACATCAAATGCTTCTTACAATATTTATGGGTAATGAGATAATAATGGGATGAAAGTTTCTCTGGTGAACTAGAAAATAACTGGCAAAAATGCCTTTCGGAAATTCCGGATCTCGCACACTTGAAAATTACCTGACAGTATTTTAGCAACCTGATCATGGAAAAGAAGCATCTCCAACTGCATATTTTTCCTGATGTTAACCCTAATGTGTATGGTCCTGCATTTCTTTCCTTGCTTGAAGATCAGTGGCCTAGCGTTAAAATTGTTGCAACACAATTACCTGATGTTTCTAAAGAGAAGTCTCGAAAAGCAGTAACCATTTTTTGTGCTGTTCAAACAAATAAAGCTGATAAGATTCCCATTTTTAATCTTGAAAAATATAGCTCCCTAAAGAAAGTGTATCGAGTAACTGTATGGGTATTTAGATTTATTTCTAATATAAAATTAAAGGTAGAAAAAAGAGAATTTTCAGAATTATTCTGCTGAGGAAATGTTACATGCTGAAAATCTTTTGATAAAGCTAGTGCAGTAGGAAAGTTTTCCTGAAGTTATTAAATGCTTGAAATGTAACAAGAGTACCCCTAGAGAATCTATTTGTCTACAGTAAAATCCTATGTTGTGAGATGAAGGTTTGCTGTTGGTACGAGGACGGTTACAAAAGTCTGATTCCTCATTGTATGAAAAACACCCTGTTGTGATTCCTGCAAACATAAACTAACTGAAACAATTTTGAAAGATGCACGTGAAAAAGTTTTTTTTTTTCAGGGGTCTCCAGTACATTAGTACAAACTCGTGAAAAGTTTTGGATTTTAAGATTTAGAGAGTGCATAAAATCAGTCCTAAACAAACGTGCAATCTCCAAGAAATTTAACGCACGACCTCGTCAACAAGTTATAGCACCTCTAAAAGGTATATTTTATTTCCCTACAATAAAAGTGAAGGATTTAATCTTACCATCAACCATGGAACCTTTGGTGAAACGCTTCCGTTTGCGCGAGACTCTTCTGAATCATTTTTTTGGAAGCGCTTGAAAAATGAGTATCTTCTCAACTTACAATCTGCTCACTACATGGACCAGAATAAAACTTCTGACTTTGATGTAGATGATGTGGTTATTATGCATATGAACATGTATCAAGAACTTTGTGGAAATTGGGTATTTGTGAGTGTATGATTTTCTTATGAACAGAGATTTTTTAGTAATATCAAATAGCTGTAGATGGCAGCACTAAAATTTTGCAAGGACTGTTTCTGATTCGAACTATTACTGCTTTTTTATAAAAAGGACTTTAAATAATTCTAAAACATATTCTTTTTAACTCTTTTTTTAATTTTAAAATTCTTATTGTCATTTTTAATGTATTATGTATATTAATATTGTTTTTTTTTCTTTTATTAGATAACTTATTTGTTTTATTTTTCTGCTGTTCTGCGGAACTGTAATCGAAGCTCAGAATGTTATGTTTTTGATTCGTGATGTGTGTGGTTAAAATCTAAATTTAATGCTGTTCAATTAAAAATATGAAAGACCAGTTAATTCGTAATTCTTTGAGTGAAATCTTTATTCTTCAAGTATGTATTTAATCTCGATTCATCAATGTAAGCAGTCAAGGTTCATGAGTTTGAATTAAGTGGTTTCATAAATCTATTTCGAACGCAACTGGAGTCTGCATCAAGAAATCAAAGGTACTTTTTTTATCCAAATTTATTCTGTTTAATAAAGAGAAACTGTATTCTATTCATTTTAAAACTATACATAAAAACTCTTTGGTCCGTCGGTATTCGGAGAGAATTAGTGATAATCTTATTTAATATATGATATTTAATATATGATATTAATATATGATGGCGAAAACGAAAGCAGAAACTGCTGCGGAATCGAAATTCCTTTTCACTATAAAAGAGATAAAGAGATTTATTGCTCAGGTTACTGATGCAATTGAAAATAAAAATTTAAAATTAATTGAGAATCTAAAAGCTGAATTGATAAGTTTAGAAAATGACTTAAAAAAATCTTATTTTGGTGTAGCTGAAGAAAGTGTAAATAATTTATACGATAAGTTTACTGAAGCTAAAGATATTGTTGTTGATGATTTAGTCAAAATTGAACAGTTTTTAGAAATTCAAGGAATAAAATCACAAGAAAATGAAAGTGCAGCTAATAATAGCTCAAATATAGGTGTTAATAATGCTCCAAAGCTGCCAAAGTTCGAGTTACCCATTTTTTATGGTGATATCACTCAATGGATAACATACAAACAGACATTTTTAACTGCGATTCATAATAATCAATCAATTTCAGACCAGTTGAAATTTTCGTATCTTATAGCTAGTGTTAGGAATTATCCTTCGAAATATATTTCTGGTGAAAATTATAAAGAAGCTTGGGAAACGTTAGTTAATAGATATGATAATCGTAAGAATTTGGCATATTCATTGCTGTCTAAATTTGTTAATGCCAAACCATTGAAATCGCCCACGCAGAAAACTATTTTAGAGCTTTTGGATACGTGTAATGAAGTAATTCGAAACTTAAAATCTTTGAAATTTGAATTTAATGAATTTGTTGATTTGATATTAGTGTATATTGTACAGGCAAAATTTGATGAATCCTTAAAAAAGCAATGGGAATTATCCTTAAATAATGATTCGTTTCCAACTTATGAAATGTTGATGACATTTCTCAAAAAACAGGCTCGTAGTTTGCAGTGCAGTAATTCTGAAATTTTTAAAGGTGAATCCAAATCTAATTTAAAATTTGAAAGTAAGTCTCAACATTTTTCAAAAAAGTCTGTCGCCAATGCAGTTGTAATGGATAATGTAAATAAAACTGCAAATCTTTCATGTGCACAGTGTAATGAATCCCATCCACTCTATAAGTGCCCAGAAATTTCAAAATTATCTGTTGATCAACGCTGGCAATTAGTTAAATCTAAAAATCTTTGCACGAACTGTTTACGATCAAATCACTTTGTCGCAAATTGTCTTATTACTGCCACATGTAAATATTGCAACTCTAAACAATATACACTCCTTCATCGTGATCAGACTACCCCTGCATCACAGAATTCTTTCAGGCAACAAGATCGAATTACAACACCAAATACTGTTGTTAATTCTGAGTCAAATTGTTTCACTTCTCAATCTATCAATGAAAATTCTCAAACATTGTTGGCTACTGCCATTATAAATGTGAAATCTAAATCGGGAAAATTCATACCTTGTAGAGCTATGATAGATAGTGCTTCTCAGAAAAGTTTACTTTCTAAAGCTTGTTGTAAAAAATTAGGTCTTCCATCTAAGCCTACAAATCATAAAATCTCAGGAATCAATAATTTAGTAGCAGAAACGGCTCTTCAGGAAGTTTCCTTGACTTTCTCTCCACCTTTCAATAATGAAACTTTTCACTTAGATGCATTAGTTGTTAATCAGATTACAACCAATTTACCAAATGTTTTGATTACAACTAAATATTGGCCACACATTGAAGGATTGAACCTTGCGGATCCTAATTTTCATTTGTCCAGTCCTATTGAGATACTTATAGGCGCAAATTTATTTGCTAACATCATAATAGGAGAATCAATTCTCGACCTATAGGATCACCGAGTGCTGTTAATTCTAGACTGGGTTGGATTCTTTCGGGGATCATTTATTCGAATGAATCAAATCAAAATTCATTTGTTAGTTGCCATGCCACTACACAGATAAGTTCTCAACTACAAAAATTTTTGGAACTTGAATCGGTTCCTACTTCTGATCCAATTTCTCTAGTTAAAGATAACTATGCGAAAACAGTTTCACGTTCAGAATCTGGCAGATATATTGAAAATCTACCCTTTAAATCTAAACCTGTTCTCGGTAACTCCAAATCTCAAGCCTTAAAACGTTTCTACTTCTTGGAGAAAAAGCTTCAAGAAAACCCCTTGCTTAAAGAGCAGTATTTATCCTTCATGCGCGAGTATATCGATTTAGGGCACATGGAACTTGTACCATATTCAGGAATTTCAAATCCTGATAATTTTTATGTCCCACATCACGGGGTGTTAAAAGAAGATAGTTCTACAACTCGGCTAAGAGTGGTATTTGACGCATCTGCTGTTGGATCAGAAGGCCGCTCCTTGAATGATTATCTAGAGATAGGTCCGAAATTGCAACCAGAATTCTTTCCTCTACTGTTAAGGTTCAGAATACATCAAATCGCCTTTAGTTCTGATATCGAGAAAATGTTCAGGCAAATCCTCGTCAATCAAAATCAAGTAGACTATCAGCGCATTCTTTGGAGATTCAATTCAGATGAAATTATTAAAACATACAGACTGTTGACCGTTACGCACGATACTTCTTGCGCTCCATTTTTGGCCATTAGGACATTACACCAATTAGCAAATGAGAATGAGCAAAATCATAAAGAAGCCTCTCAGATAATTCGAAAAAGTACGTACGTAGATGATCTACTTTCCGGTTCGGATTCAAAGGAAAATGCCCAAATTTTAGTAACTGAATTAATCGAAGTTATGAAAAAGCGGAGGTTTTAATCTACGTAAGTGGATTTGTAATGATCCAGAAGTAATAGCTCATTTACCAGATGAAATTAAGGTTTCATCGCAAAAAGTAATTCAGGAAGATGATACCGTTAAAGTCCTCGGACTACTTTGGGATTCTTCCAAAGTTGTTTTACAAATTCGTTTCAATGATTTTAAAGAAGTAAAAACAAAAAGAGATTTGTTATCAGTAGTGGCTACAATATTTGACCCCTTGGGTTTCCTAGCTCCTACTACAATAAGATTAAAGATCATGTTGCAAGATCTTTGGAAAGATAAGATTTCGTGGGATGAAGAAATCCCAGACTCCATACTACAGGTTTGGAATGAGTTCCTATCAGAAATTCATTTTTTAAAGTCAATTGAAATACCCAGATATATTAATTCTTATAATCAAAATGATGTCCAAATTCAGTTACATGGTTTTTGTGATGGCTCAGGTAAAGCTTATGCTGCGGTTACTTATTTACGTGTTGTTACTCCTGACGAAGTATTTGTCAATTTGCTTGCAGCTAAAACTAAAGTAAATCCTATAAAACCTCAAACACTGAGACGTATTGAACTTTGTTCTGCTTTTTTACTAGCCAAGTTGTGCTCAGTCATTATCGATACTTTGCCAATAAACTTTGACAATATTTATCTGTGGACAGATTCCCAAATCGTTCTCAGCTGGTTAAAATCACCTTTTTTAAAAGGAAATCAATTTGTTCTAAATCGAGTCAGTCAAATCCAATCGCTAAAGCCTTCATTTGAGTGGAATCATATTCCAGGTATTCTAAATCCTGCAGATTCTGCTTCTAGAGGTATTTCACCACGAAAGCTTCTTCATCATTCGCTATGGTGGCATGGGCCTCCATGGCTGCTATCAAATGAACCAATCCCAATACCTTTGTACAATCCTCCAATATCTGTTTTAAATCCAGTAATTCAATCTGTCAGCAACGTAACTCAAGTAATTGTCCTTCCAGACTTTATTCTTAAGTTCTCCAAATTCTCTGACTTATCAAGAGTCACAGCGTAGTGTCTTAGATTTATCTATAATGCTAGGCATAGTGCTACAAAAAAATCTGGAAATCTGAGTGCACAAGAAATCTCTGATTCTATTCAATGTATTGTGAAATTAGTACAATTTTCTGAATTCTATACCGAGCTTAAATTATTAAAAGAAAGAAAACCCTTACCAAGGAATAGTAAATTATTATCATTAAATGTGTTTTTAGATTCGAGTGATATTATTCGAGTTGGTGGACGTTTGTCACAACATCAGTCGTTAAGTTTTGATAGAAAGTATCTTATGCTACTTCCGAAAAATCATATTATTACTAAGTTATTGATAAAACATGTCCATGAGCAACATCTACATGCAGGTACACAGCTAGTACTTGCAATAATACGCCAACAGTACTGGATTATCAATGGTCGTTCTACTGTACGACAAGAGCTCCACAAATGAGTGCTTTGCAAACGCCTTAAGTCTCAAGCTTGTCAACAAATGATAGGAGATCAAGCTTGTCAACAAATTATGGGAGATCTTTCCGTTGACAGAATCACCCCAATCCGTCCATTTTCCAAGGTGGGTTTAGATTTTGCAGGACCCTGTCTAACTAAACCAAATTTGCCAAGAAGTAAGATCAAAATTAAATCTTATATAGCAGTATTCGTCTGTATGTGCACTAAGGCGGTACACCTTGAGTTGGTATCAGACTTGTCTGTGCAAGCCCTGCTAGTAGCCTTGAAGCGATTTATCGCGCGTAGAGTCCTACCGTCCGATGTACATTCAGACAACGGAAAAAACTTCACAGGTCTGGCTAATCAGTTAAAGCAGCTATTCCAATATTTGAAAGAAAATGAAGTTCAAGAATTTCTTTCAAGCCAGAAAATCAATTGGCATTTCATCCCTCCATATGCGCCACACTTTGGTGCGCTATGGGATGCAGCTGTAAAGCTTGCTAAAAATCACATTCTAAGAGCATGTAAATCTAGTGTATTGAATTTTGAAGAATTAACTACTTTGCTATATCAAATTGAAAGTTGTATAAATTCAAGACCTTTAACCCCTATGTCTTCGGAACCATCAGATCCACGTGCATTAACTCCAGGTCATTTTCTAATAGGAGCACCCCTCCTTTTATACTCCAGAATCTTCAAATACCAGAATTCTAACATTAAATATTCGGTGGCGCTTGATCGAAAAAGCAAAGAATCAATTTTGGTGTAGATGGTCACGTGAAGGTCTTCAACATCTCCAACAGCGTCCAAAATGGACTACTCCACGAATTAATCTACAAGAAGGAGACTTGGGGATTGTTCACGATCGATTTCAGCCCATGAGATGGAAGTTGGGCCGCATTCTAAAGACTTTTCCTGGACCAGACAATCTTGTACGAGTTGTTTTGATTAACCCTCTGTCTACCAGAAGGGTCCAATGGACATGTACATTCAAAATATTTATTCAAACCAGAAATTTCTTCAAAACAAACTAAATGTATAAATCAGACAATAATAAGTTAAATAAACAAATTAAATAGTTTTAAGTAAAAATTCTGGTGTAGTATGTTTTTATAAAACTTGAGTAAAATTTCCGGTAGTTCTAGGGTTAAAACACCTGACGGTGACATCAAGCGTCCCATTTCAAAGGTGTCCCCTCTTCTGCCGGGGGCGGAGGATGTATGATTTTCTTATGAAAAGAGACTTTTTAGTAATATCAAATCGCTGTAGATGGCAGCACTAAAATTTTGCAATGACTGTTTCTGATTCAAACTATTACTGCTTTTTTTAGAAAAAGACTTTAAATAATTCTAAAACATATTCTTTTAAACTCTTTTTTAATTTTAAAATTCTTATTGTCATTTTTAAAGTATTATATATATTAACATTGTCTTTTTTTTCTTTTATTAGATAATTTATTTGTTTTATTTTTCTGCTGTTCTGCGGAACAGTAATCGAAGCTTAGAATGTTATGTTTTTGATTCGTGATGTGTGTGGTTAAGATCTAAATCTAATTCTGTTCAATTAAAAATATGAAAGACCAGTTAATTCGTAATTCTTTGAGTGAAATCTTTAT
Organism: Maratus speciosus; assembly: GCA_963932465.1. NCBI lineage: Eukaryota > Metazoa > Arthropoda > Arachnida > Araneae > Salticidae > Maratus > Maratus speciosus. Next base: position 121,702,393 of record OZ010795.1, on the reverse strand, counting down.
TCTTCAAGTATGTATTTAGTCTCGATTCATCAATGTAAGCAGTCAAGGTTCATGAGTTTGAATTAAGTGGTTTCATAAATCCATTTCGAACGCAACTGTAGTTTGCATCAAGAAATCAAAGGTACTTTTTTTATTCAAACTTATTCTGTTTAATAAAAGGAAAACTGTATTCTATTCATTTTAAAACCATACAGTGGGCAGAGATTAAAAAAAATAAAGTATTGTGAACTAAAGACAAATAATTCCATCATTAAAAGATCTATTCAATTTTTGTACAATTTAGAACTCAGAAACTAAACAAAAAAAAAATAAAATAAAAAAAATAAACCACCTTGAACTGATTTTATTAATAGTCTCAAAAAACTCTCATTTGACTTAAAAAAAAAAAATATATATATACAGTGTGTCCACGTATAACCTGACCGACCTTTATTTTCGCAACCGTTGGTCCTAGATGCATACTTCCAATTACAAAAATGGTCAAAATTAGGTGCAGGGTTAAGATAAAAAATGTTTGAAGCGAAAAAAATATTTAGTGAAGAATTACAGAATCTAAATTTTTATACGGTCCCCCGGTCCTATAAGTTATATTTAGTAAAATTTCCCATTTACACTGTCAAGTAAAGCAAAAAAAGTCCGTTATTCTACGATTAAAATTGACCGAGTAATAGCTGTTTAAAGTTGGAGTATACTTTTTGCTGCATATTAGGGGTCATTCACAAATTTAGTAGAAATATAATTTCGTCAGATATATTAAAGAAATGGTTGAGAGTAAAATTAGCATTGCAATATAAATTTGAAATCTTTAATCATTCTGACATATTACTGCAAAATGCACAAATTGTACTCAACATCATAAGAGGATAAAAATAACAGATTTTTTGTTAAATAAAAGTATGAAAAACAACAGCCTCAATTCTTTACAAAATGATACATATTTTAAAATGCTGTTAGATTACACTGTTTTTCAAATTTTGTGTTGTGGCATGTTTTTTTGCTTTTGAAAATTGATTCTTATGTAATTTTTAGCACTGAATCCGAAAATGACCTTCTTTTAAACCATCACGTCAGGAATTTTCTCAAATCGCAAATTTCAAAGTTAAAAAGCTAAAAGTTAAAATTGGTACCCCCTCCCCTCCCAATCTCATCGGACCCAAGAGTTGTTTAGCTGTAAGAAACCCAGTATAAGTCAAAAAATCTCATAAATTATGGAATTAAATAAAATTAAACCGAATAAAAAAGTCTTACATCTATTTTATAGTATCAGATTTTTCGCTATTTTTTAACCTTGAAATTTACGATTTGCGAAAGATCCTGACATGATGGTTAAAGTGAAGGAATTTTTTTTTCAGGGTTAAAAAATACATAAAATGTAATTATAAAAAAACACAACCATCGCAGGTTTATGTTATCTAATCTAAAACCCTTTCTTAAACTTCTTGATGGTAATCTATCCGAATTTTTTTGTGTTATCCTCTAATATAAGTATGTATAAGATGGTAAGCGTCGAAAATCATAATAATATTGCATTGTCATCGGATTTAAGTCAGTGTGTAAAATTTAACTTCGATCGGACATTTGAAAGTAAGTTAAAGTTCTAGTACAAATTTTAAACTGGAAAGACGATCATTGCAAGTTAAATAAAACCTTATGAAAATAACACAATTTTAGTTAAATGAAATTATAGCCTCAAATCATTACAAAATAAAACATATGTTAAAATACAATTACTTTAACTAATGTGAAACTTAACTAATAAAACTTAATTGTCATATTTGTACGATTTCTTTCAAAGCGCAGATACGTTGAAATAAGTTTAAGTACTTTATATACGACCCCTGAAAGCACGGTCGAAATCATCTGGTTTGATATGCAAAAAAGTGGTATAAGTCATGCATTTCAAAGTTTTATAACTCGGTCAATTTTAATGTTAGATGAATGGGACTTTTTCTGTCTTACTTGTTAGTGTCACAGTAAATTTTTACTAAATATCACTTATAGGACCGTATAAAAATTTAAATTTCGTAATTTTTTAATAAATTTTTTTCTTGATCCAAATCGCTTTAAAAATAATTCTTTACCTTATTTAAACCATTTTTGTAATTGGAAGTATGGATCTAAGACCAACGGTTGCGAAAATAAAGGTCGGTCAGGTTATACGTGAACACACTGCATATATTTATTTATTTATTTATTTATTTATTTGCTTGTTAATATTTCTAATTTTTTGTTTGATTTTTGTCTTGATTTATTTTATAGTAATTTGTATAGATTTAAATTGTGCTTTCTATTTTTAGTAGCAGAAACCTGCCCACAAATCTTTTAAATTGTTTTAGTTTAGTTTTTTTGAGGTCCAGTATGTAAGTATATATTTTGGTTTGTATTGTATTTATGTATAGTGTAATTTACGATCTTTTAAAATAATTTTATTTCTACTTTAATTATTTTGAATCCCCTTTTTGATGAACCCTTGTTCATCGGGGGAGGGGGGGGGGAGTTTGTGGAATATTTCAAAACTTTCTTGTGCGGGTCTCTTTCGACCAGACGGGAGGCGTCAGATTACATGACCTTCCAGATAATTGATATTAAAAACGTTTTTTCTCTTGTTCTTTAGCTTTAGTTTTGCAGTAGAATGATATTCGGTAGCAGCTTTCACGCTGCATAGTTTTTTCTCGATCTTCCAAAAGCGGAAGAAAATATGTTCCTCATTAAAAAAATATATATTAGCTTGGGTTCCCAGAGAGGAAGAAGTGAATTTCAAGTATTAAGCAAATATTTTTTTGTAAATATTATGTATAAATGTAAATTATGTATATAGTCTGAGTATCAATAATAATCTTCGAAAAGTTCTGATGATGATTATTTTCAAATGATGAACGCAATACTTCAGAATATAATACGTGAAAGTAACTCCTTTTAATGCGTGATTTAAAAAGAAACAAGAATTCTTTAAAATTTGCTCTCCCACTATTTTTTTATCAATTGTGATATAACGTGTAATTCGTGGACTACCTGAATATCGTCAATAGTTTGCGGATTAGATGCGTACACTTCGCAAATAATGTAATCCCACAGCCAGAAATCCATTTGAGTGAGATCGGGTGAACCACGGCGGCCACGGAAAAGTGAAATTGCGGCAAATATCACTGTCAACAAACGGTTGTGTCACGGAAATCCAGCCTGACGACTCGCATGTGGGGTGCACCAGCTTGTATACACACGACAGCATGTAAAGCCTTTTTCTGTTGCAAATTGGCAATTACTTAATAAGTCAACATTTCTAGATAGTGACACTCGTAGCCCTATATGTTACTTCCGCAGTAACCGCTTCAAAAAAGTGAGCGCTGAGGATGAAGATGCATGTTATACCGCACCACACAATCACTTTTTTGGTGTTAAGGAAGTGAAACCACATCATGGGAATTGCTGTCTGCCCAGTCGTAGCAGTTCTTCGAATTAAGGTTAGCACTTAACGAAAAATGGGTCTCGTCCGCCCACAGAATGTGTAAAGGCCAGGTGTCATCCTCATCATACCGAACGAGGAATTCATTCGCAAAGTCTAGGCGTTGCTTCTTGGTTATGGTTGAACCGATACGGAAACACAGTACTGAATCTGACGAAACGTATAATTCGGCAACTGCAGAACGCGTGAAATACCGCGTGCACCTGGAAGATAAACATCTCATCGTCTAGAAAACTTGTATAACAGACTCGCCAGGAACAGAACGTCGTTCAGGCCTAGATCTATCGAATGCGCAACAAGATTCTTCAAATTTGCGTATCCAGACACGAACCTCGTTTTCTGCATGGCTTATGCTGTAGACACGCATTGCTGCGGTATTTTGTCCGTTTAGGTAATGTCGAGCACTGAGAGAGCAATGAATGGACTAGATTAAATTTCCATAGGTTTTTATTGTTTATTTTGCCAAGGGGCAAACATTGAAATGAGCTTCTGATTTGAGAGCGGTGTCGTTCGTTACAGACGTGTTGTTCAGGTGACAACGAAGCTCAACTGAAGGTTACATCATTTATCAGCTAGGTGGCACTGATCACTTAATCAAACTTCGGGAGCTCACATACCGGCCCCCATTGAAGTATTCTGATAGTTCAATGATACACAACAAGTAAATATTCAATAACTTACAGATGATATTACTAATTAATGGTTGCACATAAAGTACTAAATATAAATACAATAATAAGAAATAATAAATTCAATAGAAATATGTTAAGCTTAATTGATATTTTCGTTATTTACCATAGGTAACACACAAATGTTGGAGATACTTCTTTTGTAAGTTCCGGATGGAGTGCGGACTATTACAACCCTAACATTGTCATCATTTCCCTTGATGATTTTTGAAATACGACCTACTGTCCATTTACAAAATGGTAGGTCTCCATCCTTTACCAGAACCATCATACCTGGTGCAACATTTTACTTTTTAAAGAGCCATTTGGATCTCTGCTGCAAATGGCTTAAATAAGAAATCGTCCAATTTTTTCCAAATTATTTGCACCATTTTCTGAGTTTTCTGCCATGTGTCGAGCAAGTTTTCTCTTTCATTAATCAAATTTGGATCAGCAAGAGCATTGATTGATCTACCAATCAGGAAATGCCCTGGGGTTAAAACTTCATAGTCTTCTAATTCAGAAGATAATGGGGAAAGAGGGCGGAATTGAGAATGCCTTAAATTTGCGTAGCAATAGTTAAAAATTCTTCAAGAGTTAATTTCATAACACCAATAGTTCTTTTTAAGTGGTATTTGAACTGTCCGACGCCTCTCTCCCAGAGTCCTCCAAAATTTGGGGAACGAGGGGGCAGAAATTTCGAGAGAACTTACTCGGATGACAGAAAATTTGATACATCATCATTTTTTTATTTATAGAATTTAATAATCTCTTTAGTTCCGCAGATGCTCCAACAAAGTTGGATGCATTGTCACAAGAGATTGTACTACTTTTGCCTTTGCGAGCAAAAAATCTTTTAAGGGTTGCAATTAATGCATTAGAATTAAGTCAGAAATTAGTTCTAAATGCATTGCTTTAGTAATCATGCATATGAAAATGGTTACGCAAACTTTATTAAATATTCCCTTTCTCTGGTTGCGATATTTAATAAAAAATGGACAGCATAGGTCAAGACCCGCATTGGAAAACGGTGGACCTTGTATTACTCTTTCAGGGGGTAAATTACTCATTATTTGACTTACAGTTGTAGGTTTAATTTTGAAACATTGAACACACTCATGTACAACTCGACGAACAATGTTTCTTCCATGAAGGGGACAAGGGACCTTAAAATCCTTAAAAATATTTTTTTTATTTTTTGTAAATTTCACCTAATTATTATTCAAGGGTACTTTATATGCATTATAGCATGCATTTATCACAAAAAAAATTTAAAAAAAATTATTTTTATGAAAAAAATGTAATTTTACGCTTCGTCTTAGAAATCTTCGAAATGTCGCTTGCGCATTCCATATCAATGAAAATCCCCAATATTTTTTATAAAAGTCTGTTTTATATATATAAATAAAATAGAGCATCGAATTTTATATATTTGAATTTAAAGGTTAAAAAAAAAATTAAAAATTTAGAAATTTTTTCGAAAAAGTTTCAAAATTTTTCATTTTTTTTCTTTTTTTTAACCTTTAAATTCAAATATATAAAATTCGATGCTCTATTTTATTTATATATATAAACCAAACTTTTATTAAAAATATTGGGGATTTTCATTGATATGGAACACGCAGGGGGCATTTCGAAGATTTCTAAGACGACGCGTAAAATTCCATTTTTTTCATAAAAATAAATTTTTTTACAAATTTTTTTTGTGATAAATGCATGCCATAATGCATATAATGTACCTTTGAGTAATATTTAAGATAAAATTTACAAAAAATAAAAAAAAATTGAAAAATTTTGAAATTTTTTCGAAAAAATTTCAAAATTTGTAATTTTTTTTTTAAACCATTAAATTCAAATATATAAAATTCGATGCTCTATTTTATTTATATATATAAATCAAATTTAAAAAAAATATTGGGGATTTTCATTGATATGGAATGCATAGGGGGCATTTCGAAGATTTCTAAGACAACGCGTAAAATTCCATTTTTTTCACAAAAATAAATTTTTTTTTAAATTTTTTTTGTGATAAATGCATGCTATAATACATATAATGTCCCCTTGAATAATATTTAAGATGAAATTTACAAAAAATAAAAAAAAAATTGAAAAATTTGGAAATTTGGAAATTTTTTCGAAAAATTTTTAAAAATTTCCATTTTTTCTTTTTTTACCTTTAAATTCAAATATAGAAAATTCGATGCTCTATTTTATTTATATATATAAAACAGACTTTTATAAAAAATATTGGGGATTTTCATTGATATGGAATGCGCAAGCGACATTTCGAAGATTTCTAAGACGACACGTAAAATTCCATTTTTTTCTCAAAAATAAATTTTTTTTTTAATTTTTTTTGTGATTAATGCATGCTATAATGCATATAATGTACCCTTGAATAATATTTAAGGGGAAATTTACAAAAAATAAAAAAAATTATTTTAAGGTCCCTTGTCCACTTTTAACATGCCAAAAAACTTGTCTTACACTATTTAATAGCCCTTGAGGACCAACATGTAAGTCTCTTTTATGATAGTAAAGAAAGATAATTTTAGTCAATTTACTACTTGGGGGTAAAATGATTTGGTGAGATCGGTCATAGCTTAAATTTGAGTTGGTCAAACGACCACCCACTCTTAATAGATCATCTTTAGCTAGGAAGTGATCTAAAAATCTCAACTTACTTTTTACAGGGACAGACATGCCCTTTTTCAATGCCAAATTTCTGATGAAAAATACTCGCCTTGAGCACTTTTAATTAAGAAGTTTCTAGCAACCCTTAGTTCCTCTAAAGTTAAGGAATCTTTAAGTTTGACAGTATTTTTACAGTTGTGGGCAAACCTGAAAATAAATGCTAACACTTTCATTAATTTAATATAACTATTTGAAATATTAAGGAAAGAATTCATAAAGTCAGAAATTATAACTGAAGTGAGAACGGGAACTGACTTTAGTTCTTTTAAAAATTGTTCGTCTTTGCCATGAGAGTTCTTTTGTGGAAAAAAATTACAATGTCTTGTTTCAGGAAAGTGGGTCTTTCCCACCAGAGTTTATTCCAAGAGCCCACCAAGAGCCCACCAGAGCCCACCAAGCGATTTTGCATCTTGACCTCGGGATAACACATCCGCCGAATTCAGTTTTGACGGCACATATCTCCACTCGTAGTTTATGGTGGTAAGTTCTTCAATCTTAGACACTCTGTTCCCGACAAAGGTCTTAAGAAGATGAGGCGATATATCTATCCATGCTAGGGGAATTGTGGAGTCCGACCAAAGTATGACTTTGTCGATTTGAAGTTTCATAGCTCTAATTACCTTTTGAGCAAGTTGGCACAACAATAGATAGGCTGAAAGTTCAAGCCTCGGTATGCTGACAGTTTTAACAGGGGCAACTTTACTTTTGTTGCAAATGAGGTGGCAGACAGGCGAATTTGAGTCAGAGTTCGTTTGAAGATAGAGGGAAGCTCCGAAAGCTTTCTCACTCGCGTCAGCAAAACCATGTAAGAGTATAGTTGATGCATCTTTAATAAGAATGCATCTTAATATTAAGAATGTTTCTATAAGAACTAGTGAATTGAGGAAATTGTCCCACTCTTGAGCAACATGAAGTGGAATTTTATCATTCCAGTAGCACTTTAGCAACCATAGTTGTTGCATGAAGATTTTTGCACGGAAAATTACAGGTCCGAGCAAGCCAAGGGGGTCAAATAGTCTTGCAATTTGACTTAGAATTTCGCGTTTTGTGTAGTCAGAACTTCTGTTGACAGTAACTTTAAAGTTAAATGTATCACTACTGCAGTCCTACAGTATTCCGAGAGCTTTTCTTGAAGCCTCTTCGGCATTTTGATTAAAAGGAAACATTTGAGAATCAGGATTTATTTCTTCAATAACATTAGAACGCCATTTATGCAAGGCCATCTGACCTCTTTTGAAGATATCTGTTAGTTGTTTTTTAATTTAAAAAAAATGCGGAAATGTCTGATGCACCTGACAGGCAATCGTCCATGTACATATCGTTCTTTACAACTTCGGCGGCTAATGGGAAATTGTCTGCTTCATCTACCGCTAACTGCTGGAGCACTCTAGTGGCAAGGTATGGACTACTTGCACAACCGTAGGTGACCGTTTTCAGAGTGTAAATTTTGTCCGGTTCCTCCCTCCCTTCTCTCCACAATATTTTTTGGTATCTAGTATGCGACGGATTTACTTCTATTTGTCGAAACATTTTATTTACATCAACTGTAAATGCGAAAATATGTTTTCTAAAACGAATCACAATCGAAAAAAGATCATATTGTATGATCCCTCCTTTAAACAATAAGTCGTTTAAAGACTTCCAATTAGTAGTTTTACAACTCCCATCAAAACAACTCTCAGTTTAGTTGTAGTACTCGACGGTCGCAAAGCACCGTGATGAGGGAAAAAATATCCTTTATCAGGATTTGTGTCATCGGAGTTTTCTTCCATGTGTCCTAAAGTAGCGTATTCCTTTAGAAATTCTGAGTATAATTCCTTTAATTTGGGATCCCGCTCTAAACAGTTCCATAACTGATTTAATCTTTTAGCGGCAATTTGTTTTGAATCTCCCAGAGAATTATCAAACATTTGAATCTTAAAGGGTAATTCAACAACGTATCTGCCGTCCGGTTTTCGATAGTGAGTGTTTAAAAAATGTTCATTACAGTAATTTAACTCCTCACTCACTAAGGGTTTCAATTCACTTACTTTCTCCAATTCCCGAAAAGAGCTTATTTCTTTTTTTCCAAATTTGTATAATCTGTTACAAAAAAAAAAAAAAAAAAAAAAAAAAATCAGAAGATTCCCTTAAATTAGAGATAGAATTGCATACAGTGCCTGATATCATATGCCCGAAAAAAGTTTCTACTAACATTAATTGAGAATCATCAATTTTAATCTTATTCGACCCTATTAATTCATAGAATAACTGCGCTCCAATCAGTGCATGTACGCCTTTGGGTTTATTCCAATTATTATCCGCTAATTCTATATTCGACGGCAATTTTAATTTTGACGTATTGATATATTTCGGTGGCAGATCCGCAATTTTAGGAACTACTAACATATCTAACTGATAAGATTTAGTTTTTTTTTCATTCGTTAGTTCTGTACTAAAAAAAGATTTAGCGTTTAAGCATAAATCATTAAGTCCGGAAATGGGAATATAAGATTTTTGTTTACGCAACCCTAACACATTTTCCGCATGAGAACTCAAAAAATGCGAGCTTGAACAACTGTCTAATGCAGCAATTAAAAGTTGAAATTCCCCAGAACCGTCCTTCAAATATATCACAGCTGTGTTTAAAAATTACACAAGATTTATTTATTTCATTTTCCTTTGCGAAAAATGTTTGATTATCAGGAGAGGGGGAGGGGGAAGAATGCAGGCTCCTATCTGTCTGGTTTTCAATTCTGAATTGCTTACTGATATTATTGTTTTCATTTAATGGATGGAGTAAGCTATTATATTCTTTACTGTTACATGAAAGGCACGTATTTTTAGATAAACAAGGATTAGGTAAATGATTATTTAGACAAGACTGGCATAAATTGTTAATTTTAACAAGTTCTGATCTTTTCATCACATTCTTTTGCTTAAATTTCCTCTATCTATATAAAGAGTGTGAATCAGTACATCCTAAAATACACCCTTTTCTCTGTTTTGATTTTGTTAAAAGAGATTTTTCAATGTTTGGCTTAGTGCCAGATTTCCAATTATTATAAGAAAACCTTTTTTATTCTTTTGATATAACGGCACTTTGAAGAATGCGACTTCGTTCTTCAAAAAAGATTAAAAGGTTAGCTAATTTAGGAATTTTGTTTTTAATTAATTTCATTTCGAAAGACCTTTTTTATTGCAGGGTCCATTTTTTGAAACAAGATGTCCATTATCAAAGCATCTGAGAGTTCGTTAGATTGAAACTCAAGTAAATTTAATGAACGCAAATTACATTTTGTATTATCAATTAATTGCATTAAATGGTTAGGAGAATCCGGTACCTTTGAAAAATTAAGAAGTTTTATAATATAACAATCAATGACAGCTCTTTTGTTTTCATATATTTCTGCTAAAGACTGTCAAAGAGATTCATAGGTATCTTGGGCTGATTCAAGTCTTTTGGCTCCACCTTTTAGACAACCTTTTAAGTAGCATAATTACTGAGTTGAGTTCAGATTCATATTATTTCCGATAATGGACATAAACCGAGCTTTAAAATTTTGAAATTCATCATATTCCCCATAGAAATTGTGCAGAGGTAAGTCTGGTATTTTAAAGTTATTACTGATAGTAGGATTTTCTTTTTTAATATTAGAACATTCATATTTACAAAGAATAATGTTAAGCTTTACCTCTAAATCTTCCAGCTCATCTTCTAGCTCAGTTGCTATTTCCAAAAAATCTGCTATGTCGACATCTTCCGGAAGAGTTGTATAGGATTCGATCAGGTTACGAAGTGACGTTTTAATTTCCATAATAGAAACTTTTTTGCCTTCTAAACGCAATCGTTCTTCTTGCTGCTTTTCTTGCGATTCCTTTAAATGGGTGCACTCATATTCGTTAATAAATTTCGTGATTTTGTTTAGTTTGGTTTTCAGTGCGCCGCGTTGGCGATTTAAAGTAGTTAAGGTAGTCATTTTTTTAAATATTTGCTGTGCTCCGGCTCGAAGGACCATGTGTCGAGCACTGAGAGAGCAATGGACTAGATTAAATTTCCATAGATTTTTATTGTTTATTTTGCCAAGGGGCAAACGTTGAAATGAGCTTCTGATTTGAGAGCGGTGGCGTTCGTTACAGACGTGTTGTTCAGGTGACAACGAAGCTCAACTGAAGGTTACATCATTTATCAGCTAGGTGGCACTGATCACTTAATCAAACTTCGGGAGCTCACATACCGGCCCCCATTGAAGTATTCTGATAGTTCAATGATACACAACAAGTAAATATTCAATAACTTACAGATGATATTACTAATTAATGGTTGCACATATAGTACTAAATATAAATACAATAATAAGAAATAATAAATTCAATAGAAATATGTTAAGCTTAATTGATATTTTCGTTATTTACCATAGGTAACACCCAAATGTTGGAGATACTTCTTTTGTAAGTTCCGGATGGAGTGCGGACTATTACAACCCTAACATTGTCATCATTTCCCTTGATGATTTTTGAAATACGACCTACTGTCCATTTACAAACTGGTAGGTCTCCATCCTTTACCAGAATCATCATACCTGGTGCAACATTTTACTTTTTAAAGAGCCATTTGGATCTCTGCTGCAAATGGCTTAAATAAGAAATCGTCCAATTTTTTCCAAATTATTTGCACCATTTTCTGAGTTTTCTGCAATGTGTCGAGCAAGTTTTCTCTTTCATTAATCAAATTTGGATCAGCAAGAGCATTGATTGATCTACCAATCAGGAAATGTCCTGGGGTTAAAACTTCATAGTCTTCTAATTCAGAAGATAATGGGGAAAGAGGGCGGAATTGAGAATGCCTTCAATTTGCGTAGCAATAGTTAAAAATTCTTCAAGAGTTAATTTCATAACACCAATAGTTCTTTTTAAGTGGTATTTGAACTGTCCGACGCCTCTCTCCCAGAGTCCTCCAAAATTTGGGGAACGAGGGGGCAGAAATTTCGAGAGAACTTACTCGGATGACAGAAAATTTGATACATCATCATTTTTTTATTTATAGAATTTAATAATCTCTTTAGTTCCGCAGATGCTCCAACAAAGTTGGATGCATTGTCACAAGAGATTGTACTACTTTTGCCTTTGCGAGCAAAAAATCTTTTAAGGGTTGCAATTAATGCATTAGAATTAAGTCAGAAATTAGTTCTAAATGCATTGCTTTAGTAATCATGCATATGAAAATGGTTACGCAAACTTTATTAAATATTCCCTTTCTCTGGTTGCGATATTTAATAAAAAATGGACAGCATAGGTCAAGACCCGCATTGGAAAACGGTGGACCTTGTATTACTCTTTCAGGAGGTAAATTACTCATTATTTGACTTACAGTTGTAGGTTTAATTTTGAAACATTGAACACACTCATGTACAACTCGACGAACAATGTTTCTTCCATGAAGGGGACAAGGGACCTTAAAATCCTTAAAAATATTTTTTTTATTTTTTGTAAATTTCACCTAATTATTATTCAAGGGTACTTTATATGCATTATAGCATGCATTTATCACAAAAAAAATTTAAAAAAAAATTATTTTTATGAAAAAAATGTAATTTTACGCTTCGTCTTAGAAATCTTCGAAATGTCGCTTGCGCATTCCATATCAATGAAAATCCCCAATATTTTTTATAAAAGTCTGTTTTATATATATAAATAAAATAGAGCATCGAATTTTATATATTTGAATTTAAAGGTTAAAAAAAAAAATTAAAAATTAAGAAATTTTTTCGAAAAAGTTTCAAAATTTTTCATTTTTTTTCTTTTTTTTAACCTTTAAATTCAAATATATAAAATTCGATGCTCTATTTTATTTATATATATAAACCAAACTTTTATTAAAAATATTGGGGATTTTCATTGATATGGAACACGCAGGGGGCATTTCGAAGATTTCTAAGACGACGCGTAAAATTCCATTTTTTTCATAAAAATAAATTTTTTTACAATTTGTTTTTGTGATAAATGCATGCCATAATGCATATAATGTACCTTTGAGTAATATTTAAGATAAAATTTACAAAAAATAAAAAAAAATTGAAAAATTTTGAAATTTTTTCGAAAAAATTTCAAAATTTGTAATTTTTTTTTAAACCATTAAATTCAAATATATAAAATTCGATGCTCTATTTTATTTATATATATAAATCAAATTAAAAAAAATATTGGGGATTTTCATTGATATGGAATGCATAGGGGGCATTTCGAAGATTTCTAAGACAACGCGTAAAATTCCATTTTTTTCACAAAAATAAAATTTTTTTTAAATTTTTTTGTGATAAATGCATGCTATAATACATATAATGTCCCCTTGAATAATATTTAAGATGAAATTTACAAAAAATAAAAAAAAAAAAATTGAAAAAATTGGAAATTTGGAAATTTTTTCGAAAAATTTTTAAAAATTTCCATTTTTTCTTTTTTTACCTTTAAATTCAAATATAGAAAATTCGATGCTCTATTTTATTTATATATATAAAACAGACTTTTATAAAAAATATTGGGGATTTTCATTGATATGGAATGCGCAAGCGACATTTCGAAGATTTCTAAGACGACACGTAAAATTCCATTTTTTTCTCAAAAATAAAATTTTTTTTTTAATTTTTTTTGTGATTAATGCATGCTATAATGCATATAATGTACCCTTGAATAATATTTAAGGGGAAATTTACAAAAAATAAAAAAAATTATTTTAAGGTCCCTTGTCCACTTTTAACAGGTCAAAAAACTTGTCTTACACTATTTAATAGCCCTTGAGGACCAACATGTAAGTCTCTTTTATGATAGTAAAGAAAGATAATTTTAGTCAATTTACTACTTGGGGGTAAAATGATTTGGTGAGATCGGTCATAGCTTAAATTTGAGTTGGTCAAACGACCACCCACTCTTAATAGATCATCTTTAGCTAGGAAGTGATCTAAAAATCTCAACTTACTTTTTACAGGGACAGACATGCCCTTTTTCAATGCCAAATTTCTGATGAAAAATACTCGCCTTGAGCACTTTTAATTAAGAAGTTTCTAGCAACCCTTAGTTCCTCTAAAGTTAAGGAACCTTTAAGTTTGACCGTATTTATACAGTTGTGGACAAACCTGAAAATAAATGCTAACACTTTCATTAATTTAATATAACTATTTGAAATATTAAGGAAAGAATTCATAAAGTCAGAAATTATAACTGAAGTGAGAACGGGAACTGACTTTAGTTCTTTTAAAAATTGTTCGTCTTTGCCATGAGAGTTCTTTTGTGGAAAAAAATTACAATGTCTTGTTTCAGGAAAGTGGGTCTTTCCCACCAGAGTTTATTCCAAGAGCCCACCAAGAGCCCACCAGAGCCCACCAAGCGATTTTGCATCTTGACCTCGGGATAACACATCCGCCGAATTCAGTTTTGACGGCACATATCTCCACTCGTAGTTTATGGTGGTAAGTTCTTCAATCTTAGACACTCTGTTCCCGACAAAGGTCTTAAGAAGATGAGGCGATATGTCTATCCATGCTAGGGGAATTGTGGAGTCCGACCAAAGTATGACTTTGTCGATTTGAAGTTTCATAGCTCTAATTACCTTTTGAGCAAGTTGGCACAACAATAGATAGGCTGAAAGTTCAAGCCTCGGTATGCTGACAGTTTTAACAGGGGCAACTTTACTTTTGTTGCAAATGAGGTGGCAGACAGGCGAATTTGAGTCAGAGTTCGTTTGAAGATAGAGGGAAGCTCCGAAAGCTTTCTCACTCGCGTCAGCAAAACCATGTAAGAGTATAGTTGATGCATCTTTAATAAGAATGCATCTTAATATTAAGAATGTTTCTATAAGAACTAGTGAATTGAGGAAATTGTCCCACTCTTGAGCAACATGAAGTGGAATTTTATCATTCCAGTAGCACTTTAGCAACCATAGTTGTTGCATGAAGATTTTTGCACGGAAAATTACAGGTCCGAGCAAGCCAAGGGGGTCAAATAGTCTTGCAATTTGACTTAGAATTTCGCGTTTTGTGTAGTCAGAACTTCTGTTGACAGTAACTTTAAAGTTAAATGTATCACTACTGCAGTCCTACAGTATTCCGAGAGCTTTTCTTGAAGCCTCTTCGGCATTTTGATTAAAAGGAAACATTTGAGAATCAGGATTTATTTCTTCAATAACATTAGAACGCCATTTATGCAAGGCCATCTGACCTCTTTTGAAGATATCTGTTAGTTGTTTTTTAATTTAAAAAAAATGCGGAAATGTCTGATGCACCTGACAGGCAATCGTCCATGTACATATCGTTCTTTACAACTTCGGCGGCTAATGGGAAATTGTCTGCTTCATCTACCGCTAACTGCTGGAGCACTCTAGTGGCAAGGTATGGACTACTTGCACAACCATAGGTGACCGTTTTCAGAGTGTAAATTTTGTCCGGTTCCTCCCTCCCTTCTCTCCACAATATTTTTTGGTATCTAGTATGCGACGGATTTACTTCTATTTGTCGAAACATTTTATTTACATCAACTGTAAATGCGAAAATATGTTTTCTAAAACGAATCACAATCGAAAAAAGATCATATTGTATGATCCCTCCTTTAAACAATAAGTCGTTTAAAGACTTCCAATTAGTAGTTTTACAACTCCCATCAAAACAACTCTCAGTTTAGTTGTAGTACTCGACGGTCGCAAAGCACCGTGATGAGGGAAAAAATATCCTTTATCAGGATTTGTGTCATCGGAGTTATCTTCCATGTGTCCTAAAGTAGCGTATTCCTTTAGAAATTCTGAGTATAATTCCTTTAATTTGGGATCCCGCTCTAAACAGTTCCATAACTGATTTAATCTTTTAGCGGCAATTTGTTTTGAATCTCCCAGAGAATTATCAAACATTTGAATCTTAAAGGGTAATTCAACAACGTATCTGCCGTCCGGTTTTCGATAGTGAGTGTTTAAAAAATGTTCATTACCGTAATTTAACTCCTCACTCACTAAGGGTTTCAATTCACTTACTTTCTCCAATTCCCGAAAAGAGCTTATTTCTTTTTTTCCAAATTTGTATAATCTGTTACAAAAAAAAAAAAAAAAAAAAAAAATCAGAAGATTCCCTTAAATTAGAGATAGAATTGCATACAGTGCCTGATATCATATGCCCGAAAAAAGTTTCTACTAACATTAATTGAGAATCATCAATTTTAATCTTATTCGACCCTATTAATTCATAGAATAACTGCGCTCCAATCAGTGCATGTACGCCTTTGGGTTTATTCCAATTATTATCCGCTAATTCTATATTCGACGGCAATTTTAATTTTGACGTATTGATATATTTCGGTGGCAGATCCGCAATTTTAGGAACTACTAACATATCTAACTGATAAGATTTAGTTTTTTTTTCATTCGTTAGTTCTGTACTAAAAAAGATTTAGCGTTTAAGCATAAATCATTAAGTCCGGAAATGGGAATATAAGATTTTTGTTTACGCAACCCTAACACATTTGCCGCATGAGAACTCAAAAAATGCGAGCTTGAACAACTGTCTAATGCAGCAATTAAAAGTTGAAATTCCCCAGAACCGTCCTTCAAATATATCACAGCTGTGTTTAAAAATTACACAAGATTTATTTATTTCATTTTCCTTTGCGAAAAATGTTTGATTATCAGGAGAGGGGGAGGGGGAAGAATGCAGGCTCCTATCTGTCTGGTTTTCAATTCTGAATTGCTTACTGATATTATTGTTTTCATTTAATGGATGGAGTAAGCTATTATATTCTTTACTGTTACATGAAAGGCACGTATTTTTAGATAAACAAGGATTAGGTAAATGATTATTTAGACAAGACTGGCATAAATTGTTAATTTTAACAAGTTCTGATCTTTTCATCACATTCTTTTGCTTAAATTTCCTCTATCTATATAAAGAGTGTGAATCAGTACATCCTAAAATACACCCTTTTCTCTGTTTTGATTTTGTTAAAAGAGATTTTTCAATGTTTGGCTTAGTGCCAGATTTCCAATTATTATAAGAAAACCTTTTTTATTCTTTTGATATAACGGTACTTTGAAGAATGCGACTTCGTTCTTCAAAAAAGATTAAAAGGTTAGCTAATTTAGGAATTTTGTTTTTAATTAATTTCATTTCGAAAGACCTTTTTTATTGCAGGGTCCAATTTTTGAAACAAGATGTCCATTATCAAAGCATCTGAGAGTTCGTTAGATTGAAACTCAAGTAAATTTAATGAACGCAAATTACATTTTGTATTATCAATTAATTGCATTAAATGGTTAGAAGAATCCGGTACCTTTGAAAAATTAAGAAGTTTTATAATATAACAATCAATGACAGCTCTTTTGTTTTCATATATTTCTGCTAAAGACTGTCAAAGAGATTCATAGGTATCTTGGGCTGATTCAAGTCTTTTGGCTCCACCTTTTAGACAACCTTTTAAGTAGCATAATTACTGAGTTGAGTTCAGATTCATATTATTTCCGATAATGGACATAAACTGAGCTTTAAAATTTTGAAATTCATCATATTCCCCATAGAAATTGTGCAGAGGTAAGTCTGGTATTTTAAAGTTATTACTGATAGTAGGATTTTCTTTTTTAATATTAGAACATTCATATTTACAAAGAATAATGTTAAGCTTTACCTCTAAATCTTCCAGCTCATCTTCTAGCTCAGTTGCTATTTCCAAAAAATCTGCTATGTCGACATCTTCCGGAAGAGTTGTATAGGATTCGATCAGGTTACGGAGTGACGTTTTAATTTCCATAATAGAAACTTTTTTGCCTTCTAAACGCAATCGTTCTTCTTGCTGCTTTTCTTGCGATTCCTTTAAATGGGTGCACTCATATTCGTTAATAAATTTCGTGATTTTGTTTAGTTTGGTTTTCAGTGCGCCGCGTTGGCGATTTAAAGTAGTTAAGGTAGTCATTTTTTTAAATATTTGCTGTGCTCCGGCTCGAAGGACCATGTGTCGAGCACTGAGAGAGCAATGGACTAGATTAAATTTCCATAGATTTTTATTGTTTATTTTGCCAAGGGGCAAACGTTGAAATGAGCTTCTGATTTGAGAGCGAGGGCGCTCGTTACAGACGTGTTGTTCAGGTGACAACGAAGCTCAACTGAAGGTTACATCATTTATCAGCCAGGTGGTGCTGATCACTTAATCAAATTTTGGGAGCTCACGGGTAATAAGATTTTACAATTTCCAAAGTTCTTTCCTAGTAAGCGACGTGTTGTTCAGAGTACGAGAAAGCAAAATATGCGGCAAGCGCACATCGATTGATTATATTCTTTCACTTAGTGCGATGACGTCAGTCATGACGATTCCTTACATTTAACCATGAAATTGGCGTACCTTTGTCTCTTCTCGTTTCAAGAGAGATTTGGTAGGTTGGGATGA
Source organism: Maratus speciosus (assembly GCA_963932465.1). NCBI lineage: Eukaryota > Metazoa > Arthropoda > Arachnida > Araneae > Salticidae > Maratus > Maratus speciosus. Next base: position 121,684,177 of record OZ010795.1, on the reverse strand, counting down.
GAGTCGAAGACACAGTCTGAAATGTGATGTAATAAAAGAAAATCGTGTTCTGGTGAGCGCCTCAGTTTTTTCTTTTTTCTTCTGAATCTTTCTAGCGACGGCGATTTACCTGTTAAAGATAACGTTCCGATGTTTTTAATTGGTTTTCACAATGAAGATGACATTACAATAAAACACGTATATGCTACCCTATAAAAATTTTGAAATTTTGTCATTGGAAACGTTACAGTTTAACCCATTTAAAACAGCATTTTTTGTTTTCTCATATTTGTTGGTAAAATCAATTTAAATTAAACTAGAAAAACACTGAAACAAATTATGCTAAATATTTTTGTATTTATTTGATAAAATGTAAATGTATTCAAGATAGGAAAATGGATAATATTTGTAATATTATAACATGCATAATTATATGTTTTGTCTAAATTAATATAAAATAAACTTTTAAATTGTATATCTAGTATAATTAGTATTTTTATGAACTACTAAAATATATACTTATTTTTTAATATTTATTTTTTCATTTTTTAAATTCAGAGACTAATAACATTACTAATATTAAACTAAGGATAATCTTATCTGAGGATTAGAAACAATTTATTTTATGATCATCTTGAAAAGGACTTTGCACAAATAACATTCCAAAAAACGGCTAATAAAAATATATACCGTCTCGTTCTTATTTCCCTATATTTTGTACGTTACAAAAATACATAAGAAATTGTATTATAAGAGTGCTTTTTTTCAGGCAAAACATTCTGTGTTATGACTTAATTTACAATATGTATATTTCGTTGTAAGGCGTGTCCCAACGAAATAAAGCCACCGCAATTGTGTGCCGTAGCTGGGGACCGAAATAAACAAATAAGATTGAAACAAATATATTAAGAAACTCTATATAGAAATACATATTTACAAGAAGTAACTCACTTCCTGCCCCACCTGGGCAGGAGAAAAAGGTGAATGTGTAAAAAAAGAGGGGGAAAAGTGTCCCGCCGAAATAAAGCCACTGCCAATTTTAGTATTTATTCGTAACTACCGACATTCGAGTTGCTGCGATCAACATGTTTATGACGTCAGGAAGTTGTCAAGTACATGTTCTGTGCCAGTCAAACTTTGTGCGGACTTTAGAAGGTTGTACTTTCTATTTCTCCTTCTGTATTGCAATGGGGAAGAAAATCCAGCTATCAAAGTTCGAGAAAGGACAAATAACGGCTTTTAAGGAACAAGGTCTTTCACATAGACCAATATCTAAGCAAATCAAACGATCTAAAACAGTAATAGACAATTTTGTAAATAAGGGCAATGCGTACGGGTATAAAAAATGGAGGTGTAACTGCAGAAAAATGAGTTCCAGGCAAGCAAGAGCAGTTTTACATCGTCTTTCAGGAGGTGGTATTTCCCTAAAATTGTTGGCGAAAGAGGATAACATCCCTGTGACAAAATCAACCCTGTAACGAATTGAAAAACGTGCAAGCAAGTTGCGATATAAGAAACGAAAACAGCAGCACATGTTGAAAGCTATACACATGCAAAGGAGAGTCCACTGGGCCAAATATAATCAAACCTGGAAGGACCAGTGACATCGCGTTATAGTCCCAGATGAGAAAAAACTTTTCTTGTTGGGCCAGACGGCCTTGCTTTCTATTGGTTTGACATGAGGAAATTTTCTTCAAAAGACAGCAAGGTGGAGGCTCATTAATGGTGTGGGAATGGTTCAACTATGGAGGCAAACATAACCTGGCTGTTGTCTCAGGACGCATGAAGGCTACCGATTACCAAGAAATGCTGGAAAACTATTTACTGCTATTTTTAAACAGAATTAGTAGACTACGTTGGATTTTCCAGCAGGAAAAACCTTCATTCACGCTACAAAATCGTCCTAAGAATGGTTTTAAGAGAATCGGGTGCATGTCATGGAATGGCCTGCCCTTTTCCCCTGATCTCAATCCCCAAGAAAATGTGTGAGATATCCCCAGTAGGGCTGTATATGCCAATGGCAGACAGTTTCAGTCTGTGGCAAAATTGAAAGTCGTCATCATTGAAGCGTGGGAGAGCATTGATGCTACTGTCCTTCAAGGAGTGGTAAATGGTATGCCACATCGTATATTCCAAGTCATATATAACCATGGCTGATATATTGTCTATTAACAATAGTGGCTTTATTTCGGCGGGACACCTCCCCCCTCTTTTTTAACAAATTATTTTTTTTCTCTTGCCCAGTTAATTCAGGGAGAAAGTTACTCCTTGTAAATATGTATTTGTATATAGACTTTCATAATATATTTGTTTCATTCTTATTGGTTTGTTTCGTGTGCAATTACAGCACACAATCACGGTGGATTTATTTCGGTGGGACACACCTTATATTTAATTTTCACTATTTTAAATTTTTAAAACACATTTTTCGCGTATAAAATTGCTTCTTTTTCTATATATACATTTTGTAATGTGTAGTATTGCATCATAAATCTTAATTTTTGCAATTTTGTCCATTAAATTGTTTTTTAATTTACTTTGGTTTGAAGAATTATAATTATTTTATTTGCAAATGCTCTTATAATATATATATATAACATAACCTAAAATATCTTTACTTTTGTAAATTTATCTGCTGAGAATTTTTATTTTCATCTTAACATGAACATAAATTTTTGATCGCACATAAAAACGATAAAATGAAGCATAAATTCTAAACTGCATTATGCAGCGTACACAGTGCCATTGAAATACGATTCCTGAAAATATATTTTGTTGAAAATGAGATGGAAGAATTTCTCGGATGACATTGTGAAGATTTATTATCATGGATACTTACATACTGAAACAGCTTCGATTTTTTTTTCAGGACTAGATAATTTGTTTTTCTAGCTTTTCTAGCATTTTTTACTATAAAAGACTAAAATAAATGCGTTGACAACTTGCGTCATATTATTTTGTAAAGTACCTAATATATATTAAAAGTCTATTTATAAAAATATTGATGTATTTGTTCCATAAAATTGAATTTACTTGAAAATAAAATTTAAAAATTTGACAGATATACTTAAATAAATATTTTTTCTTCTGTTATTGGGAGCATTATTGTTAAATTGCTGGAAGATCTAATTAAGTGCAATAAAACGAAAAGTATCAGTTATAAAGTTCAATTACGTTAAAAGATAAGGTTAACGATTATTAATTATTTTAAAATGTTATCCCTTGTAAAATGGTTTTATTTTTAGTATCCAATCTAACTTTTAACTAAATGATAACACTGTAAAACAGATAATCAAATGCTATTAAGATATATATTTTTTATTCGAAATATCAGGTTTCTTAAATTTGTTAGTAATTCACTGCACAAAGGTATTTTAATTTGAGGGTTTGGATATGTCAAAATTTGTTTCGTATATCATTACTTCAGAATTATCAAGTATTTTCAGAATTAAATTTAACGAAATCATATGTGTGTATTTAAGCACAATAATAATAATAATAATAATAATAATAATAATAATAATAATAATAATAATAATAATATGCATTAACAAATACGTTTTTGCAAAATATCAGCGTGATAATTAAAATATTTTAAGAAATGAAATAATTATCTTAAAGCAATTTAAATGCGAAAGGTCAAAACATAAAAATATTCTAATTTGAAAACATTTGATCAATATGCCTAGAAATTTGGTATCTTAAATGATTTCATTTTGTGAAACATGCTTGTCGAAAATGAAATATTAAATGTTTTTCTACATTTTTATACACAAAACGTTTTAATTCATGAGTATTATCAAGTTGTAAATATATGTTTTTAGCATTGATGCATTGGTAGATTTAATTGCCCTTTTTCCAAACGCTGCATTTGATGATTCTTATTTTCACAAGTGTACGAGGTCTACTATAAGTAAAAAAATTAAATTGAAAGAAAAACATGGAATTTTTAAATGAAAATGCTTTCCACAAAAATATATATTTAAAAATTGACATTCAATATGTATTTTTATCTCACATAAATAGAAAAGTAAAGACATAAGAATAATACAAAAAAATATATAAATAATTCCCCTTCTTTTGTTGATGACTATAATAAACGATTTATTTATAGCTCTAAGAAAATTATCGGCTTGACAGTTGTTTCGAATCCTTTGATTTGTATTTATAGCAGTAAAATAAGATTTTTCCCTGCGTGTCTGTCTGTTTGTTTGTGTGTAGGTGATGATTATGGAAAGATATCGTAATTAGGGTTTTGGAAATTTAACTTAAAATAGACGAAGACAGCTTCAAATGTACTTGACGATAAGATTTCTAGAGATCTAATTCATAACCAACCGCCTTCATAACCATTCGCTTATTCAGGAACTTCCTATTTTCTCATGTGATTGCTTCTATTGCATGTCTAGGGAATAACATCTGTCTTCAACATCGTGCAGGCGCTCTGTACTGCTGATGAACGAGTAAAACACGGGAGACATCATTTCGCAGTTTTAAAAAGATATATTGAACGAGCTGGGAATTTTCTTTGACGTTCTTAAATAGTCATAATGCCATAAATCCTCAGATTAATGACGGAAATTAATAATTAGTTTTACCAATTTTCTTTATTCAGCTATTGAAAAACATTGAGATAGGTTAAAGTTTTTAAAAAAATCTACTTTTTCCTCAAGAAATTTTGTGCAGAATTGAAAGTGTTAATACGTCTAAATGTCAGAAAATAAAAATCAAATCACTATAATGGGCATCTGAGCTTGTTTGAATATATTTTCGCTAAGAAGGAAAAAAAAAACCATAGAAATTTGAAGGCGTCCGCTATCTAATGTCTGCTCCAGCCAATATAAACTTTCTTTAGAATGAGTTTCCTCTAAAAATATAAAATCATACGAATTACTGGTTCTTTGCTAAAGTAGAGATTGTCGACGCTGAGAAAAGAAGTTTGGCTAACAACTCTATGTTCATTTGAATATATTTTCATTTAAAAACATAAAATCAACTATAATCAAGGGCGTACACCGCCGAAGTAAGCTTAAGAAAAAGTATTAAATTAGGCACGGAAAAATAATATTGAATTCATCACTGGTTTTACGTATATTTAAAGTTATTATCGCAGTAACGTCCAGTGTGTCCGTTTATACAAATATATAATACAGAGATAATTATGTATTACAAATATTAATTTCTTTATATTTAGTAAAAAATTAAATTATTATAAAAACACACTTTTCTAAACTATCGAAGAACTTCATTAAACTTTAGAAAATGCTTTTAAAGATAAAAAATGAAATGTTTAAATCCTGCTATTAAAAAAATGAAAATGACTTTTAGAAAACAGACATTTTTTGGCCTTGAAAATTTCAACATCATTGATATTTTTCCGAAAACAATTTTAAAAGTTGCAAAGGAATTAAATTAAAAGTAAATGTATGATATAATTTCATTAGTTTATTAATTGACTACATCGCATGCATAATTAAGTTTCCAGAATTTATTTTTAATTAAGGAAATTTAAGATTCTTTAATAGACACACTAATTGAAATTTATCATGTTTTTTAGGAAAGAATAATTTTCTATTTTTTATATATTTCTTTAATATGAATACTATACATCGAATAGAATAATGTTCAAAATTAACTCAGAAGAAAATTAATAACATGGTCACTGTAAAATAGGCGCTTTAGATAAAATTATATAAAAAAAAATACTTATTATGATTCCCTTTTAAACATGCTAGTTTTATTTGATAGTTCATGTAAAACATGAACATGTAAATTAAATGTTCAGTTTGAAAACAATGTTATCGGAAATTTATTGATTTTTACACTATATGCTATTAAAACCAATTATGACAAAATCGTAAAATTAATGTTTTATTATTTATCCTGTAATTACGAATCGGAAAATAACCATCCCAGTCGACTATTTTCTGTGATTCTAATCAAAACACCTTTTGAAAAATAATCTCTGCCGTACACTTATGCAAGATAAGTTCAAGATAAAGCTATTATATATAAAAAAAATTTCAATATTTTAATAAGTTTATGATTGTAGAGCTCTGGGCAGCTTCATTTCTTACGTATGATTTATTCCGGCGACAGCTACTTGCGTGCACATGAATGAAATGCCACTGCATTTTATTTTGATTTAACAACGACCTTATCACCTATGTGTCCAATGTATCAACGTACTTCTTTTCTTCCTTCTGTTATAATTTATTACTAAACATCTATATTAATTATATTTTGCTCATTTTACCTTGCTGTAAATGGACAAAGTAGAGATTTGTTGCTTATTATTATTACTATTATTATTATTATTATTATTATTATTATTATTATTATTATTTACATTTCCCTTGCAAAACCTACCTATTTGTTATAATATAAATTTTGCATGCTATCAATTCTATGTAATAAATTATTATGTATTAAAACGTAATATATAATACTGTAATAAATTGCTTTCATTTTGTTCTAACTAACCTCATAGCAGTCGAATAAATCCCTTCACAGCATGACAATCATTGGCAATAAAAGTAATATAAATTATTATTAATACTATTATTAAAATAATAATATTAACTCGCATGTTGCGCATTATATTTATTAGAGTTGAATATACATCTGAATAGATAAAAATTGTTTTGTTTTTGTTGAAAAATGAATTTCATTTGGATTCTTACATTATTAATTTAAAGTTTTTTATAGAATATTCAAAACATAGTAAAAGATTATATTAAAACACATTATTTTATCTTCATACTAAGCGAATGAAAATATCATAAATGTAAGTTACACAAGACGATTTAATACGATTTCCATTTTTTAAAACATCTATGGTTACTTCGCTTGTTGCTTCTGAAAATTATACTCTATTTAAAGATTTTAGATATTATATTTTGAGAAGACGGCTATTCTTTTTCACATATTTTACTTTGAAATATTTGTAAATTCAATGCACTATTGATTAGTCAAAAATCTTTGTGGAAAATATGCCGATTGCTTATTTTTTGCCATTAAACAATTCATTCAAATAAACAGCTACAATTTGTTATTAAGGGGACAAGGGGCTTTCAAACTCGTTTATTTATTTAATTTCACTAATTAAATAATAATTAAATAAATAATATTATACATTAAATAATAATACTATTCAAGGTACACTATATGCATTATGGCATATATTTATCACACAAGAAATAAAAAAAGAAAAAAATTGGAGAAAAATAAAGAATTTTCTTGAATATTTTAAGCGTTATGAAGAACTTTTCAAAATGCCCCAGGCGCATTCCATATCAATTAAAATCCCTAATATATATTTTTAGCTGTTTTTCATTATATCTGTCTGTCTGTCCGTCACAGAGTCCGTTCTCAGAAACTATATATGTTAGAGACTTGAAATTTTGCATACTTATAGCTGAACACCACACATGGAGCGACAAATCCTAACATTTCGAAAAAATCTTATATTTAACCCTCTGGGCTCTAACCTGTGTATTTTAAGCTTTTCTTTCTTACTCAGCCCCTAATTAAGTTGAAGACTTGAAATTTTGCAAAATTATAGCTAAACACTTGCGATCAAATGACAAATCGTAAAATTTCGAAAAAAAAATATATTTAATCCTCTGGGCTCTAACGTGTATATTTTAAGCTTTTTTTTTATCATTTATCATTTTATCATTTCAAAAAAGTGGTGTCAGTGAAGAAATCTGAATTTAAAAAAAAATGTAGGCGAAAAGTAACATTTTTATATATATATAATTTGATGGAAACTTCCCTAAAAATAATTTATCCTGTCTAACAATTTTAAGTGTATTTGTGATAATTCACGTATGATTTTATGATCATATAGGATAAATTTAAGAAAATGGAACATGTAACAAAATGTTATTACCAGAAATGGATATTGAAGGAGATAATATTTCTATTAGTAGCATTTTAACACCATATCAGCATTGAAATTTAAATAATCAAAAAATAATTTTATTTTTTATAAACACATAGAAAATAATTGAAACTGTTTACTGAAAACTGTACACTTTTAAAGGAGGATTTTTTTCTAAAAAGATATTATTATTTCTTTCAAATGTCATGTCAGAGCGCTCCCAGGGATTTCTTCTTTCGCCTTCCGATATTTTCTGTCAAAGAATTCTTGTTTGCATAGTCCTTGAAAGTTCAATAGTTTCATCCTGCAATACATGCTGTACATATTTTCCTCTAGCACTATATTTATGCAAAGGAAAGATTTTTGAAAAGAAAAAGCATTTTTTATAGATAAAATATGACATTTGTTGAGTTGTGCTACATTCACTTAAATTTTAAAAGAATTTATCATGTTATTCGACAAAAAACTTTACGCTTACAGACTGCATTATAAACTTCTAGACGCAGACTCATAAATTAAATAGAATTAAAAAATATATTTAAATTTCCAGAAAAAATAAAAATAATTTAAAATAATTTGCATTGTTAATAGGGAAATTCTTTAAGATAATTATTTTATGATAAAGACAAAATATATTTGAAATTTCTGTAATTAAATACAACATTTTGTAAATTATTTACAAATAACTTTCATTTTGATTGGCATTACTACGCCTTACAACTTAATGACTAGATGAAATCATACTGACATACGTTGATAAACATCAATCTGTAGCTATCAGTTGGGTCAATGCCAGCAGTTGGGTAACACTTCTGACAGTTATCGTGATATGATTTTACCGCCTTAACGGTCGCATTAAATTACGGTTTAAAAATTCAAATTGCTTATTGGCACCACTTTTTTGAAAAAGAAATGTTCACCTTATTTAATGACAGGTAAAATGATACCATAATAAAATCAATTGCCCTATTCTATAAAACGGATGGGAATCAAACAAATCTGAATAATCTGAATAAAAGTCACAGCCCGTGAATATCACGGGAGCGAGAATTAAGGGGTTATTATCACGATAACTGTCTGCATATGTAATAGGAACTAATTATTATAAAATCAGAGATAAAGTATATTTTCTCTTTAGAAAATGACTGCTACATGCTTGCCTTCAATATTTTAACATCAGTCGACTTAATTTCATCTCAAAAAAGAAAACCTGATTTTTTTTTCATATATCAGATATATTCAGGTGTGCAAGCGCTGCGCAACAATGGCTGATTTTAACCACTAAATTTTAGTAATATTCTTCGCCTTATTAAATCTCAGATATGCTGACAATAAATAAGGTGAGGAATAGTATAAAAATTTAGTAGTAGCAATCATCCATTTGTTGCGCAGCGCTTGCACCCCTGGATATATCGCTGAGGTATTTCATTTTAAATACAAATTACAAAATTCAAAATGTTTTGAGTTGCATATAATACTTATACTTGTCTAAGCAAAGTGAAGGTTAATACACAGTGGAATGTGGCTCTCCGGGTATATATACCTTCCGTGGATATTAAAATATTTCGCCAACCTAAAATATATTTGTCAGATTCCGTTCAAATTTTTACAGAAAGTACGAATGAGGGCGACAAAGATAATCCCTTTTGTAGGAAGTTTAAATTTCAATCCGTTTACAAACGTTTAACTGCAATCACATTTATGAATCCAGTTTCTCCTTTAAGACCGTTTAGAAAACTATGGACACATTAATTACAATTTCATGTTGGGTGAAATTCCAAATGCAAAATTATATCTGCATATGTTTTTCTGTTGTCCTTTCGAGGGTTTCAATTTCGAAATTTAATGGTAAAATAAATTTATTCTCAGAATTTTTATAATGATAAATTAAATGTAACTTTCTTTCTTAATAATCTAATTAAAAATATCTAAATTAAAATAATAGTGTATATATTAATATTTTTATAATAATTCGCAACTTTTAAAGAAATTAAAAAAGAATACAATATTTTGATTATATATTGCTGTAGATTTTCTTACCTGACGATATTTTACCATTTAACAAGAGATAAAAAGAAAAAAAATAGTATAAAATATAGTTTATATTTAATTTTTTATATTCAGGCTTATCACTTACAAAACTTTTACATTAAAAGCGGTTAAAAAATTAATATATTTACAAATAAATTATAAAGAACATTGAACATCCTCTTACATAATGTATGTTATTTTTGGTTTTATTTATTTATTTTTTTTTTTTCGTATCGGCAATTTCCTTTGTTTATGACAATTAAAAATAACTGAAAATTTTATTTTCAAATGTTAAAGGACTTTTTGTCATGATTACGTTAAATAAATCAGTTTGGTGTGTCCGGTACATAATATGTTAACATGCTTCGTGTTAATATTATCTCTCAAAAAAAAAAAAGAACTATTATCGTTTATTTGTTTATACATTGGACCTATTGTTATAAAAATTTATTTTAAATTTTGATATTTTTTTCTCTTTTATTGTTAAAAATTAATTCTTTGACACCTCTTATATTTGTTAGTATACCTTTAGTACGTCCCAGTGTTCAGACTTTTCTTTAAAGGTTACAAAGGAGTGCTGATTTGTACAAACTTCTGATCCATATATTCAGCGAAATATATGTTCCAGGGTTAAGATTTTTTTTATTTAAGGTGTCAAAAACCTGTTGATATTCTGAGAATTATGTCAAATTTTATGTCTCATTGTTTATCAAACATAAACTTTGTCATTTTCTATGCTTTATTCTTAGATATATTACCAGCATTTTCTTTAAGTAGACATGCTTTACCTAGTTGTTTTATAAGCTAGCTACCAATTCGCTATTTTCATTATTGTTTTTTGTACTTTTTAAAAGAAAATACCTTTTATATATTTTATTATATGTTTTGAACATAACTTTAGCGATTTCATTGAAAATTATGTATATATAATGAGAGATAAGTACTCATCATAATTTTTGATAAATGAATCCAGACGCACAAACCAGTTCTGTAAAATATGCAGCTTGTCTCGTTTAAAGCCAAACATTTGTTTTTGTTCATAACTTATAAAACATTAAAGCAATCCTAGAAAAATCAGTAACTAACTGAATGCGATGTATATAAAGTACAAAGATAACTGGGAAATTACTGTAAGTTGGCTGGAATTTAATCAGTTGAAAATCTAGTGTACATCAGTCCAATTACATTGCAATCATTTCCCGTTATGTGACAGCGTTTCACAGAAAGGGTGTGTATTATTGCGGGGGGATAAAATTATTTTTTTTATTGATAAGGTTTTAGATGAGAACAAAGATTTCTTTGAAGGGGACATACAGTTATTGCCGAAGGGATAATATTAATAGATAGAAGAATAAATTTTATGAAAAATGATAATGCTTATCATATAACTAGTAAAAAAATATAATGAATTTAAATGTTTTAATTAATATATTTATTTCATAATATAATGCATAATTAATTAAATTTCATTCGAACACAGTTTCCAATTCATAGTTTATTGATATTCCTAAATGGTACTCTTTGTTTGGAAAAAGAACGATAAAGAACACCCTGTATATATCCATAACATTATAATGTATTTAAGTAACAATTGTTACTTCTATACTTATCTGTATCAATATATTCTTTTCGATTAGGAGAAACAGCGTAGTATAAATATCATTATTAAAAAATATTTAATCAATGTAAAATTCTAGTTTCACTTCGTTTAATTTCAAAACACAAAATAAAAAATATCTTTAAATATTACATGAGTAATATGTTGTAAGTGAATAAAATTTTTTGTTTCCGCTATTACAAAGTGAATTTTTTTTTATTTTTAATTAGAAGAAAACAAAAAGTAAAAGAAACTATTTTTACAAAACATAACAATATTTTAAAGATAATATTTCAGATAAAAACTAATGGATAATGGAAATAACAATTCCTAAATAATTCTTTTGGAAATGGCAATTGTTAAATTAATGAACAATAAAATTAAGCAATTTAAATGCACAAATAAGTTTTATAAATTTTAGTAAAATTATGTTATTCTAAAAATAATGATATAGGCACTGTTAAATTTCTCATAAAAGAAGATAATAAATTTTATTGAAAATAATAAATTTGATAAACGACAATAATATTGAAAGAAATCATATAACTAATTACAAAATATAACAAATTTGAAATGTTATAATTAAAATATTTATTTGATAATATAATACAGAATTATTTAAAAGTCTAAAATCAATTATACTGTAAGTTAATTAACTTACGTGAATCTAAAGGATTAGATTCATGATAATACTTAAATTAATCATATAAAAAGTGATTTTTATAAATATAACATTTTTTTAGATGTTTTAGTAAAAGTACTTTTTTTTTTCCTCAGAAAATAAATAAAGTGCTTTTAAATAAATTATATGAGCAATTTATCTGAATCTGGAGAATATCAGAATTCATGATAATGCATCATAATGCAAACACTTTTATCGTTGAGAATTACCTTCTCTATAAATGTGTTTCGATCAAAAAAAGTAATAAATGTAAATGAAACAAAAATGATCTCTATAATATTATATATTTTTAATTTATTTTTAAAGTACTTGATAGAGAGGATTGTTAAATGGATTCACTTCACTCAATGTTTTCACGTCAGTAGGAACCACCCTTTCTGTGTTTTCGAAAAATGATTTACATCATACATGAACAAGGCGTAACTGCTTTAGCGAGGATGTTTACTTTATTTTTGCATGCATATATGTGTATCCCATGTCAAATTTTCTTTATAAAAAAAGATTTATAACCTGTAAAGTTGCCAATCAAAAAGCAAAACATAAAACATATATATATTAAATAGAAGTTTGTTCATCTTTTCATTTGCACATATAATTCTCTTTATTTAAAAAATAAATCCTTTTTCTTTCATGCATTTTAAAGGTAGAAAAAAGTTGAAAAATCCTACGTTTCATAAAATTCATAATCCAAAATAGCCTATGAAAATATCGAGAAGTCGTATATTATGTGTTAAATGGTTAAGTATAATATATTTAACTTTATATATTAAAATAATAAATGCCTGAGAACTTTTAATCTATCATATTATGTAGTATTATTTTAAACTGGGGATATTTTCTTTCTAATAAAATATGTGTCTTGACACTCAGAGTATCTCATGCATGAAATATTAAAATATCTGTAATAAAAACTAAACATATCTTTATAATTTTAATATATTTTGAATAATTCGATAAATTTTCTATAATGCACAGTTAATTGTTTCTCATTGATTCTATAAATTTTAGATTTTTTAAATTAAATAATGCATAATATACTTATTAATTTAAAACACTCACATTCCTTAAATATTACGCATAGAGGAAATACGGGTATTATGAATTGGTCGGACAATATGAGATACTTGAATAGCTGGCGCATGCAATGATGCAACTAGGTGTAAATCTACCATACGCACGTACTCGTACTTCCATTAGAAACTGTGCTCAGTTCTCTTTCGATACGTGGTGTTAGAGCGACGCGGTAAAACAAAATCTTATTCTCAATTTTTGCAGTTTTGTTCATATAAATATTAAAAAAATCGTATTAACCCTTTGCAGTCGAGAGGTGAATCTCACTCGCCACTAGTATTGTGAAGTGTTCAGCATAAATAAAGGCTCTAAATGCTCTGGACACCACTTTTTTTTTTTTTTTTTTTTTTTTTTTTACAGTTTATTTCGCAATCTTTAATCGCAGTTAATTCTGCTATTAGGTAAAGGGAGCAAAGTTCCTTTGAAACACTGGTGTCCAGATCATTTGGAGCAACGAATTACGCGGGACATCTGGCACACTAGTGGTGAATGAGAGCCATCTCTAGAGTGTTAATTATAAAAACTCATTATCAGTGCTGTTAACAAATGTTTGTGTATATATGTAATAATAAAAATTTTCGCCCTTTTATCTTAGTAAAACTTTTCAAATTCTTAATATTTTTCCTTTTTTACCTATCTTTAATAATATCTTTATTCTTTTATTTCACGCATTTAAATCTGCGTATTCTTTTATTATTCTAAAAACCTTAATCCATTCGTCTAAACTTAAAACCCATTAAATTACTTTTTTCATTTTATTCTAAAACTAAATTCTTTTTGTTTCGAATAGCATTTGTTCAATGATGTTCTTTTTCCCACAATTCCTTGCAAGCTCCCGCCAGCATTTGATTGCATTTTAATCTGACGCCGAGTATAAAGAGTTCTTTATCGACGTCACGCGTTCGTCACATTTCCCAACCAATCGTAGCCTGTCTCCTATCCCGTTCCTCCCTCTCTCTCTGCTGGAGTTGGTCCTCCACTAACAATGTATCTGCCCGCGATCTACGTCACTTGGGGTGAATGACTTTAATGTGTAGATCCCAATACTTTTACCATCTTAAGTTTTATGAAGTGGATCATCGATTATTCGAGAGTTGATGGACAAGCTACTGGAAATGTTACGATATGTTTTTGTCAAATAAACAATGTTTAAAGTTACGATGACTCTATTAATTTTACCATGGAGAATTTTTCAATGTTTATGGAGACTGTCTTCTACTCTCCACCCTGACTGCACTCCGATATTCTCATGATAACGGAGGCTTGGTCTTGATTACTATACTACATTTATTTCGAGATATATGAGTGTCGCCGGAATGTCACAAAACTCGACAGTAAAACGCAACATATCTATCTATCTATCTATCTATCTATCTATCTTTTTTTTGCCGTGTTAGTCCGTTTTCCTCTATTCTAACTTGTTGACGGTGAAGAGGTTATGTTTTTCAAGATGGTGTGTCCAGTAATATGATATATCAGCTAGACAACTGTTTCAAGACGAGTTTAAAAATTAAAATAATATTTGTAAGAATATGATGATTTATAAATGATGCATTAAGGTTTACTCATTAAATAATTTTTATTATTCTTATGAATCGTAGTTTTTTTTAATTTTTAATATTTCTTATAAACCTATTCCATATTACACTAATGGTTGCCATTAAGTAACCAATCACCCGTTAACAAAACTAACCATACCCATACCAACACGTTAACAAAAGTGTAACATTTAAAAGGAAATCTAAATATTTTAAGCATTCTTTATTCCACTTTAAACTCATTAATAACGGGTTAACAAATAGCAAAGTTATAGCAAAGTTTGGCCTTTACTAACTTTTAATGTATCATATTATTTTTCTGTTGACCTACAAATGATTATACAAATTTTAGTGGGTCATTTTGGGTCATAATGGGTCAGAGTCAAGCTAATTATATCTAAAGAACGGCTCAATCGATTTTGACTAAATTTTGTATCTAACCATTTTCGGGCACGAAAGGACCATTGGTATGGGTCACGTGTTCGAGAAAATTTGATTAGAGGGTCATTTTTGGGTCACTGTGGGTCTAGCTATTTTTATCTAAAAAACGTCTCTAACGATTTTTACTAAACTCTATATTCTACAGTTTTGGATTACGAGAAGATCATTAGACTAAGTCAGATGTTCAAGAAAATTTGATTAGTGGGTCATTTTTGGGTCACCGTGAGTCAATCTATCTAGATAACGGCTCTAACGATTTTGACGAAATTTTGCACCCTACTGTTTTCGGGCACGAAAAGACCATTGGGATGGGTCTCGTGTTCAAGAAAATTCGATTAGTGGGTCATTTTGGTTCATAATGAGTCAGGGTCAAGCTAATTATATCTAAAGAACGGCTCAATCGATTTTGACTAAATTTTGTATCTAACCATTTTCGGGCACGCAAAGACCATTGGGATGGGTCAGGTGTTCGAGAAAATTCGATTAGTGGGTCTTTTTTGGGTCACTGTGGGTCAATTATTTTTATCTAAAAACGGCTCTAACTATTTTCACTAAACTCTATATTCTACAGTTTTGGATTACGAGAAGACCATTAGGCTAAGTCACATGTTCGAGAAAATTCGATTAGTGGGTGATTTTGGGTCACCGTGGGTCAATCTAAGTTATCTAGATAACGGCTCTAACGATTTTGACGAAATTATGCACCCTACTGTTTTCGGGCGCGAAAAGACCATTGGGATGGGTCTCGTGTTCGAGAAAATTAGATTAGTGGGTCATTTTGGGTCACAATGGGTCAGGGTCAAGCTAATTATATGTAGAGAACGGCTCAATCGATTTTGACTAAATTTTGTATCTAACAATTTTCGGGTACGAAAAGACCATTGGGATGGATAACGTGTTCAAGAAAATTCGATTAGTGGGTCATTTTTGGGTCACCGTCCGTCCAGCTAAGTTTATCTATATAACGGCTCTACTATTTAGACGAAATTCTGTAAGCTATTGTTTTCGGGCACAAAAAGATCATTGGGATGGTTCACGTGTTTGAGAAAATTCGATTAGTGGGTCATTATGAGTCAGGGTCAAGCTAATCACATCTAAAAACGGCTCAAGACATTTTCACAATTTTTTTTTAATATACGGCCGTTTCTGGTCATAAGATGACGTTTGGGCTAAGTCACATGTTCTAGAAAATTCAATTAGTGGGTCATTTTGGGTCAAAATGGGCCAGAGTCAAGCTAATTGAATCTAAAAACATGCTCAAAACATTTTGACCAAATTTTATACTATACCATTTCTGGGCATGAGAAGAGAATTGGGGTAAGTCACATGTTCGAGAAAATTCGATTAGTGGGTCATTTTGGGTCACAATGGGTCAGAGTCCAACTAATTATATCTAAAAAACGGCTTAAACAATTTTGACTAAATTTTGTACTCAATCGCTTTCGGGCTTGAGAAGACCATTGGGCTAGGTCGCATGTTCAAGAAAATTCGATTAGTGGGTCATTTTGGGTCACAATAGGTCAGGGTCAAGCTAATTGTATTTAAAAAGCGCTTCAAAACATTTTGAAAACATTTTGTATAATACCGTTTCCGAGCATGATAAGACAATTGGGCAGGGTCGCATGTACGAGAAAATTCAATAAATGGGTCATTTTGGGTCCTAATCTATCAGGATCTAGTTAACTTTATCTAAAAAACGGCTCAAAAAATTTTGACAAAACTGTGTGCTACACCTTTTCTGGACAATATAAAACCAGCGGGCTGGGTCGCATGCTCAAGAAAATTCTATTAGTGGGTCATTTTGGTGATAATGGGTCGGGGTCAAGCTAACGGCATCCATCTCAAAAATGTTCAAACAATTTTGACAATTTTTTTTTTATTATACCGTTTCCCAGAACAAAAATACCATTGAAATAGCTCACACTTTCGATAAATTTCGGTTAGTGGTTTTTTAAATCAACGTGGGTCAAGCTTATTTTATCTAGAATATGACTAACTATTTTCACTAAATTTTGTGTTCCATCGTTTTCAGGCTCGAAAAAAATCGATTAGTGCGTCATTTTGGGTCACTATGTCTCAGGGTCAAGCTAATTGTATCTAAAACAGCAAGAATGATTTAGTGGGAATAATATATCGAGATAAGCACAAAGCTCATTTTGACCGAGCTTAGCTCGGTCATTCCTGCTAGTATATATATATATACACACTATATGGCCATTAATAACCGGCAACTTTCAATTTTAGACATTTTGTCGAATATATAGAAAGATACTTCTCAGATTCTTCTGGAATTACAGGATTAAAAAGAACAGGTATGACCTCATATTTATCAACGTCGATTTGATAAGGGTGGCAATTACGGGGGCAACAAAAAATCAAAGAAAAAAATAATACTTGGGACCACCCTGTAAAATAAACCGCACGAAATGATCTATTGTTACAGAATATAAATAAACAGACATTGTGCAATATGTGTTTTCATTTGTGTCAGAATAGCACATATACTAATAGAAATATAGCGACTTTTTTAAAAATTAAAAAAGTTCTTGCATTTTTTTTGCTTATAACATGCAGGGTTTTCAACCAAATTTAACGCCAGTTACAGAAAAATTAATAAAATGCAGTAGACACAAGATAGTGCTATTGGGATATAATTATAATAAATATTTTAGAAAATATGAGCAGTTGTATAAAATGATTTTTATCTGCGCATGCGCGAGCGATAAGAAGGATCTTTTAACATAATGTAACAGTCAGCTCTATGGAGCAACTTATTAAAAAAGCCAGTCAAATATCGTTAAAATTCAGAAAGATATCGGCGTTAAAGTGAGCTAATTTTTAGTTGCTCGCTAAAACTAGCTGAATGATAAGATGTCAATTTGAATTATATATCTTTTTTAATTATTCATTTTTTATTGATGTTTTAGTTCTTGGATAACCACCAGAACGAGCCTATACCATGATAAAAAGAAGTATCAAAATCGAAGCATTTTTTCCAAATCTACTCGTTGATAGCCACTAAATGCTAAATTTTTCTGAAAGTCAGTTAATAAAAAATGACAATTTGCGGAAAATCCCTTATCATTTAGCTGCTTTTAGAGGAACAACTAAAAATTAGCTCACTCTAACGCCGATATCATTTTAAATTTTTATGATATTTGTCTGGATTTTTTTAAAATAAGTTGCTGCATAGAGTTGACTAATGAATTATGCAAAAAGATCCTTGTTATCGTTCACTCATGCGCAGATAAAAATTATTTCATACAACTGCTCATATTTCCTAAAATATTTAATATATTTATATTCCAATTGCACTATATTGTTTCTACTATATTTTGTCAATTTTTCTGAAACCGGCGTTAAATTTGGTTGAAAAACGTGCATGTCATAAGCAAAAAACATGCAAGAATTTTTTTTTATTTAAAAAAAATCGCTATATCTCTTTTAATATGCATGCTATTCTTACACAAATAAATATACATATTGTACATTGTCTGCCTATTTATATTCTGTAGCGATAGATCATTTCGTGCGTTTTATTTTACAGGTTGATTCCAAATATTATTTTTATTCTATGATTTTTTATTGTCCCCTAATTGCCCTCCTTATGAAATCAACGTTGATAAATATGAGGTAAAACAGGTTCTTTTTAATCCTGAAATTCCAGAAGAATCTGACAAGTATATTTCTAAATATTCGACAAAATGCCTAAAACTGTACGTTGCCGGTCATTAATGGCCATATAGTGTATATATACATAAAGAAATTGATATAACTTCTTGATACGTACTAGAAATGCTTTGCATACATGTATAGTAATTATTGTTAATTCATGGGGGGCACAAAATGATTTGATAGCATTATGTCTATTAGATTATATGTTTCAAGTAAGTTTTAACGACACTTTTTTATCTTTAGCAAAATTAATAGCACATTCATTATCGAGGTGTATGATAATATCTCGCAATAAAATCTGAAATTTCACATATAGTAATCAGAATTATTTTACAGGGATGCGCAAAATTTTTAATTCCGTTATGCATTTTTCAGATGATGTAAATTTTAGTGTATCAAGTTGCGTGAGCATAATAAGTACAATCATATTAACAGCGGAACAAAAATGTATCGATACATTACTCTCCACAAATGATGATTTTCGGATAATCACTTTGAATTGCGTTATAAGTTTTCCAGTTGAGTTACATTTTAATATAATATGTGAAATATATAAATATCTCTACATCATAGACTGATCTGCACAACGAATCTACCGCACAACACGGTCTATGGAAAATACGGCTAAAAATGGGCTTTTAACTGCATGTACGTGTTGTTCTATTACTTATAACAGTGTGAAACATGGAAACTCGACAGTTTCAGTCATTTTGCAGTATCCAGTATTGATTCAGACATAATACGGCATCCGAAATCCCGATATATATCAATATATATCACGTAACTGGTATTGCAGTCTTGTAAATCGCTATGATATTCATTCTATCACCCCCTTTTTTTCGATTTAATGCTTTTGGTCGATAAAATCGATTCTTCTGGCATCTTCCACTTTTCTGACCTTGCGAAACCTTCCTTATTCGCTAAAAGTTTTCGGTTATTTTTTCTAATTATTATTAATGTCCTTTTATATGAGAGAATCCCAAAAGACCGCTCTCTACCCTTAAAGTTCGCACTTTTTTGCCATGTCGCAGAATGTGGTTGAAACTCACTCCGAGAAACATCCTTATTTTCATATCCTTCTCACATACTTCTTTTACACCCTTCTGATTTATACTATCCGGAACGATTCAGAAACGTCTATGTGAATTGGGATGTGATTTTTCTGATGTAGATGAGTGTGATGAACAATTATGTGATGGATTTTCGCATTCTTCTGAGATTGAATTTTCTGAATCCGACAGCAAGGATACTTGTGATTTAAATAATAGGTGCTCTCAGAAAAACAGCATATTTATGCAATTGCTGTCGAAAGCCTGTGTTCCCAAAAATTATGCCATTATTAATGCCAAAATTAATTCATTCATCATACATTTGTGTAACAGGATAAGATAAATGATGACCTGTTATTTATAAAAATACAACATGGTATATTTTATTCATTGTGTACATAGCTCATGTCAAGTGGATTCAGATTAAAAAATATATATATTGATTTAAAATCCACTATACGCCATTCATAATTTTAAAATGGTTTTAAATTTAACTTGTTTTGAAAATACATATTCTCAAAAATATATACATCTTATTTTATTCTACATATTTCAATTATAACATTAAAAAAAATCAAAATACAGCGCGGTCTGAGAGAAGACGCCGTACTTGTAGTGTGCCAAAATTTCGCCTTACCTGTTACAGGTTAAATATTCACATATACCTATATATTTCAATTGTATCATAGGGGGCACAGGAGTAGTCTGGAATGTATTTGTATATGCACTAACCGAATTAACCGCACAAAATAAAGACATTTCACACATCAATCCTTTCCCAAAAAGCCTATTTTAAAGAAAATCTAAAACAAAATTCATTTTTAAACCATATTCAATAATAGATGTGGTTAGCTGCATGTTTATTTCTTTTTTACCTGTTGTTTCAACATATTTCAAGATGTAGAATAGATTTTTTATTTTATTCCTCACAAAACATTTATACAATACCCAGACAGGAACTTCTTCATTGTTTGTCTAAGAGCTACTCTCCACTTATCTTATGTGCTACAATGCACATTAACCTCAAATATGTTAAAAAGCATGAAATTTGGCGCTATCTCTCAGCAATTGGCTTCAATGCACCTTAAATTGTCCAGTTTTAACAAACAACGTTTTATAATGTATACGTATAAAATAAAATAATGATTTTTTTGTCCTATAATCCCTATTTTGATAACCATAATCCCTATTTTGATAATCTTGTTTAGACATTTTACCGAATATTGAGAATATAGGGGAGACCTGGACACATTGATTATAGGAGCAAAGTAGAACACCCCCTAGTATTTTATTTAATTTTATTTTTTAAGCTTTTTTTACAGCCTAATAGACAGCGATACTGTATTGGTTATTTATAGGCTTCAGGGAGAATTGTTAGCTAGGAATGAACCATTTTATTCTTACTGTTTGTTTTGATCTTCTAAAAGTAAGCTTTTCCATCATCCTATTATTCCTTTTTAGTAATTAAAAGTTACAGAAAAATAAAATAAAATAGATTTTTTATAGGTAATACGCTTGTTTTTATTTAATTTTAAAGTAGATATGTTTAAAAGAAATATTTAAACAATATTAATATGATTACTTTTTGATCTCCAACGCTTTGCACACATTGTAAATATATATATATATATTTACATATTTTGGATATATATATATATATATATATATATGTAACGTTACGCAATAAAATTCGAGGCAGCCTTCCTGCCTCCATTTTATTAAGTAATTTAATCTATATAAATGGTATTACGTTGCACTAATGTGTAAAATTACACCAGGAATATCAGTTTAAATTACACCCTTATATAAGTTAAATTACTCCATAAAATTGGAGGCAGCATGTTGTAGTGTCGTTCAGTGTTCCGGTTCGTAAAAGTGTATAAGAAAAACTCCAACCCAAGATACAGGAACTAGAAATTTTATTTTAACATTTTTGATATAATAATAAAAGGTAATTTACTCACTCAGAACTATTAAATGGGAGAGAGAGGAAATATGAGGTACGCCTAAGCGTACGCTCAGATCACCAGATCTTTTATGTCTTCACATGGTGCGAGCAGAAATTAAAGTGCGTTGATTTCATAAGGAACATATGAGACTTGGCGCACAACATCGCAAATTTTGAGCATTAAAATTAGTGTACGGAAAGCAGACAAAAGGTGATATTTACACGCCAAAATGATTAGCCCAGAATCTAGCATCCCAACAAAAAAAAACAATAAATAAATCGCGTGATGCAGACAGATTGCCAGAAAAACGGTTCTACATACGTATATATTACCGACGCCACTAAGCCGGCCATAAATTAACAAAACAAAATGATTATGTTCGATGATTGGTACTTAAAATTGCGAAATACTGAGAAAGATATGTTTTAACACACCTGATAAAGAAAATTAATGTACATGAAAAGTAATTTAAACACCGCATCAATAATCATTCATTTTGTATTTTAGATAAATTATTTCAACGGTCACTTACTTAAATAAAAAAATGAGAAATAATTACATCTCGCGTGGGCAATGCAAAAGAAAAAGAAAACAAAATAATATTCATTGAAATCAACAGCAGGTGCATCTGATTTATCTATTTATATTTTATTTTTAACGGCCGTAGATGTTATTAGAAAAGCGATAATAAATAAATAAATTGAAACTTACTGCACTAAATCCTAGGGAATATTCAAAGAAAGAAAAAAAGCAAACTGATAAGATTCTAAATGGATTTTAAGCGTCGAGTTAATAATAGATTTTACCTAACGAAGGGGAAAAAAACGACATATTTCGAAAGCCAAAATAAATGAATTAAATTTATTTTGAATCAATAAGGATATGTGATAGATCTCTATCACATATCTCACCGGGACACGCGAAAAAAGATGCAACGTCTACGATGCAACTTTCAATCAACACACCCTTTGTCTACCTTCGCACTTACAAAATATGTACCATTACAAACTAAAAACTATTTAAGTTGACACACAAAGAGGAAACTATTTTTAGCTAGTCTCTGAAGCTAGTCCACCATAGTTCCTGTAAATATTTTATACAACAACACGTCAGTAGAGAAAAAAAAATATTTGCTTGCCTTAAAGACAATTCACAAGGAATTGTATAATTTCATGACTGAGCGCTCATAATATTCAAAATAATCTTTTTTTAAAAATTATATTATCCAGAAAATGAAAGTGCCACATTTGTTGATGACATAGGATCCTATATTTAATTTTTGTGGCATTGTGTTTGTGGCGCTGGTACCAGAATTTTAGTTATGTATATTTTCATATAGAGAAGCATTCACATTTACTGTATTTATCACTTCTCAAAATTTGATCTTACATGAGATCATAATATTATAAAATGCAAGCAAATAAAAAAAACACAGAAGACAAATACACCAGTAAAAAATTTTGTAACATTAAGGAAAGGTGAATCCTTTCATAAAATTGAAGCTTATTTGTATTATCTTAGGTTGCTTCATTACTGGCATAAGAAACAAATAGCGTAAATATTGAAATATTTTAATTATAGTGGCATCAGCTTATGACTTCTGCCTTAAATAACAAGAGGTATTTTTTTTTTTTTTTTTAGATTCCTACAATTTAACTAAGTTCCCGCTTCCAAAAAATTAAAGTATATTTTAATTTAGTATATTATGAATTTTCACACTGCCATCCTGACTTTCTGTGTATTGTATAAAATTTATCCCCAGGCAAAATTTAAAAAGTAATAACAAATTGCATACTATTTTATATAGTGTAACAAGATATCTTACTCGATCTGCCACCTTCAAGTAAGAAGTATCCAATGAAAGTGTAAAAAAATGTTACATGTTTAAAGTCAACAAATTCGAAATGTGTGTGTAGTTAAATATGTCATGTGACGGATAACTCCTAGTAACTTTAAAATCTTTGTACAAAGACAAAGTGATGGTGTCATAGATATGTTATGATATTATGCAAACACAAAAAAATAATCCTGTTAAAATTTAAAAAAAATGGTAGAGTATTTTAATATAGAACATAATGTAAAATTTAAAATATAGAAAAAAACAGGAACAAATAATAAACGTGTGTATGAAGGGAGGGAAAAGAAACTCCCAAAGTCATGAACTACTTGAAATAAACACATGAACAAATTGTAAAATTCCACATGAACTATTTGTACTAATGTCACAATGAACTAAAATTGTAATGTATTTGCCAACAAAATAAACTGACAGTATGTGTGTAATAACCCAAAACACTTGCATACGAGTGAGATTCAATTACATAATTAATGAGTTATCATTAAAATGTAATGAATAAGGGTTAATAAAACAAATGAACTACTTGTAATGTGTGTGTAAACTCTGGTTAAATTCTAAACCAGCCAGTGTGTACAACTCAATGAACTACCTGTAAGAAAAAAAAAAAAAAAAAAAAGAAATACTGCTGAATAAATCGCTAGCAAAGTACAATGTATAAAAGCAAATGAACTACATATGTAAATTAACTCATGAACTAGTGTAATGTATGTAAATGAATGCAGAAAAAGTATTCTAAATAAGCAAATGTTGTGTACACAAACAAATACCCAACACATGAACTACTTGTGAAAAAACAATTGAATAAATGGTTGACTAAGGGCTAAAACTAAAATAAAGATGTATCTGCCAAAGTTATTACTGTATAAAGTAAACGAAAAATGTGCAAAAATGCACAAGTGCACAGCAGATTGCATAACTCTACGCTAAAATGTAGAAGTTATGGCAAGCTAAACATGTTCCAAGTAAAAAGAATGAAATAAAAAAACTGGCAAACAAGCTATATACCTTATGTCATATGAATGTATATATCCGTCACAAGACACCTGTGAGACTTTTAACTTACTAGAAAAAATTAAAATGTGAAAAAAATGCCAAAGATTTAATTTAATGACTATATGTGAATAGCCTTATCAAGAAAAATAATGTACATAACCGCTCACATTATGCATTTGAATAAATTTTATAAAAAAACAACTCTTACCGATATCAAATATCATGTCAGTGATTATAAAATTACCTTATGTTATGATTAAAACAGCAACGAGTCACCAGCAGCGCATAAACAATGAAATTAAACAGTATATTAAGTGTCTCTCTATTCTAAAAAAAAGTAACTACCGCTGTCACCGCCCCGCCGCCGCCGGTTTTGAATTTTTTGTGACCGGAGGTCTTTCTTCGTTAATATTGAGAAAAATAATGCATACAAAAATATGAAAATCAGTGGTTTTATACAGAAATGTTTGATAAACACGCTGATGCAGACAGTTTTCAAATCGAAGAATTATTTTAAGAGATATTTAATGCTAAATTTGGACAAAATCGTTCCACTAAAAACGTTTTATAGCAGCAAAAACTGTACATGGCAGTGTAATCATTTTTAGATCATTTTATGCGTTAGAATTTGCCGGAGTGCAGATTGCATTAATTTTTTTATTTTGACTCATTTTTTTCAGGTTTTATTTCTATTTTAAATTCAAATTTTCAGCATTTCTAGAGATATTTTTTACAGATTTCAGAAAATTGTACTAATTTAAACTGTTGCCAACTGTGTAAAAAGCGCAAGCAATAATGTTTGCTTCAAATTAAAAATTTATTTACACGTGACTATTATAAACAGGAAAAAAACTTTCAAATTAGAATTAAATAATTATGTATAAAAAGCAGGAACTTATTAAAAATTACGTCATAAAAAGTACACACGTGAATTTTAAAAGAAAAAGGATATTGTAAAATAATAAATTCATTAACATGCGTTAGAAGTCTTAGGAGAAATTACGTCATATTTACGTCACATTATAGTTATTACATAAAATGAACACAAAATATTATTGCAAAAAATTTTAAATTTAGAAATTGCACTAGAGATTGTCTCATTTAAAAGAACATTCTTTTCGCTTTGTTAAAAAATACCAGGAGACAAAGACTCTGTTTACTTAATTCCTTTTATATTAGCTTATTTTGAAATGTTGTTACACGTGTCTACGTCATCAAGTTATTTTTATTTCGATGTTTTATTTGTATTTTTATTAATGTTGTACGAATTTATTTGTTCTTTCGTTATTTAAAATAAAAATTATGTCAATTTGTATAATTTGGCGAGTGGTTTGGCGATTTATATAATTTGGTGAAATTGGTCGACGGGATAATCAAGTAGTACCGCAGCGGATTTGGCGTTAAAATTCCCCAATCAAAGAGAAATGAATAGAAATTCGTTTATAGGGAGATCGCCACTGTTTTTTAAATTATAATTCAATCTTTCGAAATCTTTTTAAAGCCGATCAAATTAGCGTGCATTTAGAACCTGCGGTGTCTGGACGGGGTTGGCGAGCGTAGCTCGTAGGGGGCCGAGCCCCCCAGTATGTGTAAAAAAATGTACACCCAATTAATTATCTCTTGCATAAAAATTTTCGATGAATGTGTAAACCATGTACAATAGTTAAATTATGACCTAATATCTGCAAACTTTAAAACACACCAACAGAAAAATATCTTACATTAAAACAAATCTATCTAAAAAAAAAAAAAAAAAAAAAAAAAAAAAAAAATACATAGTTGTGAATGCAGTGAAAAAAAAAATGCAATATTAAGCTAGCTACAAATGCTGATAAAAAGAAACCAAAACATGCACAGATAGTTATGAATGTCCTTAAGCATGGTGAGTGTTAATTGAAATAGAACAAAATGAGTTAAACTGAACGAGTAAATGTGTGTGAGTGTGTGAAGTACCAGGCTAAACATGACGCCACAACAACCATGTGCATGGGAGGAAAAAAAAAAATATGTGTGATTAAGATCTAACAATGCTATCTGCCCATAGTAAGCTAGTGAAAAAAGTGTCAATTAGTGTAAAAGTGGAATCCATAATCAGCATTAGGAAACAATTGCAGGTGAATTTTAGCAATTAAAAAAAAATTTAAAAAATGTAAACAATACTCCAATTGTAAAATTAATATTAGTGTAGCTCCATAAATCATGTTAGTAAACATATCCGATCCCTGATTAAGCTAGCGGCCAACTTGCTTAACCATAGATCGAAATACACACCTCAGACATTTTGCTATCTCATGGAAAATAGCGCAATGACTGAAGTATCCCACATAAAACATGACAGAGGTACAAGCAATCAAACCTACCCAAAAGGATCAAAACAATATATTAATGTAATGGATGTCATTAAGAAACATAAAAAGTAACTGTTTAAAACTATACGTCAAACCTATGTTGTACATCTGATGTATTTTGCAAAAGCAAACGACAGCCAAAAGGAAAATAATTTTTTGTAATCATGACATGATGACTCGAGCTATGTAAAGAAAATGTATGCCAGGATAAACTAATCTAAGATTACCAAATATTTTGCCGAAGTTCCCAATCCAATCAAAATATATGGAAAATAGAAACGAATTTATTATTTTTATTCTGATTACGCCTACTGTATGTAAATTTCTAATCAAGTGCCCACATCTAAATGAAAAAAAAAATGTTACGCTTACCTGCTCCACTATAACTATTTTAAATTGTCACCAATATGCAAATCCCACACACTTCACCTTACTCCTAATCAGTGCAAAAAAATTTATAATAGTCACAAAACATAAAATTTTCTGCCTATAAGAATATTAACTCTCAAGAATTGTAAAAAGTGTATCCAAGATGTAATTGTGTAAAAAAAAAATATTTAAAAGCACGATATACACAATATAAAACAAATATATATAGACTTTTTTATATCTATATTTTTAAGAGAGGCTGTATAATAACTTCTTACTTCACACAAAAAAATTAATAATTACTAGAGAACTACTCTTAAAAGAGACCATACTAAATATGTTGCAGTAAAACACAACTGTGCAATTTAAA
This sequence comes from Maratus speciosus, assembly GCA_963932465.1. Classification (NCBI taxonomy): domain Eukaryota; kingdom Metazoa; phylum Arthropoda; class Arachnida; order Araneae; family Salticidae; genus Maratus; species Maratus speciosus. The sequence continues at coordinate 121,656,342 of OZ010795.1, read as the reverse complement.
TCATACTGTCAACAGACACATACGAACCAGCGTAATTTACGTCCAACAGACGATAAAACAACACAGGGCAGCGCTTCCCGGCCAAAGAGACAATAAAAACAACCTATTATCTCTGGAAGCGCGGCAATATGCCAATGCAAGACATTCAGTGTGTATCTTATACAAATCAAGCGAAACTTTAAAGAAATATGCTGCCCTTTTTTTTAAAATGAGTAATTTATCTGGAATATTCGTAAATTTTACATTACATTTCAAAAGTAATCCTGTACCAAAGAACTTATGTTTTTTTTTTTTTTTTTAAGCAGAAAAAATATTAACTAGCATATTAAATATTCTTAACTGAGATAACTACAAACACCTTTCTTTTCAAACAAAATAGAAATTAAATTAAAATTAAAAATACTTTTCCTTAAAAATATGTCATTCATAACTGCAAGTAAAAAATATGTCAGAGACAAGCATAGATAAAATTTAAAAAGGTTTTTTTTTTTTTTGCAAAGAGCGACAAGGAATGTCAGACAAGTATCATTAAAGATAAATATTAAATCAAGAAATTCCTTGTCATGCATGAAAAAAAAAATTCAAACACACCTAAAATAAATCTGTACTGGAACAAATTAAAAAAGCTTACCTTTAAAAGTAAAGCGTGAAAAGAGGAATTAACAAATATAAATGCAGTTAAAATTTTGAAAATTAAAAATTTCAATTTAGCTAATAAAAAAAATCCTCTTCTTCCATCCAAACAAATCTAACACATAAAAATAAGCATTTGTTATCTTTCTTCTTTTTTTGTTAAACAAACAGCATGAAAAAGGAAGAATTTAGTTCACAGCATGCAAACTGAAAATAATAGTTATTTTACATTGCACGTAGTTTTTTGAAGAACTTTCCATCAGAAAAGGTGTGCATAAATCACTACACAGCACTTTTCAGCACACAACACTTCGCTTTTTTTCTTTGTTTTTTGGTCCTGGCAGATAATATTCCACACAAATTTGGCACCACAAAATAAAAAAAAATAATGAAGAGCAGGAGATTCATTTCGAGTGAGAGGCAAAAAAAATGGAGTGAAACACATTCTTGGTAAAACTGAGCCAGTATACTTGAGTTGCATACCTCGGTGTTTATATAAAAATGCACTAATATAGTCTTAGCAGACATTGTGATCAAATAGGAGAAATTTTCGCAGGTGAGCACAGCGATCAGAATCACACACTTAGACGATTTCCCAAACCGGAGAACGTATCTATGACGAATCAGAAAATGTCACATGTCAGGACTAGGTAGTCGATGTTTTGAAGATTTTATTCCAATCATAGTCCAGTACATAAAGTACTCTGAGGAAGTTGAGGAGTCCGAAGGACATCGCCGACCGGAGACAGGCTGACAGGTCAAAACCAGAAGACCAGCGAGAGCGGGAGCGCACATTTCTCATTCCATCGTACGCAGCGCCGAACGCCTGTACGTGATTCTTGACCGAAGTTGCGGAAGGGAGGTTCTATTGGACTTCCAATCCAATAGAACAGGAAAAAAAAATTCAGGACTCAGCTCTTCTGGTATAACTCTTTAAGAACAGGAAAGTAATAAATATTTTTTTAAAAAATCACTGGAGGGTGAATTTCGCTCTCTCTCTATGCATTTTTAGGTAGCTTTCTTTACAAAAAGCTACCTATTGCAGCCGTTCGGAGGAAAGCGATTTCAAAAAAATTTGGTATATTTTCATCGATCATGACCCCCAGACCCCGAAACCACCCTCCGTTCAAAATTGATATATATATATATATATATATATATATCAATATATATATATATATATATATATATATATATTAGGGTGTATCGATTTTTAACTTTTTTTTTTGTTTCCAAATTCCAAGTTGATAAAAAGTTGCTACTAGACACCACAACTTACCACAAAAAATTTTGGATTTTTAAAAAAAATGTTTAGGTCTCCCGCACAAGGCCTAAAGTTTAGAAGTTTTACTTAAAAAGTAAATTTTTACAAAATTTAAAAAAAAACCTAAAACATTTTTTTTAATTGCAAGTTAAAATTCCACTAACAATAAGCACAAAAAACGATATAAAATGTATTTCAAAAACTTAGTACAACATTTAGGTCTCCCGCACAAGGTCTAAAAGTCGTAAATTTCAGCCAATTTTTGAACATTTTTCAGTGCTTTGATATTTGTGTTGTTGCTGGTTTAAAAATTAAATGTAACTAAAGCCTCATTAGGCGTGATTGGAATTGTTTAAATAAGTGAAATAATAAATCACATTTCAATACGTCAAAGGTCAACTTGAAACGATGGGGTGGGGGAAGGCCAGACTGTCGCGCCGCGGTGACGCAAAACCTATGAATCACCGCGCAGACTTGTCACTAGTCGTCTGCCCGCAAGCGAGCATTACGGTTGTGTTTTAGAGCGATAGTCTTGTTTTAAGAATCAATTGAGTGAGTGTTGTTGTTGTTGTTCATTATGAGTAAAAAACCGCATCTAACTAAAAAAACTACCGACAGGCCGGTTATCGGGCAACCTATTGATGTGAGTGAGTTTAATGTTCTGCCAACCAAGATGGGTGTTTTGAAGTATTTTGAGTGGGTACGCATTGAAATGAAACAAGAGGGAATACATCAGCCTGCAAAGAAGGTAATTGCGTTAAGAGTTGCTTTAAAAATTGAGGAAATATGGAAAAGAGCTTCAATTCCTGTTTGTGGTACCAAAAGCACAATATTTATAGTTTTAAAACTGTATGAGCAGCTTGGGAAAATTAAAAAGTGTTCAGGGCCTAAAAGGAAGTATCCTAACTCCTACAAAGATGTGGTAACTAGCTTTCAGTCAAAATCTGAAACTGCATTGTTTGATATTTGTACTTGCAAATGTGACCTCAGCAACTGTATTTGCTCTATTGACAAAAAAGTCCCGGCACTAGAACACGAGTTTTTGCTCGACCAACGTGGCCCTAGATTGATATCAATTGCAGAGTTTGGCAAAAACGAGACTAAAAAGCTTAAAAAACGGTTAGAAAGAAAATCTAGGTCACAAGCTTTAGTGCAGGTAGTTGTAAAAAAGACTGAGGATGAAAACTTAAAATCTGTTGATAACATTGATCCTGGTACAGATGATTCAATGTCTCACACATCATGTCAAGATAGTGATTTTGAAATAAATGTACTTGATACGAGTCAAAAAAGTGTTTCAAGTGTAGAAGTAAAACAAGAACTGCCACAACGCTTGTCTTTGTTTTCACGAGCTTGTGACCGCAGAGGCATTTCTAGTAGAGCTGGAGCTCAGTTAGCTACTGCACTTTTGCGAGACTTAAATGTCGTTAATGCGGAGAACCAAGAAGCAGTAATAGACAAATCAAAAGTAGCACGTGAAAGACTTAAGTCTCGTAAAGAAGTAAGCTCAACTCGAACCTCCGATCTGTTGGCCATTTACTTTGATGGTCGTAAAGATGAAACCATAACAAAAGAAATTGTAGCTGGTAAAAGTGTCCGAAAATCGTTAATGGAAGAACACATATCTATTGTTGAAGAACCTGGATCCAAGTATTTCGGTCATGTAACTCCCATAAATGGAACAGGAAAGGAAATAGTTACATCACTTGTAAAGTATTGTGAAAGAAAAAACTGTCGATCTTAAAAAACTAAAAGCTATTGGTTGTGATGGTACGGCAGCAAACACAGGCACTTCAAATGGAGTTATCACCTTATTTGAAAATAAAACACAACAGCCACTGCAGGCAGTTGTGTGTCTACTACATTTAAATGAATTACCATTTAGAAAAATTATGGTTGCTCTTGATGGGCCAACTTCTGGACCAAACACATTTAGCGGGCCTATTGGTAAACAACTTCTAAGCTACCAAAATCTGGATGTTGTCAATTTTGTTGCAATTGAAATGGATATACCAGAAGTTGATCTTAAAGAGTTGAGCACAGACCAAAAGTATCTGTACGAAATATCCAAAGCCGTATCAACAGGTACATGTACAGAAGAGTTGGCCAGGGGTCATTCCATGTCAGTTCAGGCAGGCATGTAACCCACCATCACAGATTTTGATGAAACTGCGTGTGTTTGTTCCTTTTATTAAGTTATGGTTCCCAGTATTTTTTTTTGCTCCTTGGTCAAATAGTTTCTGAGAAAAAAATTGTCAAAATTTTGAAAAACTGCCGTCAGTTGGCATTCTTGACTGCTCGATTTTCAAATGTAGCATGACATAAATATGATCATATTTCAATATCTATTCTACAAATCATCTTCAAATAATTTATGCATAATATATAGGGTACGCAGTTTATGAAAAAAAAATATTGTTACGCTTATAACATTTTAAGTGTGTCTAAAAAAATGTTTAATCTTTGAAGTTGTGATTTTTTTATGAAAAATAATGCATTAACTAAAATAGCATTATCAACAAAAGGCGGTATTTTTATTAAATTTATTTTTTGTGGGGGATATACTTAAAGGTGTCCTTTACCCGATTCTGAAATAAAAATAGTGGGATTTTGGGTGTTTTAGTAGTATTTCCTATTTAAAAATATTTTGAGGCGTATTTCAAATCAAATCAAGCAGAGTCATTCCATGTCAGTTCGCCTAAGACATTTAATTCACTGTCACAAATTTCAATGAAACTGGGTATGTTTATAGCTCATTTTAAGACGTAATCACCTTTAATTTCTTTGATCCTAAGTAAAATATTTTTTAAGATAAAAAAATATCTAAATTTTGAATTTTTTTAAAAATGTTTTTAATGACAGATCTATATTCAAAGACTGCATAAAAAAAAAGTCATTTCAATATAAAATCACTAAATAAGTTTCAAATAATGTATATGGGACAAATAATGTAGGCAGATTATTATTTATTGTTGTTTGTCATGTTTAAACGCTAAGAGTGTGTTTAATCTTGTGAATTCTTAAAATCAAGAATTTTGGGAAAAATAATGTGTTAATCAAAAATTTATTATTAACCGAAGGCAGGCTATTATTACTTTTTTTATTTGTACGTAAAAATATCTTTTCAATAGTTATAAAATAAAAATAGTGAAAATATGAGCAATTTTAACAAAATTTTCATAAAATGTGAATGTTTAATAATAAATATTGAAGCTTTTCATGCTGAGATGTACTATAATGACTACGATATCGTGTATTGCTACTCTTGCTTAAATATAATACATACAATAATAAAATAACAAATATTATTTACAGCAATAAAAATTAAATAGTACCAGTTCCTTTACCAACACTACATTGCTCAACAGCCGACTTAAAATCAACAGCCCACTCTTATTGAAAAATACTTTCAACTGTTCAAATAATAAATAAACTACATTTAAAAATCTTAATATCAACTTATTATCTTAAGACGATAATAATAACTAAACAAAATAATGAATTTATAAATCAGCTTTTAATTGAAAATTCATGAAACTGTCCCTTTAAATGTTGTTGTTCATCAAGTCAATCAAAACAAATTATAAAAAAAAAAAAAAAATAGTGAACCTAATATGCTGACTGCAATGACACTTCTAACAAAACTAATTAATTCATTACCATCTGAAATCAAACCCGAAAGATCAAAAAGAAAAAAAATCAGCTGTAGTGTGAATGTGACATACTCAGTGGTTGTTGAGATAGGAATGGCTTTGTGACATTTTCACCTGTACTTCAATAAAATATAAACATGTAAGCTTTTTTCATTCATCCAAATTAAGTAAAACAATTATAAAATTTTGTTGTCATTACACCAGATGTTACATTTTTCGTCACATACTATTAGATAAGTTCTTTACTTTTAGACATTATTGACATAATATCATAAAATTTACTATATGTACTTTCTATAAGTGTATAAACAATGTATATGCTTTATTAAACATAAATGGATAATTTTTAAATAATTTGTTTGAGAACAGGGATATATATATACACACATATATATGTTGAAAATCCATCTTTTAGCAATATTGTGATGAAATAAATCAAATTACCGTAATTTCCAGTGTATAGCCGTGGATCAAACAATCGTGTTTCGACCAAGAAATTTTTTAAAATAAAATGTAACTTTTTAGATCACAGTAAATATTTGTCTTCAAATACTGAATGAAATTTCTGGGTCCAAACTGAATTATTTGATCTCCGGACTATACACCCGAAATTACGGTACATATCATTAGAAACTGAATAAAGTTACAAAAGTGCAACTCATTAAGTTTTAAATAATTTTTTAGATATAATTATTTGAAAGATATAAATATGCATTTTTTGCATATATTTAAAGCACAATATGTCAAAATTTTCTTCAAAAGAGTGAAATTTGGTATTTTTTCAACATTAGCAGCTCAATGCTAGATTTTCAATATTAACAGCCAAATATTAGTTTAAAGATTAGGAATGTCATTTTGAAAATTTCTATTGGGCGGTGAGGAGCTAGTGATTTTTCTCTTTTTTGGAAAGGGATAATTGCTCTTCGCCCTAGAAGTTTTACTAAAAAACAATATTGTTTATTTTTTTCCTTAAGAAACGAACATAAAAGATAATTTGAAAAATAAAATAAATGTATAAATAAAAATATTTCCAGGGATGATACATTGGATAGATTTTACATCTGAAAATGTTGATAATTTTAAATATGATCTAAATACTACTAAAACCAACCAAAATTCCACTATTTTTATTCCAGATCCAATTATAATGTAGTATTATGTACAATTTAAAATTAAAAAATTAGTCATAGAAACTCAACCTCTGATTGATAAAGATTTTTTAATAATTTCATTATTTTTTGTAAAATATTTTTGATTTCAAAGATTATACAATTTTTTAGACACATTTAAATATTTTTTAACATTACAGCAATATTTTTTTCATAATCTTGCTTAAATTATTCTAAGAAGATTTCTTTATTAGTTATTGAAATATCATTTTATATATAAAATGAGGCCTTTGAAAATTGAACAATCATTAATGGAAACTCGTGGTATTTTTCCAAAACTTTGATAATTTTTTCTCATATTTTCACTATTTTTATTTTATAACCATTTAAAAGATATTTTTACGTACAATTTAATCGGGTTAATAATAAATTTTTGATTAACACATTATTTTTGACAAAATTCTTGATTTTAAAAATTCACAAGATAAAAGACACTCTTAGTTTTTAAACATGATAAAAAACAAGAAATAATAATCTGCCTACATTATTTGTCACATATACATTATTTGAAACCTATTTAGTGATTTTATATTGAAATGACCTTTTTTTTTTTTTTTTTTAATGTAGTCTTTGAATATCGAACTGTCATTAAAAAAATTTAAAACAATTTTTCAAAATTTTGATATTTTTTATCTTAAAAAATATTTTATTTAGGATCAAGAAAATTAAAGGTGATTACGTCTTAAAATAAGCTATAAGCAAACCCAGTTTCATTGAAATTTGTGACAGTGATTAAATGGCTTAGGGGAACTGACATGGAATGACTCACTTGATTTGATTTGAAATGCACCTCAAAATATTTTAAAATAGGAAATACTACTAAAAACACCCAAAATCCCACTATTTTTATTTCAGAATCAGGTAAAGGAAACCTTTAAGTATATCTCCCACAAAAAATAAATTTAATAAAAATACCGCCTTTTGTTGATAATGCTTTTTTTGTTAATGCATTATTTTTCATAAAAAATTCACGACTTCAAAGCTTAAATATTTTTTTAGACACACTTGAAATGTTATAAGCGTAACAATATATTTTTTTCATAAGTTGCGTACTGTAAATATTATGCATAAATTATATGAAGATGATTTGTAGAGTAGATATTGAAATATGATTGCATATATGACATGCTACATTTGAAAACCGAGCAGTCAAGAATGCCAACTGATGGCAGTTTTTCAAAATTTTGACAATTTTTTTCTCAGAAACTATTTCACCAAGGAACAAAAAAAAATACTGGTGATCATATCTTAATAGTAAGAACAAACACACGCAGTTTCATTAAAATCTGTGATGGTGGGTTACATATTGATATTTTACTGCCTGATTTGATGTGGAATGCCCCCCAGACGAAACCCCGGAAACATCTCGCACGCCAGGTGGCTTTCCCTGGCAAATCGAATCCTTCGTTTGTATGTAGCTATGGATGATCCGACCCCTGAGATCAAAGCTTGCAGAGTTCATAATGAAAATCTACATACCATCATGGTTCTCAATTAAGTGCAATCCCAAAATCAAGCAGGGTTCCATTATTTTTTTTTTAATGATTCATTTCAGCAATTACTTGGAAGACGAGCTAAAACATGTCGTCCATGCAACGTTACAGAGAAATGCATTCATGGCTCACCCAGAGCATGTTTTAATGTCTATGTTGTTTGATGAACGAAAACATATTAGAGTCTTGGCTTATAAGAGAATCCAGAAAGCTCGTGAAACAGAAAAGAAAAGGGTAAGGATATTTAAACCCCCTCAGATAAATTTTAATGCTAAAGACTATATAGATATGATTGACTGGCAAACCACTTCAGTAACCGAACCCCCTCTTGTTACCGATATGAGCCTAGAAGAGTTACAGTTAATTGCGGAAACGGGGAAAAGTGGAAGGGTTGAATTTACAATTCCTTCTCACAATCAAGTTGTGGAACGAATTGTGAAAGAAGTCACATAAGCTTCAAAGCGAGTGTGTGGGATGATCGAAAGAGATGGTTTCATTCGTGCCAGACTAGAAGACCGTAAAGAGCTACCTACGCTCGAGACCAAGAGCCAGTACAAAACCTCATTGAAGGATTAAAATGTAAGTAAGTGTTTTTTGTACTATTTTGATTTTTAATGTTTTTAAATAACATCTTTATCTTACTGTCTTCCATATAATATTTGAAATTCATTGGTGATCATTTCTATAATTTTGTAAAAATCTGTAGGCCTACGTAAATACTGTATATAACTTTCGTTTCAGGTTTTGAAGACAAGATGAAAGGACGAATATTTAAAACAAGTCAGTTAATTTGAAATAGAACAAGAAAACTGCGCTCATGTGATATGACAATACACCAGCAACATTTTGTACTTATATACTACATTTTATTCCACGTTATAATATTTTATACATTTGTAATAAACAATAGTAATCACAAATAACGATAGAGTTTATTTAAACACCTTTATCAAACAATTTACATCGTTAAACTATCTTTTTTAAGGTATACAACATTTATATATTATTTATGTAGTATGTATATATATATATATATATGTATGTATATTTATTTATTTATTTATTTATATTGTATCATTTTATGCCTCCTGTAACAAAAATACACTCAAGTCTGATGTTTTTAACGAAAAAAAAAATGGTTCATTTACACTAAAAATTACGAAAGTTTCGTCAAAATTAACAAACTTTAGGTCTTGTGTGGGAGACCTAAATGTTGTGCTAAGTTTTTGAAATACATTTTCTATCGTTTTTCATGCTTATTGTTAGTGGAATTTTAACTTGCAATTTAAAAATAGAATGTTTTAGGTTTTTTTAAAAAATTTGTAAAAATTTACTTTTTAAGTAAAATTTCTAGACTTTAGACCTTGTGCGGGAGACGTAAACATTTTTTTAAAAATCCAAAATTTTTTGTGGTAAGTTGTGGTGTCTAGTAGCAACTTTTTATCAACTTGGAATTTGGAAACAAAAAAAAAAGTTAAAAATCGATACACCCTAATATATATATATATATATATCTGACCTATGTCACACTGTAACTCTCGTATTTATGAACCGATTTGGATGTAATTCGGTGTGTACATAGTACATACCAATGTCTCGACCGAGTTCGTTGACCAGCTTCATCCGCCATTTTGTTTCAAAATGGCGGCCATTTAAAAATTTAAAAAAAAATTAAAATTTGAAATGTGGTACCAAAAAATTGAAAATGGAAAAATATTTTTTTCTTATGTATTTGACCTTTATACAAAGACTCCGTAGCAGTTTTTGTTTCGTCTATATCTTAAAAAATGGCTGAGTTATAGCATTTTGAATTTCTGACGAAGCTGACATTTTGAAACGTCCTGAATTTTGTCACGCGATAAAAGGCGTATTTATGAACCGATTTGTATGTAACTTCGTTTATACATAGTACAGACCAATGTCTCGACCGAGTTCGTTGGCCAGCTTCATCCGCCATTTTGTTTCAAAAGGGCGGCCATTTAAAAATTAAAAAAAAATTTAAAATTTGAAATGTGGTACCAAAAAATTGAAAATGGAAAAATATTTTTTTCTTATGTATTTGACCTTTATACAAAGACTCCGTAGCAGTTTTTGTTTTGTCTATATCTTAAAAAATGGCTGAGTTATAGCATTTTGAATTTCTGACGAAGCTGACATTTTGAAACGTCCTGAATTTTGTCACGCGATAAAAGGCGTATTTATGAACCGATTTGTATGTAACTTCGTTTATAGTACAAACCAATGTCTCGACCGAGTTCGTTGGCCAGCTTCATCCGCCATTTTGTTTAAAAATGGCGGCCATTTAAAATTTTAAGAAAAAATTAAATTTGAAATGTGGTACCAAAAAATTGAAAATTGAAAAAATATTTTTTTCTTATGTGTTTGACCTCGATAAAAAGATTCGGGAGCAGTTTTTGTTTCGTCTATACCTTAAAAAATGGCTGAGTTATAGCATTTTGAATTTCTAGTGTGGCTGGCATTTTGAAACGCCCTGATTTTTGCCACGTGATAACAGACGTATTTATGAACCGATTTGGATGTACCTTGGTGTGTACATAGTACATACAAATAACTCAACCGAGTTCGTTGGCCAGCTTCATCCGCCATCTTGTTTCAAAATGGCGGCCATTTAAAAAAATTTTAAAAAAATTAAATTTAAAATGAGATACCAAAAAATTGGAAAATGAAAAAGAGTTTTTTCGTATGTGTTTGACCTTAATACAAAGATTCCGGAACAGGTTTTGTTTCGTCTATATCTAAACAAATGGCTGAGTTATAACATTTTGAATTTCTATTGTGGCTGACATTTTAAAACGACCTGATTTTTGTCACGCGATAACAGGCGTATTTATGAACCGATTTGAATGTAACTTGGTCTGTACATAGTACATACCAATGTCTCGACCGAGTTCGTTGGCCAGCTTCATTCGCCATCCTGTTTCAAAAGGGTTGCCATTTTAAAAAAAATGTAATTTAAAATTTAAAATGAGGTATTACAAAATTGGAAAATGAAAAAGATTTTTTTTATGTGTTTGGCCTTGATACAAAGATTCTGGAGCAGTTTTTGTTTCTGAAAATTTGTTCTTTTGTTTATATCTTAAAAAGTGGTTGAATTATAGCACTTTGAATTTCTATCATGGATAACACTTTGAAACGATCTTGTATTTGTCTCGCGATACCACACGTATTCACCTATTTCGATGTAAAAAGGCATGTGGATAGTATACATCAATATCTCGACCAAGTTTGCTGGTCAGCTTCATCAGCCATCTTGTTTCAAAATGGCGGTCATTAAATTAAAAAAAAATTATATTTAAAGTAAGGTGCAAAAAAATTAGAAATTGAAAAAGGTTTCTTTCTTAAGTATTTGACCTTGATATAAGGATTCAGGAGCATTTTTTGTTTGTCTTTATCTTTAAAAAAATGGCTCAGATATAGCAGTTTCAATTTCTAACGTGGGTGACATTTTGAAAAATCTGATTTTTTGCCTGCGACAGCACTCGTATATATCAACCGATTCCGATGTGAGTGAGCATGTGCACAGCAATTACTAAGGTCTCGGCCAAGTTCACTGGTCAGCCTCATCCACCATGTTGTCTTAAAATGGCAGGCACTTTAAGAAATCGCCGAATTATGCAGCCAAATATAAGTTACTTTAAATAAAAGCAGCTTGGATAAAGCTGACTAATTTCGCGAAATTCTCATTCATAATGATGTAGTATTGATAAAAATTAGTATTGAATCTCCTACATTCGGTTTCCATTTAATTGAGCTTCGTGTGTTTGAATAATATAAGTTGGCTTTTTTTAAATAAGGAATATGAAAGCTACCTCTTCCTCCCGGCACTGGCCGGAAGGACTTTTTTTTTTTTTAAGGTTGGAGAAAATCCGGCGGATGCGCCAAAACATGTAGTGTCGTTCAGTGTTCGGGTTCGTAAAAGTGTATAAGAAAAACTCCAACCCAAGATACAGGAACTAGAAATTTTATTTTAACATTTTTGACAAAATAATAAAAGGTAATTTACTCAGAACTATTAAATGGGAGATAGAGGAAATAGGAGGTACGCCTAAGCGTACGCTCAGATCACCAGATCTTTTACGTCTTCACATGGTGCGAGCAGAAATTAAAGTGCGTTGATTTCATAAGAAACATATGATACTTGGCGCAAAACATCGCCAAATTTTGAGCATTAAAATTAGTGTACGGAAAGCAGACAAAAGGTGATATTTACACGCCAAAATGATTAGCCCAGAATCTAGCATCCCAACAAAAAAACAATAAATAAATCGCGTGATGCAGACAGATTGCCAGAAAAACGGTTCTACATACGTATATATTACGACGCCACTAAGCCGGCCATAAACTAACAAAACAAAGTGATTATGTTCGATGATTGGTACTTAAAATTGCGAAATACAGAGAAAGATATGTTTTAACACAACTGATAAAGAAAATTAATGTACAGTCGTGGAAAAAAAAGTAAACACCCCCTACTAACTCTTCAACAAATTATCGTAGACGGAAGTTACTGGTACGGAACGATTTGAAATAAAGTCTACTTTTAAATGACATATATAAAACTTGCTTAAGAAGCCACCTACATATTAAAACGAACTCAAACTTCATTTTTTTCAATGGCAATACCCAATTTTAATGAGATATTTCAAATCTTCGGTTCAAAATATACCTAGACACCAAATTTCAAGTCATTTGAATGATAAGTTTTTGAATTATAAACATTCAAAATTTAGTGCTTCTAATGTTAAATTACATTTTCATATTTTTATTTATATTTTCTGAAATTATGCTCCTAATGTGCTAATTTTTTGTTTAGAAATAAAACTAATGTGCCCAAACATAAATATGCTGAATTTGCAATTTTTATAATTTTATGATATGAATTATGAATTATGAAATTAATATTCGAAAAAATTATGAATTGCAACCTACAATTTTTTTGATGGATTTAGATTTATTAAGTCCTGCTTTATGAAAATCCCAAATTTCACATTTTTCTTCCAAGTAGTTTTCAAATTATGCTTAAAAAATGGCAAAATGATGGTTTAAGGGGCCGTCTATGATTGAAGTGAGTAGATATTTTGAAATTTCTTCTGCTGTCTTGTTATCTAACAGACTGCTATGACTGCTTAAGGTGCCTTGATCAAGAAGGCGGCTCTCTCGGTTCGCAATCGAGAACCCAACTTCAATTTGGATACAACCCTTAAAATACGCTCATTTTAAAATAATTAATTTCTCGGAAACTTGTGGTACGAATTGCATAAAAATTTGTTTTTAGGCTAATTGAAGGGTGTAGAGTTCATTTATGCTGTCAGAATTGGGTATTGCTATTGAAAAAAATGAAGTTATGGTTCGTTTTAATATGTAAATGGCCACCTAAGTAAATTTTATATACATCATTTAAAAGTAGACTTTATTTAAAATCGTTCGGTACCAGTAACTTTCTTCTACGGTAATTTGTTGCGGAGTTAGTAGGGGGTGTTTACTTTTTTTTTCCACGACTGTACATGAAAAGTAAATTAAACACCGCATCAATAATCTTTCATTTTGTATTTTAGATAAATTATTTCAACGGTCACTTACTTAAATAAAAAAATGAGAAATAATTACATCTCGCGTGGGCAATGCAAAAGAAAAAGAAAACAAAATAATATTCATTGAAATCAACAGCAGGTGCATCTGATTTATCTACACTGCTCAAAACAATTAAAGGATATTGTAGTTTTAGGTGGATTTTGTATCTGGTAAACTGTTTAGCTGATTGATACGTGGTCGACAGACATAGTAGGTTATATGAGAATAAATTACACATGTTTGGCAGAAAAAATGCATTTTATTGCGCATTTGTGTACTAAAGGAAAAAAACACAATTTGTGCATATGAGAAAAAAGAATAAGAAAAGGTGTTTTCTTCAAAGAAAATCATTTTCAGTAGGGGATATGGTTTCCACGGGCGGCCAGCAACGTTGAACACCTTTGAGGCATGGACTCAATGAGGCTATTAATGACGAGTTGGGGTATTCTGCCCCACTCTTCCAGAAGAGCTCTTTCCAGTTCTTGGAGAGTTTGTGGGGGTTGTTGGCGGCCAGAAACTCGTCTTCCTAGAGCGTCCCAAACGTGCTCGATTGGATTCATGTCTGGAGAACACGCTGGCCATTCCATTCGAACGATTCCTTCCTCGAAAAGGAAATCCTCCACCAGGTTTGCACGATGTGGCCTGCAGTTATCGTCCATTAAAATGAAGTTATCTCCAATTGCTGCAGCATAAGGGACTACAATAGGTCTGAGGATCTCATCCCTATATCGGCGACCAGTCAGAGCTTCATCTCGAATGATGTAGAGGTCAGTGCGCCCGTCAATGGAGATGCCACCATACACCAACACTAATCCACCGCCAAATCTGACACTTTCGTGCACGAACGCAGGATTATTCCTACTGCCACGGTCCCTCCAGATGAAAATACGCCTATTATCCGGATGCACAGAAAAACGGGACTCGTCAGAAAACAGAATATTGCTCCATTCATTTCTCCTCCAGTTGACATGCTCGGTTGCCCACTCCCTGCGGTCGCGACGATGCCTTGATGTTAATCTAACACATACCATCGGTCGGCGAGCATACAGACCTACAGAATGGAGCCGGTTTTGGACAGTTTGAGTTGAAATCGTGGTGCCTGTAGCCGAGCGAAGGTGTTGTTGGAGAAGAGTAGCGTTCATGGTTCGGTGTCTCCGAGCTGTTAACTCTAAATACCGATCTTCATTGGGCGTTGTTGCCCATCTACGACCTTAACCTGGTCTTCTGCCTGCACATCCACTCTCCAAAAAACGGTTCCAGATCCTGGAAATGACACTTTGTGACGCTCCAATGGCTTGCGCTACTTCGGCCTGAGTTTGGCCCCCTTCTAACCTACCAACAATTCTCAAAGCTTCTGAATCTGTCAAATGACTTCGCTGAGACATCGTACTCATCGAAACAAAGCAATCACTGAATGCCGATCATCCTTGTCTTCATTCTCTTTTATCCAGTTGAAAGTCAAATTTCATTCGCTGCCGCTGAAGCGACGTTTTTGACGTCGAACTCAAAATTTGCATACTCCACAGTTTGAAAACCAGAAAAATTTGCATTTGTGATTCTCTTCTTCTATTTTCGGCAAAAAAAATTCGTTTATATCTTTATTTTATATAAAACTTCAAATATCCTTTAATTGTTTTGAGCAGTGTATTTATATTTTATTTTTAACGGTCATAGATGTTATTAGAAAAGTGATAATAAATAAATAAATTGAAACTTACTGCACTAAATCCTAGAGGATATTGAAAGAAAGAAAAAAAAGCAAACTGATAAGATTCTAAATGGATTTTAAGCGTCAAGTTAAATAATAGATTTTACCTAACGAAGGGGAAAAAACGACGTGTTTCGGAAACCAAAACAAATGAATTAAATTTATTTTGAATCAATAAGGATATGGGATAGATCTCTATCACACATGTTGCCACTAAATTTATGGAGTAACGTTATATAGTTTTTTACAGTGCAGTAGTCCACAATCAACTCTGTATATATTTTAGTAATTGCTCATTCTAAATAAAGAAATTGTGTTTAAAAGTAGTTATTTAACTTTAAAATAAAGCAAACATAGATAATGGCTCTTTATTTAACATAGTAAGAAATATTTAGTTTTGTATTTACTGTGTATAAAAAATCTAACTGTAGCCTAATCAATGTTGATTCCTTTCAAGGTAAATACGAGAAGCAAAAGAAATGGAAATATGTTTATTTTTCGAAACATTTAGGGGAATCTGTTACTGATGTCAGAGATATCATAATGTTGCTCTTAGACCCAAAAGAATTTCATGAAAATTCCATGCTCATTCATACTCATAAGTATTCTGGAATTTCATTTGCAAATTTTAACGTGCGTTGATTTTTTCTACTTAATTTTGATTTTCAACTTCTACTTATGTTCAATCATTCCTGTATCGTAATTTGTTATTATTTTCAAAATATATACATTTTTGTCTATGTCTTTTATTTAAAATGTTTCTTGATACTTTGCATTATGTTATTTTTGAGGTAAGTGGTAAATAAAGAAGAATTAAATTGCTGAAAACTTTATTTATATTGAATATCAGATAATACCTAACTGCGGTCTACTGTGCTCGAGTAGCCGGACCAGTATTCCCCGCCTCTGGGGCACACTGGTCCGCTTTATGAGTGTGTGAAATATTTTTATTTTGAAAAGTTCATTGAAATGTATATTCTGAGAAATTTCTGAGGCATGTATAAAGGTTTTAGGAATGTTCAAGAATATTTTCAGATAGATCCATTGTTGGTTATTAAGAAAAAAAAAATGTTAAAACTGCAAACATGTCCCACTGTGCCCCAGTCTTCCCTATACTGTTGTCAATTCTTCTTTTTAACAATAGTATTTTTTTCACTATGTAACCTTCATTAAGTAGCCATCATAGTTCATTATGTATCTTTGAATATGTAGCAATTATATTTCATTATGTTGCGATAATTTTATTGGAAGAGAGTAACAGGTTCCTCCTAGTGCATTTTATCTGGATTTTTCATGTTGGCATAAATTTGCAGTGGTACTTTTGGATAACTAAAATGTTTACCCTATAAAGCTTAATTGTACTTGGAGATCTTGTTTCGATATCTCCCTGTACCTTTCAAGTGTTTATTATACTAAATAGTTTGGAAATTATTCTCGAAATAAATTTGACATTGCTTAAAATATTCGATTTAAAGATACAATATAATTAACAGTCTTTTAGAGTGACACACATAATTATTCGATTACTAAACTGTCATTGATCGATAATTGCCATAGGGTAGTTTTCAATTGTGATATGCTTTTTTCAATTTATTTAATTTTTGGAAAGTTCCTTGTCGCATATAAATTTTATGGATCCTATACATGGTTGCAGAAAATAATGCATTTCCGTTTTTTGACGGAAATTGCAAGGTGTGTTATGATTTTCCTAACTGAACTAAATATTAACACATTATGTAGTACATTTACAAATCTATATATCATATTCAGGGGATTCACAAAATAATGTTACTACTTTTATGACTATGGTTTGTTCCTACTAGTGTTCGAACGAGTTTTTGAGTTTTTCAAATTGTATACATATAGAACGTAATCGGTCTGCCAAGTCATATATTGGGGGAAAACACCTGAAAATCAGATTTTAGCGGATGAATCGTAGACTTACCATTGTGTTTTTCTGCTCCCAATCATCCATGTTTTCATTCCTTTGGGTGCAGGAAGACACAATGGTAAACCTATGACTCAACCTATAAAATAGGGATTTCAGGTGTCTTCCACCAAGCCCTGACTTGGCAGACCGATTGCGTTTTAATATGCGAAGCGAGTTTTAACTTATTCTGAAATTTCAGCCGTGAGCTCAATGAGGTGATTGTCTGTGCTGTCGCCTGCTCCAGGTCTATTAATTAATATCCTTCACAATGCTAAACGGTACAGTTTTGTTATACTTATTCTGAATGTGAAACCGTTTAATAATATAATCTTTATGCATGATTTTACTTTCTTGTTTATATATTGGGAAATGTTTAGGGCAAAAACTATTACGAAATATGAAATTACCTCTTAGAAATTATACAAATGAAAAAAAATAAAATACATAGATTGATAAAATTCAACTTTTTTTCTCATTTTTCGATTGGATCAATAATAAATTCGATTTATCCATTGCATTATCCATAAAAGTAAATTTTGTTATAGGAGGTCACATATTTAAGTTAATAAAGTATTATTAAAGATTCCACTTAGTTAAGCACTCGTTCATCCTCAAATATCTAAATGAGTATCTCTTCCTTTTGAAGAATAAACATTTGCCAGCTGGTGCACTTTCATTAAATGGGTATTTCATTTTCGTGGTAAATTATAGGAAAAAATTTAAAATGATATTTAAACTGAGAATAATTTTAATTTTAAATATTTTTTAACCGTTCTTAATCAATAAATCAGATTGGGGAAAACGTAAATTGATATATTTTAAACTTAATTAAAACGTATAAATTATTATTTTTTATGAAAGACTTTTGCGGTATTCATATTGCTTTTATACTATATATATTTATTTTGTCTCGAAATAGTTAATTTCCGAGTAATGAAATGAAGTGAAGAAATTTATAATTACGATATTTTTATGCTTTCAGCTACGCAAGTAATAAATATTAAGGATATTGGAAATAAACGTAAAGCGGTACAAATTTAGCTGTTTCTTTATTTAAATATATATATATATATATATATATATATATATATATATATAAATGTTTTTGTTAGATATTACAAGGATCGACAAAATTTTAAAAGTGTTTTTTGAGAGTTTCAGTCATACTTAAACTTTTATTATATAAGGATTATTAATGCTAATTACACAGTCAAATTTCTTATTAAAAGATAAGAATGTTATATTTAATAGTTCTTTAAAATAAAAATATATATTACAAAAATAGTTAATTAATTGAGTTGCAGAAATATAATTTGTTCTTTGATTTTGCACAAATGTAATATTTATATAAATATATATAACTGTATGAAATAAGTATATAACGCATATAATGGAAAAAATCTCATTTATCTTATATTTCAAATATTTAGTTTTTAAGTATGCGCGAAATAAGATACTAATTTCCTTTTAATGTTTTATAAATACTCACTACTCCGTCATAAAAATATATCAAATTGAAATTTCTACGTTAATTTAACAACTGCAGCAAAAAATATATAAAATTATAAAATAGCTAAAGAAAATAATATATATATATTTTTTTAATCGCGAATTGAGGTAACAACTTCAATGCGTATAAAAATGATACATGCATTCGCTTTGTAAAACAGTAAAAAGACAACAAATGAACATGATGGGTCTTTAAAAATATACGTTTAACAAGTGCATTTAAGCTAAATTTTAACATTGAATAAATATGATGAAAACAATGAAAAATATATTACCCAAACATTTTAGAAAATACATTTATCAATACCATTGAAAGTGCTCAATTTCATAGCCATATCGAGTAAAAATAAATAATCTGAGTAATCTGTAGTCTTTTGTATCTTAAGATGGAAAACCAATTGACACAATAGAAATTAACACTGCACTATATTTATACTAGTTTCTCACTATTATTATATATTTAATAAAATATGCTAATTGAAACTGTCTTTTTTAGTGTTGTCTGACGTCTATTACAAACTGATATAAAACAGACCACACAAAATTGTAGAAATCAAAATAATGACAATGATAATAATAATAATAATAATAATAATAATCCAGATTTTCTTAAAACTTACAAATTTTTTTGTATTTAAACTTCCTACCTATTAATTCAATTATCATAGAAAAAAAAATGATTGTATGAATTTCCGATAATATACCTGAGTAGTATTTGATTTGCCTTTATAGAAAATATGAGGACGTGAGTTTCGAAATTCGCATTATCGAAAATTTATAAAATCGTGTTTTCTCTATAAATATATTCGATTGGTAAATCTGCACCTAAAAAACACTACAAATAGCAAAAAAAAAAAAAAAAAATGTTTTATTCTGTATTTCTCGCATTTTAAAATCTTCATTTATAATGAAAACCAATGGACGCAGTTAGAGGTTTTTCGCGATTTCCCAAAATTTGATTTCCTGGATAAAGCCAGTTTTGAAACTCACGTCCTCATATCATAATACTTAATTAGTAATAAACGTAATGACAGTAGTAGTCTAAATTTTATCGAATGTATAGTAAAATGCATATCTGGTTTCGTTAGAAGTTACTGCATCTATACAATAAAAGTGTTTTTCTGTGATTTGCTATGTATACTAATAAAAGAAAAAGAATCGCTCTCTGTGTGTGTGTGTGTGTGCGATTGCTATCCAAATCTACTGCACGTAAGTCTAAGAATATAAGTGTGAATAGACCAAGACAGGTCCTGATGCACCTAAGGCCCATATTTTTATTCTTTTAAAGGCCAGGGCCCCTAGACCACTTTAAGTGTTTATGCACTAAATTGTTAATAACATGCCTCTATTCTATCCGATCTTCTTCGTTTTTGGGGAAAAATTTCGTTTCAGTTCCATCCCCATTTATACATTTCAGTTAAGACCCTGGCACCCTTGGGCCCAGGTACAGGGCCCCTTGAAGTTTTAATGCACTAAATTGTTAATAAATTGCTTCCCTTTACTCCGATTTTCATTTGTAAGATACTTTCTCCATTTAGCTATTCTCCCGTTTCTACATTCCAGTTAAGATCCTGGGCCAGTCTAGGGTCCCATAGAGCCCGGTCGAAGGCCCCTTGATCTTTTTGTGCGTCTTGCATTTTTTACCGCCTAATTTTCTTACCTTCTCAGTGCGTAATTTTAAATTTGGGTTTTGGACTCTTCTCTATAGGCAAACCCATATATTTTTATCTACGCCCTAGGGCCCTTTTTTAAGCACTTTCAAAATTTTTTGTGCATTTCTTTAAAATTATATTATAATGATTAATTGATATCCTATGCTTAATCTTGACTAATTGAAGATGTAAAATGCTAAGTAATAAAATCTTTTAACATGTTTTCATGTTATAGCCCTGATCTAACTATCAGTTGAGTCCTGTTGGGCCCCCTATTAGTAATTTGCCTTAAGAATAGTTCTATTCACTAGCTTTATTTTTTAACAACTTCTTAGCTTCTCTAGCTACTACATAAACGAAAAAACAGACTTCAGCTACCACCAATTTTGAATATTAATGAATATTAATCTTGGGCACTTGGTGCAGCTTCTTTAAAAGTGGTGCGAATTGCTTGCGTTTTTCTTTAACATAGTTCTAACAACCTCTTATTACTTTTAAAAGAACTAAAAAGTACCTTTATACCAAGCTACATACCACTTAAGTCTCTGGGACCGTACAGGGTCCCTTCAAACTTTTGCACCACAAATTATTAACAAATTGCCCCTCTTAATCCAATCTTCATTTTTGGAACCATTTTTCCATTTAGATATTCTCCCATTTCTATATTCCATTTAAAATCATGGGGCACCCTAGGGTCCTGTAGAGCCCGACCGTAGGCCCCTTGCATTTTTTGAGTGCCATGCATTTTTCATCCCCAAATATTCTTCCCTTCTCATTGCACAATTTTAAAATTGAGTCATGGATTCTTCTCCCTAGATCAACGCCTTAATATTTTCCTTGGGGCGCTGAAAAAAAAAAATCAGACAACTAATTTTAAATATTAATCGCTTTCTTGGGGCTTTTGTTGCAGCTTCTTTAAAACTATCCGATTCTACTACAATCGTATTCCACCTACTTTAAAGCCACTAAAAGATTTACTACTACATTCCAGTTAAGATTCTGGCCTGCAATCCCCGGTCTTTCTTTATACCTCAGCAACCACCTTTTTCGAACATAAATCTCTTTTTTCAGCTTCAACATACGTCTACTCATCACAGCCGTAAATTAAAAATCCCTTTATTATTAATTACTTTAAAGATAACTATAGGTTTATTAAATGTCGTGTTAACGTTAAAAGTAATACACGAAATTTACAAGGGGAGGGGACATCTTCCACCGCTTGGGGGTGCATTCTTTCTTTGCGTTCTAAGAGCCCAATTTCAACGGAATTTGGTTCATTCAAATTATATTACAATTCAGCTACTTTCTGTATTATGAAATTTTATCTTAGGCTTCAGTTACAACATTTTCTAACATTAATGGTGCATTCTTTTTTTTATTTTGGATTCTATGGGCACGATTACTACGAGGTTTGGTTCACTCAAATTGGTTTCCGATTGTCTCCGGCAAATTCGCGACATTTCTGGTAAATGCTGGCATAGATAGCGGGGACCCAGGTTATAGGTTCGTTCGGAAAGAAATTTGTTGAGAACACACGAGACACTGGGAATGCAATGGGGCCCTACGGTATTAGGTCCATTTAAAAGAATTTCAAAAGATACAAAGTAATACAAATTTGAGTTTTGTTTTTGTTTTTGTTATTATTTACAGACCCTGGTCAGCGCCGGGCGGTTCTGCTAGTGTTAAATAAATCTAGAATAAAAATTCAAAATACTTAACATTTGCAAATGTTACTATTGCAAAATTTATGTAGTGTTATACCATCTAAAGATCATTGTTTCAAACGTTTATAATAAATCAATCAGCAAATAAATTATATGTTAGGGAAAATGTTTAAAAAATTTATAAATTTTAAGTACTTTATTATCGTTCTCTTAAATCTTTAATTGAAAAATTTGAGTTGCGCATGACACATCACATTTGAGTGGCCCATTTATATATGAGCACCGACTACTTAATCGAACGTTGAACAGCTATTCTGTATTTACATTTGCGGAAATATAAACAGAATTTTCTGAATACTGTGGAATTTTAATAATATAATTTGTCGAATGCTATAGAATAAAATCTGTAAAACTGCTCGTTTCATATTTTCATTTTAAAATTTCTCTCTTAAATGCGATTTAAAATTAAAAGAGTACTTGTCACATCATACTAATAAAAATGCGATATTTAATACATTTGATAATGCAGTTGAGACTTATAAGTAAACTAAATTCATAATAATATAATATAACTTTCAATATTTCCTAGATATTTGTAAATATTTTCTATATCACGGAAACTGCAGGCCTATTTGCGCACGTTTAATTTTTTCATTGTCTTTATTTCAAAAGAAAAAGAATCTACAAGGAAGATAATGAGATATATATCATAATGATTTTTTTCAGAAATATTGTTAACAAATAATTAATATAATACTCTCTATTATTTATCCTGTATACAAACAAAAACATGAAACATTTTTTTGCGATACTTTTTCTTTCTTTTTTACGTAAACTTACATTGTTGACTTTACATGTATTCATCTGTTATATTTAAAATAATTGAAGTCATTTTGCTTTTATAAAAACGATATTTTAAATAAAACTTTTGGCTGAAAATTGACATTTATAGCATTTTCCTGAAAGACAATGATGACCTAAAAGCTTCTCATTTTATTTGTTTTCTAAAATATGTCAATATGACAGTTTTAGATGAAATTTCACGTTTCTATATTTTCCAAAAAAATATTTTTATCATTTCAGATATTTGTACAGCTGAATTCTAAAGGAATATAAATTATTAATAAAATCACTTTGGCTGATTGCTTTTGAAAATCTTTCATAACTAATTTCGCAAGGCAGTTCTTCTGCTGATATGCCGTAACTTACAGCATCATGTTTTCGAACTACTCACAGAAATTTTATCTTACATTAAATATACGTATAATAGGAGCAAACTCATGTTCAAAGCATTCGAAAATTGAACTGAAAACATGACAAAATATATTATAAATAATTTTTGACAACATAAAAGATTTCTTTTTAAAATTAAATTCAAAAAATACCAATATGGCAATTAAAAAAAAAAATGTTTATCCACCCATAATAGCATATCCAACATGAATAAACGTTTTTAAAAAGTTTGCATATATGATAGTTTTTATAACATAACTAGGGGGCTCTGCCCCCTGCAAGCTGTGCTCGCCAACACCCGTTCAGACACCGCAGATACTAAAAACACGCTAATCTGATATGTTTTAAAAATATTAGAAAAGATTGAATTATACTGAAAAAAGCTGTGCAGATCTCCCTGTAAACGGGTTTCCATTCAATTCCCTTTGATTGCAAAAATTTAAGGGGGTTGGATAACTTTGAACAAGTCGAAAAAGTAAAAAAATATCACTATGTTCCAAGCTTCAAAACTTGGGTAATAACTCAAAAATAAAAATCAAACTTCATTTAAATATAAAGGTCATATTTAAATTTATATTTAATAATATATATATATTGGTAAATTCATAAATAAATATTGAAATAATAAATTTAAAATATACGGTAATAAGAGAAAAAAATCTTGCGCGCATGATAAAATCTGAAAATATGCATATAAAGAGGAAATTTTGGTGAAAATAAATACATAATAGAGTTACCTTTATACTAAAACCAGAATATTGGTAAAAAATATTGACTAAATTAAAAAATTAACAAAAAATAAAAAAAATTAACTTTTAACTAAAAGTACAAAAACAGAAAAAAAATAAAATTTTACATTTTTCTGGTTTTAAGTTCTAGATAATACAGAAATGAATACGTGGTAAAAATTTCTTTTGTTTGCCATGCATAGTTTTTAAGTAACACTGCGCGCAGTATCAAATTTCATCGTTTTTAATAAACGCAACGCAACTTTCAATTATCCTATGTAGTCTTAATATGTAGTCATAATAAAACTGCCATAATTAGTAAACTAATGAGAATTTTTTAATGCGGTTTTTTGCATATTGTTCAGATATGGTTACGGAATCAAAATATCCATTTAAAAAAATTCGAAGATTTTGAGGGATTAAAGGTATCCTTCCCCCTTAAGGGCGAATCAGTTGCTATTAAGACATCCAATGGTTGTTTTCGTTTTTGATTAAAGAGGATCAGTTAAACATTTGAAAAGAAGCTAAAATAAAATAAATTAAGTGAGTCTTTATTTCCGGTATTTTAAAACAATCTCTATAACAATAGCCTGATTCATGTGACTATCATCAACAGTTCCAGGCGGATCAATTCACTTTTTATGCTCTAGGTGCCATTTTGGTACTTTAATGTTAGCCAGGTACAGATCGCCAGTCGCCAAATATTATTCTATCGCCATCATTCAATCTATATTATAATTTTTCAAGTCATTAAAAGCCATAAACAAATACGGTCTGATCCTTTCGCTGTTCATATGAAAGTTTGACACAGATGTCATATACGTCCCATATTAGCGCGATTTTTTAACGACGCCAAATTGTGGAATGCATCAACAGCATAATCAACAACATCTGGCTTACCAAATCAAGCAAAATAACGATACTTTAGAGCCAGTTAAGTGCACGTTCCGTGTATAAACATTGGCGTCAGAAAAAATTCGCGCCAATATGGGACCGTAAATTTTCCATTTTGATTAAAAAATCAAATTTTTTTTTCGAATAAAACTACATAAAATTTGCCATGGTTGCAAAGAACTCATGGTACTGTTACGCTAGCCGGATGCATATCTCGCTAATAGCTTTGTTTGAACTCGCCAGTTAGCATTTTTTTCCGAGTGGTAAGATTTGGTCAGATATACGCACAGCATATTTGGCGTGATTATTTTTTTCTTTTTACGAAAATTTGGCGAACTCCTCGTTTTCAAATACCAGTTACATATGCATTTTTGGAATTACTTAGTTATCCCGTAGACCAAAAACATATCGCCAAACTGTAAGATTAAATGCTAATAACGGTTCATCGTAAATGTCACATTCACTTGACTTTAAGAAAGTTACACGTATTTGCGTCATCAAGTGATTTTTATTTCGACTTTTTATTTGTATATTTATTAATGTTATACTAATTTATTAGTTCATTCGTTATTTAAAATAAAAATTATGTCAATGTCAAGACAATAAAAATTATGTCAATTTGGGGAGTGTTTTGTCGATTTATATAATTTGGCGAAATTGGTCGACGGAATAGCTAAGTAGTACCACATTTTTAAATTATTTTCTATTATTTTCTAAAGGAAATATAAAAAACAATTAATAATTTTAGAACAAAATATTTTATATAATTTATAAAAAGAAATAAAAGTAAATAAACATTTATTATTAAATAAACAACAATAGCCGGGTTACCGTGTCAACCTTTTCTGAAATATGAATAAAAATATCTGTTTGATTAAAATTTGAGTTGCTATAATTAGAAAAATGCATATAAAATTAGAAAAAAATTAATATTTCGAAAACTAATTCGAATTTAAAAATTCTAATACCAGTTTTGATATCTGCGGATCAATGCTGATTTTTTGTGTTAATTTCATTGCAAAGTATTCCATATTTTAGGAGAAACCGCTTGAAACATAATCAGTTCTTTAATCAGTCGATTCATATATCCGTTTCATGAATTCGTTTCATATATCTATATATATAAAATAAGAGATGTCTGTCTGAATGCCTGCCTGCGGAAAGCTCCGAAATTATAACAACTAGACCTCTGAAATTTTTGTCATGTGTAGATTCTATTACCGGAAAGTGCACTTCACCGCCGGATTTTAAAATTTCAATTTAGATATTTAAAAAAAATTAAAACGTAATTAAAACGTTATGTGTTAGAGGCTATTTACAGCTCTAAGCCAATCCGCGGCAATGAAGAAGCCAGCCAATGAGAGCAGGTGGTAAATATGAGATACAGCGACTGCATTTCCTAGCCGAACTGAAGCGGGAAATTGCACTGTTTGTGTTTATTTCTCATGCTTTTTTTGTTATTATAAGATTTAATCTTATTGACATTATTTTATAATGATTTTTATATTGTTTATAATATGAAATGATATTGTTTATAAAGAAACTAATACAATTCACGTAAGTTACTTTAAATTGTATTCGTTCTTCGTATTTACATACGCGTAGTCGCCCAAGAATGAAATAGTATAATGTTTCTTGAACTTTGTTTTCTGGGATCTTAAAGTAATTATTTTTTTTTTTCAAATTTGCTGAATTAACGCTTCACTGAATGTTTTCATTTCTTAGCAAAAATGGAACTGTACATTTTATAGTAAAGTGTAAGATGAAAACTGTACTTTCTATGAAATGGAAACATTTGGTAAATAATTTCCGTTAGTAAATAATTTCCGTGAAAGAGATGTATGTTGTCACCGCCCAATAATAGGAATAAAACAAATATTTCTTTTCAGAGGAAATGAATGAAGTTATTTGGGTTTTTCTTTTATCTTTTTTTTCCACTTCCCCATATAGAGTTTCATAACAAATCCCAATGAGAACATATTTTTTACACTTTACTGAATGTTTTCATTTCTTATCAAAGTCATGATATGTAACAAGCACAGGGATCTGTTTAGGAAAAATTGGGTTCTTTAAAGGACCCCTCACAAAATTTTTCATTTCAAAACAGGACCCTTCACAACATTTTTCGTGTCAAAATTGGACATTTCACAACATTTTTTATGTCAAAACTGGACCCTGCACATTTTTTTTTCAAATCAAAGCAGGATCCTTCACAAAACTTTTCACCTTAAAAAAAGGACCCTTCACAAAATTCTTTGTCATAAAAGTAGGCTTTTTACAAACTTTTTCACCTGAAAACTAAACTTTCACTTTACAATTATGTTTATCTCTTTATTACTTAACACAAAACTAAGATTGTTATCTATAAAAATTAATAAAATGCTTAAAGACATTGCAGGTAAGTGGTGGTTTGATTAATTAATGCTTCAATTGTAAAATATTTTACCAGCAGATTATTTTCTGCCACTGAAGTATCTGTCACAGACACTTGGAGAATTTTCTGCAACTGTGATGCCAGGCATAGCAGTTGGGTCATTCCATGTCAGTTCAGGCAGGCATGTAACCCACCATCACAGATTTTGATGAAACTGCGTGTGTTTGTCCCTTTTATTAAGATATCATTCCCAGTATTTTTTTTTACTCCTTGGTCAAATAGTTTCTGAGAAAAAAATTGTCAAAATTTTGAAAAACTGCCATCAGTTGGCATTCTTGACTGCTCGATTTTCAAATGTAGCATGACATAAATATGATCATATTTCAATATCTATTCCACAAATCATCTTCAAATAATTTATGCATAATATATAGGGTACGTATTTTATGAAAAAAAAAATATTGTTACGCTTATAACATTTTAAGTGTGTCTAAAAAAATGTTTAATCTTTGAAGTCGTGATTTTTTTATGCAAAATAATGCATTAACTAAAATAGCATTATTAACAAAAGGCGGTATTTTTATTAAATTTATTTTTTGTGGGGGATATACTTAAAGGTGTCCTTTACCTGATTCTGAAAAAAAGTAGTGGGATTTTGGGTGTTTTTAGTAGTATTTCATATTTAAAAATATTTTGAGGCGTATTTCAAATCAAATCAAGCAGAGTCATTCCATGTCAGTTCGCCTAAGACATTTAATTCACTGTCACAAATTTCAATGAAACTAGGTATGTTTATAGCTCATTTTAAGACAGGATCAAGGAAATTAAAGGTGATTACAAGTAAAATATTTTTTTAAGATAAAAAAAAATATCTAAATTTTGAAATTTTTTTTAAAATGTTTTTAATGACAGATCTATATTCAAAGACTATCATTTCAATATAAAATCACTAAATAAGTTTCAAATAATGTATATGTGACAAATAATGTAGGCAGATTATTATTTATTGTTGTTTGTCATGCTTAAATGCTAAGAGTGTGTTTAATCTTGTGAATTCTTAAAATCAAGAATTTTGGGAAAAATAATGTGTTAATCAAAAATTTATTATTAACCAAAGGCAGGCTGTTATTACTTTTTTTAATTGTACGTAAAAATATCTTTTCAATAGTTATAAAATAAAAATAGTGAAAATATGAGCAATTTTAACAAAATTTTCATAAAATGTGAATGTTTAATGATAAATATTGAAGCTTTTCATGCTAAGATGTACTAAAATGACTACGATATCGTGTATTTCTTCTGTTGCTTAAATATAATACATACAATAATAAAATAACAAATATTATTTATAGCAATAAAAATTAAATTAAATAGTATCAGTTCCTTTACCAACACTACATTGCTCAACAGCCGACTTAAAATCAACAGCCCACTCTTATTGAAAAATACTTTCAACTGTTCAAATAATAAATAAACTGCATTTAAAAATTTTAATATCAACTTATTATCTTAAGACGATAATAATAACTAAACAACTGATGAATTTATAAATCTGCTTTTAATTGAAAAGTCATGAAATGGTCCCTTTAAATATTGTTGTTCATCGAGTCAATCAAAACAAATTATATAAAAAAAATAGTGAGCCTAATATGCTGACTGCAGTGACACTTCTAACAAAACTAATTAATTCATTACCATCTGAAATCAAACCCGAAAGATCAAAAAGAAAAAAAAATCATCTGTAGTGTGAATGTGACATACTCAGTGGTTGTTGAGGTAGGAATGTCTTTGTGACATTTTCACCTGTACTTCAATAAAATATAAACATGTAAGCTTTTTTCATTCATCCAAATTAAGTAAAACAATTATAAAATTTTGTTGTCATTACACCAGATGTTAAATTTTTCGTTACATACTATTAGATAAGTTCTTTACTTTTAGACATTATTGACATAATATCATAAAATTTACTATATGTATTTTCTATAAGTGTATAAACAATATATATAGGCTTTATTAAACATAAATGAATAATTTTTAAATAATTTGTTTGAGAACAGGGATATATATACACACATATATATGTTGAAAATCCATCTTTCAGCAATATTGTGATGAAATAAATCAAATTACCGTAATTTCCGGTGTATAGCCCGCGGATCAAACAATCGTGTTTCGACCCAGAAATTTTTAAAAATAAAATGTAACTTTTTAGATCACAGTAAATATTGGTCTTCAAATACTGAATAAAATTTCTGGGTCCAAACTGAATTGTTTGATCTGCGGGCTATACATCCGAAATTACGGTACATATCATTAGAAACTGAATAAAGTTACAAAAGTGCAACTCATTAAGTTTTAAATATTTTTTTAGATATAGTTATTTGAAAGATATAAATATAATGGATTATGCATTTTTTGCATATATTTAAAGCGCAATACGTCAAAATTTTCTTCAAAAGAGTGAAATTTGGTATTTTTTTTTCAATATTAGCAGATCAATGCTAAATTTTCAATATTAACAGCCAAATATGAGTTTAATGATTGGGACTGTCATTTTGAAAATTTCTATTGGGCGGTGAGGAGCTAGTGATTTTTCTCTATTTTGGAAAGGGATAATTGCTCTTCGCCCTAGAAGTTTTACTAAAAAACAATATTGTTTATTTTTTTTCCTTAAGAAACGAACATAAAAGATAATTTGAAAAATAAAATAAATGTATAAATAAAAATATTTTCAGGGATGATACATTGGATAGGTTTTACATTTGAAAATATTGATAATTTTAAATATGATTTAAATACTACTAAAACGAACCAAAATCCCACTATTTTTATTTCAGATCCAGTTATAATGTAGTATTATGTATAATTTAAAATTAAAAAAAATAGTCATAGAAACTCCGCCTCTGATTGATAAAGATTTTTTAATAATTTCATTATTTTTTGTAAAATATTTTTGATTTCAAAGATTATACAATTTTTTAGACACATTTAAATATTTTTTAACATTACAGCAATATTTTTTTCATAATCTACATACTTTATTTACCTTGCTTAAATTATTTGAAGAAGATTTCTTTATTAGTTATTGAAATATGATTTTATATATAAAATGAGGCCTTTGAAAATTGAACAATCATTAATGGCAACTCGTGGCATTTTTCCAAAAATTTTGATAATTTTTTCTCATATGTTCACTGTTTTTATTTTATAACCATTTAAAAGATATTTTTACGTACAATTAAAAAAAAGCAATAACACCCTGCCTTCGGTTAATAATAAATTTTTGATTAACACATTATTTTTGACAAAATTCTTGATTTTAAAAATTCATAAGATAAAAGACACTCTTAGTGTTTAAACATGATAAAAAACAAGAAATAATAATCAGCCTACATTATTTGTCACATATACATTATTTGAAACCTATTTAGTGATTTTATATTGAAATGACTTTTTTTTTTTTAATGCAGTCTTTGAATATCGAACTGTCATTAAAAAAATTTAAAACAATTTTTCAAAATTTTGATATTTTTTATCTTAAAAAATATTTTACTTAGGATCAAGAAAATTAAAGGTGATTACGTCTTAAAATAAGCTATAAACAAACCCAATTTCATTGAAATTTGTGACAGTGATTAAATGGCTTATGGGAACTGACATGGAATGACTCTGCTTGATTTGATATGAAATGCACCTCAAAATATTTTTAAATAAGAAATACTACCAAAAACACCCAAAATCCCACTATTTTTATTTCAGAATCAGGTAAAGGA
Source organism: Maratus speciosus (assembly GCA_963932465.1). Lineage (NCBI taxonomy): Eukaryota > Metazoa > Arthropoda > Arachnida > Araneae > Salticidae > Maratus > Maratus speciosus. Next base: position 121,625,070 of record OZ010795.1, on the reverse strand, counting down.
CACCTTTAAGTATATCTCCCATAAAAAATAAATTTAATAAAAATACCGCCTTTTGTTGATAATGCTTTTTTGTTAATGCATTATTTTTCATAAAAAATTCACGACTTCAAAGTTTAAATATTTTTTTTAGACACACTTAAAATGTTATAAGCGTAACAATATATTTTTTTCATAAGCTGCGTACCCTAAATATTGTGCATAAATTATTTGAAGATGATTTGTAGAGTAGATATTGAAATATGATTATATATATGACATGCTACATTTGAAAACCGAGCTATCAAGAATGCCAACTGACGGCAGTTTTTCAAAATTTTGACAATTTTTTTCTCAGAAACTATTTCACCAAGGAGCAAAAAAAATTACTGGTGATCATATCTTAATAGTAAGAACAAACACACGCAGTTTCTTTAAAATCTGTGATGGTGGGTTACATATTGATATTTTACTGCCTGATTTGACGTGGAATGCCCCAGTTTAAAGTTTAGGCGTAATTCAATGAAGAGAAATTGAGATTTTTTTTTTCTGTCGCCATTTGTCAAAGTTTCCGATATTTCTCAGCGACAGATTGGAAAAATTTAGCGTGTGCTTCTGCACTCTTTTGTCAAAATTTGCTATACATTTCCGTGATCTTTTGATGAAATTTGCAATTTATTCCCTCAACTGTTTATCGAATTTTGTGTTTTATTTTTATTATAGTGATTGTTTTTACAAGATCGTTTCATAAAATTCGCGGTTTTTTTTTTTGTTTTTTTTTTGTTTTTTTTCGGCCATTAGCCAAACGTTGCTATGCGTTTCTGCGATCTTTTGATGAAATGTACAATATTTTTCTTCGTTTACTGAAATTCACGTTTTTTTTTTTCAGCGATCGTTTCACAAAATGCACGATCCCCCCCCCCCCACCCCCAAATCATTTCATGAAATTTGCATTTTTTTTTTCAACGATCAGTGACAAAATATGTGTTTTTCTTTTCTGCAGCCATTTGTCGAAGTTCCCGATATTTCTCAGCGACAGATTGGCAAAATTGGCATATGCTTCTGCACTTTTTTGACGAAATTTGCCATACATTTCCGCGATCTTTTGATGAAATTTTCAGTTTCCTCGACTGTTTATCGAAATTTGTGTTTTATTTTTACAGTGATTGTTTTTACAAGATCGTTTCATAAAATTCGAGTTTTTTTTTTCAACGATCTGTGACGAAATTTGGGGGGTTTTGCGTCATTTAGCCAAAGATTAGACAAACTTTGCTATGCGTTTCTGCTATCTTTTGATGAAATGTACAATATTTTTCTTCGTTTACTGAAATTCACGTTTTTTTCAGCGATCGTTTCACAAAATGCACGATCTCCCCCCCCCCCCGGCCCCTCCCAAATCGTTTCACGGAATTTGCAGTTCTTTTTCATGATTTTTTTCATCAGTGACAAAATTTGTTTTTCTTTTCCGTGGCCATTTGTCGAAGTTTCCGATATTTCTCAGCGACATATTGCCAAAATTTGTAATCTGCACTCTTTAGACAAACTTTGCTATGCGTTTCTGCGATCTTTTGATGAAATTTGCAATATTTTTCTTCGTTTACTGAAATTCGCGCTTTTTTTCAGCGATCGCTTCACAAAATGCACGATTCCCCCCCCCCCCCCAAATCGTTTCATGAAATTTGCGGGTTTTTTTTTTTTAACGATCAGTGACAAAATTTGTGTTTTTCTTTTCCGCGGCCATTTGTCGAAGTTCCCGATATTTCTCAACGACAGATTGGCAAAATTGGCATATGCTTCTGCACTTTTTTGACGAAATTTGCCATGCATTTCCACGATCTTTTGATGAAATTTGCAATATTTTTCTTCGATTGTTTACTGAAATTCGCGGGGGTTTTTTCACCAATCGTTTGGCGAAATTCGCGGTTTTTTTTAACGATCTATGACGAAATTTGTAATTTTTTTTTTGGCGACTATTTGGCAAAGTTCCCGATATTTCTGAGCGACAGATTGTCAAAATTCAGTGTGCGCTTCTGCACTCTTTTGTCAAAATTTGCTATAAATTTCCGCGATCTTTTGATGAAATTTGCAGTTTCCTCGACTGTTTATCAAAATTTGTGTTTTATTTTTATAGTGATTGTTTTTACAAGATCGTTTCACGAAATTCGTGTTTTTTTTTTCTTTTTCAACGATCTGTGACAAAATTTGTGATTTTTTTTTTATGCACTCATTTGACGAAGTTCCCAAAATTTCTCAGCGAGAGATTGGCAAAATTCGGCATATGCATCTGCACTCTTTGGACAAACTTTGCTGTGCATTTCCGCAATCTTTTGATGAAATTTGCAATATTTTCCATCGATTGTTTACCGAAATTTGTTTTTTCTTTATAGTGATTGTTATTTTCAAGATTGTTTGACGAAATTCGCGTTTTTTTTTCAACGATCTGTGACGAAGTTTGTGATTTTTTTTTTTCTGCGACTATTTGTCGAAGTTCCCGATATTTCTAAGCGACATATTGGCAAAATTTGTAATGTGCACTCTTTAGACAAACTTTGCTATGCGTTTCTGCGATGTTTTGATGAAATTTGCAACATTTTTCTCTGTTTACTGAAATTCACGTTTTTTTTTTCCAGCGATCATTTCACAAAAGGCACGATCCCTCCCCCCCCCCCCCTCCCAAATCGTTTCACAAAATTTGCATTTTTTTTCGCAATTTTTTTTCAACGATCTGTGACGAAATTTGTGATTTTATTTATTTACTTTTTTTTTCGACCATTTGCCTGATATTTTTCAGCGACAGATTGGCAAATTTGGCATATGCTTCTGCCTTTTTTTGACAAATTTGCTATGCATTTCCGCGATCTTTTGCTGAAATTCGCAATATTTTTCTTCGATTGTTTACTGAAATTCGAGGGCTGTTTTCAGCGATCGTTTCACGAAATGCACGATTTTTTCCCAAGATTGGCGAAATTTGCATTTTTTTTCTATTATTTGTGACGAATTTGATTTTTTTTTCTGCGACTATTTGTCGAAGTTCTTGATATTCTTGAGTGACAGATTGGCAAAATTCAACATGTGCTTCTGCGATCTTTTGATGAAATTTGCAATTTTTTTCTTCGATTGTTTCACAAAATTCATGATTATTTTTCCAAGATCGTTGGATGAAATTCGTTTTTTTTTTTTTTTTTTTTTTTTTTTTTTTTTTTTTTTTTTCTAATGATTATTTCACAATTTTTTTCAACGATCTGTGACAAAATTTGTGATTTTTTTTATGCACCGATTTGACGAAGTTCCCAAAATTTTTCAGCGAGAGATTGGCAAAATTCGGCATATGCATCTGCGCTCTTTGGAATCCTTGCTGTGCATTTCCGCAATCTTTTGATGAAATTTGCAATATTTTCCTTCGATTGTTTACCGAAATTTGTTTTTTCTTTATAGTAATTGTTATTTTCAAGATTGTTTGACGAAATTCGCGGTTTTTTTTTTCAACGATCTGTGACGAAGTTTGTGATTATTTTTTTTCCGCGACTATTTGTCGAAGTTCCCAATATTTCTCAGCGACATATTGGCAAAATTTGTAATGTGCACTCTTTAGACAAACTTTGCTATGCGTTTCTGCGTTCTTTTGATGAAATTTGCAACATTTTTCTTTGTTTACTGAAATTCACGTTTTTTTTCAGCGATCATTTCACAAAAGGCACGATCCTCCTCCCCTCCCCCCAAATCGTTTCACGAAATTTGCATTTTTTCACGATTTTTTTTTCAACGATCAGTGACAAAATTTGTTTTTCTATTCCGCATCCATTTTTTTTCAACGATCTATGACGAAATTTGTGATTTTATTTATTTATTTTTATTTATTTTTTTTTTTTTGCGACCATTGGCCAAAGTTCCTGATATTTTTCAGCGACAGATTGGCAAAATTTGGCATATGCTTCTGCATTTTTTTGACAAAATTTGCTATGTATTTCCGCGATCTTTTGCTGAAATTTGCAATATTTTTTTTTCGATTGTTTACTGAAATTCGAGGGCTGTTTTCAGCGATCGTTTCACGAAATGCAAGATTTTTTCCCAACATTGGCGAAATTTGCAATTTTTTTTCAATTATCTGTGACGAATTTCATTTTTTTTTTCTGCGACTATTTGTCGAAGTTCATCATATTCCTGAGTGACAGATTGGCAAAATTCAACATGTGCTTCTGCGATGTTTTGACGAAATTTGCAATTTTTTTCTTCGATTGTTTCACAAAATTTATGATTATTTTTCCAAGATCGTTGGATAAAATTATTATTATTATTATTATTATTTTATTAATGATCATTTCACAATTTTTTTCAACGATCTATTACAAAATTTGTGATTTTTTTGAAATTTGTGACAATTTATCGCATGTTATGTGTTCACCGTTCATGGGTGTCTAAAAATGTAGTCAACAACATTAACATGAAGATAGATTATAATTAACAAACACTCAAAATTTCCGCTTTATTGAATTATGCCTAAACTTTACACCGCCCTTTCAATGTGAAAACATTCAATAAAGTATAACATATGTTTTCATTAGGATGAGAGAATATTAACAAAAGAATAAGAACTGAATGAAAAATCCTTGAGTTCATGAAATACTTAATATGGTGTGCATTTTGTGATATATTATGAGTTTTATAAGAATCGCACGTGAATGGACTCTTATCGCTCAAGAACGGAAATTCTTTACTTCATAGAAAGTTCAAGAAACACGTTCCATGCTTGGGCGACTATGCATATGTAAATTGCCATTAACACGAAGAACGAATACAATTGAAATTAACTTACGTGAATGATAACACTTTAAAATTTTAAAGAAGGTGGGAGAGTTGAATTTCGAGTTTGGAAGGCAGGTGACGATAATTGTCCTTTCAACTGTAGCGTTTCCTACGATGAGTATCCTTTATATGTTGTTTTCTGACAGAGGTCGTTTTAAAGCTTTTGGCCTGTACATTACTAAGCACTCACTCCTCTCCTCTTAACTAATTTTTTCATCAGTAGAGGGTGTTTTAAAATTTTAATTTGTTCATGACTATGGCATACAATTTTACAAAAAATTATGAATAAAATTTGCACAACATCTCAACAATTTGCAACTGCTTCTCCCCCATTTTCACACTGGGAGTGGGTACTTATTTCAGACAAAATCGAGTTACATATGAAATCATATAAATTAAAGGTTTCTTTATAAATATTACCACGGACCCGGGCAACGCCGGCGGGTCAGCTAGTCCTTTTTATAAATTCGTTTCATTAGGATTTTATATATAAAGGGTAGATATAATTATTACATAGTGATTTTTTAAGATTTTAATTAAGAATTCATCAGAAATACTTTATAATAACGAAGCTACGGCTTACACATTTCTAATGGCACTACTGTATTTAATAAATGTTGTTGTTATCTTTTCAATTGCTTTATGTTTCTACAATCTCATGTCAGGCTTCGCTAAAAATGAGTAGTGCATTTAATTTACATAAAATTCTGTAAATGTTTTCAAAAACCATGAAAACCGCCGTTATAAATACATTTGAGATGCTTGTTAAAGGTAGTTGAAACAGAAAGAGCTATTTAAAAAAGTAGAATGAGTAACAATTTCGAAATTGTCGATCATTCTAAAATTAACAGACTAATTCATTAAACATCGTCCATATTTTATCTAGTTATTCCTGCCTCCCATGAGCTGCAATAAAAAAATCTACAATAATGTCGACGGGACTTTTTGACCAATTTGTTGTTTAATATTATATTTATTTCATTTTATTGATTTATATATAAATATATATATATATAACAAAATGAAAACAACTTAATTAAATTAAAAACCAACCTGGCATTCATTAACACCACACCAAAAACTTTAAACTATGTGGAATATCGTAAAACGTAAATAATTTAATTAAACCATTGGAGATAGATGGCATAGCTTGTGACATGTTCTGCTGGATCAAAGTCGATTTGGGTGCACAACACTCCCCATACCTATCGAGAACAAGTGGAAAAACAAACTAACCCGTTGAAATAACAAAACTACGAAAATAACAAAAACAACAAATCGACGAATCACCATTAAACGTCAAAGGTATATATAAATATTATACAGACATATATACAATAAATACAATAATAAATACAACACAACAATAAATAAATGTATGTTACCTTTAACTGTTGAATGCAGTCGTTATTTATGTGTGTATGTGTGTTTTAATATATATTGTAGTATGTGTGTTTTATTACACCATTAAACGTGTTTAATTTGTTTGTTCAATCAGCGCATATTAAAGCTTAGCCACATATGAGAAATTTTTAAAAATATGAATTTATAGTTTCAATTAGAAACTCACAAAGACATCTAGTCACGGGCCAACTTGATCTATGGAACGGGATACGTTGGCCCTCTTTAAAATGATTTGACTTTCGAATTATTAACGGAAATGAAAAAAAAGCACATGAAATATTAAATGTAATTTGTAATTAATATATAAACGATACAAAGAATAAGAAAAGATATTTTGTTCAACTTACCTAATGCATTCATCTAAATCTTTCACAATGACTTCAATTATAAAATATCATGTTTTCAGTGAGATATGATTCTTGTGACCATTGTTTACACCAGGTACAGCCGTGGAAAAAAAAGTAAACACCCCCTACTAACTCCTCAACAAATTATCGCAGAAGAAAGTTACTGGTATCGAACGATTTGAAATAAAGTCTACTTTTAAATGATGTATATAAAATTTGCTTAGGAGGGCATATACATATTAAAACGAACCATAACTTTATTTTTTTCAATAACAGTACACAATTCTGACAGCATAAATGAGCTCTACACCCTACAATTAGCCTAAAAACGAATTTTTATGCAATTCGTACCATAAGTTTCCGAGAAATTACTTATTTTAAAACGAACCTATTTTAAGGGCTGTATCCAAATTGAAGTTACGTACTCGATTGTTAACCGAGAGAGCCCCTTTCTTGATCAAGGCACCTTAAGCGCCACTCAAGGAGTCAATGAAGCCTGTTAGATTGCAGTACAGCAGAATAAATTTCAAAATATCTACTCAGTTGCATCGTAGACGGCCCCTTAAACCACCATTTTCCGTTTTGTAAACATAATTTGAAAACTACTTAGAAGAAAACTGTGAAATTTTGGATTTCTATAAAGCAGGACTTAATAAATCTAAATCCATCAAAAAAATTGTAGCTTGCAATTCATAATTTTTTCGCATATTAATTTCATAATTCATAATTCATATCATAAAATTTTAAAAATTGCAAATTCAGCGTATCTAAGTTTGGGTATATTAGTATCCATTGCTACAAAAAAAAATTAGCACATTAGGTGCATAATTTCATGAGATATAAATAAAAATATGAAAATGTAATTTAACATTAGAAGGACTAAATTTTGAATGTTTATAATTCAAAAACTTATCATTCAAACGACTTGAAATTTGGTGTCTAGGTATAGTATGAACCGAAGGTTTGAAATATCGCGTTAAAATTGGGCATTGCCATTGAAAAAAAATGAAGTTTGGATTAATTTTAATATGTAGATGACCCCCTAAGAAAATTTTATATACATCATTTAAAAGTAGACTTTATTTCCAATCGTTCGGTACCAGTAACTTTTGTCTACGATAATTTGATGAGGAGTTAGTAGGGAGTGTTTACTTTTTTTTCCCACGACTGTACGTTGAATCCACTGTTGTCTTATTTGCCTTTTAGTTATTACCGCCCTGTACAGTAATATAGATAAATCTGCAATTTTAGTGAGTTTTATTGGCTTATAAATAAAGAATGCATATTATAAGAATTATGAATAAGGATCTTGTTGATTGCGGGCCAACATTTTCCGTATTAAAGAAGCTATCTTGCCCAATATAGCCATTTTTTTTATTGTCGCATCAAAATATTTTGATAAAAAAAAAAAAAAATTAATCACTAAGTAGAAAAAAATCTGTGAGCAATGGTCTTTTGAATTATTAATCATCAAATTATTGCTTTAATTTAGAAACAAAAACGGAAACGTTTATTTTTAAGTGAAAAAATAATTAAAAATACTCGAGTAAAAATTTGAAAATTTTAACCGTCTTTTGTTTTTTAGCAGATGACATTGCTACATAAAAAAACACATGTTGCTCAGCTAGTAACGCCATTTACTGGATAGTTAAGAAAATATAGCAAATTACCATCGCGCCCCTAAGGCAAACGTACCCCGTCTACCCTAATTTCAATTCTTTAAAAGCATTTACACTAGTAGCTTTAAAAGTTAGCATACTGGTGCTTTTTAAAGTCTTGGAGCAGAAGTTGTGTTTTTGAAGCCAATTTTATAGTTGAGGAATTTATATCATATTGTGCATGGGATGTATAGTGTACGAAACGATCAAAATATATATTTGCTTCTGCGGTAGAAACTTATTTTTAAAAGAATACATGTTAATATATTAATATTAAAATTAGTATTTCCGAAAAATCAAAATTACAGTATAATCTCAAAAATCCGACATCATCGGGACCGAGACTAAGCCGGATTAAAAAAAAAAATATATCAAATGTACTTGCGATATGTGCCTTTAATTTATCGATATAGTGCCTTTAATCAAAATATAATTCAAAACTAAGTGATAATTATGTCATTAAAAAAAACTACATATTTAAAATAAAAACTTTCTTTAATTGAAATTTTCTATGTTAGAAAAATAAATAAAAATAAAAATGTGATAAACAATGAAAAAAATTCCTTCATGTGTGCTTTTTGTCTTTAACCCTTCGGAACGCACTTTTTGTATAAAATTGCAGATTTTTTAGCTTTTATTTATTAATGTCATACGCTGTCGACATCCCGATTCCATATTCAGCACACAACATTTTCATAAAGCCTTCATAACTTTCTTATCAAGTCCACTTTATCTGCGATCGACAAATTTTAATGCTGCATTTTAGCAGCAACATTCTCTGATTTCAAAAAAGACTTCGCTCTAGACTTCGTATTTAGGCTAAGACTTCATACTCTAATAAATAAATAAATAAAAATTTCCAAAATTTTTGAGAAGAAAAATGCACGTTTTTCATCCTGTGCTATTTTTCATTCTCCCGTAATTTGTGTAAAAAAAAGAGGGAAAAGATGACTTTGATGCCGGATTTTTGAAGTCACACTATATTTACTATACTGTAAAAAAAACCCCTTACTTTACACCAAAAATGGTGGCAACTAAGTTGCCACCCCAAGTGGTGTAATGAAATTCCATTTGAAAATTGGTGTAATGAGCCACCAGCTATCAAATGGTGTAAACAAACACCACTTTTAGTGGCAACTTAGTTGCCACCCTTTTTAGTTGTAAAGTCATGCTACTGCTTATCTGGTGTAAAGTCACACTACTGCTTATTTGGTTTGCACTTTAACAGTAAAATAAAAAACAATTTAAAGATTACATTTTAAATCTAATGCAACCATAATTTACAATAAATAGTTTCACGCAAAGAGGATACTAAACAATGTTTTAACTGCGATAATTTATTATCTCAATTAAACATTTATTTTAAACATTTTAGTTTTCGTAAACAACGAAATTTCCTCCCAAATCATTCATTCGTTACATCTGGAATTACGTCACGTGTACTTGACTCTTTTTTTTAAAACTCAGCACAGCCCTGACTGGTTTTCAAATAAATAGTCTAAGCAAATTAAAATAAACATACCATAAATACAACTAAACATTACAAATTGTACAAAAATCGGATACAGAGAGCTAAAAACCACCAACCTCTCAACCGCTAAAGAACAATTTTTATCACTTTTAAAATGCAAATTAAAAATACTTAACGGCATAATTAATTAATAAACACTACACCGCTAGAAAGCTTCAAGTTTAAGCTTTTAAAAGATACTAATATTTAAGCGAAATGATAAGGTATAAATAGTTTAAAAAGGTGAAAACAAAGTAAACAAAACGCGTAACGCTATGAGATACTGATCCGAGACAAAAAAATTTATACCAAATTTCATGAATTTTTTAAACATATCTAAACTCAACCCAGGAATAAACGGTGGGTGGCGAAGCAAAGCCCGTACTTTATAGAACATAAAACAAGTATTAGTTTTTCAAAATAATTAATAAAAAGTTGAAAACAAGCTATGTTAAAATATGTCAACAACAGTAAAAATCCCATGTATTTCTATGATCGTGAGCTAACTGGAAAATCGAAAAATGTAAACTTTTGAAACGCTCAGCATATACACAAAAAGTGTTCAAAACTTTTAAAACTAGATAGAATCTTGAAGCTTAATCTTTAAATGAGCTGAATATCACATTAGTTTTACAAAAAAAGTTAGTTTTTGTAGTTAAAAAGCTTAAGAATATCGTTGTTTACGTAATGTATTTCCTATGGGAAAAAAAGGTCGTAATCCTAAAAACGATACTTTTTAAAATGGCTCGCAAATAGTTAAAACTTAATGAAAACTTAAAATTCTTGGTTAAAACATAATCTACGATCTTTAGTTTAGTTAAATCGAACATTATTTTAAAGTTAACAAGCGGAATTCATTGTATACTGAACGTTTCAAAACTGACAAAAATGCCAAAATTTGAAAATGGCACCAATACACTTTAAAAGTAGGTTGATTCATATACTCATAAAATTATAAATATAGCAGCTAGAGATACACAAAAGGTATAAAAAAGTTAGAAAATGATTTTAGTATTAACATTAAACAGGAATTTTCAAAAATATGAAATTAAACATAAGTTTTAAGTTCTTAACCTATTCCGAAGAAATTAGCCAAAGAAGACGAGAATTTTTTCAGCTATGAAGGAACCTCTCAGCTCGGGTACTGCAATATAATCTGGTTAACTGCTTTTTATTTAGTGATTATTACTGAGAAACATTTGTGAACAAAATCTGAGCCCTAGAACACAGCTATATAAACAAATTTCAAAATGCGGACTGAATCATATGTCGCTTTAAAACTTTACACCCGAACTGGTGTTCAGTTTCAACAATTTCTTTAAAAGATTAAAATTAAACCGTTTTGAGTGTATCATGACACTTTAATCGGTGTTTACACCAAACTTAGAGTATATTTAAACCGTTTTGAGTGTATCATGACGCTTTATTCGGTGTTTACACCAAACTTAGAGTATATTTAATCCTCATTTGGCATTTCATAAACTCAAATTAAGCGTAACTCTAGTCCTTTTTATTACAGTGTACTGAATATATCTACATATCTTTAAATTGATGACGTTTGTACTTGTGCTCTATTAATGACTAACTTGTGTATATTATTGATGACTAAAATTTTCTCTTGAACAAAGTGTTTAAAATTATAAGTTCATTTTAAATTCTCTTTATAAAGGTATTTAAGACACTTCGATATCTTTGGATTATGCTGTCATTTCTTTAAATCTGAAATGCTCATGAAGAATTTTACCATTAGCAGATATTTAAATTTATGGAGATTTTGTACTCTTTTACGTTTAGAAATAATAATTATTTTCATTTAAAGCATTGTTTACAAAGTTCGTAAACCACTTTCGTACATGCGTAGGCATACTTTGATTGAAAACATATAGATCAAAAGGAAATTTGAGCAGCTGGCTGACTTGAATATTTTGAAATTGTTAAAAGGCAATATACTTTATATTTCAATAAAGATCATTCTTTGCCGTAATGAATTTAGCTCGTATTAAAATTTAGAAAAATATTTTAAATAAATAAAGAAAGGAACTTCCTTGGTCGCAAATTCACATCCATTTTGTTTATCATGTTAAATATATATTTCTTTATTGTTCATCTATGTATGTATTTGCTAATTAGATTTCTAATGTTTTACCATATATAGATGATTATTTTTGATCGGATGAATCACGCAGTTTTAGTCAGAGCTATATTTTATTTATCTTATATTGCACTAGCACTAAAATAACTAAAATTTTCTTTTATAAAAATAAAACCTACGAATATTTATTTCCAAAATTATACTTTTTCGATCAGTGCAATAAAATTACGTCTTTCTATTTTACGGAAATCGGACAAGAAATTGTAAGTTTTTATATAGTAATTACTATTTATTTGACACATATATCAGAAACACGACTTGCAGAGTATAACTCGTATCATACAATTTAAGAAAATGCTCATTAAAACTCAGAAAACCACTATTATCAAACATATATCTCAAATTAAAATCGTTTAAAATTAAATATTAACTCACTTAGAAATTATTGATTAACACATTTCAAGAACTATTTCGCGTAAGAAGCTCTTAATATGCAAATTTTGGGTTTAAATTTGCATCTCTCGGTATACTATGGTGTTCCATGATTGAGAAAATGTAAAGACGAAAAATGTTTCGTATTAAAATTATAATTTCAGGTCTACTGATGCAAAAACATTGTCTAATGAGTCACCTATTGTTGAGCTCCAAAATATATACATTTGATTAGCAATATCACTATTTTGATACACATTTCAGTCCGGTTAACGTAAAGCGAATATTAGAAATTTTCATTTATACAATAATTTAATATACATATAAATGCTGACTTTTTTTTCTAGTATTTAAATAAACAGATAGTTTATTTCCGTATCTTTAGAAGGAACATAAATGAAACTGTTCTAATAAATTCTGTTCATTTTTTTTTCAAATTAGTAGGGATATTTTGAGGAAATACGTAACATCTGCAACTTTAAAGATGCATAGTAAATATTAAGTCAAGTCTACACTTGCGTTTCGTAAATTTTACTAGGCGCTTTCGTAATTATATAAATACGTAGCACCTATAGTCGTCGTCGAGTCTGTCCCTCTTTCTGACCGTCTGTCCGCATATAGCAGCGCAAAAAATATCCAACAGTATAGTGTGAAATTTAATATAAGATATCGGTGCAGAATTTTATCGAGTTATTTCAAATTTAATGAAGATAGAAATTATATTAATGAATATTTTCTTCCTTCGATTAAATCTTATCATACGTAATTAATTCAATGATATCCCAACATAGGTAATAATTCTATGTTACCATGGTGAATATTCTATTATATTCTATCATACATAATTGATACAATGATATCCCATCATAGGTAATTATTCCAGGTTGTCATTGTGATTAAGATGGAGTCATATTATGTCCGTATTACTGAATTTAATATACATACTCATAATACATTCTGTATTCATGCATTTCTGGTGGCTGAGAGGTTCTGCTCTCGAATCTGGTAGACGGGAGATGCTGGGTTCGATCCCAATCGCGCCCGTCGGCCTAATCGTTTCGGAGTTTTCGTGGTTTTCTTCGAACCTTGGATTTCCAAGCGTTAATACGGGTTAGGTTCCCTTAGAAAGACCCCCACGAAGGGCACTCCCCCTGGGCCTATATCCCTCGTGCAGATAATTGGCCGTCATAAATACAACCAACCAACCAACCAACCAACCATCATGCATTTCTGCATAACAGTGAAACAGCTATCGCCCCCAGATCTGAATATTTATAAAAATAGTTATTGTACGTACCTCATTTGTCACATTTGACGTTCAATTTCTAGCGTGTCAGAATACATATGTTATATCGTTATTTTACGGGTTTTGGTCGCTATTCAGCAAAATATTTTAATTGTACTTCTTCGTATCGACACTTTTTTTACCAAAAGAAGCGTTTTTCTGATAAAATAGAAATGACAAATTTTATTTGGCTAATGTACGGCATGTTAATATGAATGAATAACCGATGCTATTGTAATTTTTAAAAAGTCGTATAAATATTTATATGTATTGCGTAAAGAAAATTTAATTATAAAAGTACTGTATTTTTACAGGCCTGTTTACAGACATTTTGATATTTTCACTGCTACTATTTTTAAAGAAAAATACTATAATTTGGAAGATTAAAAAAATCTATTGTGATGATTTTTCCTTGGAATTGTTGGTTGACAAATAAATAATTAAAATGTAGTCGCGTGTAGTAATCTTGTATACCAGAAAACCTGAAATCTGCAAAAGGATAATTTAATGCAAAACGATATTTTATATAAAATATTGATAATCATACTTTATAGAAAAATATATATATAGTCTACACGAAACAAAAGTTAACCTTTGTTTATACGTTTAACACTATCGCTGCATAATTGTTTTATCGAAATGTGTTAAAAAATTACGCAATTTTTTATTACATGTAAAAAATCTAATACTTTATAGTTAAAATACGGGAAAAACTTTGTAAAAGATTTTTTTTTTTCAATATAGTATTACATCATAAAGAAGGTTGTCAGAAAGAGCGTCTTTTGCAGAATTTTTAATTTATCACCTGTTTTTCAAAACAGAAATTTCTGTGTAATTTAATAGGGAAAATAGCAGGCAAAATTTACTATAGTAAATCACTGGTGGGAATAATCAAAGAGGGTTAATTTGACCGAAAAAATAAATCCCCGCGGAAATCGCGGATTGCTCAAATTTTGCTAAATTTGCGTTGTCTGTGGAAATGGCGGGATGCGCAGCGAGAAGCTTAAGCACACGAAAGCGGCCGAAAAAGAAGATAAAGTTATAGCAGTGAATTATATCTCATTTATACAAAAAGTTAAAATACACCCTAAGGAAATATATAACATTAATAGCCAAACGCAATGCCGAATTAATTAATATTGGCCATAAAAAAATGATCCTATTGATATGGGCAATAACTGAGGCGTTTGTATACTATAGCATGCAGCGATAAAGTAAGTAATAAAATATTAAATTAAAATGGTATGAAAACGAGAAAATTTCATGAAAGAATAAATGAACTTAAGCTGGATGTTATTAAAAATAGACATACTACCGGGGTACACGGTATTCTGTTCCGTCACTTCGGTCCCGTCGTTTCTGTCCTGAGACATTTGAGCCTCTGGCCATTTCGGTCACCAACTATTTCGGTCCTTAGCCATTTCGTTCCGTTCCATTTCGGTGCCCACCACCTTATAACTCAGGTTCTAATTGTCGTGAGCCCACCAAACGCTGTAATTTCAACATTATTTGGGGCCCTTTTTAAAATATTGAATCACCACAAAAAAATCTTTGTAATAAAAAGCTGAATATAACAGTTCGATACATTTAAACTTTTATAACTCTTGACAATGAAATCATAGCGAGCCGAAAACTTATTTGATATAACAATGTGATATAATTTTACTGGGGTCATGGACTTTTTTTTTATTATTATTGTTTAACAAAATGGATTTTTTAAGTTTTATTATTTATTATTAATCTTGGGTATTTTATATGTACTATAAACTACCATAAATACTTTTATGGTCTTTTTCATACATTTTTTAGAACATTTAAATTATCATTAATTAAATAATTTAAAAAACTGTGCTTATTATTTTTTCTTCTTCCATTTAGATTAATAATAAATGTCTCCACCAGTTCAATTAGACACTTATAAGCTATTATATGTAAAAATTTCTCAAATGACCCCTTTACATCCTCTCCCTTAATAATTCAGAAACGAGATACATTTATTGAAGCACAAATATTTATTTTTTCTTATTATTTTTATAATAGAAAGTTGCATTTTATAAATTTGTTTTCATAAGTTACTTTACCATTATAAACATTGGGGAAAAAAATAGTGATTTGGTAACTAGGCGTGATATGAAAAATATTTTGTTTTCAAAAATATCCGCCCACAACTTTTTTTTTTTTTTTTTTTTCCGAGCAATAATTATTGCTTGTATTTTTTTAAACGGTCTTCTCTACCGTTGAAGACGATTTTTGTGAGCTATTTTATTGAAACTGGGCCTATTTCTTTGTAATAAGATGATTTTTTTTTTATTTTATGCAATAATGTAACTATTTTTTTTTTTAATTAATTTCATTTTCAATTTTTAACTGACAAAACTAAACTTATGTGTATTTGTCGTTTATTTATTATTATTTTTTATATTAATATTCCTCCCACTTTCCTAGAAACAAAAAAAAATAATAATTTTTCGTTTCAGTTTTATTATTAATTATATTAATAATTTTAAATTTCGGTAAGTTTAAATCTATTTATATAACACGTTAAGGTGAAGATTCCGGCTCCGACCACTCCGATTCATACTCGAGAAAAGCAACTCATCGCGAACATGTTAGGCATAAGTATTCTAGAGGCTGTAAGATTGCCGATTTTTCAACTAATGAAAATATACACATGGTCTGATTTGTATCATATCTATTCTTCTTTATTTTCTCTAAAACCTTCAAAAACCATCCAATTATAATGTTTTAAATTATAAATTAAAAATAACGGATAATCAGATACTTCAAGCAACAGACAACCAGATGTAAACAAACGCAGCTTGTTGCCATTTAGATCTATAAATTTTTAATTTAGAAGGAGAAGCAAATGAACTCTTTTTACAGCGTTTCCTAAAAAAATACAGGTTAACATCTGATTCTGCTATTAAAATATTTGTAAAAGCATATTAAAAGCCTTTAAATATTTTGAAATGCGTTTAACCATTTTCATACCAACTCATGATTTTGTGAAAAATGGAGTTAATTGTCCGGAAGTACAAGCCGTATTCGCTATACCTGTACTCTCAGTATGAGCTTTACAGAAAATTCCGTCTAATTCTTAAACATTGTTTTGGCGCCATCTATCGGCAACCAATATAAACGACAGATTTTTTGACTAAAATTTTAGTTTCTTATTTAAAAAGTAATAATAATTCAGGACTTTTTCATGTAATTAGAGATCAATTTTTAAAAGATTCGTTTATGTAATTTTAAAATTTTATTCAATATAAATAAAATGAATAATAATATTATTATTCCTTTGATAGAATATTAATTTAGTTTTATTAATTTTACAGAGCGTAACATTTATCCACTTTTTTTATTTAATTCTGTTAGTATTAAAATGAGTTTTTTTCCCCTTTAGAAATAATTGTAATATAAGATCTATGTTAACATGATTGCATTAGTATAGCCGAAAATTATTTTTTCACTTATTAAATTACATTTTTGTTTTCACTCCAAAGTTATGTTCAAATGGTACGTTAAAAATCGAAATTTTATCTGCATTGATGTAATTAATATATGTAGTACATAACATGGTACTGTATTTTTCATTACATATTTAATTATATTTGATATGAAATATAAATTTTATTGAATGCAAACTAATTTCAAATGGATATAAGCCAAGTTCTTAAAAATTGATAAAATTAAATTAAAATTTTACGAAACAAATAATGATAATTGATAACTTTTGGTTTTATGTATACCGAATGAAATTTTAAAGTTTTATCATTTAAAATTTTATCATGAATTAAATCTCGCGTCCTGAATATTTTCTATAAAAATAATACAATTTTAACCAACAGTACCTTCGTTTACGAAATTTAAACGCAAACATAAAACTCCATAGATGAGTAAATAGCATAGAGTTCAAATACAATTCCTCTATCTCCGTCACTTGATCCACCCCTAATGGAAAGCGATTTATGAGCCATTCATTATTGAGATTCATTCACTTTTATAAAAATAATATATATATATATATATATATATATATATAAACTTTAACACATTGAATATTTAATTTTAACGTTTTGTGAAAGCTTCATAAATTGCGTTTCACTTTGCTAATTATTATTGTCGTTGCAATAAATACTGCTGTTTGTTTTGTCCAATTGTTGAACTGTTTCCGAAATTTAATATTAGTTAAAAAATAACCTTATCACTTGTACTTTCAGAAATCATTTGTCATTTTTAAAATGTACTTTCCTACAAAACAATACCATCAATAATAAAACCCCCATTCTATTTGTCTGTATGAAGTCTTATGAAAATGAAACGAAAGATCAACATTATGTCATTTTTTAATATAAAATAAACAGTAAAGGATAAATTTCAGTTTGTTTCTGTAAAATGTAACAATAAAATGAATATAAAATACATCATGTATTGAGCTTATTTTAAAGTAAAAACTAGTCATCTTTGTGCTAATGTCGGATTCTAATCCCCTATTCCATACAATAGCCTTTTCGTTCCCGGGTTCAAACGTCGACGGATCTCCCATATAAATGCTTTCATTTTTTGTAGAAATATGAATGTTTTAAAAATCAGCATTTCTCGATGTTTTTTATTCTTATCACACTGTTATCTAGATTTCAGGAGTAACTAAAATTCCATTTTGCATAAATTTAGCACATACATTAGGATTACTTCCGAAATGTGTTAGAGAATATTCGACACCGGTAGAAAAAGCTTTGGTATTACTGCGCATGTAAAAAGATTAATGTAATCTTTTAAAAAGTTTTCTTAATAGTAAATTAAAATAATTATTAAAATAAAATAAAAAGTTGTAGTCCGGTCCGTTGCAGAATTTTAAAAAAATTGTCTTTATCACAATTCCATGTTAAGACTCCTTTCTAAAAAAATATGTAAAATGCAATACATCTAAAATTGATGTGTCGTTACGATGAAATAAAGATTCATTAGTAAAAATATATAAGATTTTTTTTTCAATATTAATCACATAGTGTCCAAATTATATACAATTGAACATGTGGTGTGCATGGGCATTTGCATGGGATAATGCTCAACTTATAAATGTTTTTAAATTGTCTGGACTTTATATTTATGATAGACTAATATATGAGGAGCTTCTATAAAGAATCCACAGGACAGCCTATTCCCCCACTCCTGAAAACGATTACTTCTACCATATGAAATTTGCATGGGTGCTACAATTTGGATCTGAGTTATAAGTGTCTGTGGTTTTCGGTCCGTTATATTCGGGTTATACTAAAATTTAGAGAGTTCAGTTATAAAACCCAATAATGCTCCCCCTTTTATAAAGATTACGTTTACCATACAAAATATGAATTCTTTACGATCATTATAGCTCGGGTTATAAATCTTTTAACTTATCAGGACCTTATAATTATGATATAAAAAAATATAAAAAATCAACAGAGTTCCCACTCCCCTGCTTTTTAAAACGATTATGATTACCATACGAAATTTGTGAGGGCTATGATAATTTTGATACGAGATATAAGTGTTCGAGTTATCGAATCCTTATATTCGGTTTGTACTAAAATTTAGGGAGTTCAGTTAAAAAATCCGATAATGTCCCCCCTTTTATAAAGATTACGTTTACCATTATTATATATGAGTGTTCTACACTAATTATAGATTGAGTAATAAATGTTTTAATTCATCTGGATCTTATACTTACGATAAACTAAATTATATCGGACTTCTACAAGAATAAAGAGAGTCTATCTTCTCTCCCCTGACTTTCGAAAAGATTACGATTACCATAAGAAACTTGTGTGGTCTACGACAATTTTGATCTGCGTTATAAGTGTTTGAGTTTTCGAACGATTACGATTGCGATTACCATTAAAACGATTACGATTACCATACGAAATTTTTATGGGCTGTAATAGTTTGGATCCGAGTTATACGTGTTTGCGGTTTTCGTGCACTCATGTTCTCGTTATACTAAAATTTAAAGGATTTCAGTTAAAAAACTCTACAATGTTCCCTATAAAATTATGCCACATATTTCATGCTCTCAAAATTTCAGCTTGCTGGAGAAGGGACCGAGATGGAAAGGGATCAAAATGGTTAGGGACCGAAATGACTCGGGAAAGAAATGTCTCGGGACCCAAATGTCTTGAGACGGAAATGGCCAGGGACCGAAACTGCTTCCAAACTACCTACTTCTCCAGACTGTTCCGAACTAACGACATTGAAATCGTTTTTAATTGAGCGAAAATCATTATGCGAATTTCGGCTTTTAATAGTTGTACGATTCTGGAATCTTTAGAAATATTTGTGCCAGCAAAAAACTGTTCTAACAATGTTTTGTCATACCAAATACCCATATTTGCTTCGAATTAGTATTTCAAGTTTCAGGAAAATTTGGTTTCCCGAGTAAATCAAAGGATTGAGCCTTCTTCACATTTCTACCCCTTATTATTAGTGGTTTCGACCGCTTACAAGACATACTTGAAGGACTTTCATGTCGCCTACTTGTCAATCAGAATCGAGCTTTTCTACAATGTTTTTTTTTTCTTATTGATAATTGCTTAGCTTTGCTTGAATGCTCTCGGAAACCTTTACATACCTTTAACATCTATGTTTTTTATTTTTATTTTAAAATCCTTTTCGATATATTTCCTCTACACCTATTTATTAATAAATTTTAATGAATAATTTATATGAATGTTTTTATATTATTTTATTTAAAAAATGTTTACAAATTTTAATTTAACCAATTTTCTTGAAAAATAAAATGCATAAAAACTTTTTATTTTATTTTTCCTACAAGATGCCATTTTGACATTTTAAGGTAAAATTGTGCACATATGTTATATTCCAAATCTTTATCATCTTCCATAACGAATGTTACAAATCACTGCCACTTGCAATATACCAAAAATTGTTTAAAACTACTCGAAGGGAATTTGGATTGCATAACATTTAAAAATAATTTTATTAAATATAGTGATATCGATTTCCCAGATATTGCTAAAACTTTGAAAAGTATATGATAAAAAATTAATGACAACGTAAACGATTTTCCTTATAATAATTTCTAATAGTACTATTATGGAATTTTTAAGTGAAATAGTATGGTACTTATAAGTGAAATCTTCATCCTTTTCTTCTTATTATGTTTATGTTATTGAGATATTTATCCAAATTCGTATTTACATTTAAAATTAGAATATTCTAATTTTTAACCACTATGAAAATTTTAAGTAGAATATTTCCTCCACTGTAAAAAAAAAATCTGTAGTTCTACAGATGTAAAGTTACATGCTTACTAAACTTTCACCTGTAACTGTACGAAAAAAGCTGCAAATCTACAAAACTAGTTTTTGTAAAGCTACAAAAATCTGTAACTTTACAAATGAATCTGCTAAAATTTCAGTAATCTTACTAAACTTTTATTTGTAACCCTGGCTGCAGTTACATGAAAAGTTCTCGGAATCCCAGTTTCCAAAAAAATTCTTAGTAACCTTACAGATTTTTTGATTTTCGGCGCAAAAGTGTGTCTGTTACATGAAATTTTGTTGTTGCCGTTACATGAAAAGTTCTAGGAATCCCAGTTTCCTAGAAAAACTTTAGTAACATCACAGATTTTTTTTTTACAGTGTCATCATTCCCATATCTGTAAGTTCTGTCATTTGAGATATTTATCCCATTAATGCTAAAGGCATATTAATATCTACTGGAAACACTTTAGTTGATTGTTTTCGATATCCCCATGTTTATATTAGGTAGATTTCGTATGAAATACTACCTATTGGGATCGTTCCTATGTTGGAATTTCTGAAAAATTTTTGCAGATCTACACCGATCATGACCCCTAGAACCCAAAACCACCCTCAGTAAAAAACTTTATATATCTATCTATCTATCTATCTATCTATCTATCTATCTATCTATCTATCTATCTATATATATATATCACTTTCTTCTGGACACGATAACTTTCGTAATTCTGCACCAATCTCTTCCAAACTGATACATAAAATCAATGGGCATAAATTCTCGGTCAAGTTCGTTAATGGGCAAAATCGGACCAAGGGGAGGGAAATAGGGAGGGGTTTTGTGAAAACAGAAAACCCCCCATAACTTCTTAATTTTTGTACATATAAAATCAGTTTAAAGTTTTTATTACTTCTAAAAATAGGGCCAAAAATTTATGTATCACAGATTTTTGATAAAGTTAAAAATGGGCTCAAGGGGCGCAAAAAATAGGGTTTTTGGGAGAAAAAAATTCATAACTTCGTCAATTCTCAAGATATCAAATTCAATTAATTTTATTATAAATCTCCTTAACATTATCTAAAACTTTTATATTCACAAGTTTTTGATAGGAGCAATTCGTACCGCAAAAAAAAATTAAAAACGAAAACAAAAAGGGCGTTTGAAGAAGAAAAAAATCCATAACTTCGTCAATTCTCAAGATATCAAATCCAATTAATTTTATCATGAATCTCCTTAACATTATCTACAACTTTTATATTCACAAGTTTTTGATAGGACCAATTCGTACCGCAAAAAAAATTAAAAACGAAAACAAAAAAGGGGTTTGAAGAAGAAAAAAATCCATAACTCCGTCAATTCAAAAGATATAAAATCCCCATGAATTTATCATATATCTTCTTAATATTGTCTACAACATCTATATAGACAAGTTTTGGATAGGACCAATTCTTAGAGCAAAAACAAATTAAAAATACATACCGGTTGAAGTAAAAAATGATCTTAGTAAGGGTGTATTCAAATCCAAACTGCTTATTTTCTTACTCATTTTACAATTCATTTTTGCTCTCAAAGTCTTCCAATTGGTACGTTTTCTTACTCAGAAATTATATAATGTACCGTAATGGTCGATTTTATGATAGGGGCAGAATATATTTTTTTAAATGCTGTTAAAAAGGGCATTTTGAACCGAATTTACCGAAGCGGATTGTGTTGGAAAAATCATTGTATTAAGGATGCGCTTAAATCCAAACTACTTATTTTCTGACTGGTTTTTAAATTCATTTTTGCTCTCAAACGCATTTAATTGGTAGATTCACTTATTCAGAAACTATATAATGTACCGTAATAATCGATTTTTAGATAGAAGCAGAATATATTTCAAAAAAAGATGTCAAAGTGGGAATTTTGAACGGAATTTCCCGAAGCGATTGTGTTAGAAACGAAAAATATTGTCGTTCTGAGAAAATAATTGTTTATATATCAAGTTTTAATTAATTGAACAAAAAATAAAAACACAGGTCGCTTATAAATCTCTTCAAAAATCACGTCAGCAAGTTTCATATTTTTTTTAAATTAAAAATGAATCTGGAATTATGCCAGAAAATTTCGAGTTGTTGAGCATGGAAAAGTATTTTTTTGAATACCGCCCTAACATGATTCTGATAAAACCAGCTATTATATGAAAATGAAATAAAAACTCGTCAAGAGCGGCCAGATAAAATTGTTAAAGTGGATTTATCTATAATCATGATTTAGTTTTTGTTTGTGAAATTAGTATATTTGACTTCGAAATCTACCTCTGCCTGTAGGCCGGGCCGGCAGGGATTTTTTTTTTATCGTATTTATTTATTTATTTATTTTAAGCTATGAGGTATTCGCTAGGGCTTTTGCCGGCATGACCTCAAATGATCACAAAATGGCGTTATTTCCTTCGAACAACCTTCCACCACAAGGAAAAAAAGGCAGAACCTATTTATCATATCCAGTACTACATTTCTCTGTTTTTGAATATGCATCATCTTTTATGTTGAATAAAATGCTGGCATTTATGATAGTTATGACAGATTTCACTAGACTTACAGGAAATTAAAATTTATGTTTCGCATTTTTAATATCGTGATACAAGCTTATAAGTTTCACGTTTCTAGGGAAAATGCTGCATTTAATAAATATTGAATACGATTGTTTTTAAATATGTAATTTCATTTTCTTTATTTTTCTTTAATTTGATTCAAGATTCTAAATAGAATACAAAAAATAAATATTACATGTTATTTACGTGAATAACAAAATAATTTATTAAAAAAATAAATAAATAAATAAAAAAACTAAATTAAAGTAGTTAATGAACTTACAACAAAAATATTTTTTAAAGTATGAGATATATTTATTATGTACAAATAATATACTATAGATATAAACAAAAAAAATACAAGAATGCAAATTTCATCTGTTTCTCTTGCTCTTTTTCTTCTTTTTTATGATACTTTGAGAAAATCACCATGTTTTTAGATATATTATAATTTTGGGTGTCTAGAATGAAGCAATGTAAATGTTTTCCGATCGAACTCATTTTTTCATATATAGTATGGCATTTAGGCGTAAAATGAAGGGAGAAATACCACACACCCCTCCACCATCACCTTCCATCCTCCTCAAGGGGATGAAAATGGCAAAATTTTTTAAACAATTAACAGAAATTACAGTAGGTGTAAATATTGATCAATGGACCTGAGTTTTTTGTACATAAGGCTAAAAGTCCAAAAATCTACACCCTCATCCCGCCTTTTGCCTCGGGGAAGGGGCGAGTACGGGAGGTTGCCAATTGTGCAACTCCTGCGCAGACCCGTCCTTCAAAGGACGACTCAGGACTCAACAGGGCGATGCGGCTTCACCGCGAGTCCTAACAATCCACCCAAAATGTGGGCGTGGAGAATTAACCAGATACACATGCAGATTCAGGTGCTGCGAATTTTGATTTAGTGTCAAATTTTTGCATGGTAGCAAGAGAAGCGAGGGTGGCACTTATGAAACCCTCACGTCGCTCATGCCCATAAACTTTTGAGAAGGCCTGTGTTACCAGCTTGACATTGCTGCTCTACGGCTTGTGTATGACATTGTATGTCGGCCAGATTGAAAGAAACAGTTGGCATTCCCACCTTGGAAATCAAGTCTGCAATTTCAGATGAAAAAATCTGTATTGAAAGAGGTGGACAGTTAATCTTGTTTTAAAACAAATTCATGATGTCATAATAGACACTGACGTCAAACTTTATGACCGGAACTAGAAAATGTCTGTCGGATTTTTCCTTTGTGGTAGTGTAGTAGTGACCCGCCGAAGTCCCTAAACTCGAAAGTGCTGTCTAGCGTCAACTACTATTAAAACGAGAAGATTTTCTGGATGAGCAAAGAAAGCATTTGTTTGAATGACCTTTTTCACCACTTCTTGGACTTTTGCAGTTAAGCTTCCGCATTTTGTGATGCATTCAAAACTATGTTTAGGTCCCTTAACTATTCAAGATCTTGTCTTATTTTGAACCACAGAGGTACGTATGCTGTCATAATGTACGTGACGATGTTGATGAGATATTGATAAATATTTCCAATGAAATATAATGTCTCAGCAATCTGTTTGCTGTATTTAACCACCGAGAGTGAGATATTGGTCCCGGATCGCGATTCGCTATGTCTGAGAAAAAAGACCCTGCACGTTAACATCGTACTGTCTAATATTTACTCAGAATTTCTGCGTCAATGTGTGGAATGTGATATTCAATTCTCTTAAAAACAACTATATGTAAAGGCCGCAACAAGCTAGCTGTTTGTCGAGCGGGACAAAAAAAATCTGAGGCCCTGTGCTTTTACCATCGAACGTTTCTACAAGATGCCTCAACGGTAGCTCATTAAAATGTAGGAGAGAGATAACTCACTATGTTGACTTCTTTAAACGCATTTCTTAGGGAGCACGTACGAGAGGTGGGACTTTGGCGGGTACTAAAATCCAAAGACACTTCCAGAAAGGGCAAATCCGTCTGACATTTTCTAGTTCCGGCCATAAATTTTGACGCCAATGATTATTATGACATCATAAATTGCTCTGAAACCAAGAATACCTCTGCACCTCTTTTGGTGATCATTTCTTCAGCTCACATCGCAGACATTATTTCCAAGGGGAAAAGCCGTCCTTTGAATCTCGCAGACATACCATGTCATACTCAAGCCGCAGAGCTCAGTGTCGAGCTGGTAACACAAGACTCCACAAACGTTTATGGGCATGAGCGACGTTATGGTTCATAAAAGTCCCCCTCGCTTCTCGTGTTACCATTCTAAAACTTGACACTAAATCAGAAAGGCAGTACCTGAATCTGTATAATTTTC
Organism: Maratus speciosus; assembly: GCA_963932465.1. Lineage (NCBI taxonomy): Eukaryota > Metazoa > Arthropoda > Arachnida > Araneae > Salticidae > Maratus > Maratus speciosus. The sequence continues at coordinate 121,599,425 of OZ010795.1, read as the reverse complement.
CACACCCACATATTGGTTGGTAGGTTGAGTAGGGTGTGGGTGGGACTCGCACTGCAACAACCTTGCCGTGGTGAGTCTTGAGTCGTCCTTTGACGGATGGGGGTCAATGTTTCAAAATTTCGACCCCCCTTGAGGGAAAAGGCGGGGATTACTGTTCTCGACTTTTAGACTCAAGATTGCCTTATGTACAAGAAAGTCAGAACGATTGGTCAATATTTACACCTCTGTAATGTAAGTTAATTTTTACAAAATTGGCCATTTTCAACCACTTGAGGGGTTCAAAGGGGATGGAGGAGGTGTGTGTTGTATTTCCCATCCACATTTTACCACAAGGTATTTATAACAACTTATTTATACACAGTCCTGTGTATAAATAAATGATTTCAATCGGAAAATATTTGCACCTTTTACGATTTTTCGTATATCTGTTAAATTTTTGTTCAAATTCGAAAACTTAGAACGTGATACGCGTACGGAAGATATTGTCGATTAAGAAAAAATTGTTTGTAATGACAAGTAGAAACGTTTCCGCACTATTCCGATTCAATTTGAAAACTTTTTTGTTTTTCGCTCCGGTCTAATGACTTGTTGTAAAATAATAATCACATTACATTTTTTAAGTTCTAATGTAATTAGAATTAATATAAAGAGGATCGTTCGCAGAAATAAAAACAGTCAGGTAGATTTCTCCATACGCCAATACATATTAAATGCTAAATAAAAGTTTGATGATATTTGTCTATACTGGACAGTCTTGTGATAATATAAAAGTAAACAAATCGTGAAGTACATTGAAAAAGTTTTCAAATATGTAAGAAATTTTAATACATATCAAGAATTTTCCGATGGCGTGATACGTAGACAACAATATAAAAGTAAACAAATCGTGAAGTACATCGAAAAAGTTTTCAAATATGTAAAAAATTTTAATGCATTTCAAGAATTTCCCAATATTATATATATTTATATATATGTAAGAAATTTTAATACATTTCAAGAATTTCCCAATAGCGTGATACGTAGACAAATAGAGCTCTCATGTTTGCACATTCATGTGGAGAAGATTAATTTTCTGTAGTAGATCAAGGCCTTTTTTATGATGACTTCCCCACCAATAATATCACTCATTTTAATAATTGCACTATTCTGTCATTGAATGCTTGTAATTTTGGAGGAAAAAGCTTTTTGGAATTCTCGAGAGAAAAAATTTGATCAATTACCATTATAAAGGCCTATCAAGTGTTGAACCGTCGTCCATATTATTAATCTTCGCAGCGTAATAATATTCCTAAAAGAACTTCAGCACATGATAAGATTGATCCTCCTCTAAAGCAACGAGTCAAACTCAACACAGATCAAAGAATGATAGATTTTTTATCATAAATATATATATATATACACGTGGGTGGTTCCATAATTATTGTCCTTAGAGCATATAAAATATTTGTACTGCGCTGATTGATGTGGAATATCGAAGCCTAATGTCTTAAATGCCTATATGCTCAATTTCAGAACTGTAGCTGCTATATTAACATAGTTTTGGAGGGAGGGATGAAGATTTAAAGGCCTATTTTTGAGGGAGATTATAAGGAGGGGTGGGGTGAATTGCTGGTTTGGAGCTTATGAGGATACATTTGTGGCAGTGGATGAGATGTGGCTACATCACTATGAACCCGAGTCCAAACGACAGTAGTTACGTTTCATCTACTGCCGAAGATCTATCTAGCCCCATAAGCTAAAAATTAGTCTTTCATCCCTACCCCCCCCCTTTTACTCCTCCTTCCAAAACTATGTGAACATAGCAGCTACGGTACTGAAATTGAGTATATAGACGTCTAAGACATTAGGCTTCGATATTCCACAACAACCATCGCAGTACCAATATTTTATATACTCTAGGGACAATAATTATTGAACCACGCACGTTTATATATATATATATATATATATGTATATATATATATATGAGGACGCGAGTTTCAAGACTCACCTTAATCGAGTTTTCTCTACCAATCTATTCTATTGGTAAACCTGCACAAAAAACACTATAATCTGAAACAAAAATATATTTTTATCCTTTATTTTTGGGTTCTTAAAATATTAGTTCGGTTTCAAAACTCGTATTATCCACTAGGGAGTTGGCAACAAAGCTAGCTTTATCCCTGCGCATGCGTAGGTCAACGGACGACTAGCTTATTAGCTGCTATCACAGCAATTTTCCTTCATTTCTCTGCGACTTGTTGCCATTTTTGTTTAAAGTTTTTACCTGTTCTATTCATACAACCTAATTAAATACGTTTTATAGTATATCTTATGTATAACGGACAGTGAATGAACGCTTCTTTTTTGTGGGGGAAGAGGGGAGAAGAGAAAAAGAAATACGAACACGTGGGCTAGTAAAGAATACACGCAAAAGAAGATTAAAATGTAAGTTCAAAATGGAGAATCACTTTCTATATTTCTTTCTGTCAGAAGGTGTTAAAAGATTTAATTTTTATTCTCAGGCATAAAACTAAGACATTTCTGGTCCTCTTAAAGTTGCACTCACCAGAAATAGAACCTCGAGTATTCAATTCTCTCAATGCAAGATGTATAACGCTTCCATCAAGCTTTTTTTTCCAAGCAAAGACAAAACTGCATAAGAAAACTTTATTCTGAAGTTCACATCTCAAACATCTCCTTCATGAAACCGTCCAGATTTCTTTCCTTCCAAGAAACATCCAGAAAATAAAATTATCAAAAAAAGTTTGAAAGTGTCTTTAAGTGCATCTCAGTGCGCTTTCAAAGGCATTACTATAAGGTACTATATAAAGTCTAAGAGCCATGGCCATCTTCAAATTTGTGGAAGTGCATTTCGTAAGATTCTTTGAATATCAATATTCAGAGTGTGAAAGTTGTGCTAGAGGCATCTAAAAACTGGACTTTCTTTTTTAAAAAGAAGAGGGAAGGAGTGTCCGTGAAGCAAGAGAAACTTAAGGATGTCCACGCATTGTTAAAAAAACATTTTGATTAAAACTGGTCAGAAACGGAGGCGCTAACTTTTTATAAAAATATAATTTCTAAGAAGCCACAACAGAAGGAGATGGTCGAGGGGGATTACGATGATATTCCAGAAGAAAAACTCAATGAGTTAATTGTTTAATTTATTTTTGGATATTCTGTAAGTACATATTATACGTTATATAGATTATATTTTATCACATTAAAAGAAAAACAAATTATTTTAATCATAAGCTAGTTATGATAACTTTTATTTGATTTTTTATAATAAAACGTAATACTAAATTTCAATGATGCTCATTTCTGTCATACGGATTAATTTCGAATACAAAATATTATCATCCGATGACCAAAAAAAGAAACTATTAATTTCTTTCAGCAAGTATGATAAACGATGTTTTTTTTAACAAATTGTTATCAAAACTTTCTTATTCATAGGTTGGCAACAAAACTCTTCTTATCCGAAACTTTTTCAAATTAATTAATTAGATGAATTAAAGTAAAATTTCCAACTTAACAGAATGATATCACAGAGCAACTAGCTATAAGTATACAAATATTTGTAGGTATTCGATGCACGGGGTAGCAGTTAGAGGTTTTTCGCGATTTCCCAAAATTTGATTTTTTGGATAAGGCGAGTTTTGAAACTCACGTCCTCATATATAAAAAAGGAAAACAGATTCAAGGAAAAGGTTATTGATCAATATAACTTCAGGAAATTTTGGGGATCGGCCAATAGGATAATTGACAAATTGAGCAATTGATGAAATTAAATCATTTTTTAAAAAAAATGTAAAATTTGCTTCCACTTTATTATTTTTATTTATTTTTTAATTATAACAGCACTTTTAGCATACTCTCAATCTGTTTTACAACTTTGGAAACTTTAATTGCTTACATAAAATCTTTGAATTTTATTATTTCAAATGAAGCTATAGGTTATAGTATTACATTTGCATACAACGCAAAATCATAAATTTATAAGGAATGTAAAATATCAAGTTATTGACAAATACACCGATGAAAAACATTACGGGAAATACATAAAACTCATGAAACTAAAAATATAGAGTTTGCTCAAGACCTTTATTTTTTTATTCCTGGCATATCTTTAAAATTCTCAATATCCTATTTAAGGAAACAATATAGGAATTCTGATTTAATGTGGTGAGGGAGAAATATGTATTATTATTTACAAGTTTTTAGTTAAAAGAAAAGAAATAAGGTGTGTGGATCCCCCATGACCAATGTTCAAGCTATAGCAAGGGTGAATACCAGTGGACTACGTGATAATATTGACATTGGATTACGAAACTATTACTATTATTGCATTAACATTAATTACTTATTATATTTGTTCATTTATTTTTTCATCGCAGTGCATAACGCAGTTTTAAATATTTACTGGCAGTTGTCTGGCTCGGTTATTTAATTCATTGTATTTAAAATTAATATTGTATATAATTAATTTATAAAATGAACTGTATTGATGCCTCTAAGTTGCTTCTTATTATTGCTAATGACAGAAATTGCATCCAATGAAATTTTCCTTAATTTTAATACATTTTTGTATTTAATGGCTGCAGACTGTACATACTATGAACACACTGCTTCATTAAATTACAATAAATGCAAAATTTTTCAAAAAAAATAAAGGAAATACAATTTAAACACATTTCAGTGATCTGAATGACTTTTTTAAAATAATAATGGTGACAATATAAATAATACAATGCACAATGTTGTTGTCAAATACGTAAAACTTTTAATTTAATTTCCAACTAATGAGTAAAAGAAACCTCTAATATTTATAATAATGTTTACTTTAAAAAATAATTTATTGTGCAATTGACTTATCACGTAGTTTTGCAACTGAAAAAGACATATTTTAAACAAGAATTAGTTAATAAAATAAGGTAAGTGAAACATTGCACGTGATTGTATGTACCATTTCAAAAACTCATGTATAAATTAGTGAAACATGTGATAAATTTTAGGTACAACTAGATTTAAATCTTTGATAATTCTACAAAGATATAAAATTACAGTTTTTTTTTCATAATTTGCTTGTATGGGATCATTCCTGTTTTAGTAAAAGAATACAGTTTATATTATATAGAGAACTAATATTTAATAAATATTATTTTATTATCACATTTATTTTTAAATTACAATAAATTTGTCATAATGACAATAAATAATTTATTTACTGGATGTTTTTGATATGTAAAAATAGTTTTAATAGAGTTTTGGATTAATTACTCTATAGGTTATTCTACTTTAAATTATGCCTTTATATCGAAAATAATACTAATGTTCTCCAAAGAGTACAATCGATTTCGTAAGTATTATCATAAATAAAACGTTTTTAAATGCAGAAAATAAAAAATAAATGTCTGAAATTTTTTTTTCAGTTAGAAAAATTTAACATTGAAGTAATATGAATTGATAGCTAGAAATTATAAAATTTAAAGTTATATAATGAAACTAATACTTTCTAAGCAATTTATTTTTAATTTATATATAATAATATTAAACTAGTAACATCATTAACTGCGGGTAAATATTCTTTTCAAATATCAGAAATTTCTAAGAAATGTTGTTTATATTTGAATATCTTACGTAAATATTAATTATCTGTTAATTCTTTGCATTTCCAAGATTATGCTGCTAATTAAAGATGATAATTGTAAGCGTAAACGTATTTCTTCCCAGTTTTGTAAATTATTCTGTATCGTTTTTAATGCACATGGCATTCATTAAATCTATCGTATAATAATGCACCAACTATCGCGTAATAACTTAATTACTTTCTGTAATTAATTATATATTGAAGTAAATTTTCAGAGAATAATATTTAAAAGTACTTATTAATAATCAAATTGCGGCTAATAAAACTAATTAAATATATAAAAAATGCTTAGTTTTAAATCGAAAATTAAAGTTATTAAAACTGCTAAACTTCGTATAATAGAGGAAAAGATCCAAATACCGGCTACCACTTTTGTTTTCAATCTAGATCATACAATTTTCAAAATTAATAAATAAAAAGTGACAGCAGGTTACCTTGACACTTCTTACACCTGTTTAGAGAAAAAAAAACAGTTTAAAAGGCGTTTTCTGTTTGTAAGAAGCAAAATTCCGAAAGTCTTCAAATTTTGAGTTTTTAAAATGATACCGGCTACATAAGTTTTTTTTTTTTTTTTTTTTTTTTTTTTTTTTTCCAAAAGATCAGACAAATAGAGCTAATGACTATTATTTTAATAAATTGTATTGATTAATAACATTTTTTATGCACAGAAAAAATTCGCAATTTTTAATAAATATGTATTTTTGTCAAATTTCTAAAATTCTTTTCGACTATCTCTCACAGTCTTCTTCCCATTATGTTTCTAATTTCGTTTTTTATCGTGTAAAACAAAAAAAAAGCTTACTGATTGAAATGAGAATTATTTTATCTGAAAAAAATCAAAAGCATAATATCACTCTCTGCGTCGGTATAGTGCCTATCAACCCACATATCGCATTCTTAACATTGAACCCAGAATCCCCTCTCCCATTCTTGTCCACAGAGAAAGCATCCATGCAGAAGACACAAATTTATCATCTTCCTCTGTTGGATATTTTCCTTTTTCACTTTTCTAGCCCTCTTGCTGCGTAATTGTTTTATCAAAATAGCTTCAAAAATTGCGTATTTAACCCCTTCGCGACGAGCGCCTTTTAAGAATTTTTATTCTTTTGTCACCGGTTTTTCAAAACAAAAGTTTTTGTCTAATTTAACCGAGAAAATGCTCCGATTAAATAAGGCATAATTTACAATATAAAAAAAACTGGTGGGAATAATCAAAGATGGTTAATTAGACGGAAAAAATGCATCCCCGAGGAAATCTCGGGTTGCGCAAATTTTGCTACTTTTACGATGCCCAAGGAAATCTCGGGTTGCGCAGCGAGAGGGTTAAAATCAAATTTCTGCCTCTTTCGCCTGGTTTTCTCCGTCATTTTTTTCTTTCTCTTCAAATTTATTACAGGCAATTTTGTAATGTCCAACAGCTCTTTTTTGGAAAGTGATCTGGTAACCCGTGTCGGTCCTGAAGAATTACGGCCATGGTTGCTTTTATCACATTGAGAATTGGGACGGGGACTATTTCTGAACCATTTAAATTAATTTATTAATTATAGAACCATTTAAATTAATTTATTTTCCTCCCTTCAAGCAGAGCAACCGAGAGAGGTCCAAATACCGGCTAGTCGGTATTTAGACCACTCTAGGTAGCCGGTATTCGGACCACTGCTATGTTTAAGTTAAAACCGGTATTACTAATTCATATAATAAAATACCAATACTGTGCACGTGGCAACTGAGAGCTAAATATGTTTAGAAAATAACTTAATCAACAATTCAAGCCAATATACGATCAGTATATTTAAAAAAAAATGAGAAACACATATCTGAAAAACATTTGATGTACCAGATTACGTATATTCGACACTTTTGAATTTACTATTTGTAAATGACACAGACTTCAGCGACGTACTTTTCGTAACTTTCTTCTTTCAATTAAAGTTACAAACTCTGCCTATCACCGCTAGGCTGCGCTGCGCTCAGTTCTCAGAACACCTAGTAGCCAGTATTTGGACTTTCTCCTCTATAACTTCAGCGATATCTACGTGTTATTAAATTTAGAATACTTATTTAATAAAATGGATAGTTAAATCGATTATGTGAAACTAATTTGGGAAATATAATTTTTCTTCAAGACTGAGTTTTCTAAAATTGGAGAAGCTCCGCCAGTGGCCGATAGGTTATGCTCTCGAAGCTGATAGACGGGAGGTGTTGGGTTGAAATCCAGTCGCGCCCGTCGGCCTAATCGTTCTGAGTTTTCCGTGCTTTTCTTCGAACCTTGTATTTCCTTGCGATGATACGCGTTAGGTCCCCTTAGAAAGACTCCCACGGAGGGCACTCCCCGCTTTGGGACTAAATCCCTCGTGTCGATAATTGGCCGTCATAAACACAATCAACCACTAAAATTGGAGAAAATATTCTGATAAAGACCAGATAAAGATTTATTATTTAAATTCATTTCTGAACATAATTTATAGACATAATTAATTAACAGAAATTTTAACACTAAAATTACATGTTTATTCTGTGGAAGTATTTAAATCAAAATCATTTCGACACAAGATAGTTGCTTGCTTTCGGAGCTTTTGAAGCCATAGGATAATACGGAGAAGCCTGGAATTTGAAGCAACTTTGATGCCTGGTGTAATAGCACTTTAAGAACACCAAACAACACTTTAATCTGAAAAATATCAATAATGCATTCAAATTTTTTTTTTTAATTTATGGAAGCGATACTTTTTGTTGAGTAGAATTAATAGCAGAAGAATTCACCAAATACTTTACTAATTTAAGCAGTTTTTTATTTCTGTGTATTTCAGTGCTTAAGCACGTATTGTGATTTCATATCTGTTAAATTTGTGCTTTTTAATTTTAATTAGTTAATTTATTACTGGTGTTGTAATTTTGTTTTTAATTATTAGCCCAAAAAACCCGCTGAAAAAAATGTGCGTACATGGTACAAAGCGCAAATTGATTAATCATCCGTATTCACGTGAACGCGATAGCTATATCTATAAAAAAAATCACATTTGTTTTCCTATTTGAAGGTGTACAAAATAAAACTATGTGATGTTTAGAAATATTTGAATTTACGAGAAAAGGAAAATCAAATGTTTAGATCATTTCCACCGCCAGTATGACATCAGCGTTAATTAATGGATATGTTAAGTTTTATAATGTAGATTCAAATTTCTATTTGTGAAGTAGATTTGTAATTAAAATGCCTTGATCTGATCAGATGAGTCCTAATATGGAAACATATTTTGAGAAAAAAAATAACGCGACACAAATATATCAATTGGTATTACTTATAATCAAGAAAATAGTTTAGAAAAAAACAATCAGCAACAGCACTCAGCTAACCTTCGGCTGCAATCAATACTCCTTTTTGAGAAAAAAATATGTTTTCATAGTAGTGTTATTCACGCAGATTTTCTGCATGCTCGCGTTAGAAGTTGTAACGTATTTCTTGTAATACAACAAATCAATAACTTTATAGAAAGTCCTTCGAAGAACGTCTGATTTTTTAAATTTCCATATACATATTTTGAGGTCAAAATGATCGATAAAGTCCCAAAAGTGGTTTCCGTATTCGTCGTCAAAGTCATTCAGTGTATGTTAGTGTAAATGATCTTCTCGTTTGCTAGTTCACAGTCTTAGATTAAAATACAAGATTGGACACTTTCATAGAGTATAATGGTAACGCGATGACGATCGAAGCGACTATAATGACAATGGAAAAGAATCATCTCATACAGGGAATATTTCTTCTATTGAGCTTATATCTTCATATGAATTTTCTTTAATAAAATGCTTACGTTTACAAAAAAATATTTTTTCTTTTTTTTCTTTTATTGTGTGTTTGTGTAAATGGGTTTGCAATATTAGTAAAAATAAAAATGAGTTAAATAACTTATCTTTAAAAAATGATTTTTTTTTTTTTTACAAAAGTAATAAAATATTTGTTTTCAATGCAAACGTTTGGATAAAACATTAAGAAGGAAACTGTTACATTCATGTTGAGTTATATATATATATATATATATAACCATTAATTAAACATTACCGACTACCATCAAAATCGTCATAGTATGAATAGGATGACAATAATACAGTTTCCTCCATCACACATAATATGGATACCAAAAACATATAATATAAAAGCTGCTATGTATAAAATAAAGTGCCTTGTACTATTTTACATTAATTAGTATGGAAGAATATGGATACCGATAAAAAAAATTGAAAAGCTTATATATTGAATTACGTTATCAAGAGTACAGAATTCAATGATATAAGCAAATCAGTCGTTTTCTGTGAGCAAAAAAGCTAAAAGTTGAAAATTTTTATTCTCCTGTACTCAAACGACCAATATTACCAAGAGAATAGTTTCAATATGAAAACAGAATAATTAAATGCCATGAAATGGAAAAGGCAATAAAACATTTAAATATTTAATTTATAGCCTGGAAAAATAGTAATATTACACAACATACCGAATAAAATCCCATTTTTTATCCATATATACTCTTGCACATGGTATCCAAAAGCACGATAAGTTTAAGTTTATTTTAACAGTTAACACAGATATTAAAACCTAATGGATTCAGTTAATCCATTTTTTAAATACCGTGATAAATTCAATTAATATAATATAAATAGAAAATAATTACATTATTAATATCCAATATACCTATAAACACTTTTATTTTTTTTATTTTCTTAACTAAAGTGAAAAATACCAAAACTATTATTTTACAATATCGCCAATATCCATCATTCAGTACCACCTAGTGTAAAAAATTGAAATTATTACTCTAAAAGAAGCAACAGAAGACAAAATGCAAACTAAGTTTTGGTGCTGCCATCTAGTATGATAACTTAATACTATTATTATCAAAATGTCATAAGATTAACCCAATAAAAGCTAAAGATATCAAAATATATCAACTGCTATACCACACAAATCCTAATATATAAATAATACCATATTATATATCATTGTTCACAAAAATATTAAATAAATACAAATGTTAATATAATATTAATACATGGAAATTATTCCAGAGAGAAACATTCGCCTTGCAATCTCTCTGGAATAATTTCCATGTATTAATATAATTTCTATTGATGCTGGATTTAATTAGGTTTCGTGTTTGTCCCAGGTCGGTGACTCACGATAATTATTCCATCTTGTGCTGCGTTTGTAGCCTTGCCAACATATAATAGTGAGAAATTTTCCGAGCTAGGTATCGTTCCAAGTGGTTTAGTCGGAAGAACGTCAGTGCGCTATACTGATGGCCCGGGTTCGAGTCCCGGCTTGGAATCTTTTTCACTATGTTGGCCTTTGCGCCTTTTAAGCAATTACTTTGAAATTTGAAATTTGATTTTCATTTGAAATAAATGTTAATATAATGCTTTCAATATATTCTACTATCATACCCATTTAATGTATACAGAGAATTTAAATAATTTTATAACATTGTAATGTTATAGAGCTAAATGCTATAAATTAAATAAATTATATATAATCAAAATATAAATAACTTTAAGAGTTACTATTAAATATAAAAAATAATAAATTAATAGAATGAACAAAAAAAGAAAAATGGATGTTTATAGAAGATTGTCAGATTCTTTAAGTACCAATTGCCTAAAGATGACAAATAAAGTGAGTGGTTTATTTTCATATTAGCCATAAAAAAAGCTAAAGAATATGAATATGGGACAAACATACACATAAAACGAATAATTAATCATTGAACACTAAGTTCAAAATTAAACAACATTAAAAAGGTCATAGAGGAATAATAATAAAAAAACTAATAACCTAATTTTAATACAAACTGTATAACATTAGTTTTATCAAATAAACTTATTATGCATATTATTCTCTATAAAGATGGTATACAATTAGAAATTAATACGATATTTTCTTGAGTAGGCTAAAAATTAAAAACAAGTTAATTGTTAGCTTGATTAAATATTAATTAAGCTAAATAAATTTAATATGAATTGAAATATAAATAAAAATAAAACGCCACCATTTACATATAAAATATCGAATCAACATCCATATAAGTGTATTCACCAATGTAGTTATAATTCAAATACCCCATCATTTTTTTAATTAACCGTTGCGCATTATCCAGACAACACCACCCTCCTCCGTACACTAACATCTACCCACCCAACCATCCTATAGAAATTTTTTATTAATATTTTAAAATTTTTTATTTTTTTTAATAAATATTTTCTTATTTACACTTTTTTTTGGAATATTGTTTACGCATGTGTTAATTTTTTTAAATATCATGTAAGTACTAATTGTATATTAAAGAATATATGATTTCTTTTGGAAAACCATGATTTAATGCATCATAAATTAGTTTTTTAATATTAATGTTAATTAGATGAGAAGAACATAAACATTTTATCCTATATAAATGATTAAGTAGTATATTTCGATATACAGAATGATGAAGACAAGATTTAAAAATTGTAAATATATTAACTTTGAATTTATTTTCTTTACGTTTATCATATAAATCTTTTATTGTTTTGTTGTCTTTTATTGTAATTTTAAGATCTAAGGAGTTAATTGTATTGTTAGATAAGAGGTTTTCCGTTAATTCCAAATTAGTGGAATAATCTATTGGAAATTGAGAAATTTTAGTTTGATCAGTGGCATTTAAATTATGTCATAAATATAATGATATAAATGTAGATTATTATTACTGAAAGTACGTTCATAGTGATATAAGTATAAGTCCGATAATAAACTGGATATACAATCACCTTGTGGTATACCAACGTGCCGTAAATATAATGTGTTATCTTGAAAGATATAATTATTATAGATAATGAAGTTTGTTAATGATTTAAAATAAGCGATATCTATATTAGATGGTAAATCCAGTTTTTATGATACTTTTTAAATAATGCATTTATAATATTATGTAAATCTAATAAGTCTATATTATTAAAAAGATCTTTGAAGTCATATGTCGTTATATTATAAACACAATTAAGATTTTTCATAATACTGACCAGTTGATAGCTATTTTTTATACAACGTGTATTATCATTGTTTGTAGTCAGTATATATAATTGATTAAGAGTTTTTAATAGAAGTTTATTGGCTTTATAATTATATGTATTGCAACCGATAGTTACAGTCCTAAATTTAATTGGAGTCTTATGAAATTTGGAAATAAGAACTAAATAAGGATAATTAAAATTAGTAGAGAGAATATTTAATAGTTTATAATAAATTTGAATTTTACGATTATTTACAATTACATTTTCATTAGTTTTTTGAAAAGATTTATTAGAAGAAATACAGGTTGTAAGAAGTTGGTGATAATAAGATTTACATATGATTGCATAAGTTTTAGGAGATTTGTCTACATATATAATAACGTAGTTTTTTTGTAATTTAGTAATTTGTTGGAAAAAAGGCTTTGTGTTAATAGAAACCAAATGAGAAATATTACATTTTAAAGCCATATATATATATATATATATATATACTGAATTATCTTGAGTGGATTGCATCTTTATCTTTACTTCCCTTCCCCCTTTTTGAACTTATATATTAGGGTAGACCGGGGCTAGTTGGGCCGCTTTTTCTTCTAATAATTAAAAAAAAAAATTACAATTCAACTTTGTAAATTTCTTTTTCTGTTACCACTATCAGTGTACTTTCAGGAAGAAGTCACAATAGTAAAACTTGAAAATATTAACTATAAGTATTAGTTTAGAAACTCAAATTAACACCAAGTCACTTGGGCCAACCTGCCCGATTGCGGGGTAAGTTGGCCCACGTCACTTTTTAATGTTCTGATAGTGTAGAAGTTTAAGATATGATCAAAATTTCACCAAATCTTAATTTTTATTTCTTGCGAACGAAAGCGCAATATTGCCTCCTAAATTAAAATAAAAATTTTAAATGTTAAAACTGTGAATTATTCAAATTATTAACTTCGAACAAAAATTAGTTTAAAAATTTATTTTATTTTCTGATAACAAATATCTTTAATACATTACGGAACAGTAATAAATTTTAATAAAGGCATGCCAGATGTTAAAACACCGTAAATCTTAGAGTACAGTAATTTAAGAAATCATTCATCCTTAATTAGGTGATTTATTATAAACACCAGATGATAAATAAATTGTATCAAGGCCTCTGTACATCTGTTAGGTGCAATAATTCTTTTCTTTCGTTTATTATGTTTTTCTAACGTATCATTCCCTTCAGATTTGTGTCAGTAAAATGTAATATTGCTTCATGAGGCTTTGTGTAAAGCCTGCTTCTTTGAAATAATGATAATTTTCATTTATATAAAACTTTAATTCCTAATCAAATCAAATAAAAGTTTGTTTATCATGAAATCTATATATTATTGATTACATTCATGATTTATTATTGGTATAATGAGATTTAGATAATCTAATAAGTTAGGACATAGCAATGTGCTTAATATAATTATGTTGGATGATATCATTTTTTTTTGTTTTGTTTGAACTGCTGATCTTTATTAACGGTTCAGGATGTGTAGTTCTATTCTGTCTGTGGAAGGGACAACATGTCTCTTAAAGGAAAAGATATTTTTTGATAATTATAAAATTGTTTCCTGAAACTGCCCTTTTTATGGATTCTGAAGACAGAAATGATTATTTAGTTTCAACGAATAACTACCCAGGTAAGAGGTTTTCACTTCATAAAATGTGATGTTATTAAAGCATTATTTGTAGCAAGCTCATCTCTGGACGGGGGAACAAGGGGATTTTGTTAATAATTGAGAAATATCCGAGTCGGGTAGATTTTGATTGTTAGATTTGTTACTTTTAGCGGTAGTATGTAACACTAGGAGGCCGAACATTTAGGTAGATTTCGTATGACATACTACCTATTGCAATCTCCCATATGTTGAAATTTTTGAATAACTTTTGCAAATCTACACCGATCATGACCTCTAGAGCCCAAAACCACCCCCAGTTCAAAACTTTATCTATCTATCTATCTGTCTATCTATCTATCTATATATATATATATATATATATATATATATATATATATATATATATATATATATATATATATATTACTTTTCTATGGACACGATAACATATCCAATCAGTTTAAAGATTTCAAAATTTCTTGAAAAAGGGCCAAAAATTTATGCATGACAGATTTTTGATATAATTAAAAATGGCTTCAAGGAGTGTAAAAAATATAGTTTTCGGCAGAGAAAATTCATAACTTCGTCAATTCACAAGATATCAAATTCATTAAAATTTATCATAAATCTTCTTAATATTATCTACAACTTTTGTATTGACAAGCTGTAGATAGGAGCAACTATTACAGGAAAAAGAAATAAAATATATATATATGTGTGTGTATACGGCGGAGGGGTGTATAAGAAAAAAAATCACATTTCCCTTAATCCGTTAAATTCGTGGGGAAATTAGTACTTAATTTCGAAATCTACCTGCGCCTATACGCCAAGCCAACAAGGATTTTTCTATAATTATGAAAGTTATAAATGTTTTCGTACAACAGGAGCAGCTGATTTAATTTTGGGAGGAGGTAAACAAGATTATAATTTCATTTTTAAAAAAGATTGAGTGGAATAACCAAGAACTCAATTAATAAAATAATTCTTTACCATTAATTAATAATAAATTATTAAAAATAATAATAAATTTTTATTAAAATAATTCATTAAAACTATCATAATTCCAATACCCCAGAGCCAAGTTCCTACGGAGCATGTTGGCCTGGCGGTCCAACATGCCCCGTGCCAAATGTCCCAACTAACCCCGCACCACCATTTTTGTTTTTCATGACTGTAAGGAATTATTCTGAAAGTATTTCAATAAAAAATATGCCCTTCAATAACTACGTACAATTATTTTTCTGAATTATTATGTATCAAAACCTAAAATGTAATCTACAAGCAAATAAAAACTATTATTTATAAGAAAGGGAATTTACTCACCTTTGCAAAATTTTGAAAATTCTCCATAATTCTTTAACGGACACTCCGACTTCAATGGTGTTGATGTTGGAGGAGGAAAGCAAAGCAACGCATACTTGGCTGGTCATCTAACGCAAAGTTTACAAAATATCTCGACTGGGCCAACATGCCCCTATGGCCAACTAGCCCCAGTTTACCCTATACAATATTTGCTAATTTCCATCACCAAATTAGTATTGTATTATCATAATGTGCATAAATTTACAATGATTACGTACCTTACTATAGTCGCAATCAAAAGTATCATGGATATTTTAATTTTCACATTGGAAATACATACATATTTAAGTAGATATTTAATTTCGTATCAGATTGTTTTATTTAACTACATAACCAACAAAAACGCATAAAATCCAATAAAATGCGGCATAGATTACAATATTGCATTAATATAAAATATTCAAATAATATACGGCTATAAAAATTAGCAAAGTACACACAGTTTTCTGTTACCCGTATTAAAGGTGACAAAAGAATGCTTCGATTTCCTATTATGATAAGGTGCTGCAAGACATTATTAAGATTTAAAAAAGTTTTTTAAAAAAATATTATCTTAATAATAAAAAGACACCGTTTCCAACTAAATATTCCAGCGATCAATTTCGAGATAATCATCTGCCTCGAAAAGAATACAATCATATTAAATAATAGATTTTAAAAGTACAGAGTAGAGCATAAAGAAATTTCAAATACATAGGTAAATTTCGGAGGCTTGTTAATTTCCCTGCCCCCTTGTCATTTGTGACACTAGTACATTTGGAATTAAAGATTTTGTGTAAAGTGTCCTATCTTGTATGTTTATCTATAGTTCACAGTAACCATTATTAGCTCAATGTTATTACTTAGATACTTGTAGTTTGGTTTGCTTTTATTATTTTTTTGACGAATTTCGTTACCCTTTCTAGTACTTTTCTATTTAGTCAAAAATCGATTTTACAAAATTCAAGTTAAAAAAATATGTTATGAAGCTTTTGTATTCATAACAAATAATTATAAACCAATGAACGAGCCTGAGAAAATATGAGCTTCGAAAAAAAGAAGAAAATAAAATCGATAAAACTCTCAAACTTTTAAAAAGTCCGATAAAATTTACCACCCATTTATTAATGGTATAGTTTCAGTCTCGAATTTTCCGTTCAATATTTATTTATATATATTTTTATTTTTAAATACATTTTACATTCATTCAGACGCACCGCAATTCTAACAATTAATATCGTGTTGCAAAGTTTAATTATTTTCATAATAATTTATCAATATATATTTATATAAATATTTGCTGACCCCCCCCCCCCCCAGCATTGACCGGAACCCGTTATAATAACCTTAAACAAAACTCAAGTTTGTAGGATTTTATATCTTTTGAAAATCTTTTAAATGAACCTAGTTTCGGGTGCACCATTCCGCAGCGTTTAGTATTTTCCCAACAAACCTCTTTCCGAACAAATGTGTGACATGGATCCGCGCTTCCTAAGACAGCATGTACCGGAAGTGCTCCGCACGTGCCAGAGACAATCGGAAAAATTTGAATGAACCAAACCTCGTAGAATTCAAGCCATCAAACCCTTAAAAGTCGACAAAATAATGCACCATTAATGTTCGAAAATCATAGTAACTGAAGTCTAAGATATCCAAGCAAAAATTCAGGCACAAATGGGTTAATAAACAGATCAAATCTCTTATCTAACCGTAATCATCATAAAAGTAACACAGTTTTTAATTTACGGCTGTTGTGAGTTAACGCAAGTTTTTGCCAAAAACGACATTACATGAAGTGACTGAATTGTAGTCTAATTTCCATGAACCAAATCTCGTTGAAATCGGGCCCATCTTTGGGCGAGGAAAAAATGCGATCCTAAGCGGAGGAAGGTGACACCATCTCTGAAAATTTCACGAATAACTTTTAGCATTAATACGACTTTATTTAACCCATTTATGCCTAGCGTCCCATTTTTAGGACGTTTCAAATTGTAATGCATTTGTATAATTTTCTTCTTCTTTATAACATGAAAATTGCATGAAATCATTATTTATAAATGTCTTTATCTATAACCGAGAGATGACAGTACAAGGTGGATATTTATTTGCTTAATTTAAGGGTTTTTTCGTTGTTTATAGATTTTTAATTTTTCAAGATGGCGAAATGTAAAAAGTAAGTTTATTTGTATTTTTTCTATCATGGACCCAAAATCGCAAGTTACAATCTTAGCTTGTGGACTTTTTTGAAATACGTATTTTTTTAAGTTGCAAAATTAAATGTTCAAGCCTATTTTTTATGAATTTTGGTAATGTACAAAATATAGGGTTCTAAGCACAAATGAGCACATAATTTCTTAGCAATTTAGGAGACAGTTATTTATGCAATCTCCTTTCGAAGATATTTATGAAATAAATTGTTATTAAGTCTGTAATACTATTATTCTTATTTTATTATTAATAATAGTTATAACGTTATTAGTCTCTGCAAAGAAATAAATATATATTTTTTTGTAGTTCATTAAAATACTAATTATAGTACATAATATACAATTTAAAAATATTTTAAATATAAATATAGGCAAAATATATAATTATGCATATTATTCTACTAGAAATACTCATATTTAGTTCTTTTACATTTTATCAAATAAATACAAAAAAAAAAAAAAAAAAAAAAAAAAAAAGAAAAAAAAAAAAAAAAAGCTTAATTTTTTTTAGTATTTTTCCAGTTCATTTTGAAACATTTTAAAGTGATTTTACCAAAAAATTTTAGAAAACAAAAATTCAGGCACAAATGGATTAATAAACGGATCAAATCTCTTATCTAACATTAATCATCATAAAAGCAACACAGTTTTTAATTTACGGCTGTTGTGAGTAAACGCAAGTTTTTGTCAAAAACGACATTAATATTCGATAAAGGTGGTAGCTGAGGTAATAAAGACTGATCGGAACGAGGGGCAGGATCTTAAGTGGAATGTAGTTGGTATAGAGATTTTTCATAGTTTTAAAGTAGCTGGAGGACGCTAGAACTATGTTAAAGAAAATAGTAATCGAATCGAATCAGTTTTAATGAAGCTGCAACAGAAGCCCCAAGAAGAAGATTAATAATCAAAATTGCTGATAGCTGAAGTCTCAGGGAAATGTTTTATTTATTGTATTTCATGTAGTATCTGGAAAACGTAAGAAGATTTTAGAAAAAAAAAACAGCTAGTGAATCGGATAATTTTTAATGGTGCTATAATAGGGAGCCCAAAATGGGACAACTGATAGTCGATAGCAGAGCTCTGACGTGAAAACATGTTAAAATGTCTTAGTACTTCTTTGCCTTTTAGATGTCCAATTACTCAAAACTAAGTGTAGGGTATGGATTAATCAGAAGAAGAATATTTTAAAGAAATGCGCAAAAAATGGGCAAATATTTAAGAAAGGGTCCTTGTGCCTCAATAAATATATGAGGGTGTTGGTTCGGAGAAGAGTGTATGATTCAACTTTAAACGTATACACTGAGAAGGTGTGAAAATTAGGGTGTGTGAAATTAATGGTTCCCAAAAAGTTCAAGGTTCACCGTATCGGTACCTAGGAGATCCTACGGGACCCAGGAACTTAACTGGAATGTAGAAACTGAAGAATAACTAAATGGTATCATATGTTGCTGTTGTTCATGCAGTATCTGGAAAACTTAAGAAGTTTTCAGAAAATAAAGCTAGGGAATCGGACTATTTTTAATGGTGCTATAGTAGGGGACCCAAAAGGGGCGAATGGTAGTTGAGAGGACGGCCCTAAAATAAAAAATGTCAGCATGTCTTCGTAATAGCGATTTAGATCTTCAATTAGTCAAAATTAGGTATAAGGTATAAACTATTCATTAGAATAATATTTTTAGAAAATGCGCGAAAAATTGTGTAAATGCTGAAAAAGGGGTCTTAAGTCACCAGTAAAAAATATGAGGTTGTTGGTCTTCGAAGGAGAGTCAAAGAATCAACTTTAAAATTGTGCACTGAGAACGTGAGGAAATCAGGGGATGAAAATGCATAGTGCACAAAAAGTTCAAGGGTTCAGGACCGGCCCCTATGGCACCTTAGTGAGCCCAAGTACTTAACTGGAATGTAGAAACGGGAGAGTAACTAAATGGAAAAATGACGCGGAGAATGAATATCGGATTAAAAGCAAGCAATTTATTAACATTTTAGGGTAAAAAAACTTCAAGGGTTCTTTTATCGGGACCCAGGCTGCCAGGGTCTTAACAGGAATGTACAAATGAGAGAATCACTAAATGAAGAGTTGACCCCCAAAACGAAGAAAAACGGATAGAAAGGAAGCAAATTATTACCAATTTTGTGCATAAAACCTTAAAGAGGCCAAAGGTCACCAGCCCTTATAAACTTGGAAATCTGCACCTCAGGTGCAGCAGGACCTGACTTGGACTATTCTCATCTGAATTTTCAGACTTCTACGTGTGGTTGATTTCGATAGTCGTCGTAGATACACCGAGCGAAACTTTCTTTCATTAGTATAGATTTCACTATATGTATAATAAAAAGAGAAATTCATAATAATATTCCAAAGTCCCTCTGAAAAAGCTAAAATGTATAACGTAAATGTAAAGCTAAAAGATATAATTACTGAGGTTTTGTATTTATTTTAAACAATAACAAAATAAAAATTTATTTTAAAAATAAGGAAAAAGGATAGCAAAAATGAAGGTCAGTTTCAAAGGAAGCAATGCATTAACAATTTATGTCACAAAACTCGCATTTAATATAATAATATAAGATTTTATTTGCTCGTAAAATATTTTAAATAAAGCAAAATCAATAAAATACCTTAATTTAAAATACTTATTTTTAATTTTTCGTTACAATGCCTGTGATAAAATTCCAGTGTCATCCTCCATGTGATTTCTTATATATATTGTATTAGAAACAACATTTAATCTTTCCAAGCAAAGCGACAACGAAGAACATAAAACTAACTATATGTATACTTATTTTCAATAAGGATGTGATAAGAAAAAATATATAATTTTATTTCAAAGAAAAATTCGTAAGTTGTTTAAAAGACAAAAAAATACAAAAAAATTTCATTATTAAAAATGTTGATTTTACGGCGTTCAAAAAACTTCAATCCTTTCAAAAGAAAATTAAATATAGCTTCAAGCAATTTTCTAATCTTTGGAAATTTTCTATTACGTTCAAAATTAAATTTTCAAAGTGATGTCAAAGTACTTCAAAATTTACTTTTATAAAATATATATTCTAATTTTAAAATATATTGAAATTTTAATACGGTTTATTTTTTTAAATATTACAGAATTGATATAACAATAAAGCTGTGTATAAAGATTTAAATGCTTCCCCAAGATGAAAGTTTTGCATCGCATTTTGTCTTAAGAAATTTAGAAATATATTTACAATTCTATTTGTTTTTAAATAAAGTTTTTTTGTCTACATATAATTGAGAGTATATGTGCACACACTTTGTCATGAAATTATATTTTTTAATTGAAATAAAATCGGTTTTATATTAAGAACATGAATGAGACAAGGAATTAGCCTAGTACTTACATATGCACTTTGATTCATGTCAATTTTTTCGTTGTTCGGATGTTTTAAAATCACTCTGTATGCTTTTTTTAATGTATACAAACGCATAATATTTCTTATGATTCTCCAATTTTAAAAATAATTTATTGTCATTAAAGTATCAATTCAGAGGTAATCCCGAAAAAATTTCAAAACACAAATTCAGTATATATGTTTTTAAGATAGTTTTCTTGAGTTTTGTGAAATTTAATGGCCGAATATTAGTAACAATTTAGAAATTTCAACAATACTTCAGCATGTTGTTAAAATACATAAAATAAATCTTATTTAAAAATAATTGGTCTGGTCTTGTGTAGATGTAGTTGTCATCTTCAACATTAAACACATTTAGCATATAATCATCTTGCATGCATCAAAGGGGAGCAGTGCAGGCCAAATGACTGTATACAATAGTAAAACGTTTTAACAAAAACAGTGTTATGAAACCTATTCTCAATTAAATACTTCAACTAGCGTACAATAGGTAGTTGTATTGTTTCCGTATTTGTATTATCCTGCTAAAAAGAATTTTACTGTGTCAGGTACCCATTATTCTGTCGAAAAACATCGGGCACATTCGAATTTAGACGTTTTGACGAATATCTAGAGCAATATTTTATTAATTTTTCTGGAACTCAACGAATGTAACAAAACTAATAAACCACAAATTTTAATCAGAAAATGTTCATTGAATATTTATACAAGAGAGCAAGTAGGGGAAAGAAAGTAAATTGTATATTAAAAAATATGTATATTCGACGATCCTGAAAAAATAAAAATAAAACGGACAGTGTGATTTGTAGTTATCGTAGTTGAATATGTATGCCCTCTACACAATTTGTGTTCATTTTTGTAAAAATAGTGCATATAGATATAGAAACTTCTTTAAACTTTAGTTTGCTTAATGTATCATTTGTTTTTAATCTAATTTAACCGCCTTTTTAAACAAACTTGATAAACTACAGTATAAAGAGTATTCACAATAATGAGAATAAATTACATATTCAACGGCATACGAGCATTTGTATGAAGTAACATTGAATTGTGCACGCGCTAAAGATAATAAAATGTGTTTCATAGATTAACGACAACTATCTAGAGAAACTCATATAAAAAAGGCTACTTTTTCATATTTTATTTATAACTTGGAGAAAAAATTCCATTCGAAAAGAAAATAATAATCAATTTTCGCAGCATCCATTCGAAAGATACGTGCTGAAAACCTTTAAATACCACCTGCTTTGCTGGAACTCAGTTAATAAAACGTGACAATTAGTAGGAAATCACTTTTCATCTGCCTATTTTTCAAAGGCAAGGGAAATTCATCCCACTGTATAGCTAATATCTTTCTTAACATTTATGATTTTCTACTACCCTTTTCATATGAATAATGCTTTATATCTTACTATTAAATCATGAAAAAATGTTGTTTTAAATGATTTTTAGCACAAGAGCAATTAAAATTCATTTCATACATAATTCTCATGTTTAATATATTTATACTATACTTTTAGCATGCTTTTTCTACTATATATAGTCAAGTTCATTTAAAATGTGACAAATTTCGTTGAAAATCATGCATACGAAAAGAAAAAAAAACTTTTTATAATGAAACTTTTATATGTTTATTAAAATACGCACAATTCATACGCAAATGAGCACATGAGTTGTAGAGGACCAGTATGGGAATCTGCCATAACTAAAGATTACTTTCAGCATTTTTATTTACAGGATAGCTCAAAATACAACTTTTTCTTATTAAATTTGTTGTTTGTCCTCTAATTACACTACTGATTAAACATTCATATAAAAAATGAACCTGAACAGATATTCGGTAAAATGACTACAGTCTAATGTGCCTGGTATTTTTTGGCCATATAGTGTATATCTGACTTTTTCAAAAGACTTATAGTGAAGGAATTAGCAACATAACGTGTATATCTGACTTATAGTGAAGGAATTAGCAACATAACGTGTTTCCCAGTGGTTTATTTAGTATGACACGTTTATATTAAATCCTAGATGTTTGCTGTTTATAATTAAACAAGGGTAAATACAGGGTGACTGCATATTAGTTGAGCAGAAGATTTATTGAATTGAATTCATAGGGAAAAATATTAAAGTACATATTGTTGTAAGATAGAAAAATAGATCAAGTTTTCCATTATCACAAATGCTCGATGTGACTTCCTTTCGTGATTCTACAAATCTCCATTCAGTAAATCATTTCTTGCCACAGAGTTGTCAGCATGTTTTCGTCTCTTAAATTAATTGCAGTGAAGATTCTTTATTTTAGCTCAGGAATGGATGCAGAAAGTAGCGGCTTGTACAATTGACCATTTACAAAACCCCATACACCAAAATCAAGTTGTGAAAGATCTTGTGATAGTGGTTGCCACTGAATAACACCTCCGCTCGAAATTTTTTTTCAATTAGTTAATTTCATTTAATATTTTGGAAGTTCTTAACTTATGAAATTGTCCATTTAATTTGTAGACACCCTGTATTGTAATTATTTTAAAATAAAAAATAATTGCTGCTAGTTTGTATTAAAATATCTAGAAGGGGTGAGTTCGCGATTAGCGTGTAGCTAAAGACCCAGTATAAATATAAATAATTATACCAAAAGTTTTTTCATTAATAATGAAAGATAGAAATTTATTTTCTTACCTTTCTGGTAAAGCAGACATACGTTGGTTTACTGCATGTGAAGACAAACTATATATTTTATTTATTTATTGGATGTGAAAAATATCTTCTTAGAATGATGGGAATGCGCTTGTACAGAAAAACTATTTAATGCACGACGATGTCTAGGTTACACGGACGAACACATACACACTAAAAAAAGGAATAAAATAAAAGAGTTAGGTGTGGGTACTATAGAAGTAATAACATTAAAATCCAGTAGGAGATGCAAATCTTCCATTGGACTGAGAGTTAACGCACTAAAATCCCGTGCGTCTTGGCCTCACGAAATCGGGCCTAGAAGTGAGAAGTAATAGGGGCCCACAAGAGTTAAAACAAAGTAAAAGAAACTTGAAACAATACAGTCTGCTTAATAAGCAAAAAGGTTCTATTTAAAATCAGTTTATCAGGAAATTTCTGTGGTGCTGCGATCTATTGACGCCTTTTCGAAACACAAGTCTTTTACACAATCCTTCTTTAGTTTGTGACCTTACGCTGCGATGACTCACGGAAGTGTCGCCATCTTGGAACATATTTCACAACTAAAAGAGACGCGTTGCACGTATCACGAAGGAAATTGTCATTTCACAAGCGGAGTGATGTTTGACATAAAATTACTTACACTGTTACGTTTTCCAACACCCCCGCTTTTTATGTCAAACCGACGAGCGTAGAATGTTTAACTTGTTTCTCAAACACTCGAAATGAGGCTTAGGCAACGGCTTGGTGAGCACGTCTGCCAGCATTAACTTCGATGGGCAATAAGTTATTTTGATTATACCATTCTGGCATAGATGTCTGATGTGGTGATACTTTACTTCCACGTGTTTAGTCCTTGTCTGTGCCTTTTCGTTTTCGGTCAATCTTATGGCTGATAAGTTATCTTCGTACAACGTTACGGGTAGTTGTTGACACAGTTCGAGGTCATTTAATAGGTCTAACAACCACGAAATCTCTTGACCTGCATTAGAGGCAGCGATATATTCAGCCTCCGTGGAGGAGAGTGCTGTGCAACTCTGCTTCCTCGATGACCATGCCAATATATTATTTCCTAATTTGAACAAGTTTCCAGTGGTGGATTTCCTGTCTATTCTGTCGTTTCCCCAATCGGCATCGCTATATGCCGTTAGGATCGGAGGTTTTGTTTTATCTATGACGAATTTAAGATCTTTGGTAGTAAGCAGGTATCTAATTAATTTCTCGATAGCTTGCCAATCGACTTCCCTTGGGGATTCATTCCTTCTTCCCAGGATGTTAACGACTGATGCTATGTCGGGTCTAGTTAAAGTTGCAATGTATAGAAGCCCTCCTATAGCCTGTCTAAATTTTACGTTATCTCCCATTAGTTTCCCGTTTGGATCTAGATTAAAGTAGTTAGTATTCATGGGTGTATACGTAGGCTTACCATTTAACAAATCGAATTTTTCTGCGATTTGTATTATTTTGTGTTCCTGGTCTAACTCTAGATTACCGTTTGCCTTTTCCTTTATGTTTATGCCTAAATATTGTGTGACTTGACCCAAATTTTTGATTTCGTATTGCTTTGATAATTCAGTGTATATTTCGTGTGTGTCTGTTTTGTCTCCTGCGACTAAGATGTCATCAACATACACTATTATGTATGCGATTTTTCCATCTTGGACTCTTTTGTACAGACATTTGTCTGACGCGCATTCAACGAAATTTAGTTCTTTTAGAGATTTACTTATTTTTTGGTTCCATGCCCTAGCTGCCTGCTTAAGGCCGTAAATCGCTTTGTTTAAACTACAGACTTTATCTTCTTCCCCTTTTGTTATGTATCCCTCTGGCTGATGCATATAGACCTCCTCTTCTAAATCGCCATGTAAGAAAGCAGTTTTGACATCTAGGTGAGTTATTTTAAGATCTTTGTACACCGCTGCGTTTAAGAATGCTCGTAGGGTGGTATGCGCTACGACGGGTGCGTAGGTCTCGTCGAAATCGCTTCCATATTTTTGAGCATATCCCTTAGCGACCAATCTGGCTTTATATCGCTCTATAGACCCGTTCGCTCCCCTTTTTGCCTTAAACGTCCACCTACAACCTATGACGCGTTTTCCCGGGATAGGTTTTATTAATCTCCAAGTATTATTTTGCTTCAGAGAATCTATTTCCTCACTAGTGGCTTTTAGCCATTTATCTTTAGTTTCTGCGTCATTGATATTTTGTAGGTCTGTCCATGACTTTGGCTCCTGAATGTGACACAGGTTTACGCTTATTCCATAACGGTTAGGTGGTACACCACGATTTTGTCTCTGCGATCTTCTCGGCTCAAGGGATGTGTCGGTCGGGGTGTTATTCTGATCATCGTCGCGCTCTTCTAGATCAATTTCAATATTATCTGCGGGAGTTTGTTCGATGTTTTGATTTTCTTTGGCGGGTATAATTTCCTCATCTTTTATACCTTCTTCGAAGAATTTTACGGTTCTAGATATTATAATTTTATTTTCACCCGTATATATCCTATAGCCCTTGCTTCTGAAATCATATCCCAACATTATTCCCTCGATGGCTTTCTCATCTAATTTATTTCTTTTAGGTTTGTTGACATAGGCAAATGCCTTACATCCGAATGTTTTGATGTTCGAGAGATCGGGTTTTCTTTTATGCCAAAGTTCATAGGGTGTCATGTTATTTTTGTTAGCCTTTGTTGGTAGACGGTTGATGAGGTAGGTGGCAGACATGACAGCTTCCCCCCAGAATTGCTTAGGTAACTTGGCGTCCGACAACATGGTTCTAGCCATTTCCACTATCGTTCTATTCTTTCTTTCTGAAACACCGTTCTGTGGGCTAGAATAGGGAACACTCAATTGACGCTCTATCCCGTTTTCTATCAGGCAGTTTTCAAATTCGTCACTGATATACTCTTTTGCGTTATCGGACCTGATTGCCTTTATCAACTTGCCAAATTTATTTTTTGTTAGCGCTATGTATTCTTTCAGTTTGATAACGGCTTCCGATTTGTGCGCGATTAAGTATGTTATTGTGTACCTGCTATAATCATCCGTGAATGTTATAAAGTACCTTTTCCCTCCTATCGTTTCAGTATTCATGGGGCCACATATATCGGAATGTGCGAGGGTACCGATGTCTTTGCTTCTGTTTGTGGCTACTTTAGGGTAGGGCAGAGCGGAAAGTTTCCCTTCAATGCACTTGGTGCATCGCGTGTCATGTTTACATTTGTTAATTGTTATCCCATTGGCTAATTCATGATTAACAAGGTATTTAATATCATCAAAATTTTTGTGTCCGAGTCTTCGGTGCCACAATGAAATACAATTTGTATTGTTACAGAAAGTTTGAGTACTTATAGTATAGCCGTAATCATCTTCAGGGTTTAATACGTAGAGATTATCATTTAATTTAGCTGTCAAGATTATATTATCATCTTTGACAAATAAACATGCGTTTTTCTCGAAAATTACCTTTATATTATTTTCAGTGGCTTTCTTAACTGACAATAAATTGCCCTTTAGTTCTGGACAGTACAAGACGTTTCTTAGTGTAATGTAGTGGTTTTTGTCTGTTTTTATTTTTACGTCGCCCATACCTTCCGAATTAAGCCTTTTTCCATTAGCGATTGTTATATTCCCAAAATTCCCGGCTGTGAATGTAGCAAAATTTGTTTTTGCTGATGCAACGTGCCTGGTGCAACCCGAGTCAATGATATATGTGTTTGGATCTGTTGTTTGTGTTTGGTTAATTTTTACTGACTCAATTTCAAAATTGTTTTCCACTGGGAAGAGAGGAATGATCGATTGGTTGACCTCATCCTCTATATTTGATTTGCTGTTAAAGCAAAAATTCGAGGAGTCTGTTTTACTACCGTTGTGCTGATTTTTGGGGTTTACCGAATTGGCTTTAAAGTTGGCATGGTTGTTAAATTTATTACTGTTATAATTTTCACTTCTTTGGTAATTGTCTTTCTGTTTGTTTTTCAATTTGTAACACTCTGAACGAGCGTGCCCATCTCGTTGACAGTAGCTGCAATATTTTTTGTTTCCTTTATTTATTATTTTGTATGCTGTGTCCCTTGGTCGTGTGCTGGTGTTTTTGTATTCGGTTCGATGAGAGTACTCGTCGATGAGTTTGTTTTTCACAAACTCGAGGTCTAGATCCTTTTCGTCTCTAGCCTCCATGCTCGTTATAAGAGGAGCATATGACTGAGGCAAGCTGCAAAGCATAAGAGCCACGATGTGCGAATCATTTATGAGCTCTCCAATGGCAGCGAGTTTGTCGCGGATAGTTAAAATATTGTTGATATGTAGATTTAAGTCTCCGCCCTCATTGAGCCTTTGCGAATATAGTTTCCTCAAAAGGAATAATTTGGATGATAAATTCGCCCTTTGGTGAACACTTTTTAATCTTTCCCAAATTTCTTTGGGAGATGTCAAATGTCTAATATGCACGATTTGTGTGTTTTCAATGCACAAACAAATTATGGCTTTCGCCTTAGCCGCGTTTTTAGTATATGTATCATCGGGTGTGGCAGGTGGAGATTCTGTTATATATTTAAATAAATCGTCTTTAATTAACAGATTTTCTAATTTGAAACACCAATGATTGTAATTATTATCATTTAGTTTCTCCACTGCCGTAATTTCTTTTGTGGCTGACATAGCGTGTTATTCAAGTTTTATAAATTCTTTGATAACAAATATATTTACTATAAGAAGTTTGTGACTTTCTTAAAATAATTTCTTAGAATATATTCATAAATATAAATAAAATGATCAGTTATTCACAGTAATCAATCAATATTCGTTCACAATAATACTCCTTTTGCGATATTATATATATCGTTATTTATTCATGCACATTTATTTTTATTTTCATGTATATAGTTCAATATTTCATTTCATATCTCATATGTGCATCTTGTTCATCATTTTATCACAATCAGATAAACAAATTTTTATTACTGGGTTTTTTTTTTTTTTTATTTATTTATTTACTTTCCCCTTCAATTCATCTCTCATAATCTATTAAAATATCTAGAAGGGGTGAGTTCGCGATTAGCGTGTAGCTAAAGACCCAGTATAAATATAAATAATTATACCAAAAGTTTTTTCATTAATAATGAAAGATAGAAATTTATTTTCTTACCTTTCTGGTAAAGCAGACATACGTTGGTTTACTGCATGTGAAGACAAACTATATATTTTATTTATTTATTGGATGTGAAAAATATCTTCTTAGAATGATGGGAATGCGCTTGTACAGAAAAACTATTTAATGCACGACGATGTCTAGGTTACACGGACGAACACATACACACTAAAAAAAGGAATAAAATAAAAGAGTTAGGTGTGGGTACTATAGAAGTAATAACATGAAAATCCAGTAGGAGATGCAAATCTTCCATTGGACTGAGAGTTAACGCACTAAAATCCCGTGCGTCTTGGCCTCACGAAATCGGGCCTAGAAGTGAGAAGTAATAGGAACCCACAAGAGTTAAAACAAAGTAAAAGAAACTTGAAACAATACAGTCTGCTTAATAAGCAAAAAGGTTCTATTTAAAATCAGTTTATCAGGAAATTTCTGTGGTGCTGCGATCTATTGACGCCTTTTCGAAACACAAGTCTTTTACACAATCCTTCTTTAGTTTGTGACCTTACGCTGCGATGACTCACGGAAGTGTCGCCATCTTGGAACATATTTCACAACTAAAAGAGACGCGTTGCACGTATCACGAAGGAAATTGTCATTTCACAAGCGGAGTGATGTTTGACATAAAATTACTTACACTGTTACGTTTTCCAACAGTTTGAAAGGATTAAATTACATTTCATTGATTATTCGGTTTAACACGTTCACGCCAGCGCGGTGGGTCACACTCGACTGTCTCAAAGCTGCCAAGTCTCCGGCTTTGTGGCTACCAGTATTTTAACACAGAAAATACTTTTTACTTAATTAGAACAATTGGGCGATTTAAAGGAACAACATTTTCTCTAAAATAACAGTGGTGTGTAAAATGCAGGAGATTTGACAACTCCAAAACAGTCGAGTGTGACTTGTTGCGCCGGCGTGAACGTGTTAATATACGTTTACTATGCATCGCAAACGGAGCAATATCTTTCATTCTATAAATAGCTTATATATAATTCAAAATATACTCAGCAATGATTTCCCGCACCAGTATCAGCAGAATTATTTCAACAGCTAAATAGTTCAGAATAGGTTGCAAATAGAATTACATAACCAAATTAAAACTTCATTAATAAATAAAATAATATAAATAAAACACAAATATACAGATATTTAATTGAACTTTTCGCTTAAACCACTGAATTTATAAGAGTCATAACAGCTTCTGTATGTAGAAAAAACTTTGGCAATTTCATCGGCTGTGAGTCTCTTGCATTAATTAATACGAATGTGTCGATCGAGTAAATTTCAAAACATTATTTAAGATTTTTATTCATATTTTTCCTATAAAAATTTATATATTTGGTACAAAATATATTTGGTACTGCCAGTTGGCAATCTAAAACAGTGGTTTCCAAAGTGAGGAGTATGCCCCACCGGGGGGCAATTCCACATTTTTTACTCAGCCATTCGCTATCACTTGTTTTTTAAAAGGAGGCCAAATGTAAATAAAATAAACCAAATATAAATAAAATCAAAGAAAAATGTAAAAAATAATTGTTCTTTTGTTGTTATTGTTTTTACACTTATCAAAAGTTTAAAATGGAATCGGCACCAGAATAATTATATGAACAAACTTTTAAGATATTTAATCCCCCACGTCTACTCTGTTTTATTTTTTTTTATTAATTGATAAAATTTCTATAATTTTACTGGTTATTACTTAATTTTACATTTTTTTCGCAAC
Source organism: Maratus speciosus (assembly GCA_963932465.1). Taxonomy (NCBI): domain Eukaryota; kingdom Metazoa; phylum Arthropoda; class Arachnida; order Araneae; family Salticidae; genus Maratus; species Maratus speciosus. Next base: position 121,568,648 of record OZ010795.1, on the reverse strand, counting down.
ACTTTATTATATATATTGAACGAACTTTCTTTTTTATTCACTCTGATATATGTCCCATGCAGAAGCATCTACCAGAGGTGCCAAGTTGTCACTAATCCTCCGTAATATGTGAGTTAATTTAACCCTGGTTTAATACATTTCGCACCAGAATTTTTTTTCAGTAGATGAAACTAAATAAGTTCCACGTAGAAAACTGGAATTAAATAAATAAAGGTTCGTCAAATAATTTTTATGGTTCGAAACGTTGTTAAACTGAGTTAAATTAATCCAAGCATTACGGAAGATTAGTGCGAACTTGGCACCTCTGCATCTACACATGAAACTACTTAATTATTCGTATATAAACCTGGCTGCTATGAACATATTTAAGCTAAAAAGCATTTGAAATATCTAAACAAGGTACTTCCAAGTTTATAAAATTTACAATTTTAAATAGCATTGAAAAGGGAAATAAGTAAATATACTGCTTGACAACTGCTTAGGAGTAGAGACATTTTCTGAAATAAATAATCACAGGCAATATTTGAAGAAATGAAACTAACTAAGTGTTATATTTATCATGCAAAATATTACAGATCGCACCACGTGGGAAAGCGGAATAATAAAATAAATAAAGAAATATATAAAGACATAAAAAAAAGAAACGTCTCATTTGAAAAATTTCGGAGTCACAAAAATAAGAACCTTCCAGAAGAAAAATGAATAATATCAGTCTCTGAGTAATATATGCGGCTTCCTATGACACTAGTGCACATTTTGTTCATGTTATTCGTGCTGTTTAATAAACTATTGAACAAGACTTGCGAAATATTGCCCTACTCCTCTTTCAAGGCGTTTTTAAGTTGTTACACTGTTCGGGCAGGGTGACGTCTTTGAAAAGCACGTGTGCCAAGAACATCCAAGGCATGATCTATAGCATTTAAGTCTAGAGAGTAAGCAGGCCATTTCATACGTTCAATATTTTCACTTTCTAGTGAGAGCGATACTTCAGCGTTCCTGTGTGGACGCGCATTGTAGCCCATAAACAGAAAGTCTGGACCAACCGCACCACTAAAAAAACGAAAATGATGCAGATTAAAGTCTTAAATACCGTTGTGACATTGCAGTTCCTCGTTCAAAGATGTGAAGCCGTGTTCTGAACCACACCATCACGTCTTGGCTATACTGATCACGTTCATGAAGATTCTGTGGTGCGTGATGTGTACCACTCTTTCTCTACACTAACTGGTGGGCAGAATCATTTGTCACAGTGAAGCGGGATTTGTCGGAGGACATCACTCTGGGCCACTATTGCTAACCCCAACCAATATTTCCCTTACTCCGAGGCAATCTTTAATGGGAATGGTGTGGTTTAGGTGACATTAAACAGGCTCTCGTGTATACAAATAAGCATGATTTAATCGCCGAGGAATGGCTCTGACAGATACACGTGTACCTGTAGTAGTTTCAAGATCTGTAGCTATCCCAGTAGGAGTTAGATTTCTGTTCCTTTTTGTCACTAGGGATACAGACCACCAGTATGCTTTCATATAGCAGACCATATATACCATATTTCATATAGCATAACCTTCATCGGTATTTTTTAATCGCGATATAACACTTTTTTGTACTCCCATTGATAAGGCCATAACAGTGACACTTTGACTGCTTAGAACGGTCTAACAGTTCATCTACCATCTTAAGCACTCAAGTGGTGCCATTCAAATATTTTGCACTTAATCATACCACACGTAATTTTGCAGAAATTAGTTAAAAAACATACGGTGATATTTTTTTTTCAAACATCTAACTGTATGAATTTTCGAATAAATAATGAGCTCCCATGCACTGGCCTCTCAGACAGATAGCAAGAACTGCCTTTGTACGCCATATACAATTAATTTTACTATGGTTGGTTGGCTGTTTAGGAATGCTACGTTGCAAAAGCCAACTGTTCCTTAGCAATTATCAAGCAGTGTATTAAATAAATATGGCTTTGGAGTTGGCAACCTACTCAGTAAATAAATTTACATCATGACATATACGTTTTAAATTTTAAAATCAGATAATGTATGACATACTAACAATACTGTGAAAGGGAAAACACAGGAAATGTGAAATGATGGGGAATAATATTTCTTTTAGATTGTTAACAGTAATAATCTTAAAATGCATCTTGTGTATTGTGTTATCCATAAAAAGAAAAATTTGTGTCTAAATCTTTACCACCAACTCTTAATAATTTACAAAAATGAATTATAAAATGCGTGAATGTTATAAAATTCAATGAATGTGAAAGTCTGTTCAAAATATTTAGTGAAAGTAAATACTTAGGCTGCATAACAGTTGTCTTTAATATTCAGGTAAATTTGAATATAATAAAAGAGTATGTATAGCCTCATTGTATTTATTGTATTATGTTAATAACACATTTGTGATAGAAGATTAACATCTTAGGTCGGTTAGCGACTGCACTAACCATCACCTCATCCAGTTTACGGCGCTGAAATTGCCGATGTAGTTGTCTGAGCGAAGCGAAGGCTAATACACAGCGCAATATTACTTTGCGGCCACATACATCTACGATGGATATTAACGCCATGGCCTGCTAAAAGAATGCCTAATAAAAACCTTTCGTCAAGCATAACTTAAAAAATATTTGTCGGATTTCGTTTCTGATTGCACCAGAAGGTACCTATGACGGTAACCTACTGAAGTTACTTTACCACTTTAAAAAATAAGTTCCAAACCGTTTAAAAATTATATAAAAAACTGATAAAAAAGCACAATTTATCTACATACGTCACGGAAATTTATTGTACGTCATTTTCACTTGCTGGATGTTTTCGTAGAAAATCGGATTTCAGCACATGGAGCAAAGAAAATATGCACGCACTAATATTACAGCATAATAAAAACTATTTTGTATAATAAAACCTATTTAAACAGGAAAATAAATATGGATTTATTTTTTTATTAAAAAAAATATCTTAGTATTTGATATTTTGTGATGATCTCTGTGACATATTTTTTTAATCACCAATAGCGTGTTTTATATTTCGCGTGTGCAAATTAGAATCAGTTCCTGGAGGATAAAATAAAACTTTTCGATTATGGCATCATTTCTTCTTCCATTATTGTTCTTTTTTCTTTTTCTTTTTTTTAAAATTATTTTAAATGAAACTAGATGGAGCCCGTCAAATCTTGATGGCAAACAACTTGATAGTAACATATTTAAACAACGATACTACTTGGTTATCCGGTCGGCTAAAAATCTATCGCTAAACAATAAGATTAAACGCCATTAATGGTTGATCATAAGTGTGACATTCACCTAACTTTAAGCAAGTTACACGTGTTTACTTCATCAAGTGATTTTTATTTCGATGTTTTATTTGTATTTATGTTAATGTTATACTAATTTATTTGTGCTTTCATTACTTAAAATGAAAGATTATGTCAATTTGTATAATTTGGCGAGTGGTTTGGCGATTTACATAATTTGGCGAAATTGTTCAACGGGATATCTAGGTAGTACCAAAAAAACTTCACGTCAGCTTTAAAATGTCAGAAATTTTTAGAGACTGATTCTTAGGGAAAATTCAAATAAGTAGGAATCGTTCTAAATAGGATCATAAAAATCTGAATTTGCTGAAATCCTGATCAGTTCGGTAAGTGGAAGAGCACACATGCTCCGAAGTCAGACAGCGACAATCATGCATGGCCTTTTTTTTAGCATAGTATTGGTAAATGAAATCTATATATATTAAGCTATCGTACGTGGCACAGAAGTTGCGATTATTTGTTAATTGTTTAATGGCAACGCCCAAATGCCTTGATGAAATGCATCCCATTGGTTATTGAACAGAATTTAATGCATCACCATACGTATGAGGGGGTTACCATAGGGAGACTCTGTTCTGTCGCCAAATACTGCCAAGTTCGTCGCCAACTTGGCTACCAAAATGAGTCGCCAAAAGTGACGCCAGCTTGGCGGTATTTCTAATATTGCGCCAAATTCCCATAGACATCCATTGTAAACCAATAGGATTTACGTGCTTACAGAAAATCAACTAATTGCGATATTTTAATGCAACAAAGCTAATATTAGCTTAAGGGATTCTATTAATTATATTTAAGGGAGTCCAAATAAATTAAAGTATGAATAAAAGTAACATAATACAATATACTTAGCATGCTTTTCCAAACATAAATTTTAAAAGGGACCAAATTGGTCGCCATGGGCGGTTATTTGTGATTTAAATTTCTTCGAACTGAAGAAAATGCAGCTTTGCATCAAATAAACAAAATAAATGAAATGATTGCCAAATGATATAAATGACTATGAAAATAAAATTGAAGAAGTATTAAACTGGTTTATACATCTGGTAACACGTATTAAATAAGTTATTTATGTTTTTATACACTGCTCAAAACAATTAAAGGATATTGCAGTTTTAGGTGGATTTTGTATCTGGTAAACTGTTTAGCTGATTGATACATGGTCGACAGACATAGTAGGTTATATGTGAATAAATTACACATGTTTGGCAGAAAAAAATGCATTTTATTGCGCATTTGTGTACTAAAGGAAAAAAACACAATTTGTGCATATGAGAAAAAAAAGAATAAGAAAAGGTGTTTTCTTCAAAGAAAATCATTTTCAGTAGGGGGTGTGGTTTCCACGGGCGGCCAGCAACGTTGAACACCTTTGAGGCATGGACTCAATGAGGCTATTAATGACGAGTTGGGGTATTCTGCCCCACTCTTCCAGAAGAGCTCTTTCCAGTTCTTGGAGAGTTTGTGGGGGTTGTTGGCGGCCAGAAACTCGTCTTCCTAGAGCGTCCCAAACGTGCTCGATTGGATTCATGTCTGGAGAACACGCTGGCTATTCCATTCGAACGATTCCTTCCTCGAAAAGGAAATCCTCCACCAGGTTTGCACGATGTGGCCTGCAGTTATCGTCCATTAAAATGAAGTTATCTCCGATTGCTGCAGCGTAAGGGACTACAATAGGTCTGAGGATCTCATCCCTATATCGGCGACCAGTCAGAGCTCCATCTCGAATGATGTAGAGGTCAGTGCGCCCGTCAATGGAGATTCCACCATACACCAACACTCCTCCACCGCCAAATCTGACACTTTCGTGCACGAACGCAGGATTATTCCTACTGCCACGGTCCCTCCAGATGAAAATACGCCTATTATCTGGATGCACAGAAAAACGGGACTCGTCAGAAAACAGAATATTGCTCCATTCATTTCTCCTCCAGTTGACATGCTCGGTTGCCCACTCCCTGCGGTCGCGACGATGCCTTGATGTTAATCTAACACATACCATCGGTCGGCGAGCATACAGACCTACAGCATGGAGCCGGTTTCGGACAGTCTGAGTTGAAATCGTGGTGCCTGTAGCCGAGTGAAGGTGTTGTTTGAGAAGAGTAGCGTTCATGGTTCGGTGTCTCCGAGATGTTAACGCTAAATACCGATCTTCATTGGCCGTTGTTGCCCGTCTACGACCTTGCCCTGGTCTTCGGCCTGCACATTCACTCTCCAAAAAACGGTTCCAGATCCTGGAAATGACACTTTGTGACACTCCAATGGCTTGCGCTACTTCGGCTTGAGTTTGGCCCCCTTCTAACCTGCCAACAATTCTCAAAGCTTCTGAATCTGTCAAATGACTTCGCTGAGACATCGTACTCATCGAAACAAAGCAATCACTGAAGGCCGATCATCCTTGCCTTCATTCTCTTTTATCCAGTTGAAAGTCAAATTTCATTCGCTGCCGCTGAAGCGACGTTTTTGACGTCGAACTCAAAATTTGCATATTCCACAGTTTGAAAACCAGAAAAATTTGCATTTGTTATTCTCTTCTTCTATTTTCGGCAAAAAAATTTCGTTTATATCTTTATTTTATATAAAACTTCAAATATCCTTTAATTGTTTTGAGCAGTGTATAATAAAAGTTAAACGGCTCCTTTATCTACGTGTATGCTAATATTATAAAGTAGTCACGTTTGTGTGTTTGTGGAATGTAATCTCTGAAACTACCTAGCTGATTTAATAAATAATGGTTTGAAAAGGCTGGTGATCATCTATGCTGCAACAAAGACTGTATTTTATGTCGGTACAACAACCTCCATGGGTGCAGGTGCAGAAAAGTTCTAAAATTGCGAATTCTGACATACTGTTTGGGCTAAAAATTGAAATTTTGTGCGGTGGTTACTTTTAAGATGTAAATACTTGTTACGAACGTTTTCTACAAGGTTTAAAATTTTAAAGTTAGAAATAAACAAAAAACGTTCTAGAAATTTCCTAAATCACAATTTATTTGGAATTGTTAGAGAAAGAAATTTTGAAATTTCACATGGCTATTACTTTTACGGTCAGTTAAAAAAAAATTAAAATGGTGCACCATAAAAAAAGATCTAATCTGCAATTTCTGTGATACTGTTGGGTCTAGAATCTTAAAATTTGGCATGGTAGTAACTTCAAGATTATAGATCTAAATGCTCGTTGTAGAAAAAAAACTTAAACTGCAATGCACGCATTAGAACGAATTTTAAAAAAATCGAAGTTAAGAAGACTAAATAAAGCGGACAAAGTTTAAAAGGTGATCTAAATAACAAAGTGCATGGAATTATTAGGAATATAATGTTTAAAATTTGCATGAATGTTTCTTTTAAGACGTAAATATCAGCAATAGAACGATTTCTAAAATTTTCGCTATATAAAATGATGCTGGAACGGAAAACTTTCGATTTTTATTTACTGTACCGCTGCTGACCTTAAAACCTTTTATCGGGTTGAAATTTTTTGACGGGATACTTTTAAGATGTAAATGGTAAAATAGCTATGAATGGCTTCTAAAAAATACAAAATTTAAAAAGATGAAATGAACGAAAACCGTCTAAATTACCATTAATTTGTATTGTTAGGTATAGAAACTTTAAATATTTAATAAAACTACCCCCCCCCCCCAAATATGCATCTTAAATCCAACAAAATTAGTAGCTATTTATCTAGCACTTAAAAAGTTCTGTAAACATTGAATAAATGTCGGTATGAAACAGCGAATAGTTTGCACGAAAGTTCTTGTCAATATGTTACTTCTCTGGGCTTTTCACTCTCTCGCCAAAGCCTCTAATAGAGGAAAGTGTCTGTTTAAATTTGATATGCAATTTTTTTTCAGCTTCACTAATCTAGAGATTTAATCATAAGGTCGTTTTCTCAATTGCCATTATACGATTTTTTATATACTAACTTATTCGGGTAAGTTTTTTAAATCGGGTTAATATTCACGTATTTTAGCTTGCATGATTTGTTGAAAAAATATGTACTGATTTGTAAATTACTCGAAATGACATTTTCACAACTCAAAGGTTATGCAGACGAAATATTCCAGATGTGTCATAAATTACGCTTCAGGCCGATTTGTTTTATTTTATGATGCTAACCCGTAATACAGCTCACCTTGTCGAGAATATGTTTGAAAACAAAACAATAAAGCGCATGTAGTGGCCAACATGCACTCACCATTTAAATCCGATCGAGTAACAAACGCAAACAGTGCATTGCATGCCTCTTTTGACATGTTAGAGACTTTGATATATCACTTTCTTAAGAGACAATTCCCTAAACTCTTATTGACAACCTCATCGCAAACATGAAAACAGATATTCAAGAGTATTAACTATTCGAGTGGGCCACACAGCATATAAAAGTTCCTCATTCTCTTCAACCATCACTTTTACTTTTTTGTCATTTAGGAGTAGTCAAATTGGCGCGGAACGTCTGTTTATGTTTTTTACATGATTTCAAGAAATATAAATTCCGATATAAGATATTTTAGTGTTTTATTTTCTCTATTATTTTTAATCTATTGCGCACTTCCAATTTTATACCCATGCACGGCTGTCTTGTAGGTTTGCTTTGCCATTTTTTTTAAAAACAGTGCATATTATATATATAGTATATATAGTGTATGTTATATTATTATAGTATTTTATAATTCTACCATTCAATTTGCTCATTTTCATCATCTGAATTGTGGCAGGTCTGTTTGATAAGTATCAGAGTTTTATTTTTTCCGCGCGCAATAGTGATTCGAAGGCTGCGCACTGAGCACATTGGAAAGAGACAGCTTAATGCGCATGCCTCAGTTTTTTCCACAAATTTGAGTGAGCAAGTCGTTGCCTGCTTCCACCAAGTGAGGTGCTGTTATCAGTGGTGTAGTCGTAAAAAAAGCAGAGGGTATACGTTCTAAGCAGAGGGTATACGCTCAAGGCAGAGCGTATACCCTAGAGTGTACATACTATAGCTTTCTTGAGAAACAGAGGGTATACGGTGTTCCTTAAAAAATCCAGAGGGTATACGGCGTATACCCCCGTAGCCCCTCCACTACATCCCTGGCTGTTATACGTGTGCTTCGGATTTTAATTTCTCTCAAGATGACTGAACGGGTTGAAAAAAGGTACTGAATCAAATTTTGTCAAAGCTTGGTGATCCTGAAAGCAAAACAATTCGTAAGATTCCTCAATTCTCCAGCACCTGATTCATCGCACCTGATTCAGACTTTCTTGGCAAAATGTGGAATTCCAGTGTTCGCCAAATTCCATACTCTTCAGACGTGACTCCTTGTTACTTCTGGTTGCTTCTGAAATTGAAGGTTCCCATTAAAGGATCCCGTTTTAAAAGTAGAGATGATATATGTAGAATGCGACGGAGGAGTTGAACACCATTCCAAAAAAAGCCTGCCAGAAGTATTTTCTGCAGTGGAAAGAACGGCGGGCTAAATGTATGGAGGCGCAAGGGACCTACCTTGAAATGAATAAGGGTACCAATCCTGTCAGGTAACTTTTTTTTTGTTCAAATGTTGAATATTTTTAACACAGGCCACATATTGTCAATTAAAGATAGCAACTCATTTTCTATTCTTGTCACGAGTTATTATTAAATCTATGTTCTCATTAACATCGCTCAGAGTAATTCCTCTGAGGGAAGTCGTTGTTAAAACTTGATTCGCATATTAAAATGCATCTGGTATGCCAAATCATATCTTGTGGAAAACAACCAGAAACACGATTTCAATGGCTATTAGTAGGATTTAGTATTTTGTTTTCCTGCTTTCAGTCCTCCATGTTTTCATATCTTTGTGTGCAGGTAAACACAATGATAAACCTACCGATCAATCACTGAAATCGGATCTGCAGGAGTTTCCCACAAAAATATAACACGGCAGATTAGTTGCGTTTTAATATACTAACCAAATTCTGTCTAATTCTGAAATTTCAGCTCTCAACTCAATACGATGATGGTTTATGTAGTTGCCGCACTGTATATCTTTTATAAGTTAAAAAAAAAGATGCAAAATGAATAGTTACTAATAAGGCTGTGTTACACTTCAACCATGCGAATTCAGTTCCTCTTTTAAAAAATAGCAGACGCATGATACAGAGTTAGGAAGGGACCTCATGATTTTACAGAGGGTTTAGTGGGGCGTGGCCAATAAAAGGTTGGGAACAACTGATCTAAAAGTTATACTTCATGTAAAAAATCTAATTCAGTTTTCAATTAAAAAGAATACACTATACTGTTAAAAATATCGTAAAAAATTACCTCTGTTTTTAAAGGCTATCTATTTTCTGACCAATGATAACCCTACATAAACACCTATGAAGCGTTCTCATTGGTCAGAAAATAGATAGCCTTCAAAAACAGAGGTAATTTTTCACGATATTTTTAACAGTGTATGCTCTGCTTCTAGAGGATCTCCTAGTTTTTAGAATACTAAATTACATTTTTTAAAGCTTCGTTTAAAATAAATTTGATATTTTATGGAGATTCTTATAAATATTGAGAATAAGTGTTTATGTTGATGAAATTCGATATCGAATTAAAAAAAAAAAATCTCTAAAATATTAACTGTTCAAGGGATTAAAACATCAATGCACATATTTGTTTGTAATAAATTGTTAAGTGATTGGAATGCAAAACTGGGGGAATATCTCAATAATTATGACGCATGAAACAGTTAAAATTTTAATTTTAAAAAAAATTAAAATTATAAGATTGGGAATTTCTTTTAAGGAGTTCTATATACCTACACTGTTAAAAATATCCTGAAAAATTACCTCTGTTTTGAAAGGCTCTCTATTTTCTGACCAATGAGAACGCTACATAAACACCTATGAAGCGCTCTCATTGGTTAGAAAATAGATAGCCTTGATAAAAAGAGGTAGTTTTTCAGGATATTTTTAACAGTGTATGGTGAAATGTATATTTCCCCAAAATTTCATATCTCTATTATGACAATTAAAAATTTTGAAAAAATATCGTACAATGGCCTCTTACGAACACATATATACAAATCCTGGATAATAAAAATTTTGAAAATACAATAAATAATCTTGTAAATGAAGAAAATACAGTCGAACTCCGATTTAACGAATTTCTGGGAGTGGCGAATTTTTCAATGCTCGAGAAAATATCTAAAAAAAAATCTTCGATTTCACGAATTTATAATTACGGTTTAACAAATAACTTTTGACACAAAGATTCTAAAATTGATTTTTTAGTAAATATTCTTAAAAAAAATAATGTCCTTGATTGTCAATTTTCGGAATATGTATTTTGGTGAAATATATTCACGCAAAATTCTACATTAGGACGTGGTTTTTAACAGCAGAAGAGGATCGGACAAATACGATGAAATTGTGATAAAACATGTGACATTTAAAGGAGCTGATAGCAGTTTGGATACTTTAAAACGGTATTTGATGGTTCCATGTTATAGATAACACTGATTTCACAGCTTCAGGAAAAAAATCATAAGGAAGTTTTGAATACGAATTGAAACAGAGTAAACAAATATTTATAAAAGATAGCTTATGATTTATCTATAAAATTTTTATAAAATAGATTTTTTATTAATTACAGTGTTTCTGATTTATAGTACCGTAAATCAGATGTCATGTTTCAGACATATTTTTGTAGATAATTTTTTTTATTCTTCGAATTCAGGTTAAAGAAAAAAAATTAGACCAAACGATTCCCTTCGACATGAAAGCGGATTCAAATGTATACGAGATGTATTGCAAGAAAAAGAGATGTGATGACAAAGTTACCCCGTGTTTTGGGTAACATTGTCCCCTAACTACAAATGTGCTTCAAATGTCCACATTAGGCGATTTATGAAAAAATGTCCTCAGATATTTATGTAAAATAACATCTCACACACATTAGAACACCAAGGGGTATTTGAACGATTCTACATTACTATTTATTGGAAAAAAAAATTCCGACGTTTTTTTTTTATGTAAACCACGAATTATAAAGTCAAAGATTCTTTTAATTTTCTTCCCACTTTATTAGACTTTTGCAGAAGCAGTGGGCGTCGGCTTTTATTGTCTCTGAACAATGAACAAAAGAACAAATGGACAATATAAAACAGTAAATAAAAAAGCAATTTATCAAATTACAACGACCATTTGGAAAATGATTTTTTCGAAGACTAAAATTTAAGACATAAAAAATCGCACGGAGTTGATCATACATTACGTACGCCATGAATTAAATATTAATAGTGTTATTACACGTAAAAATTCCAAGCGACAAAAATCGCCTGTGACTCGTACGTATTATACACCTGAAACTTATGCAAGCATTTCATTGGCTGTTCGGGAAAAGGCTTTTCCATCGTCAGATTTCCAAGAAATCTGACTACTCATTTTAAAGGAAATTGCATTCTTAAACTTCTAAACATCTCACAATATTACTTTTTACACCGTCGTATAGAGAAAAAAATGTACTTTTAAATGTAATTTGTTTGAAAGATGTATCTCAATTTGTTTCTGAATTCTTAATTTTTTTTTAAAGTTTTTATTACTTTTTTGTCATAGTGGCAACAGAAAGTATCCATCTCTGTTGAAAGTAAAGGGAAATACAGATTACTGTATAGACCAATCAGAAAACGAATAAAATGCGGATTAAACCAATAAAAAACCTTCAGATATGCTTTTGATTTTCCATTCTGACGAGAACAATAACCATTTTTCCAAATGGTTAAAAAAAAGTCAATATAGGGATATTAAGATCCTTCCGGTCAAGGTTTTTTAAATTAAAATCTTGACATCCTGCTTTGTTAAAAGAAACTCCAGTCACCTATGACTGCCAAGGTCTTGGAAATCAACTTACCGGGTGTCCCAAAAATGACTGATGGATTTTAAAATTCAATAACTTGCAAACGGTGACAGATATTTAAAAAAATTCTTGCAGGAGGGTTATGTAAGATGTCAGGAGTTTTCTTACTGTGATTCTTGATTTTAGTTCGAATTTCAAACAATAGATGGCGCTGACGGCGATTGACGCTCAGTCGAGCCCGAAACTGACGTCAATGAACATTGATGCGAAGGAAGGAGATTAAGGCTATGGAGTGGGTCTCATTCGCCAGTAGAATCTTGCTCTTAGGGCCCGATTGTGAACTCATTCGATATGATTTCAGTGGAGTTCTTTGTTGCCATGGAAACAACAAATTCTTCGATAGTGGAAATACAGCGTTAAGAACTGAGAATGAATTTAAGAAATAGTATTCGAGTTTGCGGGCGATTTTACTTTGATGAAGTTTTATTTTCCTTGATTAAATTACTTTTTATGGTCCGATTTAAAGAATATTTTATGCATCGTATTTTAAAACTAGATGAAGAGATTTAGTATTTTTTTTTTTTTAATTTCATAACTTTTGTTACATTCTAATAAATTTTAGATCTTTTAAGGGGTCTCAGGAAAGGACTCTTAAAATTGGAAAAAAATGAAAAAAAAAAGATCATTTTCAACATTTAATATTTTAAAATGCATATGATTTAAAAACACAAATTGAATTGGGATGAAAGATATAAGTATGTTCTTTCCTCTCATGTATTTAAAAAAAAATTCAAGTTGCAGAATTAGTATTTACATGGGGCTCCAAACTGTCAGATATTTGTCGAGCAGAAAATTGGTATGGCAGCTTACGCGCGGGATTGCAAAATAAATTTTGTCACTGAACTTACTTTTTTTTGTGCCTAATTATACTTTAGATTACAATAATTACCCTAAACATAAATAAATTTGTATTTAAAGCATTTTATATTTTTAATACAAAGTTGTACTTACCTAATAACAAATTTGGAAAATTTGAACAGTATAATCACATAAAAAAATATTTTTTTGAACAATAATAAGGAAATTTTTGGTTCAGTTTATACAGACTGAAAAATATTTTTTTTTAACTTCATGAAAAAATATTCATAAGTTTTTGAGATATCCTGCGCGTTATGCCCAAAAATGTCATTGGGAGAAAAATGAGTTCAAATCTTCGGAAATGCCGCTTCATCTATTGCGCGGGTATAATTCTAAAAATCCCTGCTGGCCCGGCCTGCAGTTGGAGGTAGATTTCAAAGTTAAGTATACTAATTTCACACACACACACACACACACACAAAAAAAAACTAAATCATGATTAGAGATAAACCCACTTTAACAATTTTATCTGGTCGCTTTTGGCGAGTTTTTATTTCATTTTTATATAACTGATGGTTTTATCAGAATCATGTTAATGCGGTATTAAGAAAAATACTTTTCCATGCTCTACAACTCGAAATTTTCTGGCACATTTTCCGATTCATTTTTAAAAGAAAAAATATGCAACTTGCTGACGTGATTTTTGAAGAGATTTATAAACGACCTGTGTTTTTATTTTTCGTTCAATTAATTAAAACTTCATTTATAAACAATCATTTTCTCAGTAGGACAGTATTTTTCGTTTTTTAACACAATTGCTTCGGGAAATTCTGTTCAAAATGCCCACTTTGACATCATTTTTTGAAATATATTCTGCCTCTATCAAAAAATCCATCATTACGGTACATTATATAGTTTCTGAATAAGAGAATCTACCAATTGGATGCGTCTGAGAGCAAAAATGAAATTAAAAATGAGTAAGAAAATAAACAGGTTGGATTTGAATACACCCTTAATAAGATGATTTTTTTTCTTCAACAGCCATGTATTTTTAATTTGTTTTCGCTGTAAGAATTGGTCCTATGAAAAAGTTGTCTGTATAAATGTCGCAGACAACATTAAGAAGATATATGATAAAATCATGGGGATTTTATATCTTGTGAATTGACGGATTTATGATTTTTTTTCTTCTTTTCTTCTTCTTCCCCCACCCTTTTTTTGTTTTCGTTTTTATTTTTTTTTCTTTTGCGGTACGAATTGGTCCTATCAAAAACTTGTGAATATAAAAGTTGTAGATAATATTAAGAAGATTTATAATAAAATTAATTGGATTTGATACCTGAAGAATTGACGAAGTTGTGAATTTTTTTCTCCCAAAAACCCTATTTTTGCGCCCCTTGAGCCCAATTTTAATTTTATCAAAAATCTATGATATATAAATTTTTGGCCCTATTTTTAGAAGTAATAAAAACATTAAACTGATTTGATATGTACAAAAATTAAGAAGTTATGGCTTTTTTTTTTTAGTTTTCACAAAACCCCTTCCTATTTCCATCCCCTTTGTCCGATTTTGCCCATTAGCAAACTTGACCGAGATTTTATGCCCCTTGATTTTATGTATCAGTTTGGAAGAGATTTGTGCAGAATTGTGAAAGTTATCATGTCCAGAAGAAAGTGATACATATATAAAGAGAGAGGGAGAGAGATGCATAGATAGATAGATAAAGTTTTTTACCGAGGGTGGTTTTGGGTTCTAAGGGTCATGATCGGTGTAGATCTGCAAAAATTTTTCAGAAATTCCAACATAGGGGAGAATGTAATAGGTAGTATTTCATACGAAATCTACCTAAAAACCATAACTTCCGTTCTAATCGGAATTTCAAGGATATAATTATATCAAATTGTTCAGAAAAAATAGTAGTTTAACATCTAAAAAAATTAAAATTTCGAAAATTTGAAGCTTTAAGAGTCCTGAGACACCTTAAGGAATTTCGTCAGTAGGTTTTTATGAATGTTGGATAATAATCGTGATAATGGTTAATAGCATATTGTTGTTCAAAATAACTATTTAAAAACAAATATTAGAAGTGACCTTGTTTAACCCTTTTTGAATAGGGTATTATATCGTTACATTAAAATAAAAAAAATAAAATGAATGCTAGTTAATTAAAAATATTGTTTGACAGTTTGATATTAAAATATTGTACTACATACAGCTTCATCTTGATGTCTGATAACATAAAACTAGTAAATATTTTTTATCTACACCCGTTTTAAATTGTAAAAATGTGTTAAAAGAATACTTGGAGTTTGAATATTTACACTTTGGCAAACGCTTTCTACACACAAATGCTAATATGCATATATTTTTAATAATAAAGATATCAATGATATATAATGTGATAAACAAAGTTCAAATTAAATTTGACAAGTGTCTAAAACTTAGTAGTACTTAAATTATTGAAGGCCACAAACAAATTTTTATTGAAATTTTTATCTTGATATAAATTAAGACCGTATTTCTAATAGCACATTTGTTGGAATGCGATTGTAATTCTAAAGCTCTTTAGTTTATATATATTTCTAAAAAAATCATGAGTCGTAATAATCAGGGCTTGGCAAATGCGGTCGCTTCTTGCAACCAATATTTTTTACTCGACGATCATGATTTTTAATCTGGCGGTTTTTGTAGTGTTAACGAAAGAAAAAAGAGTAAACGGCATTTTCCATATCATAAACAGAAAACGACATTCTCTGCTGCTCTAGCCAGCTAGCGTGTCATGTCATGTGACTAGAATGTGGGGAGAGGGTGGGTCGTTCTCACGGGTTTATACAACAATCAAAGTATTGACTTAATACAACAGTCTAATGATTTATTTAATACAACAATCTAAGGATTGATTTAATACAACAATGAAATCGCTAAGGATAAGACCCCCCCCCCCCCTTCAAAAAATGTCCTTCTGATTTTCAGTGGAATTTTTTTCCATTTACTATGGATGATAATTCAAATACTAAACACGTATAATTATAGAATATTCTTCATTAAATAAAGTTATTGTTCTAATATTTAAAATTCTCTCTCAATCAACCCCCCCCCCTTAGACCACCACTACCAAATTTCCCTGAAAAACACTAAACAGAACCTCCTTGCAAAAAACATTGGTAAACAACTCGTAAGAACGACCCACCCTCTACCCACATACTAATAACATGACATGACATGCTAGCTGGCTAGAGCAACAGAGAATGTCGTTTTCTGTTTATGATATGGAAAATGCCGTTTACACTTTTTTCTTTCGTTAACACTACAAAAACCGCCAGATTAAATATCATGGTCGTCGAGTAAAAAATATTAGTTGCAAGTCGCGACCGCATTTGCCAAGCCCTGATTATTACGACTCATGAATTTTTTTAAATTATATATAAAGTAAAGAGCTTTAAAATTACAATTGCATTCAAACAAATGTGCTATTAGAAATACGGTCTTAATTTATATCTAAAGTTATATCAAGATTAAAATTTCAATAAAAATTTGTTTGTGGCCTTCAATAATTTAAGTACTACTAAGTTTTAGACACTTGTCAAATTTAATTTGAACTTAGTTTATCACATTATATATCATTGATATCTTTATTATTAAAAATATATGCATATTAGCATTTGTGTGTAGAAAGAGTTGCCAAAGCGTAAAAATTCAAACTCCAAGAATTCTTTTAACACATTTTTACAATTTAAAACGTAGATGTAAATAAAAAATATTTACTAGGTTTTTTTTTTTTTTTTTTTTTTTTTTTTTTTAACCTAACATCAAGATGAAGCTGCATGTAATACAATATTTTAATATCAAACTGTCAAACAAAATTTTTAATTAACTAGCATTCATTTTATTTTTTTAATTTTAATGCAGCGATATAATACCCCTATTCAAAAGGGTTAAACAAGGTAAATTCTAATATTTCTTTTTAAGTAGTTATTTTGAACAACAATATACATTAACCATTTTCACAATTATTATCCAACATTCATAAAAACCTACTGATGAACTACCTTAAAAGATCTAAAATTTATTAGAATGTAATAAATTTATGAAATTCTTAACAACAACAAAAAATTCTAAATCTCTTCTCCTATTTTTAAAATGCGATGCATAAAATATTCTTTTAATCAGAACTTCAAAAAAGTAATTTAATCCGGGAAAATAAAACTTCATCAATGTAAAATCGCTTGCAAAATCGAATACTACTTCTTAAATTCATGCCCAGTTCTTAACGCTGTATTCCGCTATCGAAGAATTTGTTATTTCCATGACAACAACGCACTCCATTGAAATCATATCGAATGAGTTCAGAATCGGGCCATAAGAGCAAGATTGTGCTGGCGAATGAGAACCACTCCATAGCCTTAATCTCCTTCCTTCGGTTCAATGCAGAGTGACGTCAGTTTAGGACTCGACTGAGCGTCAATTGCCGTCAGCGCCATCTATTGTTTGAAATTTGAACTAAAATTAAGAATCACACTAAAAAAACTCCTGACATCATACATAACCCTCCTGCAAGAATTTTTTAACTATCTGTCACCGTTTGCAAGTTATTGATTTTTAAAATCCATCAGTCATTTTTGGGACACCCGGTATCTTCTTCACGTGTAAGGATTTCCGGACGACCAACAGACTTGATTTGTCTTCTAAGGAACTTATATAGTCTTTTACTCATGATCATTATTGAAAATTGCTACAGCATTGGCCACATTCACTTCAGTGTAATTGCGATAATGCGTGGAACCTAGTTTTTTTCGCAGGTCTTCATTTTTCATTTACTTCTTGATACCTGTAAGAAAAACGAGATTTAATCACATGAATAAATATATATAAATCAATACTAAAACCGTCTGCCCACGAAGTGACAAAGTTACCCCAGGATTTTAAAGTAGGTACTACATATAACGGTACTACATAACATTTATGGTACTGTATAAAATATAACCAATTTTTACACAGTGTATTTTCTTAGAGAAAGAGATATTTAACTTCATTATTAAGGTAAGAGGGCATTGTTATTTTTATTTATAAACATTTTTTAAACTTGTGCTTTTGTGAGAAAAAAAGAAAACATTTCTTTGAATATCTCGATTTAATGAATAATCTCGATTTAATGAACAAAGTTTTTAGTCCCATCAGATTCGTTAAATCGGGGTTCGGCTGTGTATATAAAACACTAACATGGAATATTAAATATATTTAATATGTATATTGACTGATAAATGTATAGGGGATTTTATAATGTTACAAATATTGAAATATAAATGAAAAATAACTAAAGCATAAAGTATGAAAAATACCAATAGTGCAGTGTTATCTTTAGATATTAAACTAGCACGCTTGTCCAGATTCTTACCAATTAAAAAGAGAGTTGTCGTTTGTATGTAGATGTTTAGCTATTGTAAGAAAATAATATGTTCTTTTTCTTAAAATTAATGAATTGTATAAAAAAGATAACAAGCCCCCTTCATTCAAAATTTCTTTTTTAATAAATTTTAATCTATCTTCTAACATCTATTAACGAATTTTTATAATTACACTTTAAATTGAAAAAAAAAATCGAACTATTGCCAAGTATTTTTATATTTATATATTTAAAAATATTATTTTCTTCGAGAAACAACCTAAAATGCATATTGATTAAAATTCTGTAAATAGCTTTACAATAATGAAAAAGAATTTTTTTCTACATTTATATTTAAGTCACATCTTTACCTTAAAGAATGTTATTTTCTCGAATAACTTTTAATCAACCCTTGGACTACATATATGTTACCTTGATGAATAATAATTAATGACCAAGAAAAAAGTGTAATTAATCAATACATTGGGATGAATAAAACCATATAATAATATGATTAATATTTGAATGCAAAGTCAGTCATTCATTAATGATTATAATTATCCACGTGAAATGTTCTTGGATGATATCCATTGATTTATGTTCTAAATATTCAATTAGTTTAATTATTTATCTGATACTTTTTGATAAAAAATTCTTGAAATGTTGCCAAATGAAACACTTTTGAAATAAGTTTAATTTAGAAAAAAGACGTACATTCATGATAAAGTTTACCTTTTTTAAAAATAAAAAAATATACATATTCTGTTGAAATCAACATATAAATATATACATTCATTCCTAAATGCGTCATATTTTGAATAAAGACATAACTGTACTAAAACAATACGCAGTTATTTTTACATTTATGTTTTAGATTTGTACTGTGATGATTTAGGTGGTTGTAATAGTTTTTTATTCGGTTTATATTACTCATGTGCAATTTTTCTTTTCTAAAATACTTACTGTTATGACGTTTTTCGTTGTACTGATGAAACTTCAACAGTTCTATAATAAATACAGCATTTTTACCATTCAGTAAATTACTAATGCGACGAAACTATTTAAAAATGTCTTTAAGAAAAAAATATGAGATTGAATTTCAGGAGAAGAATCACAGCTGAAACACCACAGCTTTTGGGTAGGAAGGGGCACCAAATATATAAGATAACTCTTCCTTATAAAAGAATAATAATAATAATAATTTTATTTTATAAATTTCCTTACATGCTTAATCGCAAAGAGAATAGCGAGTTCCTTCATGTGCCTTTGCGTTATTGAACGCAATTTGTTTTCAAATACGTGAGAGTGGATGTGGAATGGAATGTATAAATATCGCATATTTGTAACACGTATTAGCTTTATGCTTTCTTGAATGAATGCTCAGAAATCAGAAGAAAAGAAATTTTCCTCTTGCGCAAAAATGTTTCCGGGTCAATCCATTTCAAGTGGTCCAGCACTGGTTGCTCGACCATTTTTAAAAAATCTGAAATTTTTTGTAAAACAACCCTAACATGATGGAAGTTCAAAATGGCTATTATTTTAATTTTATTAATTTTTGTTTGTTCATGGCGGCCATCTTTGTTTCATCGTCTGCAGCAATTTTCTCACAAGAAGACATTACGGAATTGTAAATAATTCATCGTTTATTTATACATTTCAAGTGCGGATTAAAGCAATTTGTACAAAATACATTGGGCTAAAAATTTGGTAATGGAGTATTTTCCAAAACTATCTGCTTATTGCTAAAATTTAAGCATAAAGTTTCAGTTTTTTTCCAAAATTTGTCCGTTTACAAAAGGAAATTTTTCTAGCAAGGAAAACTGTCAACATGACTTAATTTATTTTACAAATAGGCCGAAAGTACTAGTACTCACACGCCGAGTTCCAGATCTGGGACTTGCTTTCTCTTCGCTAAATAAAATCCCAAATTTTTCAAAAATGACAAAAATCGCTCTTTTCAGGCTTTGATATCTCTGGTGGGGAACGAGATAAAAATCTGATTTTTTTTTATATAAGAGTATTGTATGGTAGTGTTATGCACAAGAAATTTCAGGATGGAGATTTGACTACAACCTGAGATATGGCAAGGGCAACATGTCAAATGAATACTGCCAAACGATTGTTTTGTTCTAGTCACAGCTAAGTATTTATCTCAGAGTATCATTTAAATTTATTTTTTAGATTATTTTTAAATAATAGTAACAGAAAATAATTAATTTAAAAAATAATTATGCCTAAGGCCTACATTTTGTATGGTTTCAGTAATTTTTGTTTTAACTTTAGTAACTAAAAGAAACCTCAGCACTTTTACACACACACACACACACACATATATATATATATATATATTATATACACGTCCTGAGACAAAAACAGAATAGGGAAAGAGAAAAGCTGTTAATGTTGGCATACTTGTTGAGACATGATCAAACGTGTGAAAACACATTCCTGCTTGTTGGTTTAAAAACCACAATTTTAATGCTTCTTGCCAGTCCCTGAAACTTGTTCCTACCATAAGTATGTTCCTGTAAATGAAACATTATGCGATGTTACCATGCATCAGCCTCAAGTAATTTTCAGAAATAAAAATACCCAAAGCCTTTTCAAAATTTATACTGCAGAAAAATCACATTTTTGCATAAGAAGTAAGCTAGGAATTATTAATGAATTGAGACTTGCACATAGTGATTTCAAAGTATATTTCAATGAGCCAACAGGGCCAAGATCTTCAATGAGTTATCAAGAGATGACAAGACTTGGTTCCTACAAATAAAATTTTGAGAAAGATCAAAATTGCGGTTTTTGAACCAACAAGCAAGAATGTGTTTTGACACGTTTGATCATGTCTCAACATGTATGACAACACTAACAGCTTTTCTTTTTCCCTATGTCGTTTTTTTCTCAGGTCTTGTATAAAAATATTTTTTTTCTTTATGTAAAAGTGCTGAGGTTTCTTTTAGTTACTAAAATTGCTTACAACAAAAATTACTGAAACCATACAAAATGTATGGCCTTAGGCATAATTATTTTTGTAATTAATTGCTAAGCTTTGCAAAGGGCTTTATTTTCTGTTACTGTTATTTAAAGATAATCAAAAACATAAATTTAAATAACACTCTGAGATAAATACTTAGCTGTGACTACAACAAAACAATAGTTTGGCAAAATTGTTTTGACATGTTGCCCTTGCTATATCTCAGCTTGTAGTCAAATCTCCATCCTGAAATTTCTTGTGCATAACACTACCGTACAATACTCTTATAAAAATAAAATTCAGATTTTTATCTCGTGCCCCATCAGGGATATCAAAGCCTGAAAAGTGCGATGTTTGACATTTTTGAAAAATGTGGGATTTTTTTTTTTTTTTTTTTTTGCGAAGAGAAAGCAAGTCCCAGATCTGGAACTCGGCGTGTGAGTACAAGTGCTTTCGGCATATTTGTAAAAAAAATTATGTCATGTTGACATTATTTCTTGCTAGAAAAATTTACTTTTGTAAACGGACAAATTTTGGAAAAAAACTGAAACTTTATGCTTAAATTTTACCAATAAGCAGTTAGTTTCGGAAACTACTCCATTACCAGATTTTTAGCCCAATGTATTCTGTACAAATTGCTTTAATCCGCAGTTGAATTGGATAAATAAACGATGAATTATTTACAATTCCGTAAACCCTTCAAGTGAGAAAGTTGCTTCAGACGATGAAACAAAGATGGTCGCCATGCACAAACAAAAATTAATAAAATTAAAATAATAGTCATTTTGAACTTCCGTCATGTTACGGTTGTTGTACAAAAAAATTCAGATTTTTTAAAAATGGTCAAGCAACGAATTGATGATTTTCTGGACCACTTGAAATGGATTCACCCTTCCATTTTATCTGAGAGGTATGTCGTTTTGTAGCTAAAGTATTAAGCTACTTAAAATTGAAGTCACAATCTTAATATATATGTTACGGTTAATTTTATTAATTGGTTATTATTA
Organism: Maratus speciosus; assembly: GCA_963932465.1. Lineage (NCBI taxonomy): Eukaryota > Metazoa > Arthropoda > Arachnida > Araneae > Salticidae > Maratus > Maratus speciosus. The sequence continues at coordinate 121,546,305 of OZ010795.1, read as the reverse complement.
ATAATAACCGGTAATTATTAATAATTACCAAATAATATCCAAATAAACCGGTTAATATATTTAATGAGAATTTATCAAATTAACCGGTTATTATTAATAATTACCAATCGAGTTCGGACAATTTAATAAGTTTCGACTCTTTTAGATTGAGATTTTAATTATGTGTGAGTATATGTATTTCGTGTCAGCGCCTCACTATTGTGCAGGCTTATAATAGCTTTTGGCGATCACGCAAGTTTGCTTTTGTCTCATAGCAACAACTTGACGATATCAGTTGATTCTTTAATTTCGATTTCTCTTTCGGCACACTCACTAATATTTATTTTACTCCAGTCTTGTTTTGCGTGCCAAGTAGGGTTAAATTAATGATATTATTGTTGTGAGTTCAGAAATCATTCAATTAAGAGCGTTAAAAAGAAAACGAGAAGATGAAGTTTCTTATCACCTAATGGATGTCTTCCCCATTTTTGGAGCAGCGTATATCTTGCAAAGGGACAATGGCCGAGAATTTGCTAAAATGAATTATTAAAGAAGTTTGTGGAATGTAAAATTTAAACAAAATTTTTTCATGGAATACCAAGACATGTTCAATCTCAAGGCTCAGTTGAAAGAGCAAACCAAGATGATGAAATGATGCATCCACTTGGCTTGAAACTAACAATACAAGGAAGCGGTCATGAAGGAATACATTTATTCATTTTATGAAAAATAGAACACATCACTCTGAAATAGATCGTAGTCCATATGAAGCTTTATTTGGCTATAAAGCGAAAATAACTTTAATAACTTGCTTGTTAGTCGATACTTTGCCAGGAATCACAAGTGAATAAAATCTTGTTGTTTAAGTAATCAGTCTAGTAATGATATCCATCTTCAGACAGCTATCTCAACCGAGTATGAGGATATAAATGCAATGAATGAAGATAATATGGACGTGGAACTGAATAATTCGAAAGAAGACTTGGATAGATCTGTTCCAGGTTCAATCAAAAACGGTAATAAGAGTATTGGCCAAACTGAAGGGGAACAACACAATTCTCAAATAGCAAAAAGAAACAAAAATCGGCTATGTTGAAATGGAAGAATTTGAAGAAAACAAGAAAAACATTTATGTTTCACTAGATGAAGCCTCATATATATTCAAGAAGCTTGGAGCTGTGTTAAAAAGTCACCAAATAAGCAAGCAAAGAATATTAACGCTTTCGGCATTTTAATAATGAGCTTAATATTAAAATTTCTAAGCGCAAAAGTAGGAAAAACTGTTTGAATAAGAATAACGGAGGTATATATGGGTAAAGCTCAAAGCCGAAATGTTATAACTGTTATAAATTTTAAGGAAAGTTACTTTTTACAAATTTAGTATAAAAAATGGTATCTTAAATCAACTGTTCGCAAGAAACGCTTTTACTATCTACAAGGAAGCTCTAACCCTCTCGCTGCGTAATTGTTTTATCAAAATAGCTTTAAAAATTGCGTATTTATAGAATTTTTATTCTTTTCTCGCCGATTTTTCAAAACAAAAATTTTTATCTAATTTAATCGAGAAAATGTGCTAATTAAATAAGGCAAACTTTGCGATAAAAAATACCTGCTGGGAATAATGAAAGAGGGGAAATTAGGAGGAAAAATGCATCCGTGATAAAATCTCGAGTTGCACAGCGAGAGGGTTAATTGTAGTTAATGAAATTCAAGTGAAGGAAATAAATCTAAGATAATGGTCGCAAAAGAATTTCAACGTAGCTGTTGAAGGAATTCAATACAAAACTCAAGTAGCTGCAAATGTAAAATAATCCAATACCCTTTGTAACTCCAAATGCCACAATAAATAGTTCTGGCAAAATTAATAATTTGTTGAAAATGTAATGAAAAAGAATCCTATGAAATTCCAAATGCCACAAAATCCCTTCTTGCTAAAATAAATAATTTGTTTCAAATGCATTAATACTGTATTTCTAATTTTTTTTGTTATAAAAAATAATATTGTATGTGGAACCATCTTTCGTATATTGTAAAAATGTATTTTCTTCGACTCTTCGATAGCCGTCTAATTCGGAACTTCTGAGTGGGTGAGGGACATATGACTTACATCTTTTTATTCTTTTTATGTTGTATTAGATTAATGTAAGGACTGTCTTATTCCGACAATAACTTCACTTAATATATTTACCATATGTTAAAATGAATTTAATAGAAGCATCAATTTAAAACTTTCTACTAATGCTACATTTTTTTTTTAATAATCAATACTAAAAGTACGCACTTTAAAACTGAATTATTTCTTCTTTCATTATTTCAGTGTTTAAAATTTTTACCTTATTGATTCAGAAATCATAAAAATAATTGTCTTTAACCGCTCATGGCCTGGCGCCCTATTAACAAGCCACTTCTTTTGATTGAGTATTATTGTCTCTGATAATTATTTTTATTATTTGCTTCACACAGTTATAATAGTACATGTTCCACTAAAAACATATTTGTTACTATGCTTAATTAATAATATTGGCCGAACTTCATTGGTAATTATTAATAATAACCTGCAAATATGATTTAAATGCAATATTTATCAAATTAACCAAAAGAAGCGGTATATATATATATAATATTATATATATATATATATATATATATATATACAGGGTGCAATATGTTATCCATCACCGACCTGAATTTTCTCAGTCGTTGGTCATAGGCATATAGTTCCAATTACAAAAAAAGCTTCAAATGAAGTATATATTATTGTTGTGGTATTGTTTAAAGTAAAAGATCAATTTTATTAAAATTACGAAATCTAACTTTTTATACCGTACCCTATAGTTATATTTAGCAAATGTTTACACATATCATAACAGGTATAACATAAAACTACTAAAATTGTACGACTAAATTGTACTGTACTAATGTACTAATTGTACTGTACTAATGTACTAATTGTACTGTACTAATGTACTAATTGTACTGTCTAATTTACTAATTGTACCGTACTATTGAAAGAACAGAGTTATTAAATTTTAACTTGTGAAATTTTTTGTACATGATTTTATCATTCATTGAGTGATAAGTTAAAAAATGAATTAAAGTAATTCGAAATCAAAATCAGATTGTAATGTCCTATTTACGTTGAAACCACTTTAACCTGGTATCGCAAAATCGGAGTATCACCAAAGATGATTATTACAATAAAAATTTTAGGTGTCGAACAACATTCAAAAGTCAAAGAAGGCGGAATCAACACCCGGAAAATAAAACAGACTCATACTCACTAAGAACTAGATAAATGGCAGCGGAATGAAAACGACCAGCCAAGCTATAACGAGCAATAAAATCGGGATTATGCAAATTAGAATAGTATCGCAGCACTACACGTTCCTGATAAAACACCAGCCATATAGCAGTGGACATGCTAGTCAGCACTGAGATCGTGACGGCAGTCTACACATGCACGCAATATGACGAAATGATGTTTATTTATGGTGAATGTTAAAGGAATGCCAGAGCGGCTGCGAGGTTTATTCAGAACTTTTCCATAGGGACCGACTTCCAACACATGAAACTATAACTGATGCACTGTACCGTCTTAGAGAGACCAGCTCTGTTGCACTACGGCCCACAACAAGCAGAGTGGCAAGCTGTAAAGTTCGAGCGACACCGGAGGAGATGCTGACATTCCCCCTTTAAAATACACAACTGAGCACGATGGAAATAAGCGAGGATACACGCATCTTCATGTCTGGCAGCTGTTACATGCACATGGTTCTCATCCGTACCATCCGACACTGGTGCAGGTATTGATGCTGGTTGGCCACGCAAGACGATTTGATTATTGTAATATAATGCTCAACACCTTAGAGGAAAATCCTTTCGTACCTTTGTTATATTCTGTAGACAGTCAACGTATACATGGATGGCATTGGGAACGCGCATAATGTGCATTACAGATCTCTAGAAAACCCCATATTGCCAGCACAGTGCGACACCAAACACGCTGGTCAAAGGACATGTGGTGAGGTACATGGGGAAACCAGATTATTGGATCCATCATCTACGATGGGACCTTAACGGGCGATCGCTGCCTGCATCTTCTGCAAAACACGATACGTGAGAGTTATGGAGAGTTCCCTCTCCGACATGCGTGTCGGGTGTGTTTTCAACACGATGGGGCCCTTTCGCATAAAGCACCAACTTTCTATAATGTCCGCATAAAACATCAAATGCATATCTGGCCACCGAATTCGGTCAACAGATCATTGGATGTAGTGGTCACGTATATTGGCCACCGCGTTCGCCAGGCTTGACACACATGGTCTTTTACTTCTGGGGTCACATCAAGGCACAGGTCTACGGGACTAAGCCTACTTCTCTGGTTGATCCTAAGCTCGCTTTTCGCACAGTTACACCAACTATGCTCCGTGTCCAGCACTGAGTACATTCACATATTCAATTGTGCATTGCCATCAATGGAGAAAACTTTGATTAGTATCCCTAGTAGATTCAGGCGTTTGATGTATTTATTTTTTATAGCATCCCGTTTTCTCTTATGATAATAAGTTGATATTTATTTTTGTGTTTAATTTCCATAGTTCATTCTTCTTTTTGTATATGACCCCTAAAATCAGCTAAATTTTTAAGATTAAATAACCCTCTTTGGTGGTACCCCGATTTAGCGATACCGACTAGAAGTGGTTTCGCCGTAAAAAGGACATTACACCCTGATTTGATCTCGAATTACTTTACTTCACTTTTTAACTGATTCCTCAATGAAATACTAAACCATGTGTAAGAATCTCAAACTTTGGAATTTAATTACTGTGACAATTTTTTTAGTACATAAGTCAAAACTTAGTGTTATGTCTGTTACGATATGTGTAAACATTTACTGAATATAACTATAGGGATTGAGGGACCGTATAAAAATTAGATTTCGTAATTTTAGTAAAATTGATATTTTACTTTAAACAATGCCACAACGCGAATATTTATCTTACTTGAAACGTTTTTGTAATTGAACTATATATCTACGAGTAACGGTTGTGAAATTAAAGTCTGACGATAGATAACATATTGCACTCTGTATATATATACATAAATATCTGTATGTGTGAATATGTGTTTACATAAGGAGAAGAATAAAAGTGCACTTAGTACCCCAGGACCCGATTCACTAATAATTAAAAACGTATATCTATATTTCTTAAACTGCAAATATATTTCTAAAGACTAAAACATTCTTTTTTCAATATTAAAAAATAACTTTCACTATTGGAGGGGTTCACAACCATTGTAGATCATGACTTTTATGAAAACAAAAATGAAATAGTCCAATTTGAAGGTGCATAAATTCTGTTTTATCCACTACCACTGTAATCCATGTCTTTTCGCGCATATCTTCTCATATAAGTCATCTTTTTGCAGAATTGGTTTACTGCGCGAGTAGATTTGATGTACTATCTAAGTGAACAATCCTTTATTCTTGAAAATGCACAGTCGTGGAAAAAAATTGTAAACACCACCTACTAACTCCTCAACAAATTATCGGAGAAGAAAGTTACTGATACCGAATGATTGGAAATAAAGTCTACTGAGTATAGCAATGTCAGTGAAAATACACTCGTAAAAAAATGTATGTCAATAATGTCAATTATTTCAATCATATTTTTATATTCAAGCTACATTTGGAAAACAACGAAATACAAATTATAACATTTTAAGAATTTTTACATTACAGTACATATCCAAGAAATAAAATTGTAAACAATTTGAGACAGTTGAGTCCTCGGACTTTTTATTTCACTTATTTCAAATACTTTAACACGTTTTGCACCTTTTAACAACCGCATGATAACGCAATTCAAAATATCAGTATTTTGACATTAATTGTGCCGTACTGAAAATCAAACAGTAACTACTGTTTAGTGTAATCAGCGATTTTAAACTTGCCACCCTATAAGAAACATTTACTTACTCATTATTTCAAGTTCAGACTTTGATTCATATTTTTTCGAATTAAAATGGCCTAAAATCATACTTTAAAATATGCAGTATTATAATTAAGGAGGTTGTTTTAACAGGACACATTACTTTGGCCGAATATATATCAGTATCACTTTACTTTACAAAAATCGTGCATTTTCAGAATAAAACACCTACTATCAATGTTAAAAAATCATTCAAAATGCCGAAGTAGAAGAAATGACATGGTAAATTAAATATATCATAACCTAAAAAGAAAAAATATTCATGCTCTCTAAAAATTGTTGGAATATATATATATATATATATATATATAAGGCACTTAAAAATTTAAAATTAGTAACCGATTGATAATTAGTCGACAAGAACACTTAAAGAAGCGAATTTGAAGTAGAGTTTTATTTTCATTATCTGTATTGAAAATGGGATTTAAACGTTCTTCACGTTAAATATTTTTTATAGAAAATAACGAGAGTATATGAGTTACAATTTTCATAACTATTCAGTGAGAAATATTCAAGAAGAAAAGTATCCTTGAAAATCATCAATATTTTCAACAATATCTTCCTTAAAACAAAAGAAATAATTCCACTAATAAATAAAAGAACTAACACGCTAACTGCATCGCAGATAATAACCATGTTAATTTCACGATTTCATCCATGTGCGTATCTTTAGAAAATAATTTAATATGGATTCAGCTTCAGTGTTTAAGGACATTCTTTAATTATTGATAGCAAACATACCGGGTGTGTTAACAAAGTTTAAAGACTGGTCTGATAATACAAAATTTATTAAACATTTTTGTACAGCGAACTAAAATTCTTCGAAATATGACCCTTGGGCATCAACACACTGCTGCCAGCTTTTTTTTTTTTTTTTCATTGCTCATAGGCTCCCTGGAATTCTTCGCGCGCAGGTTTGTTAAGGGACCTCGTCGAACTCAATGGATAGCTGGAATTGGGTGAAAATCGCTTCCTTTTCAGGTATTTCTTGATCCGGGGGAACAAAACAAAGGCATTGGAAGCGAGGTCTGGGCTGTAAGAGGCTTGTGAGAGTATTACTATGTTAAATTTAGCCCAAACTTTGGCGGTGGCAAGTGACGTGTGAAAGAGCGGATTGTCCTGGTTAACAATCCAATCATCTCTGATGTGTGGACGGACTCACCGGTAAGGTCAGTTTTACGCTAGAGTGTACCCTTTGAAGGATCGAGCCCTCTACAGCCCCGAACGTGCTCGCAGCGACCTTTTTTTTTTGTCCCTCTGGATCAAGAAATACCTGAAAGGGAAGCGATTTGACACCTTTCCAGCGATCTAGGCAGCTTCGACGAGGTCCCTTAACAGCCTTGCGCTCGAAGGCTTCCAGGGAGCCTATGAATCATGGATAAAACGCTGGCAGCGGTGTGTTGATGCCCAATGGTCATATTTTGAAGAAGTTTAGTTCGCTGTACAAAAATTTTTAATAAATTTTGTATTCTCAGACCAGTCTTGAAACTTTGTGAAAACAGCATGTATCATTAAGACAGACCGTGTGAGAAAATTTGCTACCCAAATCAGCAAATATTTTAGCTGTTTTGCAATGGAAGTTTATTTATGTGTTTAATTCGAAGTTCGAAGTTCAAGGACCTAGTGAGTAACAAACACGTAAAAACACTCCATGCATAGCTCGAATTTTCTATTTAATGTGCCTAAATCCGGAAGAAGCTAAAGGTTACATGGCCATTACGGGCTTTCTAAAATGTTATTTTGCTACTATGCTTGGGTAGAAGACAGAGGTGCGTTTCCTTTAAACAGAAACAAAAAAATACATATAAAATGAAATTAGTGTGAGAAAATGTAGAGCAAAACAACTTATATACGAATTCTATTTATCATTTCTAGATACGCAAGTATGTTTTAAAAAAATCCTGCCAATTATATAATCAGAAATATTTGTTACGCATGTAATTTTGAAAAATTTATAGCTAGGATATTTAAAAATAAAGATAGATAATTTATTTTAAACATTAATTTTTCAATGACTTTCTAACAGATGTGTGAAATTGTTGTTCGCAGATATTTGATAACGTATCTAATTCATTGATATTACCTACATTGCATAATATAATTTAGGATATTTTTTTTTTTTAATGTGATACAAAAATAAAAAATTTTTACACTATGTGAAAACTGTCACACAGTTGAATTTTTTCCAGATCTTTTGCTTATTTTTTATGATTTCTTATATAAGACATTATTTAAAGATAGGTAAATAAACAAAATGTTCATAGGGTTTTATAACATTTATATTCATAACATTTTTATGCCTCAAAGTGCTCTGTAATTTTGAACAATGCCCAAAATTTTGTTAATGAAGGAAGTGCTCTTGAATGGCTGCTATACTTAAAACAAAAGCGTTATTATAGTACATAACGGTCCTTCTTTGTTTCTAAATATCTACAATGGGTGGATTTGTTTTTTATTTAGGGCTAACCAATTTAATAAAAGAATATTTTTCAACGAAATATAAAAAGTTAGTTTTGTTTATGTGTATGTTATTTAGATGCCTGCAGTATGAAAGCAATTATTATTTAGCTGAAAAAAAGCTACATATTAACATTATAAGTCTACAAATGTTTTTATTTATTTTAGAGTATTAAAAGTAATGTTTTCTTAAATTTTTATAAAAGACGCATAATAAAATAATGTGTTTTCCTTGTTTAAAGAAAATGAAAATATACGGCAATTCTCCATTTGAAAAGAGAGACAAATACTCAAGCATACAAATTCAGTGAACTTTTGGACTTCCAATGATTGCATTTGTCCCTTGCGTATTAAAAATTTAATAATGTAAAAATTAATTAAATATTGAAAATACATTTGTACATAATTTATCATAATTAAAAATTATCTATCCTTTCTCTTTTGATAATTTAATACGTACAAATTTGAGAATATTTTACATTTATTTCTATTAGAACTTATTCGATTTGTAATATCGACGAATATGCATTAAGGATTTTACATTTTTTTAATATATGTGTTGTTGGCTAGTTGTTCTTTCTCTTTTCATTGTCAATGACATTTTCTTGATGGTATTTAATATAGGATGTAATATATAACCTCTTTTGACCAATTCGCATTTTCAAAAAGCAATGCTTATCATCAGGAAAATCAAAATCCATGATTTACGAAATTTCAGAATAGAACTTCTATGAAACATAAGTTTCTTTAGCTATCCGTTAATACCAGAAATGTTTTCGAGCAATTTTGATCATCTATTAAACATATTTCTTAAGCCGGTATCACTCAGAAATATCAATTTCTGGATGCCATGCAATCGCAAGAAAACATTATAATGTAATTGTAACAACAATATTGGTTATATTTAACAATCGTTTTGCCTCATAGTTTATATTTCAAAAGTAGCCGAGTATAAAAAAATGTATATAAAATACGTATTAATAGCAGTGGGTCTCGGCCAGAACAGTGTGCAGCAGAATCAAATATTAAATACTCCATACCTACATATCACATATTCTCCACCGGTTCCTACACCACATTATTAAATGTCTCTCCTGGAACATAGTAGCAGCTGCAGAATTATGTTTGTTGAAAAAAAAAAACACTTAAACAACTCAGCCACGCTGCCACACCCAAAGATATAAAACATAAAACTAACTAAATAAGGCAGAATCCATCTTCCAAATCACCAATCCAAATTCATTCCAGGTCTGTAGCCAATCGACACAGCACATCATCATAAAACCGTCCTTAAAGAGACGTTAGGCAATCGCTGACGTCGAAAAGCAGAAGATCAATCGTGAAGAAAATCTGTAAAATCTGAATATTCTTTTTTTTTTTTTTTTTTTTTTATAAAGTTATGAGGAATATTGTTTTTTTAATATAGATTAATTTTAAAATAAATAATTCCTTTTAAAACAAATGTTTACCAGTAAAATTTTTTAAAAAATCAAGATATTTGATTGATAATGATAATAATGTATAATGTAAAACTGTTATGTTTATTGTAGTCGAAATCTGTCACCAATTAAAATTTTTAAATCAAGGTAATCAACTTCCAATCCATTATCATTTGTTTTCATTAATACCAGGGAATTTCATTAAAATCACTATTGAAGTTTAAAACAATCAAATCGTCGATGTATCTGTAAGCGAGGTATTGAACATCTGCTGTATTAATAGTGTACTCATAAGTATATCATAAGTACTCATAATAGTGTACTCATAGTTGAACTCATAAAAAATAAATATAAGTTAGCAGCTGTAGATGAGTAGCTAGTGCCCATTCCAATACTATTGATTTATAAGTATATTTTATATCCTGTATAAACATAATTATTGTAAAAGCAAAACCGACATAATTTATTAAACAAGTAAGATACTCCTTCTTAACCGTCCCATTCTTAACCGGAACTCTGCTTTAACCGACCGACTTTTTTCCCCAACATCAGGCAAAATTCCGGGATGACGGCCTCAGGAACTCAGCTTACGCTTTCATGTTGAAATGCAATTCGGGGGGAAGAAGGCAAAATTTGACACGAGAATGTCAGTTCTAAATGGATACGCGTTGATTTTCACCAGTATTGAATTCAAGGTGTGTCCCGGAAGAGGGAAATGAGATGTCCCCCGAAAGATTTGAGATTTTGTATTTTTAATGGTCAAACGTGCAACCCCCTTCGATCCCGGAACTCTATAATGTCTGATCTATCTGCAAACTGTTTTCTACAAATATTTAAAAGTTTGAGGGATGCAAACAGATCACCGTAGATGATATATGAGAGTTTCTTGAGTCTGATAAAGATCTCAAGAAAGGAACAGACACGGAAATAATTAGGACTGTAATTGATGATGTTAAATACGAAGGCGACCCTGATGATGATCCAGTTGAAGTTGAGACTGCAAAAATTCCACATACGAAAGGGGTAGAAGAATTAGAGTTGGCGCTACGCTATGTTGAGCAGAGGCTAACAGCTTCCTCGGTAAAGCTTATGATGTTAAATAGATGGAGAAATTATGCTGCAAAATGTCCGTCTTCAACAGGACAAGATCCCTGAATTCTTTATGGTTGATTAACTTAAATATGCATAATGTAGAATAATTTCACTTCTTATAATGCTGTGTTACACTATTTTAAACGATTTAATTTGTGTTAAATATTTTTTATTATTTGTTATCAGTGATAATTTAAGCAGTGATAGTATAACTAGTATTAATAGTAGTAAGTGCAATATTGTGTACGCTATTTCGGCACTAATCAACAGATATTTGATACAATCCCTCATATTTTTACTTCTTTTTGGGAACAACGGATTTCGAGTTAACGATAAGTTTCGGAATTTTCAAGCTATGATTTTGAGACTTTTACAAAAGTTGCTCTAAATACGTAGCTAATACATTATGCATATTATATTTTGATTGCATTCGGGCATGTGCAGTGAATCATTATTTTGTAAAATTATTCATATTTCATCCATTTTTTATTATTTTTTAATTCTGACTGCAGAATATTGTGTACAATGTTGTTTGACATATTTTCTTAAAAGAACTTTTTTATATTAAGAATGCTGCAAATTATAAGCAAAAAACTTGGCGAAATTCGGACTGATTTTATAAAAACCTTAATTTCTCTACGAGTATAAAAGCTATCCTCATAAAAAGGAACACATTATATTACAATAAGCCATTTATTAATAATCTAGAGTTGGAACGCTTTTGCTGCATTAGTGTTTACAGGGTTATCCAAAAGATATTCGTTATTTTTCAATTTGTTGACGGTCCCCTATGTGGTTTCGGGAAAAAGTCTTCGCGGTAATAAATGACCTATATTATTCTGTTTACACACCTGCAGTTTCAGGTTTATTCCTTATGTATTTGTCTAGATATTTAACGGAACGTCTAAAATCGCAAGTGACCAGTTACCTTTGGCCATATAGTGTATATATATATATAGAAGAAGTCCTGAAATAATGGAAAACCATTTACGTTTTTATTTGTAAGTAAACATAAAAATTGAGATACATTAAAAGTTAATAAAGAATTAGCTTTGATTATTTTTAACACAATTCTACTGCGTTTAAAGTGGAGAAAAAAAATACAATTGAATGTTTAGTTTTAAAAAAGTCACATATTTTTGGCAATGGCTACCTGTCTGGTAATATGGAATAGAGTCATAGGGAATATTAAAATTGCAAGATAAACCACGATTTAGTAGAATAATCAAAATTGTTCAATAAGTAAACCTGAGTAACTCTTAGTCAACCATCTATAGATCATCAGATTCTTAAAAAAAGGGTTTTACTTTTTGGACTCCACTTGAAATAGTTGTCTAGATGATATTATACATAACATATACTTGAAACTCCATCATGAAAAATACAACCTCATTACACATGAAACCCCATCATGGAAAACATAACCTCATCTCTCGTCAACAAGTAATCATAGAAGAAAACTTACTAACACAACACTACATATAACTGTTAAACTTTATACTAAACTTAGTTTAACATCACTGCCAATTAGATTATAATTCACACAAAGTTTATAAAATTTACTTGCTGGAAATGCTGCTTTACTAAACTGGAAATATTGATAATAAAATGTTATTTCAACGTGTCGCTTCAAAAATAGGCGTGACTCTAAAAACAGAGTCACACCTGTTTTTGCCCCCTTATATGCGCCCTTAAAACAGGACTGAGTACATTGCCTCAATGAAGTGCTAGGAATTCGTACGGCACATTTACGCTTTGCTGCAACACAATATGTGCCAGATATTAAAGTATCCAATTTTCCATTCCATAATACCAGAAATTCCTCTCTGTATATATATCAATGTGTAACTTGAACAGCATAAAAAATGCATATACCTAAACCACGTCTTCTGAACTTCTAAAGCATAAAAACAATCTAAACTAAGTAATTTATTAGGAAAGAATTCATGCATTTAAAATATGATGCATTTAGGAATGAATACATATATATATTGTATATTTATGTATGTTTTAATTTCAACAATGTAATAAAATTGCTTTTTTCTATTTAATAAATAATCTTTAACACGTATATAAGTCTGATTTCTAAATTTAACTTATTAAAAAATATTTCATTTGGCAACATTTGAGGAAGATTTCTTTTTATAAATATATATCAGATAAATAATTAAACCAATCAAGTATTTATCCCAAAAATAAATGCATATAATCCACAGACCTTTTGCGTAGATAATTATAATCATTACTGAATGCAGTTACCTCCAAGTATTAATCATTTTTATCATATGTTATTTATGGCCAAAAAATGATTAATTATATTTTTATCCTAGTCATTAATTATTTTCATCAAGGTACTGTATATTTATTTTTAAGGTACATTCGAAGTTATTCCACTCAGATAATTACTTTTCAGCAATAAATATATCACATAGAAATATAGCAAAAGAAACTCTTTCACGATTTTACAGCTCTTTAGAGAAATTTTTAATAATAGAAATCATAGAGTGTTTCATGAAGAAAATATTATTTGAAAATATTTAATTATACATATACTTAACATTATTTCTTTTTTTCCAAATTTAAAGCGGGTTTATAAACCATCTATCTATAAAGATCTATCTGAAATAATTCATAGTTTCTAAATGAAGCAATGTATTTTTTTAGATAATACAAGTGGCGACTATAGTTTTTAATGTAAATTTTTTTATCTGGGTAATTGCAGTTTGTCATTTTTTTAAATGTTTCATACTCATGTTTTTATCCTTCAAATTTTATTTTCTCGTGTCATCAATTATTTTCGCTAATTTGTTCAATTAAACATTGTATGATTTATTATTCACGCCACCGAATAAGTATTTTATTGAACTTTATAAAAATATATTTGATATGTTATCAAAAATACATAAAACTTATGCTTTTTTCTAAGATGTATCATTGGCACTGCAGTTTTGCTGTTTGTCATCTTTAAAATTTACACATTAATCTCTATATTCTTTTCAGACACTAATTTAGATTAATATTCTTAATACTCAATCCGTATTATTACTTATCGATATTGGAAGAATTTGACAGGGATTTTATTTTGGGGAAATTGTATTTTAGTGTATACTAATAAATATATTCATATTTTATTTATTATGTTCCTACCTATTTTTTATGTTTACCTGTAAAGAATATTTACTGTTTTTTGTTAAAAAAACAATCATAGAGTGTAACAAAGACATTATTTGTTTGATAAGAAATATTTGGCATATCATTACATCACTTCTCATGTATTAGCTTAATATTTTACATAACATTGATCCACACAAATCTATAAGCGTCATAAGCGATCTGTTTTTTTTAGTCTGATTTTCATTCTCATACAAAATGACTAATTTTTTAAATGTATAAATCATCCATACATATTATTTTTTCCCTCTTACGTATCTTCTTTAAATAATTTGCTTTTTCACATGCTACAATTTGAAATATTATGAGATGTGTTAAAAAAAATAACATTTATTTATGTGTAAGTATGTTTCCGTGCTAGCTTTTATTAATGTCCATTAAATCAAAAGCATATAATATATAAAACTGAAATAGATATTTGAAAGATAAAAATATTGAAAAGAAGAATAGATATATAAATGTGTTGGACCTCAGGACAGAAATTGATTATTTTTTTAAGGTATCTGCATCCGTTCTCATCGCTTTAAAAATGTACAGTATTGAATAAACAAACATATTTTTAGTTCAATTGTAGACCGGTATGATAAAAAAAATAATACTAATTATATCTTCATATATATATGTTTTTTAATACTTTTTTTTTTGTCATTTCATAGCAAAATTACATGTTTTCGCTAGACTAGTACATATCACTATTACATTTGCATGTGAACTGACCAAGGTTTTTACATTATTTTGAAAATTAACAGAAATATTTCAAAATATGACAAAAAATACATTTATCTAATAAACTTTATTTTAGTTACGAGCATGTATAAAATAATTACATTGTCACATAAAGGGTAGATTCTAGTTGAGAACATAGTGGGTAACATGGTAAACATTCTGAGAAAATTTAACTGAAATATATTTAAGTAATGTTAACCAAACTATGTTTGTCAACCATGGAACCTTTTTCCATATTCTTACCAGTCTGCCAGGTTAGAGTCTAAGAAAGCCCCAAACTGACCCTAAATTAGATACATCTCAACGTGACAATCCGGAAATTAACTCAAGCTTAATGAGTAACGTGGCGCCACCTATTAAACCGGATGAAAACCAAAGTCTCTCTGCCAGTAAAAGAAGGTATGACAATGAGTCAGAGTCTTCAAATTCGACCCCTATCCAAGAAGAAAATTTTACTCCAGTAATGGAAATAAGATTCAAAAGTTAGTTAGGAAAAACCTTGATAACGAAATTGAATCGATGCTGCTAGTAAATGAGGAATTACCCAATTCTAGTGAAAAAGTTAAGAAAGTGAGAATTCCACATATTAAAATGATCCCTCCCGACAATTGGCAATTTTTGGTGTCTATACTAATATTATAAAGAAGTAAAAATTGTTTGTTTGTTTGTAAGAGGTAATCTCTGGCACTACTGATTTCAAAAGTAATGGTATTGAAATCACGCTGTCCACGTTCGAACATAGGCTATATCTTAAGTCTATGTCACTACCCCAAAGGTGGTGCAGGAGCAAAAAACGTTCAAAAAATGCGATTTTTTGTTACTGAAGGGCCTAGAAACATGAAATTTGGAATGGTTTGGACTAAAAAGTACTACAATTGTAGTTATTTATAAGAAATAAATCTCTAAGGTCAATTATAAAAAAATTTAAATTAAAAAAAGGGGGGGAAGAGCGAAAAGCGTTCTAAATGGAGATTTTTTACGCAATTTCAGGAAGTACGAAACCGATTTCAAAAATAATAGTGTCAAAATGATGGTGAATGCCCTTGCTCCAACATAGACTATATTTTATTTCGGTGCCTCTAAGCCAAAGATGGTGCAGGTACAAAAAAAAAAAAAATCTAAATTGCGATTTCTGTGTTATTGAAGTGCCGAGATACATGGTAGTTACTAATTAGATATAAATGATCTCTAAGAATATTTCTTTAAAAATAAATTGAAGTTAAAAAGAGGTAAAAATCCGCGAAAAACTTTCAAAAAACGGTCTAAACAGCGATTTTTACGCAATCTCAGGATGTACCAAACCGATTTAAAAATAATGTTGTCAAAATGATTCTGAAAGCCCTTTTCCAACATAGGCTATAATTTATGTCGGTGCCACTAACCAAAGAGGGTGCAGGAGCAATAAAACGTTCTAAATTGCGAATTTTGTGTTAGTGAAGGGCCCAGATACATGGAATTTGCATGGTAGTTACTTATATTTAGTTATATATGATCATATACATAATCTTATTTATATTATTAACTATAGTATATATTTAGTCATATATATATAGCTAGTATATAAATGTTCTCTAAGAACATTTCGTAAAAAAATCGAATTTTAAAATGGGTGAAAATGCGCGAAAAGCGTTCTAAAAATGTTCTAAATGGCGATTACGCAGTCTCAGGAAGTACCAAGCCAATTTCAAAAATAATGGTGTGAAAATGATGGGGACAGCCCTTGCTTCAAAATAGGCTATATTTTATGTCGGTGCCACTACCCCAAGGAGGTGCAAGTGCAAAAAACGTTCTAAATTGCGATTTCTATGCAATCTTAGAATGTACCGAACCGGTTTAAAAGATAATAGTTTGAAAGTGATGGTGACAGCCCTTTGCTCCAAGATAGGCTATATTTTATGTCGCTTGTACTACTACAAAGGGGGAGAATGAGCAAAAAACGTTCTAAATTGCGATTTTTCTGTTACTGAAGGGCCTAGATACATGAAATTTGGCATGATAGTTAATTATTAGGTACAACTGATGTCTAAGAACATTTCCTTAAAAAATAGAAATTTAAATGGTGTGAAAATCCGCAAAAATTCTTTTAAAAAACGTTCTAAATTGCAACTTTTACACAATTTTAGGAACTCCCGAACCGATTTCAAAAGTAATGGTTAGAAATTGATGGTGACAACTTTTGCTCTAACATACGCTCTATTTCATTAAGAAAGGAAAACAACGCATAAAGACAGAAATAATAATATGTATATATAAAGCATACAGCTGTTTTGAAACCTCTAAGGTTTCATCATCAGTGCTTAAAAATGAATGGTAAAATTAAAACTCTGGGTAAATGGGGGAAGGGGGACACAGAGAACCAGGCAATAGCGGAACGTTTGATATGACAATTTTTAACACAAATTTTATGCTCCCCAAACGGATCTTACTGGCTTGCTTCGTTTGACCAATGTACATTTTATTGCATTCCCAAGATATCGAGTAAATACCCTAATTTGAAAAACTGTTAATTGGATGTTTCAGATTTGTGAATTGAATTTTGTTAAAAGGAGTATAAATAAACTTAAATTGAAATTTTAACAAGATTTTAGAAATTTGATGGTTTATTTTCGGAAAATATGGAAGTATAAATAAATTTTCATTGCCGACAGTATAATCCTGGAGTGAATACATTTACTTAGTTTATTATGAATGGAATCGAAGATTTCAGTGCAAGACCTCGATCAATGACAATGGATTTAATGTAATCCAATTATGCTTTTCGTAAACCGTTGGAAGAACAAATATTTAAAGCTCGATAGACATAACTGTTGAAGGCAGCCAACTTTTGATTAGGTGGATGGGATGAAAGGCGATCTGGGGGTAAAGATACTCTGAATCGGGAGGTTCGGGAATACATTCAGGCTTGAAAAAATAATCGCCAGCGGAGGACGGAAATTTTACTAACATGCTTATTAACCTACCCAAAAACTTTATCCTTTATATTTTTATCTTAATTAATTGCATCTTAATCATTAATTAATTATTATCATTAATTTTAAGCCTTAATATTTTCCCTATTGCTGAAAAAGAGCCTTCGTTGTCCATCTTTCCAAAAGTGCAGTTGACGATATCACGCCCCCTCTAGATTTTGACCAATCTCTTGATTTCATGTCTCTCTAAGTTCTATAAATACGTCCTTGTGACCCTCCTTAAGCGTTTCTTGACTCTCGTGATGTACTTATACAGGAGCAGTTCGGTTTCAGAGCGCGTTATTCAACAACTCATCAAGTGTGAAGTCCCACTGAATTCCTACGAAGGAATGAGATTAGACGGGGTCACCTTGGCAGTTTCTTCGATGTGCAAAACGCTTTTGGCAAAATATGGTATGTCGCCTTGCTATTTAAACTAATAACTCTCGGCCTTCCAGTCCAACTCATTAAAATCTATGCTGATTATTTAAAAATAGAACCTATGTTATTAGAGTAGGCAATGCCTTCTCTAACCCTAAACCCATTCTCAGCTCTGTTCCCCAGGGTTCAATATCTGGGCCTACATTGTTCAGAATTTAAGTGAATGACATTCCTAGAGAGCCTAATATTGATTTAGCTATTTTTGCTGATGGCACTGCCGTACGGAGCAAACACAAACCTGTACTCCAAGTGTTCACTAAACACCAAAATTACCTTAATAAAATTTCGGCCTCGTTGAAAAAAATGGACGATCAAAGATAATAATGCCAAAAGTGCTACCATATTTTTCATGAACCAAACATTCACCCCAGACAATAATCTTAACTTTAAATTAAACAATGAACTAATTTCCAGGAACTCCGATTGTAAATACCTGGGTGTTCATCTGGATTCTAAATTAACATGGGGCAAGCACGTCGTAGAAACACTGAGTTGTGGCAATGTAGCCGTGCTTTCCTACACCCCCTTTTGGATTATCATAGGTTCTGTCAATTAAAAATAAATTGTTGTTGTACAAATCTATGATTCGGCCGATCGTAACTTACGGTTTGGTCGTTTATGGTAGTGTCACGAAAACCCATTCTCAGGAAAAATAAGATTTTACGTAGATTGGTTCGTAGGAAACGTTATGTCTACAATGACGCCGTTCATAGAGTCCTTAAATTAGACCTATTTTTGGAGAAATTAAAAAAGTTGCCATGAAGTTTCATCGGTCAATCCCAGCATTAAAGAACCCTGCATTAAACTCTATATGCACTTAGTATGCAAGGGGGGTAAGTGGCGGAAATGTCTCTTGGCTATATTAGCTCGGGTTAATGATTTTATTCCATACTCAGAAACATCTAGCAAAAATATTTCGGGAGTTCCTTAAACGCAGAATTCCACTGCAAATTCACTATTTACCTAGACGGAATGTAACTTGAGTCTATAACTGGTTTCCCTCGACGTCTTGCAATCTAGAACAACTCGGCAATCTCTCAAGACCGCCGATGTGTGCGCTTCTCTACGTGGAAAGCCGCAGGCTAAATGCTCTTATCAAAGCTAAACTGTCCGAGCTGTTTCGGGTTGTGTTGGGTTGATTTTTGACGGCCAATTATCTACACGAGGGATATAGGCCCGGGGGGTGTGCCCTCCGTGGGGGTCTTTCTAAGGGAACCTAATCCGTATTAACGCATGGAAGATCCACGGCTCGAAGAAAACCACGAAAACACCGAACGATTAGGCCGACGGGCGCGATTGGGATCGAACCCAGCACCTCCCGTCTACCAGCTTCGAGAACAGAACCTCTCGGCCACTGGTGGGGCCCGAGCTGTTTCGGAGACTGCGGGAATTGTCTATCACCGGGACTATTCACAGATCCATGTTGCTTATTAGATTAATTTTATTTTTGATAGGATTATTGAATTTTAAACTAGGACTTCCCTCAGAGGGATTAGTCTGAGCGATATTACTGAGAACATAAATTTAATAATAACATGTAGAAGCAAAGAAAATGAGATGTTATCTTTAATTGTCCATATACTGCGAAAAATTGAAATGATGAAAATAAAGGAATTGTAGAATTACAAAATCTTATATATAAATTCGTATACACTGTTTAAAAAAATATGAAATCAAACCATTCAAGACAGCCATGCATGGATATAAAATTGAAAGTACGCAATATATTAAAAGTAAAATAGAAAATGAAACACTAATTTACTTATATCGGAATTTTAACTGTATAAAATGATGTCAAGAGCATAATCAGACGCTCCGCACCGAATTGAATAACTTTAAATGACAAATATATGATGTTTAAAAAGAATGGACTATATTTTATATGGTGTGTGCTTTCCCGGAATAGTTAATATTGTACAATATCTGTTTTCCACGGATGCAATGAGGTTGTCGATAACATTTAAGGATTTCTCTTCTCAAAATCTAATATAGTATCAAAGTACCGAATACATCAAAAATGGCATGCAATGCTTCGTTAGAGTGTGTTTTAGATATGCTCGATCGGATTTAAATGATGAGTGTATGCTAGTCGTACATACGCTGTATTGTTTTGTTTTCAAACATATTCTGCACAAGTTGAGCTGTATGTAGCATGTATTAAATAAAAGAAATCGGCAATGATTACAACATAAAGTATGACACAACATCTGAATATATCGTCTGCATAACTTTTGAGCTGTCAAAGTGTCATTTGAAGTAATTTACAAATCTATACATATTTATTCAGCCAATCATGCAAGCTAACATATGCCAATATGAACCCGATTACAAAATTTCACCAGAATAAGTTAATATATAAAAAATCTACTAATGATAATTGAGAATATGACCTTATGATAAAATGTGTAGAAAAATGAATCGGATAAAAAATTCATATCACATTTAAAACGGCACTTCCCTCTGTTAGTGGCCTTGGCGAGAGAGAGAAAAGCCTAGAGAAGGAACACTTTAAGAAGTACTTTCGGGCAACCTACTCACTGTTTCATACAGGTCTTTATTCAATATTTACACAATTTATTTAATGCTAGGTGGGTATCTATCAGTTTTGTTGCATTTAAATCGCATGTTTTGCGGAGGAAATGCAGCATTATGAAATATTTAAAGTTGCTGTACCTAATAATTCCAAATTAAGGGTAATTGAGATCGCTTTCCGTTAATTTCATCTTTTTAAATTTTAAATTTTTTAGAAACCATTCATAGAGACAATTGTATATTTTAAAACTAACCCGAAGCAAAATTTCAAGATTTTGGGCTCAGCAGTAACAGAGAAATAGAAAATTTTTGAAAGTTTTTTGTTTCTGCACTGTTTTATATAGCGACATTTTTAGAAATTGCTCTATTGCGAGAATTTACGTCATGATAAATACAGCCATGTCAATTTTCATGCTTATATTCCTAACAGTTCCATGTTCTTCGTTACTTAGATCATCTTTAGATCTTTTTCCGCTTTGTTTAGTCTTTCTAATTTTTAGAACGTTCTACAACGAGCATTTCCATCTTATTAATTACTACCATGCCAAAGTTCTAGTTTCTAACCCCAACAGTATCCCAAAAATTTCAGTATTCCAAATAAATCATAGTTTAGAACTTTCTAGAAATTTTTACATTTATCCGTCAAATTGAACCTTTTAGAGAGCGTTCATTACGAGTATTTACATCTTAAAAGTAACTACCGCCCCAAATTTAAAGTTTCTAACCCAATCAATATCGCAGAAATCACAATTTTAGAACTTTTTTGCTCCTGCAGCGATGCAGGTTCTTGCACTGACATAAAATAGTCTTTTTTTCGGACCAGAGATGGCCACCAACATTTTTTTAAGTTGGCTATGTAGTTTCAGAGATAACACCTCACAAACGTACAAGCATTAATAATATTATATACTTTATAATATTATAACGCTTTATAATATTAGCATTGGATGTACAGATACAAAAGCCATTTATCTGTTACAAACTAAAGTGCTGGCGTTGCCCAGAATTTGAAGGATGTTTGTTTTGAAAAATCAATTTCAAAATTTAACATACAACACAAAACAAACATTAAAAAAAGCAGTCGAAATGTTGTTTAATGAATCATATGAAAACGCTGTATAAAAATGTATAAATGTATATAACAGACGCAAAAGAATACAGCTATAAATGAACTTATTTCAATTTATAATTGGAGCAATAATGTTAAAATACCCCAATATTTCCCTAATCGGGTTTTTATCATGCTTCAATACTTTTTCACACTCATATGACGTTATACTATATCCACCATGCCCTTTATATTTCCAATATGACGTAATATTTTCCTCTTTCACGTGGAAACCTTGAAATAGAAAAGTTATGAAGTTATATTCACTTTCATTTAAATTCGTCAAACCATTTATTTCATTTTCATATTTCACGTGAATATCTTGCAATAGAAAAGTTATGACGTAATATTCACCTTTTTTTAAAAATTATGCAAACTATTTATTTCATTTTCATTTTTCACGTGGGGATCTTGCAGTAGAAAATTAATTGTTGCAGTAATAATTTTATTGTGTTTTTTAATTGTTGGCAATTGCTATAACGAAAAATGTTTAAATTTGATAAGAAATTGCTGTTAAATTGGTGGTTTTTATTAATTAAAAATTAACTATAAGTTATTTCGATACCGGATTACTTTAGTTGTCTCGGCCATGTTTTAATACACATGTACGTATCTCTTCACAATTTTGGCTTCCAAATTGGGGATTTTTTATAGAATTACAAACAGACAGATAGACAAGTTTTCATTTTTATATATCTCTCTATTCTATAAAAAGTAACTAACGCTGTCACCGCCGCCGCCGCCGCCGCCGCCGCCGCCGCCGCCGCCGCCGCCGCGGGTTTTGAATTTTTTGTGACCGGAGGTCTTTCTTCGTTAATATTAAGAAAACTATTGCATACAAATATATGAAAATCGTTGGTATTATAGCGAAATGTTTGATAAACACACTAATGCATACAGTTTTCAAATCGAAGAATTATTTTAAGAGATATTTAATGCTAAAGTTGGACAAAATCGTTCCATTAAAAAAAGTTTATAAGAGCAAAAGCTATACATGGGAATTTAATCATTTTTAGATCATTTTATTCAATAGAAGATCCCGGTCTGCAGATTTCACTAATTTTTTTAATTTGACTCATTTTTTGAGGATTTATTTCTATTTTAAATTCAAATATTCAGCATTTTGACAGATATTTTTTACATATTTTAGAAAATGGTATTAATTTAAACTGTTGCCAACTGTATAAACAGCGCAAAAAATAATGTTTGCTTCAAATATAAAAAAAAAATTATTTACACGTTACTATTATAAACAGAAAAAAACCTCCAAATTAGAATTAAATAATTCGGTATAAAAAGCAGGCACTTATTGAA
This sequence comes from Maratus speciosus, assembly GCA_963932465.1. Taxonomy (NCBI): domain Eukaryota; kingdom Metazoa; phylum Arthropoda; class Arachnida; order Araneae; family Salticidae; genus Maratus; species Maratus speciosus. Next base: position 121,523,105 of record OZ010795.1, on the reverse strand, counting down.
AATTACACCATAAAAACTATATTTACATGTGAATTTTAAAAGAGAAAGGATATTGTAAAATAAATTCATTAACATGCGTTAGAAATCTGAAATAGAATAAATTACGTCACATTACACTTATTATGCAAAATGAACAAAAAATAGTATTGCAAAACAGTTTAAATTTAAAAATTGCGCGAGTCAAAATATTAGAGTTTAAATATTAGATTTTTTCAAAATTTTATTATTTGTCGTTTGATGTGAGGTGTCCAGCTATAAGTATGCAAATTTTTATGTTTCCAACATAATTAGGGGCTGAGTTAGAAAAATTGCTTTAAATACACAAGTAAGAGCCCAGAGGGTTAAATATTAGACTTTTTCAAAATTTTATTATTTGCTGTTTGATGTGAGGTGTTCAGCTATATGTATGCAAAATTTCATGTCCCCAACTTAATTAGGGGATGAGTTAGAAAAATTGCTTAAAATACACAAGTTAGAGCTCTGAGGGTTAAATAATAGACTTTTTCAAAATTTTATTATTTGTCGTTTGATGTGAGGTGTTCAGCTATAAGTATACAAAATGTCATGTCTCCAACTTAGTTAGGGGCTGAGTTAGAAAAATTGCTTAAAATACAGAAGTTAGAGACCGGAGGGTTAAATATGACTTTTTCAAAATTTTATGATTTATCGTGTTATCGCAAGTGTTCAGCTATAAGTATGCAAACTTTCATGTCTCCAACTTAATTAGGGACTGAGTTAGAAAAATTGCTTAAAATACACAAGTTAGAGCCCAGAGGGTTAAATATTAGACCTTTTTCAAAATTTTATTATTTGTCGTTTGATGTGAGGTGTTCAGCTATAAGTATGCAAAATTTCATGTCTCCTACTTAATTAGGGGCTGAGTTAGAAAAATTGCTTAAAATACAGAAGTTAGAGACTGGAGGGTTAAATATGACTTTTTCAAAAATGTATGATTTATCGTGTTATCGCAAGTGTTCAGCTATAAGTATGCAAACTTTCAAGTCTCCAACTTAGTTAGGGGATGAGTTAGAAAAATTGCTTAAAATACACAAGTTAGAGCTCTGAGGGTTAAATAATAGACTTTTTCAAAATTTTATTATTTGTCGTTTGATGTGAGGTGTTCAGCTATAAGTATACAAAATGTCATGTCTCCAACTTAGTTAGGGGCTGAGTTAGAAAAATTGCTTAAAATACAGAAGTTAGAGACCGGAGGGTTAAATATGACTTTTTCAAAATTTTATGATTTATCGTGTTATCGCAAGTGTTCAGCTATAAGTATGCAAACTTTCATGTCTCCAACTTAATTAGGGACTGAGTTAGAAAAATTGCTTAAAATACACAAGTTAGAGCCCAGAGGGTTAAATATTAGACCTTTTTCAAAATTTTATTATTTGTCGTTTGATGTGAGGTGTTCAGCTATAAGTATGCAAAATTTCATGTCTCCTACTTAATTAGGGGCTGAGTTAGAAAAATTGCTTAAAATACAGAAGTTAGAGACTGGAGGGTTAAATATGACTTTTTCAAAAATGTATGATTTATCGTGTTATCGCAAGTGTTCAGCTATAAGTATGCAAACTTTCAAGTCTCCAACTTAGTTAGGGGATGAGTTAGAAAAATTGCTTAAAATACATAAGTTAGAGCCCAGAGGGTTAAATATCAGACATTTTTCAAAATTATATTATTTGTCGTTTGATGTGAGGATTTCAGCTATAAGTATGCGAAATTTCATGTCTCCAACTTAATTAGGGGCTGAGTTAAAAAAATTGTTTAAAATACACAAGTTAGAGCCCAGAGGGTTAAATATTAGACTTTTTAAAAATTTTATTATTTGTCGTTTGATGTGAGGTGTTCAGCTATAAGTATGCAAAATGTCAAGCCTCCAACTTAATTAGGGGCTGAGTTAGAAAAATTGCTTAAAATACAGAAGTTAGCGACCGGAGGGTTAAATATGACTTTTTCAAAATTTTATGATTTATCGTGTTATCGCAAGTGTTCAGCTATAAGTATGCAAACTTTCCTGTCTCCAACTTAATTGGGGGCTGAGTTAGAAAAATTGCTTTAAATACACAAGTTACAGCCCAAAGGGTTAAATATAAAGCCTTTTTCAAAATTTTATTATTTGTCGTTTGATGTGAGATGTTCAGCTATAAGTATGCAAAATTTCATGTCTCCAACTTAATTAAATTAGGGGCTGAGTTAGAAAAAATGCTTAAAATACACAAGTTAGAGCCCAGAGGGTTAAATATTAGACTTTTTCAAAATTTTATTATTTGCCGTTTGATGTGTGGTGTTCAGCTATAAGTATGCAAATTTTCAAGTCTCCGACATATATAGTTTCTGAGAACGGGCTCTGTGACAGACGGACAAACGGACAGACAAAGGAGTGAGACAGGTAGGGTTTCGTTAGATGAACGGAACTCTAAAAACATGCTGCGGATGACTGTAACAACATCCTAAAATTACATTATCATCAGCGATCTACCAATCCCGAATTTAGTTTATATTCGTTTCATATATTCTTATTCTTTTGTGTGGCCCTATAAAATAATTATCAATATTATATACAGTAAAACCTCTGAATAGCGGACACCCCGAGAAGGCAGAATTTGTCCTCTATTTAGAGGTGACCGCTATTGAGAGTAAAACATGTACAGTTATTTAAGAGTTGGTAATCGAAAAAATGTCCGCTAAATAGAGGTATCCGCTAATCGTGTGTCTCCGCTATGGAGGTTTTACCAGTAAAACTTCTGAATAGCGAACACCTCAGGAGAGCAGAATTTGTCCTCTATTTGGAGGTATCCGCTACTGAGAGTAAAAAATGTACAGTTATTTAAGGGTTGGTAATCGAAAAAATGCCCGCTAAATAGAGGTGTCCACTAATCGGGTGTGTCCGTTATGGAGGTTTTACTGCATAATAATATCATCCTTTACAAGAAAATTGCATGCTGTATGATAGACAGACAGACATCCAGAGAAAGATAACCTCCCGTATCAATAAACACTCATGTCTTTTGTTTTAATCATCCACAATTGTATGTCATACAAAATGCCAGATTTTATACAACAGGCTAAAAACCTTCACCGTGGTACGGAATACTGTATTATTATTTGTTTGCCCACCAAAACTGGTTGCCACGGGTTGTTGCAAGGTTTGTGATCACGTGGTTGAAACTGATCTATTCAATATTACTGCGTGCGTATTTTTTTTTATTTGCTCCATGTGTTCAAACCAGTTATCTACGAAAACATCAACCGGTGAAAGTGACGCACACCAAATTTCTGTGACGTATGCAGATAAATTGTGCTTTTTTAAGAGTTTTTTCTATATAATTTTTAAACGGTTTGGAATTTATTTTTCATAGTAGGTGCATTCAGTAGGCGACCCTCACAGGTACCTTCTGGTGCAATCAGAAACGAAATCCGACAAATATTTTTTGAGTTATGCTTGACGAAAGGTTTTTATTAGGCTTTTTTTTTAGTAGGACATGGCGTTAATATCCATCGTAGTAGTAAAGTGTCCGGACAGTAATATTTCGCTGAGTATTAGCCTTCGCTTCGCTCAGACAATTACCACCCCATTTCCGATAATGGTGAACGCCGAAATGTTAGTCGCAGTTTTTGTGAACTCCATGTGTAGTAGCAAAGAGCCTTTTTAAAGGCTGATCCATCCGAGTAAAACCCAGATGAACCGCGACTTGTGATGAGCACTAGACTTGACTATAAAAATTTTAGTCAGCTATGTAGCACAACTTTTTTTTATAGTTCTCAGGATAAAGCGTTAGTTATGGCCTCTGGATTTCCTGGATGTCAGGTTTTGCTGTGACTCCTGGAACCACCTCCCTTTTCCTTCTCCGTTTTTACAGGGTCAGATATTCGATCTGTCAACGAAGTGTAGGGCACCCAAATGTGATTGGATGCTCTATGCGCCATTTTATTTTTGGGACGGATTTTTGCCTCAAGTGTTTCAAAGCGCCGGAATGGCCCTTAAGGGTTCTCCACCAGGGTTTTAAAAATACTTAGTTGTTTTCTAAATCATTTTGTTGTTTCTAAATTTTAAAGTTATGTCTATTTTCAAATTCAATGGAGGTTTCGCGTGGCGTCAACACGATTCATGTCGGCACTTCTTAAGTACCGGGTTGGATTTGATTTCATTTGTCATTTCATAAATCCAAATTCAGCTTAGTAATAATCTTTTCTTTTTAGGTTATACCAGGTATATCCTAAAGCATAAATATACACTAATACATACCTAATACAATAATATATAGAGGAGAAGCTCCAAATACCGGCTAGGATCCAAATACCGGCAACTAGGTGTTCTGAGAGCTGAGCGCAGCGCAGCCTAGCGGTGATAGGCAGAGTTTGTAACTTTAATTGAGTGAAGAAAGTTACGAAAAGTACGTCGCTGAAGTCTGTGTCATTTACAAATAGTAAATGCAAAAGTGTCGAATCTACGTAATCTGGTACATCAAAAGTTTTTCAGATATGTGTTTCTCATTTTTTTAAAATATAATGATCGCATATTGGCTTGAATTGTTGATTAAGTTATTTTCTAGACATATTTAGCTCCCAATTGATACGCGCACAGTATGGTATTTTATTATGTGAATGAGTAATACCAGTTTTAACTTAAACATAGCAGTGGTCTGAATACCGGCTACTTAGATTGGTCTAAATACCGGCTAGCCGGTATTTGGACCTCTCTCGATTGCTCTGCTTGAAGGGGAGGAAAATAAATTAATTTAAATAGTTCCATAATTAATAAATTAATTTAAATGGTTCAGAAATAGTCCCCGTCCCATTTCGCAATATGAAAAAAGCAACCATGGACGTAATTCTTCAGGACCGACACTGGTTACCGGATCACTTTCCAAAAAAGAGCTGTTGGACACTACAAAATTGCCTGTAATAAATGTGAAGAGAAAAAAAAACTAGTATGTTGTGGCCATCACAAAACTTTCTTCTATATAAATCACGTCAATTAAATCATTTAAATAGTACAAGAAACAATAACGAGTTAGCGCAAATTCATATCAAAGTATATCTGAATTGGAAATTCGATGAAAATACGTGCATTAGTTCTTGAGTTAGAGCTATAGCGGAAATTCTGAAAAATGTAGCATAGCAGCGCCACCTGTTGAGCGATTTACACAAAAAATAAGCAGCACTAAATGATATCAAGGTATACCTGAATCTGAAGTTTGTTGAAAATCCAAGCATTAGTTCTTGAGATAAAGCTATAGCGGAAATCGCAAAAAATACAGCATAGCAGCGCCACCTGTTCAGCGGTTTACACCAAAAATTAAACAGCACTAATTTGTACGTCAATTCATGTCAAGGACTTTCTAAATCTGAAGTTTGATGAAAATCCGTGCAATAGTTCTTGAGATACAGCTCTTGCGGGAATCGTGAAAAATGCAGCACACCACCGCCACCTGTTGGGAGATTTACACCAAAATTTAAACAGCACTAATTTATATCGGGGACTAACTGAATCTGAAGTTTGATGAAAATGCGTGCATTTTTTCTTGAATTAGAGCTATTGCGATAATCATGAATAATGCAGCATAGCAGCGCCACCTGTTGAGCGATTTTCACAAAAAAGTAATCAGCACCAAACTATATCCTTGACAAACTGAATCTAAAGTTTTATGAACATCCGTGCAGTAGTTCTTGAGATATAGCTGTTGCAGGAATAGTGAAAAATGCCGCATAGCAGCGCCATCTGTAGGGCGATTTTCACCAAAAACTAATCAGGTCCAGTTTATATCAAGTTCTAACTAAATATAAAGTTTTGTGAAATTCAGTGCAATAGTTCTTGAGATAGAGCGCCCACAAAATTTTTGTCACATACAGACTCCCGGAGTGACAGAGTGACAGAGTGACAGACAGACTCACAGACAGACATTTTCTAAAAACCATCAAATCGTGTTCTGGGCATTCTAAAACGTATAAATCCGTCGAAAACCGGAAGTCGAAATTTTTCACGAATCCAATACTTTCTTCTTGTAAAGATAGAAGAAAGTAAAACTGACGGAGTAAACCAGGCGAAAGAGGCAGAAATTTGATTTTAACCCTCTCTCTGTTCAATCCGAGATTTCCTTGGGCATCGTAAAATAATCAAAATTTGCGCAACCCGAGTTTCCTCGGGGATGCATTTTTTCCGTCTAATTAACCATCCTTGATAATTCCTACGAGTTATTTTTTTATTGTAAATTATGCCTTATTTAATCGGAGCATTTTCTCGGTTAAATTAGACAAAATCTTTTGTTTTGAAAAAACGGTGACAAAAGAATAAAAATTCTTAAAAGACGCTCGTCACGAAGGGGTTAAATACGCAATTTTTGAAGCTATTTTGATAAAACAATTACGCAGCGAGAGGGCTAAAAAAGTGAAAAAGGAAAATATCCAACAGAGGGATATGATAAATTTGTGACATCTGCATAGGTGCTTTCTCTGTGTACAAGAATGGGCGAGGGAATTCTGGATTCAATGTTAAGAATGCGATATGTGGTCTGATAGGGACTATACCGACGCAGATAGTGATATTATGCTTTTTATTTTTTTAGATAAAATAACTCTCATTTCAATCAGCAAGGTTTTTTTTTTGTTTTACACGTTAAAAAACAAAACTAGAAACATAATGGGAAGAAGACTGTGAGAGATAGTCGTAAAGAATTTTAGAAATTTGACAAAAATACTTATTTATTAAAAATTGCGTATCTTTTCTGTACTTAAAAAATGTTATTAATCAATACAATTTATTAAAATAATATTCTTATTGCTTAATAATTGTCATAGCTCTATTTGTGTGATCTTTTGGAAAAAAAACTTAGGTAGCCGGTATTTAGACCCCATTTTAAAAACTCAAAATTTGAAGACTTTCGGAATTTTGCTTCTTATAAACAGATAACGCCTTTTAAACTGATTTTTTTTCTCTAAACAGGTGTAAGACGTGTCAAGGTACCCTTCTGTAACATTTTATTTTATTAATTTTGAAAATTGTATGATCTAGATTGAAAACAAAAGTGGTAGCCGGTATTTGAACTTTTTCCTATACCTAAAGCAAAATCCTTGTTCAAAGATTAAATTTGGCATTGCGCTAACCGCGCTTCGGAAGGAGGTCGCATAATCAAATTTTCGAAAATCGTTATGAACAATCCTTTTATACTTCTGCGATGATTGGTACCTCCAGCGATACTCAACTTCTTTGCTGAACCCTCACAAATCGAAATCTGTGTGTAATGGAAAAATGCGATTTTCTCAAAAACAATGTGACTTAGGGTAATCGCTATAGTTTTCCCGCAAGATTTAAATTAACTTCTACTACTCCTAAGTTTTTAATAATTTTAGTTTCAGTAGTTACGGAAATAGAGGGGCAGGCGACATATTTTCGCAATGCATTTTCGACGAGATCTCTGAAAATAAAATAACAGAAATTAAAAGAAATGTATTTTTGAGTTCAGCATTACAAAAGCTTTCACACGATATACAAAGAAAAAAATTTTTTTTCAAGTTAATTAGACACTTTAGATATCTCCCTAAATGCACTTGTGAATGGTTAGTAATCTAATAATATGTGGGTCAATAACCTTTATTAATTGAATAATAACCTAACCCTGTGTGTCAATAACTTTTCCATGTTCAATAGTTTACGACTAAAATGGCTTTGACAGACAGACACAGAAGTGATCTTATAATGGTTCCTTTTTTACTTTTTAAATGCGGTACTACAAAAAAAAAATACATATTTACTATATAGAAAAAAAATTGCACAAAAACACAGTTTATGAAACATGAAAAAAAATTGTAATAAATATCGCTTTAAGAACTCTTTTAGCGCACCTTTTATTTATCGGATTACTCTCGTCCTCATTTTTAGGACCGGGGTATTCTTTTTTAACAAAACGCAAGAAATAGAAATACATTCAAAATACAATTTTTTTTTTTTTTTTTTTTTTTTTTTTTTTTTTTTTTATAAAATCTTCTTTTATAAGTTATAAAGAAATAATTTTTTTTATAAATACCGCTCATAGGACATTACATTTTGAAAAAACATTTTAACGTTGTAATAAGGACACATTTGCATGGCAAGTTGTTCCATGAAAACAAAAATGCGACATTGTAACTTTTTCAGTTAAATATTGTTTTTCTGCTTTATATTTTTCCAGCCTACTTTCTCTACAAGCTCAATCGCACCTCCTCCCTTTCCCTCTCAGCTTAAATAAATTTTCCCTATTGTGTTCGTTGATTTTTTTTTTCATTTATGTGAAATTTATTTTTCAACCACTTTTAGTTAATCCCGTAAATATGACACTGAAAATAAAAAAGTACATACGACCTTTCAACATCACCTGTATTATATGGAACTCTGTGTACTATATTGCATCCTAAAGACCTGATCAAATTAAGCATATGAGTGATAAATAAAACAGTAGCTATGGTTTAATGTAATCCGTGATTTCGGATATCTCATTTTAGTTAAAGCTTTTTTTTCAGACTTTGAATAACAACTTTCAAACTTAAAATTTATTCTAAAGATTCAATAACTCTTTGATACTCAACAACTCGGATTTGAAATGCATGTACTGAGGTGTTGAAATACCTTATTTTAATAATGTAAAAATAATTAAAAAAACGTAACATAATGTATATACATACCGAGTGTTTCATAAGCTCGGTCCGAAATTAATACGCAATAAACAAAGATGTATGTTTCGGAGAGACATGCGTTTTGCAGATAAATATTCAGAGAGGTACTGGAGTTCAAAATCTCGAAAATAGAGGGCGCTACTGCAGAGAACTCTATAGAATAATTACACATTGATCACACAACTCAACATTTTTATACAAAAACTTTAAAGAATGCTGCATGTTCACTTCTTGTATCCAAATCTTGATTGACTGAGCAATATGGAATCATTCTAGAGATATATTTACAATAACGCCCTCTATTGCCGAGATTTTGAACTAATTTTTTGTTGGTATCTTAAAACATATCGTACCACGCTGACTATTTATCTGTAAACCGCATGTCTCTTCGACCCCTAGATCTTTTTTTAGCTTCTTTTTACTTTCGCACCGAACATTTGAAACACCTGATATATTTTTGTGTATTGACTAAACAGTACTTTTTCATATCTGCAATAAACAGAAAATTACATAATTTTTATAAATATTGTAATTTTTTAATACAAAATTGCATAGTATACGAACTTACCTTTGTAAAAAATCAATTTTTTGCGTCTTCAACCTTTAGTTTTACAAAATTTACTAAGGTCATTTTAGCAACAACGATACAAAATTTCGCAAATGATAAATAAAACTTTCCACGAATAAATAACTGAGTATAGCCGTCTGTTGAGAATTCTATGAGAAATTCATATTATCTGTTTTGTTGGGATTTAGTAAAAATAAACAAAATCGCAAGAACAAAAAGATCTTGCTAAAACACCATGGAAAACATTTAATTTAGATAGCCCTTTCGAAATATCTCACTCCTTCTTCGTCAGGCTCAAAGAAGACGTGTTTTTACTATGAAAGCAGCAACAAGACTGAAAATAGAGATAAGGAAAAGGAAAAAAGCTGAAGAAACAGCCAATAGGAAATTAGAAATCAACAGCAAATAGAAAAGCAGAAGACAACGGCCAATCACAGAAGAGTATAATCAAAACGAAACAACACAGAGTAGAAGGGGAATAAAGAAGCAAATGGACAAAAAAAATAAATAAATAGGAATACATGAAATTGAAATAAGTAAATTAATAAAATATAAAAAACAGACTAATATTAACTAATACAAAAAATAAATTATATGGTAGCATTGAAAAGGTTTTCCTAGCTTAAGAGAGCATCGTGGAATCTGATTTATCATTAAAAATAACTTCACGATTAAGATAAATAGATGAATTTTCAAAAACATCCAATTCAGTACTATTGGCATCAAAGATAATTTTAGCATTTTGAAAATTTAAACTATGGCCGGAATTCCAACAGTGCTTGTCAATAAAAGATTTAGAAATTTCAAAGAATAATAGTAATAGTTAACTCTAGTAACAATTCCCTTTTTAGTAATAGTTAACTCTATACACTAAATTCATATAAAAAAACATATATCATGAAAATTCAGAAATATATTAGTGATAGAGTGAGTTGATTTTTAGTTGTTCTCTAAAAGAAACTGAATGACAAGGGATTTTCCATAAATTGTCATTTTTGTTTTTCTTTTTCTATTGATGATTCAGTTCTTGGAAAACCACCAGAACGAGTATATTGAAAGAAAAAAGCAATTATCAAAATCGAAGCATTTGTTCAAAATCTACTTGTTGACATTCATTAAATACAAACTTCTTTGCTGAAATTCAGCAATAAAAGAATGACAGTTTGTGGAAAATCCCTTATCATTCAGCTTCTTTTAGAGGGGAACTAAAAATCTCTTCTCTCTATCGGCGATATCTTTGTGAATATTCCCGATATCTGACTGGCTTTTTTATATGCGTTACTCCGTACAGAATATTATTAAATCATGCAAAAAAATTCTTATCGTTCGCGCATGAACAAATAAAAAATATTTCATACAACTGCTCATATTTCTTCAAATGTTTAATTTGTTTATATTCCGAATTGTACTGTATTATTTCTACTGCATTTTGTCAAATTGTCTGAAACTGGCGGTGAATTTGGTTGAAAACCCTGCATAATATTAGCAAAAAACTTGAAGATTTTTTAAAAACTTTTTTACAAAAATCGCTATATATCTATGAATATACGTTCTATTCTTACACACGCATTTCATATTATCCGCATATTTGTATGCTTAGTGATATATCATTTCCTGCATTTTATTTTACAGGGTGATCCAAATATTATTATTTTTCTTTGTTTTTGTTGTTGTCCTCCTCTTTTTCAAATTGGCATTGATAAATGTGAGGTCAAAGATATTCTTTATAGTACTGAAATTTCTGAAGATTCCGACAAGTATGTCTTTAAATATTCGACAAAATGTCTAAAATTGAAAGTGCCCAACGATTAACGGCTACATTGTGTATATGTATATGTCTACCCTATATATATAAAATCCTAATGGACCGAATTTATGAAACGGATATATTGAAACAACTGAAATGCAACGAATTTATCAAACGATTCTATGAAACGACTGATTAAACAACTGATTATATTCTCGGCGATTTCTCCTAAAATATGGAATACTTTGTGATGAAATTAACACCAAAAACTGGTATTGATCCGCAGATCTCAAAACTGGTATTAGAATTTTTAAGTTCGAAATAGTTTCCAAAATATTAATTTTTTTCTAATTTTAAATATTTTTTTTCTAATGATGACAGATCAGTTTGGCCTCCTTTAAATGTATGCTAAGAACAAAGCTTTTTTTTTTTGTATTTCATTATCATTTTATTTAATACAAAACTTTCATTTAAAACTGAAAAGTTTAAAATTAATGGCTTTAACCTATTTCTTTTTTTTAAACAAAATGAAAAGAAAAATATTAGACGCAGATGTCATATATGCACCGAGATACCTAAATGTTGCCAAAATGGCGTTACTTTGCCTGACATGATAACCCGGCTATTGTTGCTTATTTATTAATAAATGTCTATTTGCATTTTTTTTATTTAAAAAAAATGTTATAAATTGTTTTATTCTATAGTTATTAATTCATTTTTTTTATTTATTGTTATTTCATTTTAAAAATAATAGAAAATAATTAAAAAATACATATGTAACTGTTATTCGAAAACGAGGTTTTCTCCAAATTGTCGTAAAAAAAAATCTTGCCAAACCCGATTAAATAATGCAACAAATCCTGACATTTAATTTTAAATTCAAAACAATGTTTTAATGATACTACTTAGTTATACTGTCTACTAATTTCGCCAAATTATATAAATCCTCAAACCACGCACCAAAATATACAAATTGACGGAATTTTTAGTTTAAATAACGAAAGAACAAATAAATTAGTATAACATTAATAAAAATAAAACGTCGAAATAAAAATCACTTGATGACGTAAACACGTGTAACTTCCTTACAGTCAAGTGAATGTGACATTTACGATCAACCATTATTGTCATTTATTTTTATAGTCTGGCGATAGATTTTTGGTCGATGGGATAACCAAGTAGTCCCGTTTTAATTTACCACTCGAAAAATAAAAAAAATGCTAACTGGCCAGTTAAAAGAAAAGCTATTGGCGAGATTTGCACCCGACTAACATAAAAGTACCGAGAATTCTTTGCAATCATGGCAACTTTCATGTAGTTTTATTCGAAAATAATAACTTTGATTCTTTAATCAAAATGAAAACCTTTCTTATGAAAAGCAATGGGTTGTAATTGTTTGTGTCAGTTACATGACTTGGACTATTATAATATAAGTGAAATGATGGCGATAGAATAATATTTGGCGACTTATCGCCTGTGGCTGGCTAACATTAAAGTACCAAAATAGCCGCCTGGAATATAAAAAGCGAAGGGATCCGCCCGGAAATGTTGATAATAGTCATATGACTTAGGCTATTATTATAGAGATTTTTTTCAATTCTAAAATCAGCGCAAAGAATAATATTTCCTAACGATTAAAAATTTATTTACACGTGACAATTAAAAAAATAAAAAATAAATAAAATTTCTATTAAATGAGTAAGTATTAAAAGCAGGAAAATATTGAAAATTATGTCTTGAAAATTGTGTTTACACGGGAATACTAAAAGAGGAAGGGAACTATAAAATAATAAATATATTAATATGCGCTTAACCCTTTCAGGAGCAAGGTAGGGGAGGCAGGGGAGGTTTGATACATAGGGAGGATTGATACATTCCCAATTTTTCTCAGCAAATGGCACTGAAAGCCATTCTAACGCATGTGAAGTCTTTTATTTGCTGAATCCATCATTAGCTGGTTTATTCAGTGAAGAACTCACAACTTTTCTTTTCTTTTAATTTTGAAGGTTTTTGGAATGTCAATGTAATTTTTTTCATTGACTGATTTTCTTTCATAACTCTGATTATTGTGACGATAATATCTTGTAACTTTTAGGTAGCTTTCTTTACAAAAAAGCTACCTATTGCAGCCGTTCGGAGGAAAGCGATTTCAAAAAATTTTGGTATATTTTCATCGATCATGACCCCCAGACCCCGAAACCACCCTCCGTTCAAAATTGATATATATATATATATATCTGACCTATGTCACACTGTAACTCCCGTAATTATAAACCGATTTCGATGTAATTCGGTGTGTACATAGTACATACCAATGTCTCGACCGAGTTCGTTGGCCAGCTTCATCCGCCGTTTTGTTTCAAAATGGCGGCCATTTAAAATTTAAAAAAAAAAATTTAAAACTTGAAATGTGGTACCAAAAAATTAAAAATGGAAAAATATTTTTTTCTTATGTATTTGACCTTTATACAAAGATTCCGGAGCAGTTTTTGTTTCGTCTATATCTTAAAAAATGGCTGAGTTATAGCATTTTGAATTTCTAGCGTGGCTGACATTTTGAAACGTCCTGAATTTTGTCACGCGATGAAAGGCGTATTTATGAACCGATTTGGATGTAACTTCGTTTTTACATAGTACATACCAATGTCTCGACCGGGTTCGTTGGTCAGCTTCGCCCGCCATCTTGTTTAAAAATGGCGGCCATTTAAATTTTTAAGAAAAATTTAAATTTGAAATGTGGTACCAAAAATTGAAAATTGAAAAAATATTTTCTTCTTATGTGTTTGACCTTGATAAAAAGATTCGGGAGCAGTTTTTGTTTCGTCTATATCTTAAGAAATGGCTGAGTTATAGCATTTTGAATTTCTAGCGTGGCTGACATTTTGAAACGTCCTGATTTTTCTCACGTAATAACAGGCGTATTTATGAACCGACTTGGATGTACCTTGGTGTGTACATAGTACATACAAATATCTCGACCGAGTTCGTTGGCCAGCTTCATCCGCCATCTTGTTTCAAAATGGCGGCCATTTAAAAAAATTAAAAAATAAAAAAATTTAAATGAGATACCAAAAAATTGGAAAATGAAAAAGATTTTTTTTTGTATGTGTTTGACCTTAATACAAAGATTCCGGAACAGTTTTTCTTTCGTCTATATCTAAAAAAAAAAAATGGCTGAGTAATAGCATTTTGAATTTCTCTTGTGGCTGACATTTTAAAACGACCTGATTTTTGTCACGCGATAACAGGCGTATTTATGAACCTATTTGGATGTAACTTGGTCTGTACATAGTACATACCAATGTCTCGACCGAGTTCGTTGGCCAGCTCCATTCGCCATCTTGTTTCAAAAGGGTTGCCATTTAAAAAAAATTAAATTTAAAATTCAAAATGAGGTATTAAAAAATTGGAAAATGAAAAAGATTTTTTTTATGTGTTTGGCCTTGATACAAAGATTCCGGAGCAGTTTTTGTTTCTGAAAATTTGTTCTTTTGTTGATATCTTAAAAAATGGTTGATTTATAGCACTTTGAATTTCTAGCATGGCTAACATTTTGAAACGATCTTGTATTTGTCACGCGATAACACACGTATTCGCCTATTTCGATGTAAGAAGGCATGTGGATAGTATACATCAACACCTCGACCAAGTTCGCTGGCCAGATTCATCAGCCATCTTGTTTCAAAATGGCGGCCATTAAATTAAAAAATATATATATATTTAAAGTGAGGTGCAAAAAAATTAGAAATTGAAAAAGGTTTCTTTCTTAAGTATTTGATCTTGATATAAGGATTCAGGAGCATTTTTTGTTTGTCTTTACCTTAAAAAATGGCTCAGATATAGCAGTTTCAATTTCTATTGTGGGTGACATTTTGAAAATCTGATTTTTTGCATGCGACAGCACTCCTATATATTAACCGATTCCGATGTGAGTGAGCATGTGCACAGCAATTACTAAGGTCTCGACCAAGTTCACTGCTTAGCCTCATCCACCATGTTGTCTTAAAATGACAGGCACTTTAAGAAATTGCCGAATTTGGCAGCCAAATATAAGTTACTTTAAAGAAAAGCAGCTTGGATAAAGCTGACTAATTTCGCGAAATTCTCATTCATTATATTGATAAAAATTAGTATTGAATCTCCTATATTCGGTTTCCACTAAATTGAGCTTCGTGTGTTTGCATGATATAAGTTGGCTTTTTTAAATAAGGATTATGAAAGCTACCTCTTCCTCCCTGCACTGGCCGGAGGACTTTTTATTTATAAAGCACATTGTTAGGATTAGTTTTGCTAGAAAGAAGATTACCATTTGGCAACTGCATTTGTACAAAGTCATTGAAAATCCAATAAGGCATAATAGGGAGAAATGATACATTAGTACTGGGGAGAAATGATACACTTGTATATATAAAATTTAATAATTTTTTTAAGTTTGAAAACTAATATAGGACTGTAATATTCATTATTGTTTTACAGCAAGAGCTACTGAAATTGGTAAGGAAGAACAAAGAGACTATTCATAGACATTATGTAGGTTACATAGAAAAGCAGTGCGATGAAAGATGGTTAGTTCGCTTTGCTCGTCATGTAGAGGGGAAAAAGGTTAAATGGCCTGAAAGGGAAAATCTTTCTATAATTTACGAAGGGCAAATTGAAAAAACGTTAAATCTACCCGACTTAACTTATCCAAATGACAGAGTTATTAGTTTT
The DNA here is from genome assembly GCA_963932465.1 of Maratus speciosus. Lineage (NCBI taxonomy): Eukaryota > Metazoa > Arthropoda > Arachnida > Araneae > Salticidae > Maratus > Maratus speciosus. The sequence goes on along the minus strand of OZ010795.1, from coordinate 121,507,428 downwards.
TCTTTTAACCATTTCAGGAGTGGTGGTATGCGTATGAAACCACTTAATTTTAATTCCCAAACGCCACATTGGCACCAGCATTTTTGTAAAATATTTTCCATTTAGTATGAAAGTGAAATACATCCCTTTTCTTATTTCTAATTAAATTTGTTGGTAAATTCCGGTACCATTCATTTATTCAACACTTTAGCATCGAAAATTATTTGCCTCTGAAAGGGTTAAAGGAATCTTAAATGTACTACATTTATGTTAAATTGTTTACAAATCAACAATTTTCACTTCATTTTTCCTTGCAGCTAGATTTCTAGGGTTTTTGTTTTCATTATTTATTTTCTTAAAAGTGTGTTAATAGGATTGTTTAAATAATAGCAATAGTTTAAATATTTTTGTAAAAAACATTTCTGAAACAAAAATATGTCAATGCCATTTCGTTTCAAATTTTACTTAAATATTTCAAGATTTATCATAAAAAATTGTATGACGCATAAATTGATTTGTCTGCATTTTTTTTTTCAATTTACATAACAATGTATCAAACATCCCTTGCTAGTGTATCAATCCTCCCCAGTAATGGGGAGATTTGATACAGTATTAACCATTCAAAATAATTGGGGTATATTTTTTCAATTACTATTTTTTAAATTCACAATATTCTTAATAAATGAATAATAGGCCACTTTATAAGAAAACACGAAAAGTTTGTTTATAAGTAGCTTTCTAAGGGTTGTAAAAAATTTGTAAATAAAAAAGTGTATCATACCTCCCCTACCTCCCTACTTCTATTCCTAAAATTTTGAAATCAGTGAATAGCACCGGAATTTACCAACAAATTTCGAAATACGAAAATGCTTTTGTTCATTTACTTAATAAAAGGGAAATTTTCATTCCAATATTCTGGGCCAATGGGGCATTTAAGAATTAAAATTAAGTGGTCCAAAAATGAACCACCGCCCTTGAAGGGGTTAAAGCAGTAAATTGTAGTAAATTGCATTATGTCAATAGTCTTATAACGCTGTTAAAAACACCGGGAGGCAAAGACTCTGTTTACTTAATTCATTTTATTTTAGCTTCCTTTCAAATGTTTAACTGGTCTTTAATCAAACACGAAAACAACCATTGGATGTCCTAACATCAAGTGATTCGGCCTTAAATTTTCGCAATCAAAGGGAATTGAATGGAAACCCATTTACAGTGATATATACAGGGATATATACAGGGATATATATAGGGATATAACGCTATAGGTTTTTTCATTATAATACAATCTTCTCTAATATTTTTAATACCGATTAAATTAGCATGCTTTTAGATTCTGCGGTGTCTGAACGGGGGTTGGCAATCGTAGCTTGCAGGGGGCTGAGCCCTCTAGTATATATATAATATATATAATGAGTTCTAGCTCAGATTGTTTTTCAACTCTATTCAAATATTTCTCACATAGGATGACTACTTTAATTTTATTATTTACGTGTTTTTTTTTTTTTTTTTTTTTTTTTTTTTTTTACAAACTTTAAACGAAAATAAAAACATTTGGTGTACTGTATTGCTTAGAAAAAGTTGTTCTTGAAAATTTATAAAAAATAAAGCAACCCGGAGAATAAATTTACAGTGATATTAACTGACATAGATGTACATTTAAAATGTAGAATTATTTCGAAATCTGACGTTGCAACGCATATTATTCACTGTATTTGTCAAAGATAGTAAACTGCTATCTAACTCGATCTAAATTAATGCATAAATCTGTTAGCATGGCAGATGATATGTTTTAGCATTCTTTCTTTTTTAATAAAAATGCAGTTATTAAACATAAATCTTGTTATATGAAACTATGCTTTTAAAATATTATCTTGTCTTTCAGTCTCTAAAAGCCTGCTGGCTGAGTAAAATGTCAAAATAAATGCACAGTACGGAATGTATTTTGATTTAATTAATGTCACGTAATTTCTCTGGATAATTTTTTTTTCAATAAGAAAGTTATATATTTATTTATTTTCTTCTTTCTAGATGATAGTTCTGTAAATTAAAAATAAACTTGAAAACTTTTATCATGTATATTTATTATTACATACTCATTACATATATTTAATTTAACTTAAAAACATTTTATTGTGATACATACAGAAATAATTTGAATTTCAAAATTCACGTTTAACATATGAGTTTTTTATTCAATAATGTTTTATTTTAATCAGGAACAATGATATGCACATTTTAATAATCTAAATTTTATTGCACAATTCACAATATATTTTCATATTTGCTAAATATATAGATTTGTCACATAACTTCAAAATTATTTTCTTAATATCAACTAAGCAAATAAGCAAATACCAAAGCAAAAGAACGTAAATAAAATATGTTATTGACAAATAAAGAAATAGCTAAAAAAAGAAAAGTGCAGAGTTAAACTGATGGCATTGAGCTCTCAGGCTATTTTCACTAATTGTATATTATGCACTTATTTCAAAGAATGATGCCTCTCGAAAAATAATATAATGGGTGATTAGCTGCAACCCCCCCCCCCTCTTTATACCTAACTAATGAACCTCCAACTCTAAGCAGAGAAGCGCCTTATCTGAATAAACCTGTCTACCAAGTTTAAAGCAAATAGGATAATACTGCATGAAAAACCTACTTAGCTAAATTAAGGGGTATTAGCTCCCCCCCCCCCCTTTATACTTAAGAAATGAACCCCCAAATCTAATGTAAGATAGTGTATTATCAGGATAAAACGGTATACCAAATTTAAGCAAATAGGATGTTTCTGCATCAAAAACACATTTATCTAAACTAAGGACGATAAGTCACCGTTTCTCCCTTTATATTTAACCAATGAACCTCCAAATCTAATCAGGGAAGGACCTTATCAGAATAAAACGGTATACCAAATATTCGAAGCAAATCGAATAATTTTGCAAGAAAAACCCGTTTATCTAAATTAATGGGGAATTAGTTCACATTCCCCCCTTTATACTTAACCAAAGGACCCACAAATGTAATAAGGGAAGTGCCTTTTTAGAATGAAATAAAAAAGAAAATTTGAAGCAAATCGGATATTTCTATCAACAGTTATAACGTTACGTGCGTACATAATTACGCGCATACCTACATACACACCTACAGGCACAATATCTCTGAAGCGTTGATGGCCTGGGAGCTAAAAATTTATCCACATTGAAATAATACCTGTTATAATTTTTAGTAAATCCTATTTTGGTGTACAATGTGCCCACTTATAATCTGACCGACCTTTATTTTCGCAACCGTTTGTCCTAGATGCATACTTCCAAATACAAAAATGGTTTAAATGGGGTAAAGTGTTATTTTTAATGCGATTTCGGTCAAGAAAACCATTTATTAACAAATTACGAAATTTAAATTTTTAAACTGTCCTCGGCTCCTATAAGTGATATTTAGTAAAAATTTATTGTGACAGTAACAAGTAAGACAAAAAAAAGTCCCGTTCATCTAAGATTAAAATTAACCGCGTTATATTAGAGTATAACACACAAAAAAAATTGGATAGATTACCTTCAACAAGTTTAAGAAAGAGTTTTAGATTAGATAACATATACCTGCGATGGCTGTGTTTTTTTAACTTTTATAATTATGTTTTATGTATTTTTTAACATTGAATAAAAAAAAATAATTTTCACATTTAACCATCATCTCAGGATTTTACGCAAATCAAAAATTGCAAAATTAAAAATAGCGAAAAATCTCATACAATAAAATATATGTAAGACTTTTTATTCTGTTTACTGTTGTTTAATTTAATAATTTATTAAATTTTCAGGGGTCCGATGAGGTTGGTAGGGGAGAGGGGGGGGATCAATTTTAGCTTTGAGCATTTAAGTTTGAAATTTGCGAATTGAGAAAAATCCTGACGTGATACTTTAAAATGAAGGCCATTTTTGGTTTCATTGCTAAAAAATACATAAGAATCAATTTTCAAAAGCTAAAAAAACATAGCACAACCCAAAATTTGAAAGACAGTGTAATAACATCATTTAACAGCACCATTTAACATCATTCAACAGCATTTTAAAATATGTATCATTTTGTAAAGAATTGAGGCTGTTGTTTTTCATCCTTTTATTTAACAAAAATTCTGTTATTTTTATCTTCTTATATGTTCAGTACAATGTATATATTTTGAAATAATATGTCAGAATAATTAAAGATTTCAAATTCATATTGCAATGCTAATTTTACTCTCATTCGGCCTTAAATTTTCGCAATCAAAGGGAATTGAATGGAAACCCATTTACAGTGATATATACAGGGATATATACAGGGATATATATAGGGATATAACGCTATAGGTTTTTTCATTATAATACAATCTTCTCTAATATTTTTAATACCGATTAAATTAGCATGCTTTTAGATTCTGCGGTGTCTGAACGGGGGTTGGCAATCGTAGCTTGCAGGGGGCTGAGCCCTCTAGTATATATATAATATATATAATGAGTTCTAGCTCAGATTGTTTGTCAACTCTATTCAAATATTTCTCACATAGGATGACTACTTTAATTTTATTATTTACGTGTTTTTTTTTTTTTTTTTTTTTTTTTTTTTTACAAACTTTAAACGAAAATAAAAACATTTGGTGTACTGTATTGCTTAGAAAAAGTTGTTCTTGAAAATTTATAAAAAATAAAGCAACCCGGAGAATAAATTTACAGTGATATTAACTGACATAGATGTACATTTAAAATGTAGAATTATTTCGAAATCTGACGTTGCAACGCATATTATTCACTGTATTTGTCAAAGATAGTAAACTGCTATCTAACTCGATCTAAATTAAATGCATAAATCTGTTAGCAATGCAGATGATATGTTTTAGCATTCTTTCTTTTTTAATAAAAATGCAGTTATTAAACATAAATCTTGTTATATGAAACTATGCTTTTAAAATATTATCTTGTCTTTCAGTCTCTAAAAGCCTGCTGGCTGAGTAAAATGTCAAAATAAATGCACAGTACGGAATGTATTTTGATTTAATTAATGTCACGTAATTTCTCTGGATAATTTTTTTTTCAATAAGAAAGTTATATATTTATTTATTTTCTTCTTTCTAGATGATAGTTCTGTAAATTAAAAATAAACTTGAAAACTTTTATCATGTATATTTATTATTACATACTCATTACATATATTTAATTTAACTTAAAAACATTTTATTGTGATACATACAGAAATAATTTGAATTTCAAAATTCACGTTTAACATATGAGTTTTTTATTCAATAATGTTTTATTTTAATCAGGAACAATGATATGCACATTTTAATAATCTAAATTTTATTGCACAATTCACAATATATTTTCATATTTGCTAAATATATAGATTTGTCACATAACTTCAAAATTATTTTCTTAATATCAACTAAGCAAATAAGCAAATACCAAAGCAAAAGAACGTAAATAAAATATGTTATTGACAAATAAAGAAATAGCTAAAAAAAGAAAAGTGCAGAGTTAAACTGATGGCATTGAGCTCTCAGGCTATTTTCACTAATTGTATATTATGCACTTATTTCAAAGAATGATGCCTCTCGAAAAATAATATAATGGGTGATTAGCTGCAACCCCCCCCCCCCCTCTTTATACCTAACTAATGAACCTCCAACTCTAAGCAGAGAAGCGCCTTATCTGAATAAACCTGTCTACCAAGTTTAAAGCAAATAGGATAATACTGCATGAAAAACCTACTTAGCTAAATTAAGGGGTATTAGCTCCCGCCCCCCCCTTTATACTTAAGAAATGAACCCCCAAATCTAATGTAAGATAGTGTATTATCAGGATAAAACGGTATACCAAATTTAAGCAAATAGGATATTTCTGCATCAAAAACACATTTATCTAAACTAAGGACGATAAGTCACCGTTTCTCCCTTTATATTTAACCAATGAACCTCCAAATCTAATCAGGGAAGGACCTTATCAGAATAAAACGGTATACCAAATATTCGAAGCAAATCGAATAATTTTGCAAGAAAAACCCGTTTATCTAAATTAATGGGGAATTAGTTCACATTCCCCCCTTTATACTTAACCAAAGGACCCACAAATGTAATAAGGGAAGTGCCTTTTTAGAATGAAATAAAAAAGAAAATTTGAAGCAAATCGGATATTTCTATCAACAGTTATAACGTTACGTGCGTACATAATTACGCGCATACCTACATACACACCTACAGGCACAATATCTCTGAAGCGTTGATAGCCTGGGAGCTAAAAATTTATCCACATTGAAATAATACCTGTTATAATTTTTAGTAAATCCTATTTTGGTGTACAATGTGCCCACTTATAATCTGACCGACCTTTATTTTCGCAACCGTTTGTCCTAGATGCATACTTCCAAATACAAAAATGGTTTAAATGGGGTAAAGTGTTATTTTTAATGCGATTTCGGTCAAGAAAACCATTTATTAACAAATTACGAAATTTAAATTTTTAAACTGTCCTCGGCTCCTATAAGTGATATTTAGTAAAAATTTATTGTGACAGTAACAAGTAAGACAAAAAAAAGTCCCGTTCATCTAAGATTAAAATTAACCGCGTTATATTAGAGTATAACACACAAAAAAAATTGGATAGATTACCTTCAACAAGTTTAAGAAAGAGTTTTAGATTAGATAACATATACCTGCGATGGCTGTGTTTTTTTAACTTTTATAATTATGTTTTATGTATTTTTTAACATTGAATAAAAAAAAATAATTTTCACATTTAACCATCATCTCAGGATTTTACGCAAATCAAAAATTGCAAAATTAAAAATAGCGAAAAATCTCATACAATAAAATATATGTAAGACTTTTTATTCTGTTTACTGTTGTTTAATTTAATAATTTATTAAATTTTCAGGGGTCCGATGAGGTTGGTAGGGGAGAGGGGGGGGGGATCAATTTTAGCTTTGAGCATTTAAGTTTGAAATTTGCGAATTGAGAAAAATCCTGACGTGATACTTTAAAATGAAGGCCATTTTTGGTTTCATTGCTAAAAAATACATAAGAATCAATTTTCAAAAGCTAAAAAAACATAGCACAACCCAAAATTTGAAAGACAGTGTAATAACATCATTTAACAGCACTATTTAACATCATTCAACAGCATTTTAAAATATGTATCATTTTGTAAAGAATTGAGGCTGTTGTTTTTCATCCTTTTATTTAACAAAAATTCTGTTATTTTTATCTTCTTATATGTTCAGTACAATGCATATATTTTGAAATAATATGTCAGAATAATTAAAGGTTTCAAATTCATATTGCAATGCTAATTTTACTCTCAACCATTTCTTTAATATATATGACGAAATTATATCTGTACTAAATTGTTGTATGATCCCTAATTTCAGCAAATAATGTGCTCCAAATTTAAACAGCTATTACATGGTCAATTTTTATCGTAAAATAACAGGACTTTTTTGCGGTACTTGTCAGTGTAACAGGAAAATTTTACTAAATATAACTTATAGAATCGGAGGAACATATAAAAATTTATATTATATAATTCTGCACTAAATTGCTTTTTCACTTCAAACTTTTTTAATCTTAACTCTGCACTTAATGTTGACCACTTTTGTAATTGAAAGCATGCATCTAGGACCAACGGTTGCGAAAATAAAGGTCGGTCAAGTTATACGTGGACACCCTGTATATTGGTGCCAATTAATATTTTATAATACTGGAATTTACAATACATATGTATTTTCTTTTTCTACGTGGTGGATATTCTTTGATACCAGCATATTTTTCTTAATCTACGGCAATATAATATAAACACGAAAGTCCTCTTCTGACAGTGATTTCCTTAAACATTTCGAGTCGATTCCTATAGAGTATTATTTAGTTTCCTCATTCCGGACTATATGTTTTTTAGGCTGCTATCAATATTCAACCAAAAATTTTCAAGTGTTTAAAAGAATTTATACCTGGGAAAGAAATCATATAATACAGGGTGTCGATAAAAGGTCTGACACATTTTGATGTGTAATAATTCATAAAATAATGAAGCCAATCAATAACATTAATAACATCAATAACATTAATAACATCAATAACATTAATGTTTGAGTATATTTAAAAGTTTTTACAGATAAGTGATGTTGATGTTAGCGTGCCATAGAGACATTCTGACACAGTACTGAGATATCTGTGAGATCAGCGCAAGAGCATTGGATACGTCAGTTTCGACTGTGTAAAGGTTCGTATGAGAATATTAAAACTGTACACTTAAAACTTGAAATTGGTCAAACCTTGGATGCAGACGATAGGCCTAGGATGGACTTTTCAACATACATGCTAAGGATGACAGAGTAGGATGCTGAATTCTTAATACAATTTTGTTATTCGATTAAGCATGCTTTTATCTTGCTTTCATAAAGGGTCACAAAAATCTTTTAATCTGTTGTAAGTATGAATGTTATTAATTTAAATATTTCTTCATTATTTTTTGAATTATTAAACATTAAAGTGTGTAAGACATTTTCAGATACCTGTATTTATTTTAAAGTTAATGTTAATGATGGTGATTTATCACGTATGTTTGTAAAACATTTTTTTTTTTTTTATCACGAAACATTTTACTTAAGAATGGACAGCATTGATCAATATTGACTACTAACATTATCTTTCAAGTTGAAAAGATTCATTTGTACATTACAATAATAACTATTTAGAAATGTTCCCGAATTTCTGTGGCAGTAAACGAGACATTGTTATTAAAATTATTTTTAAATCGCACTAATATATTAGTTTCCTTAGATTCCAAAATTAATGAACGACTGTGTAACTCGAAAGAGGTTATTGTATATTTTTGATCGTCGTTATATATTTTTTTCTTAGATTAAGAACTATTTACTTTTTTATATTGCATTTATGATATACAGGTGTCCCAGAAGTATTGCGACAAACTTAAAGGGGGGAGAAGGGGTCATCAAAAGGATTCAGATTTTCAAAGCAATACATGGTCGGAAATGCTTTCCTGGCGCGGTAGAGACGACACAAAACAAAAGAAAGAAAGGACAAGAACATACAGAAAAAGTATGTTTACTATTCTTAGTGCTTCAGAAATGCCGATACAATGCTGGAAAAGGCTGGAGAACTTGTTGCACACATCGTGGCAGATGCTGGGGAAGTCCGGGATACGCCCGGCATTTTCGAGATAATTAGATCTCCCATGCGCTGGAGATGCAATTCCAGGTATCATGACCCGGTGTCAAAATTTCGAACAAATTTCTTAATGACGATCGTTGTCTCTTTAATGTTGATTTTTCTTAGTTTTTAGGGTTTCGTACTTAAAAAGTAAAAACGGAACCAATATAAGATCAGTCCTGTGTCTGTCTGTCCGTCTGTCACAACCATTTTAGTAGTAAACTATTGAACGTGAAAAGTTCGAATTGGGGTAAGTGATAAAGAATATTCACCCACATATTTGCAGATTATAAAACATTCACAAATATATTTAGGAAAAATGTAGTACTTGAAAAAAAAATCTGGTCTTTGCATATCATGAGAGGTAAGAAAAGTATAAATGGTAATATCACGAAAGATCAGAGAGATAGGAAGCCTAAATAGTATAAAATATTACTATTATGTATAATTATTTTTTAAATCTGATCCTAATCTGTTTATGATGAACCTAATGCGGTACTGACAATAAAATTTGTGCTCATTTAAACACCATTTTGCATTTCACAAAACTAAATTAAGCGTAGTAATTAACTTTCCTTTTTACAGCGTAGCTTAAACAAAACCCTTGTTCAAAGTTTAAGCTTGGCATTGTGCATTGTGCACTTTTTCAAAGTTTAAGCTTGGCATTGTGCAAAGTGCGCTTCGAAATAAGGTCGGAAAGTTGAAACGCCGTCTTGGTCCGTGCCGTGTTTTTCCAGATAGTTTTTTGATTAAATTTTAAAGACACTGGAGGTGTATTGAAACTAGTCGCTAATGCCATAGTATTTATGTGATTAATTCTAATTAAATCTGTCTATTTTTAACAATCTGACGTTTATTGCTTTTGCACTGCTACTAGTCACTGCATTACACAAATATATCAATAAAAGTTTAAATCTGGGCTTTAAACCCGATGGTACATTGAGTACGCCGCCCCTGTCATTATGTATGTCCAAACCGTCGTATATTTACGGGTTAAGATCTCGACTAATTACCGACGACTGTTTCTAAAATCATTATCAACAATGATCTTATACTTCTGCTATGGTAGGTACTTCCAGCGCTCATCAACAGCTTTTCTGAATGCGGGCAAATTGAAATTTATGTGTAACGGAAAAATGTGCTTTTCTCATGAATTATGTGGCCTAGGCCTCTCTTTAATTTTCCTTTATGTTTTAAATTAACGTCTACTATCTCAAATATTTTCATAATTTTAGCTTTAGTAGATTTGGAAATAGAGAGGGGGAATATATATTTTTGCACCACATTTTTGTCAATATCTCCTAAAATATAAGACCTAAAATTGCAAGAAAAATATTTTTGCGTTCAGCGTTTCGTAAGGAAACTGAACCAAACCCTGCGTTGTATAGTTTTTTACACAGTCTTATTTCTTTTAGCAACGAGTTTTTTTTTAAATAATACAGTTAATAATTCACATATTTATTGTACGGAACCCTCTGAGCACAAGTAATGCTCGCACCTGACCACTTATTTGCTGTACTAAGGAAAATAAACATGTGTCCTCCTCTTATTCGTGTCCTTTCTTTCTTGATTTTTGTGTCGTCACCGATAATCCTGGGACACCCAGTATTAAAAATATTAAATAAAGCATTTGAAAATCCCTGAGAATTTACATATCATATATTAAATTATTAACAGTTTCTTAATACTTAATTCGGATATTTGTACTGAAAATGTAGAAAATTGTTTCTTTTATATGTATTTTTTTTATTAAAAACTATACATTATACAATTTCCATTGTGTTTGAATTAATTAAATGGAATTTTTGTAATTATCAGTTTTACTACTAAAGCATGAAAACAAATATTTCCGAAACTTGTGTATATTTTTTACTTAACATGTTCTTATTTTCCAATAGTTTACTTTTCTTTTGGAAAATCAGAGATAATGAAAACAATAAAAAATATTTCTCGATTATAGTTTGCGCGAATCTTATGACAAATGACTTTAATTAACATCAAAATTGAAATGTATATATATGTGTGTGTGTGTGTATATATACTTAATAGGGAAAATAAATGAAATGGTTCCATCTTTATTTCTAGTGTCAAGTATCATAACACTTGTTTTCCCGAAGTGATTAATCATAAGCTATATTTTATATCGGTGCCACTACCCAAAGCAAAGGAGCAAACATATTTCTAAAAATGCACTTTTTTGTGTGACTGAAGGCCCAGAAACATGAAGTTTCGAATGGCAATTACATATTGACATAAATGATCTCTAAGAACATTTATCAAAAAATTCGAAAATTTTAAAGAGGTGTAATGTGCGAAAAGCGTTCTAAAAAACGTTTTAAATGGCGATTTCTATGCAATCTCACGAAATATTAAACCGATTTTAAAAGTAATGGTTGGAAATTGATAGTGACAGCCCGTTCTCTAACATAAGCCCTATTTCAAGTCGGCGTCACTACTACCTGGGGATTCCAAGAGCAAAACTTATACTGAATTGTGTTTTTTGTGATACTGAGGGGTCTAACATTTCGAAATTTGGTATGGTAATTACTGAAAAGATTCAAATGCTTTTATGAACTGTCGAAAGGAAATTCAAAATTTAGAAGGATGAAATGAGCGAAAAGCGTACTAAATCGCTCGAAATTGCAATTTCTACGCAATCTCAGGAAATATCAAACTGATTTCAAAAGCAATGGTTGCAAATTTATGTTGTTCCATCATCTATATCTATACTCCTATTATAAAGAGGAAAAAATTGTTTATTTGTCGGAGATAAGCTCTGGAACTACCAATCCGATTCCAAAAGTAATGGTATCAAAATGATGGTGTTAGTCCAACTCAGAACATAGGCTATATCTTATATCGGTGCCACTACCCCAAAGGGGGTGTAGGAGCAAAAAACGTTCTAAAAATACGATTTTAGCGTTACTGAAGGGCCTAGAAATATGAAATTTAGAACATTAGTTACTTATAAGATATAAATGATGTCTAAGAACAGTTCTTAAACAATTCGAAATTTAAAAGGGGTGAAAATGCACAAAAAGCGTTCTAAAAAACGTTCTAAATGGTAGTTTTCACACAATTTCAGGAAATACCAAACCGATTAAAAAAATATTGGTGTCAAAATGATGGTGACAACGCTTGCTCCAAGATAGGGTATGTTTTATGACGGTGCCACTACCTCAAAGTGGATGTAGGAGCAAAAAACGTTCTAAACATGCGATTTTAGCTTTACTGAAGGGCCTAGAAATATGAAATTTTGAATATTAGTTACTTATAAGATATAAATGATGTCTAAGAACAGTTCTTAAACAATTCGAAATTTAAAAGGGGTGAAAATGCACAAAAGCGTTCTAAAAAACGTTCTAAATGGTAGTTTCTACACAATCTCAGGAAATACCAAACCGATTAAAAAAATATTGGTGTCAAAATGATGGTGACAACGCTTGCTCCAAGATAGGGCATGTTTTATGACGGTGCCACTACCTCAAAAGGGGTGTAGGAGCAAAAACCGTTTTAAAAATGCGATTTTAGCGTTACTGAAGGGCCTAGAAATATGAAATTTTGAATATTAGTTACTTATAAGATATAAATGATGTCTAAGAACAGTTCTTAAACAATTCGAAATTTAAAAGGGGTGAAAATGCACAGAAAGCGTTCTAAAAAACGTTCTAAATGGTAGTTTCTACACAATCTCAGGAAATACCAAACCGATTTAAAAAATATTGGTGTCAAAATGATGGTGACAACGCTTGCTCCAAGATAGGCTATGCTTTATGTCGGTGTCACTACCCCAAAGTGGATGCAGGAGCAATAAACGTTCTAAAATGTGATTTATGTGTTACTGAAGGGCCTAGAAATATGAAATATTAGCTATTTATTAGATATAAAGGATTTCTAAGAAATGTTCTTAAACAATTCGAAATTTGTAAGGGGTGAAAATGCGCGAAAATCGTTCTAAAAAAACGTTTTAAATGGTGGTTTCTACACAATCTCAGAAATACCAAACCGATTTAAAAAATAACGGTTTCAAAATGACGGTGACAACCCTTGCTCCAACATAGGCTATGTTTTACTTCGGTGCCACTACCCGAAAGGGGGTGCAGGAGCAAAAAACTTTCTAAAAATGCGATTTTGCGTTACCGAAGGGCCTAGAAATATGAAATATTAGCTACTTATTAGATATAAAGGATTTCTAAGAACAGTTCTTAAACAATTCGAAATTTGAAATGGGTGAAAATGCTCGAAAAGCGTTCTAAAAAACGTTCTATTGGTGATATCTACACAATCTCAGGAAATACAAAACCGATCTAAAAAATAATGGCGTCAAAATGATGGTGACAACCCTTGCTCCAACATAGGCGATGTTTTATGTCGGTGCTACTACCCCAAAGGTGGTGCAGGAGAAAAACGTTCTAAATTGCGGGTTTTGCGTTACGGAAGGGCCTAGAATCGTGAAATTTGGAATAATAGTTAGTTATAAGATATCAATGATCTGAAAGGGCATTTCCTAAAAAAATCGAAATTTAAAAGGGGGTCAAAATGCGCAAAAAGCATTGTAAAAAACTTTCTAAATTGCGATTTCTGTGCAATCTCTGAAAGTACTGAACCGATTTCAAATATAATGGTGTAAAAATGATGGTGACAGATCTTGCTCCAAGATAGGCTATATTTTATATCTGTTTACACTGCCCCAGAGGAGATGCAGGAGCAAAATGCGCGAAAAGCGTTCTAAAAACGTTATAAATGCCGATTTGTTGGCAATATCTCAGGAAGAATGAATCTGATTTCAAAAGGAATGGTAGGAAATTGAGGCTGACAGCCCCTGCTCTAACATAGACGCTATTTTATGTCAGTATCACTATCACCAAGACGTTGCAGGAGCAAAAAAGCGTTCTAAATTTCGATTTTTGTGATCAGTAGGGGCTAGCAACTAAAAATAAAGCAAGGTACATATTTATTAGATATAAATGATCTTTAAGAACAGTTTCGAAAAAATTGGAAATTGAAAAAGGAGTGAAAATGCGCGAAAAGCGTCCTAAAAACGTTCTAAATTGCGATTTCTACTCAATCTAAGGAAATACCAATGCTATTTCAAAAGTAATTGTTGCAAATCAATGGTGACAGTCCCTGCTATAACATAGGTTATATTTTATGTTGCTGTCACTACCATCTGAAGGTTGCAAAAGCAAAACATGTTCTAATTTGCGTTTTTTGCACAACTGAGGGGTCTAACACTTTGAAGTATGGCGTGGTATTTACTTACAAGATGCAACTGCTTTCTAAGAACAGTCGAAAGAAAATTCCAAATTAAAAAAAAAATGAAGTGATTGAAAAGCGTTTTAAATTACAATTCTTAAGCAAACATATAAATTACCAAACCAATAAAAAAATAATAATGAAAAATTTTGGTGATAGAACCTTCTCAAACATAAGCTATATTTTATGTCTGTTCCACTACCACCAAAGGGTTGCAGGAGCTAAAAACTTTCTAAATTGCGATTTCTGCGATACTGAAAAGGCTAGAAACTTAAAATATGACATGGTAGTTACTTATAAAATATAAATGCCCTCGAAGGAACGTCGAAAATAAATTCGAATTTAAAAAAAGGTGAAGCGAAGGTGATGTGGCGAAGGTGATGTGCCAAAGGCATTCTAAAAAATTCTAAATTACGATTCTATGCAATTTCAGGGAATATAAACCGATTATAAAAGTAATAGTTGCGAATCAATGGTAACAGTCTCTGATCCTACACAGGCTATATTTTATGCAGGTGATTCTAGCCCCTGGGGTTCACAGGAAAAACAAACGTTCTAAAAAAGGGCTTTAAACCTTTTTAAATTACATTTCTGTGGAATATTAGGAAATAACAAACCGATTTCAAAATTAATGTTGGCAAATTAATGGTGATAGTTCCTGTTTCAAAATAGCCCTTTATGTTGAGAGAGGTGGTAGGACTTGGAATTTGACATGATGGTTAATTTTAAGATGTAAGAAGATGGTTTCTAAAAAATTCAAAACTTCAAATGAATACTGAAATGAGCATATTAATTGAGCATAAAAGTTTCAAAATATTTTCTAAATTATCATTTATTTAGTTTTATTTCATTTTATTAATTTAAGTCTCATTTCTGCCTAATGCAGTGTAATAATGATGTTTATTCAAACTGTTTTTTAAATAGTAATTTTTGAATTATTCCTAAAAGGAATAAGTACCTTTTAATAAAATAAAATATTACCTTTTAATAAAATAAAAATTTAGTTAGTACCTTTTAATAAAAATTAGACATATAAATATCACTTGGCATATTTCAAATATTACGCGAGCAAAGCCGCGGGGTTTGCTAGTAGGCTATATTTTATGTTGTTGTCACTACCACATGGGGGTTGAAAGAGCAAAATATGTACTAAATTGCGTTTTTGGGGATACTGAGGGGTCTAACATTTCGAAATTCGGTATGGTAATTACTTAAAAGATGGAAATGCTTTTTATGAACTGTCGAAAAAAATTCCAAATTTAAAAGAATGAAATGAGCGAAAAACGTTCGAAATTACGATTTTTATGCAATCTTATGAAATACCAAACGGATTTCAAAAGTAATGTTTGCAAATTGGTGGTGATAGAACCTGTTGAAAAATAAATTTTATTTTACGACAGTGCCACTAACAACAGAGGGTTGTAGGATCAAAAAACGTTCTAAATTAGGATTTCTACGATACTGAAGAGGTGTAAAGACTTTAAATATAGCATTGTAGTTACGTATAAAATATAAATGCCCTCTAAGCACTGTCGAAAATAAATTCGAAATTTAAAAGAGGTAAAGCAAGGTAAGGAGCTAAAAGCGTTCTAAAATAGTCCTAAATTCCGGTTTCTATGCAATCTCAGGAAATAATAAACCAATTACAAAAGTAATGGTTGCGAATCAGTGTTGTTAGTCTCTGATCATACTGATGCTACACAGGCTATCTTTTATACCGGTTTCACTACGACTTGGATATGGCAGGAACAAAAATATTCTAAAAAAACCTTTAAAACTTTCTAAATTACGTTAATAGGAAGCACTAAACCTATTTCAAAATTAATATTGGCAAATTAATGGTGACAGTCTCTGTTTCACCATACACGTTTTATGTTAGTGCCACTACCAACAAAGATGTGCTAGACAGTTAGACATGAAGCTTGGAACTTAATATGAAGTTTAAATTTAAGATACAAATGCCTACTAAGAAGGGTTTCTAAAAAATTTAAATCTTCAAATGAATACTGAAATGAGAGTATGAAATTAGCATAAAAGCTTCAAAATACTTTCTAAATTATCACTTATTTAGAATTACTTTTAGTTCTTTTTCTTATTAGTCCCCGGTACGGTATGCTATTTCTTTCTCCCAGCTTACTGTATCTCCAAAAAATAACGTTACCTTACAGATGCCAGCCGTAAAACAAAGCAGTACGATTTAATACTCTGTAGCATTTTTTTTAAATTTCTAAGTATCACACATTTTCAATTTTTATACCGTCGTATTGAAAAAAAAAAGTACTTTTAAATGCAATTTGTTTGAAAACTGTATCTCCATTTATTTTTCAAATACAATTTTTTTTTGTAGTTTTCAGCACCATTTGTCTAATTTTGGCAACTCAAGTTCTCCATTTATGTAGAAAGTAAAGGGAAAATAGTTGAAAAATAGCAATTACATCTTTTTGTTGCCATTTTCTCATAACAACCGAAAAGAAAATGTAATTAAAATGTGTGCTATTTTGAAAAAATATAAACGAAAAATTTCTGTTAAAACATGGAGCTATTATAAACTATATTTAAATTTAAGTATCTATATACGCTTTCAGTGTGACGTCAGTTATGACGTTTTGGTTGGAAATTGACTCCAAACAAACGGTTGTTATGCGTCATTTCTTTTTAAATGTAAATCGTGAAAAATGTTACCAGTACATATTAAGTATTAAAATACGTAGATTTGAGATATAGATATAAACTATAGCTGCAACACACAGAAAATAGAAAATACAACATAGCAACCTTTTGTTTGGTGTCAGTTTCCAACCAAAACGTCGTGACTGACGTCACGACTGAAGTCGTCTATATTAATGTTACAAACAAATGAATGACTATGAATCATTAGATAGCCATTTTTTGTCGAGTTTTTTTTAATACATTTTTGTATTATTTTGAGATAGTGACATCCTATGCATGCTTTACGGTAGATGTATAAGAGTGGATCGTAAATGTGGAATTCTTAAGCGGATGCGTATGACGTCATTTTACATAAAATAAAAGTGTGTGCTTTAAGTCTTAAAATTGAAATATGTTTTGTACTATTTATACACACACACACACATATATATATATATTTATCGGGAGCAACACTAAATTCTGAAAAAGCAGAATTCCTGTTTTCTCATTAAAAGTCTCATTTCTGCCTAATGCAGTATAAAGTGAAGTTTAGTCAAACTGTGGCTTAATTAGTAACTTTTGGATTATCCCTAAAAGTATAATTTCTTCGATTAAAAATGAGACATACGAATATCACTCGACATATTTCAACTATTACGCGAGCAAAGCCGCGGGTTTTGCTAGTATATATGAGGGGCTCACAACTACAGTAGACCAAGTCCATTTATCTCTATTTTAAATAATAGCGCTTTAAAGTTCTTAATAAATAATTAATTCAGGTCAAGTTATTTATAAGGATTATTTATGCCAATATTCAATTTAAAGTATCCTTTTTATAGTTCCCTATTTTGAATAATAGCGCTTTAAAGTTCTCTAATAAATAATTAATTCAGGTCAAGTTATTTATAAGGCTTATTTATGCCAATATTCAATTTAAAGTATCCTTTTTATAGTTCCCTAACTTTTACAAATGACAAATCCATAATTTTATTATAAACGTCTACGTTTAAAAAAATGAGGACTTCGTCCAGTGTGGTTTTGAAATTTCCATGTGTATACTTGTTTATAATGATTACAAAAACGCTTGATTTTGATTTATATTTACTCATACAATTTTTTACTCTAAATTAAACACAAAGAATGAAACATATTATCAGTTATCGTAAATTATTCACCGTACACAATACTATTATTATCATCATCGTCAGCATAATGTAAGTTAGAAGAAGTAGCTTGTAGCCTGGTACTGACTTCTACTGTAAGATTCTTGAAGTATATACGATGAATTGGCAGAATGCACGGCAGAAGATCCATCATATCTTTCTTTTTGACGAAAGCAATTTTTCTATGGTCCGTGTTCAATGCATCTTGGCTGAAACTTGTCAAAGAAAGTAGCCGGCGTCCATGAGCTCGTTTCCCCAAATTTATTTTGCGAAAAGATTGATCCTCATTCAGTGTTTCTTTGAACAGTAACATGAAGGGACATCCTCTCACAACTCGCTGCCATCTAATATCCATCCAACTAAAAAAACTCCCTCGGTATCGTTCTTCCTGTTTGTGATACTTTGTTCCAAATCTGTAGCAGAAACAAAGTCGGAATTCTTAAATTTAATGACATCAGATTTATTACATTTCCTCTTTACATTCATAATAGTTTCCTTCCAGTCTCCAGGAACATAGATATGTTGTCTCCAGTGACTTGTTGCTTCAATCAGACAAAATGTTGCGTCATTCTCAGGAACGAGTGGCCGGACACCATGAATTAGTGGTAAATTGACTCTGCTGTTATGTTTGCACTATTAAATAGTTTCAACAACGTAACAGACATTTGATATTCCTATTTTGGCCACCATGGGCATCAGAATATAGAATATTTTTTTTTAATGTTTAGATACTTTCTTACTTAGGTGTCTTGAAACAATGCTGGAAATATCTTGTGAACCTCTACCCTCCTCTATTTCATCCCAGACATACATGTATCCCACATTATTATAAAAGGAATGCACCCTAAAGTTATATACATATAGATGGCGTTTATAGTAAGCTATGGATGTCGAAAGCTTAGAGAAGGGAAGTGCTTTTTGCAAGTCGAATGTAGAGCAGTAAGTTTCATCTGAGGCTTTAATTTTATCAGTTTTCATTTTCTCTCTAGCCTGTTTAGGCCGAAGATCGAACTATGTGATTAGAGTTTATTTTGCCTTGTATGAAATTTTAAGAAAAACGCTGTCGGTATTTTTACCGTTTGTTTACCGAGAGGGGGGGGGGGTTATCAAAAACATTATTACTTTCCATTCATTGTTTATCCATCTGATGATTCACGAACGTTTATTTTTCATCAGAATTTTTGAAATGACTACTTGTTTAAACTACAATGTTATTCTTTAGCAATGAGGCAAGATTTAGACAAGAGCGAACCACATATGAAAAAGTAGTACACTAATAAATGGACTTGATTCAGTATGGTTGTGAAGGTTTCTTGTATTACGTCACCAACTATGGACACAGATGCAATCTATGAGAAAATATGTAAACTGCAAACTTGGTGCACTATGGCAGTAGATAAAACGCAGTTTATTGAACCTCCTACATTAATCCGTGTGCTACGGTTGAGAAAACTGCAAATCGTGATAAGAATATACCGACTGGTGAGAATCGACTTTATATTAGTAAAATGATTTCAGAGGGGGAGGCATCGCGTAAAGTCGTGGGAATTCAAGATGGAGGCTGCTATTCAAAATGTCGTCATTTTCTGAATTTTCTTACTCTCCATCATATAAATGTGTGTTTCAGGTTGATTTCGATACGTTTTTAACGTCAAAAATTTCGTTTTTAATACTTTGCGTCATAGTTGAATGAGTTTATGAATTCAGTTTGCCTGAATTTTTGTCTGTCTGCCTGCTTGCCATTCCATGCAATAACTCGTTTAAATATCGCTACTCGCTTATTTTCAATCAGATTGTCATGTGATTTATATATGTTATTGAAGTTTACAATAACAATCTATTATCTATTAGTGGAGTGGCTATGATTGTGAAAACTACAAATCGCGTGAAGAATATACCGATTTTGTGAGTATCTACTTTACAATCCATATAAGAAGGGGAGGCATCGCGTCAAGTCGTAGGAATTCAAGATGGCGGTTGTTAGTCAAAATGGCGTCATGTTCTGATTTTTTTTTACTATACATCATATAAATGTGTGTTTGAGATCGATTTCGATGTTTTTAATGTCATAAATTTCGTTTTTAGGGTTCCGTACTTAAAAAGTAAAACAGAACCATTATAAGATCACTCCTGTGTCTGTTTGTCTGTCACACCCATTTTAATCGTAAACTATGCAACGTGGAAAGTTCAAATTGTGGGAAGTAATAAAGATTATTGACCCACATTGTTAGCTCATATTAAATACTCACAAATACACAAAATAACAAAACTGCAGTGCACTTTTTTTTATTAAATAATATCACAAGAGCCGCTCATGGCTACCTCTCTCACAACAAAACATTCTATGAACTCGCATAAACAAACGCAGACGATCACAGTTATTGCCAAAAATGCAAAGCATAAAAACGACCGAACATACCGGCCCCCGTTGAATGATTTTCATTCAACGACAATTATAATACATTATTACACTTTGAATTTTAAACAAATAATACAGCATGTACTAGTAAACAATAAATTGACAAATTACAAAAGATAATAATCATTTTTCCATGGGTAACAGGCAAATTTTTGAAATCGGTCTCTTGAAAACACCTCTTTGTGTTTTTATGTTTACTACTCTAAAATTCTGCACGCATTATGTAATGATGTACACTCATGACATCTATCACTCAAATTAAATTTTTAAATGCTGCAAGAATTTATTTCTTTTCTCATATTTTATCTCAAAAATTAGCTCAGATATGCTTTATTTTAAAGTATTTAAAGGTTAACACACTCGATTTTATCAAAACTAAAAACCCAAACCTTCTGGATAAAATAAATGTCATTTAAATAACTCGAATAATATATATCTCATATGAATAATCTCTATATATAAATATAATAACTCAAATTATATATACACTCTCAATACACATTTTGTATGAATATTTTCTTTGATAACGCATAATACATTCAATCAATCAGAAATTAGCTTAATTTTACATATGCACACTCAAAATATCTTATAAAACCTACTGCAGTAAGAAAATGTAAACTTTTACAATATTTATAACACGAAACATGCAGCAATTATGAATTGTTTTTTTTACATACTGCACGACCTTTTAAAGGCCAAAACTTCACCCTTAACTGAAAAAGTAAAGATTTTGGACCTAAACGTAAATACCGTTTATGAAAGTATTCTACTATCCTTTGAATAAGTTTACTTTTATTATGTAGTAAAATCGGAAATTTTTGGTTGGCATTTAAGTTACTGTTCTCTAACCTACCTCCTACTCTTAGAAGACCTTCTTTATCAAGAAATGGATGTAAGTTTTTTAACTGACTATCATGATTAATATTACCTGTTTTTGCAAGGATTTTATTTCCTTGTCAAAAAACTCACGTTGAACACGTTTTAACAAAAAACTTTCTGTTTTGTTGAGCTCTTCGAGGTCCAGAGGACCCTACTTTTTTTCTTTTTTACAATTACTAAGGAACCTGAAAATAAATCCTAAAATACGAATTATTTTACAATAGTTATTACTTAAATCAATTATATCATGCACAAAATAATTAATAGAAACTGTAAAAACAGATATGCTTTTAAAGTCACTTATATTAATATTTTTCAGTTCATTTGAAAAGTCACTGGAATTAACTGCTGCAGGAATATTTGTATTGGGATAGTCTTTTTCCTTTAGGAACAATGGGCCACTCCACCATAACTCATTTGAGAATAGCTTATCAGGACTAATTCCTCTTGTTAGAAGGTCAGCAGTGTTATGCTGAGATGGAACATGTCGCCATTGCATTCCTTCAGTTAGTTCTTGTATTCTAGAAATCCTATTCGCAACAAAAGTTTTTAGAACGTATGGTTCTTTTTTAATCCTGGATAATACTATCATGGAATCGGACCACAAGAAGATTTTGTTTACACTAATCTTGAGAGCAGAAATCACTCGTTTCATAAGCTTTGTCAATAAAACTGCTGCACAAAGCTCAAGTTTTGGAACAGTTAATTGCTTTAAGGGAGAAACTCTAGATTTACTTGTCACTAATTTTACAGACACTTGACCTGATACTGTCACTGATTTGCAGTAAATTACCGCACCATAGGCTGCTTCAGACACGTCGCTGAAACCATGTAACTCGATCATAATTGCATCTTTCAATAAAATACACCTACTAATCTCAAATTTATTAAATAATTGTAGGGTATCAGCAAACTCTTTCCATTCCTTAGCCTCTTTCTCGGTTAGCAAATCATCCCAATTTAATTGTAATAACCATAACTTCTGCATAAATATTTTTGCTTTAATTATAACAGGAGATACTAAACCTAAGGGATCGAATATCCTTGATATAGTTGATAACACTTGTCTCTTAGTGACATTTACATCATTATGAATTTTAACATTGAAACTTAAACAATCTTTCTTCGATTTCCACAAAACGCCTAACGCTTTAGATTCTTCTGAATCACCAAAGGGGTATATTTCGACATTTGTTTTACAAAGTTGTGGAGCATTACTGCACCATTTATGTAATAACATTCCTGCACTGTTTAAAATTTCTATTAATTGATTTTGGAGTTCCAATGCAGAACTTAAAGAATCAGCTCCAGATAGAATGTCATCCATATACATGACCTCCCTCAGTACGGGTGCTGCTAAAGGAAACTTGCTTCCTTCATCCTTAGACAATTGATGTAGTGTTCTCATGGCCAAAAAGGTGCGCTAACAGTACCATAAGTAACTGTCGTTAATTCAAAATTTTTAATTGGCTCGTTAAGACCTTCCTTCCATAAGACTTTTTGCAGCTTCCTCTGATCTGGATGAATAGAGATTGCTCTATACATTTTTTGAATGTCTGCAGTGAAAGCGACGATATATTTTCTAAATCTCAACATAATTGAGAATAAATCATCTTGTATTACACCTCCGTTATATTGAATAGAATTAAGTGAGTTTCCCTTAGTTGTTAAGGAAGACGCGTTAAATACAACTCTCAAAGGCGTTGATATACTTTTTTCTATTCCTCTATACACTCCAAGATGGGGAATGTAATAGGATCCACTTTCTTCCTCGCTTTCGTTATCTTCAACCATGTGGCCTAACTGTTGATATTCTTTTAAGAAATCTGAATATAATCGTAAGTACTCAGGATCTTTTGCTAGAGGATTCCATAAAGAGTTTAATTTTTTCGTAGTGATTTGTTTTGAGTTTCCTAAAACAGCTGGATCCTCTTTCAAGGGCATTTTAACAACATATTTACCGTTTTTGTCTCGTGTATAATTTTCTACGAAATGTTTCTCACAAATTAAAGTCTCTTTACTTTTTGGTTTTTCAACCTCGATATTTTCTATCTCCCAGAATTTCCTAAGTGTCTTGTCTAGGTTGGTTTCTTTCTTAATAAGCCGACAATGAACTTTGTTTTCACTCTCTGTCGAAAAACTTCCCGATACAACAAAACCGAAAACTGTGTCTTGCAAAATAAGATCAGAATTATTAACACGAATTTGTCCTGGTCTCAAAAGCTCATAAAAAATTCCTGCTCCTAAGAGCATGTCTACATGTTCTGGGATATTGAAACTAGCATCTGCTAATTTTACATTAGGTAAATCTTGTATTGAGATTTCAATTGGACGTGAAGGCGTTAAATTTGCAGTTATTTTCGGAACTACCAAGAAATCTAAATTTTTCACAAAACTTTCATCTCTATTGCATATTGATGCATTAACTTTATGATTTATTACTAAGGCAGCATCATTTAGACCTGACACTAAGATGTTTGTTCTCTCTTTTTTTAAATGCATTAGCTCTATTAAATGGCGGATAAAAAATTAGACTCGCTGCCTACATCTAATAAACACTTTACTCTATGTTTACATCCCGATTCATCAATTAGAAAACATATAACAGTTGAAAGTAAAACTTTGCTCTTTTTATTCGAATAGTTACTAATAAAGGTTTTCTGAACGAACTCTTCTGCATTAGCGTTCAAGAATGATGTGCCACGATTTGTTGACCTAGAATCTAAACATTCTTCCACATTTACCTTTCCTTGTTTATTTTTTTCCGATGAAACATATTCTTTCACGTATGTGTTGTTATTTGTTTTTGGGAAATGTATTGTTTTATGATGACGTTTTTTACAAAAGCACGAGTACTTTGATGGACAATTTGCAACTGAATGTGAATTTAAACAATTAAAGCATAACTTGTTACATTTTATAACGTTCACCCTTTCATTGACAGATAATTTTAAATAATGCGGGCATTTTGAAAGAGTGTGATTTTCGTGGCAAAAAATACAACTTAATGTTTTAACATCTGATAAGAATACTTTAGATACACATTTGGAGCTAGTATATTTACGATTAACACTAAAATTCTCAGTAAGAGATTTTCCGCGTGATGTGAAATATAAATCAATCTCTCGTCCCAACTCTTCTGGTAAAAATCATTTATCTCCTTGTCTCACACTAATGTGGGAAGCTGTTTCTCTATCTAATGTTTGATATAATTTATCCGATACTATAAGTTTTTTTAGACTCTCGAAATTAGAGACATTTCTTAAATTTAAATAATATTTCCAGTTTGTCATTAGACGTGAAGAAAACTGTACATGCGTCTCATTTGGTTGTTTAACAGCTTTTCTAAATTGCTCTAAGCAAAAATAAGGTGTAGGTTGAAATTCTTTTAACACTAATTCTTTTATTTTTGCATAATTCTCGATATCACTATCATGTAAGTAAGTTAATATGTTAGATGCTTTATCCCCTAATAAATTTAACAGAATTTCTGCTTTATATTGTTCTGGAACATTTTTAGTCTTAAAAGCTCGTTCTAAAGAAGAACAGTAAACCCCCCATCCTTCAGGACGTATAGGTATTTTTACAGTCAAAGTTCGAATACTTTTTATCAATTGATCTAACGATTCTAATTTTATTTCACCCTCACTAATATTAGATTTAGCTTCAAATTTAATTTTAGTTAGTTCTAATTCAAGTTTCATTTTTTCCAGATCATATTGCTTTTGCTCCTTATCAATTCGCCTTTGCTCCTGCTCCTCATCAATTCGCCTTTGCGCTTCATGTTTACGATTTTCAATTATATCGTTTGCTATATCTTTCACAAAATTTGGTTTATTTTTATACATTTAACTGTCTTCAATAATAACGTTTAAATCAGCAATAGTCATATTTTCATTAACATCTAGATTTATTTCAGTGGCTATAAGCCTTAAATCTTCTTTTTTTGCACCTTTAAACATTGTTTAATATATGCATAACAGTAAAGATAAGAAAAATCACGTTCACTTACTTTTCGAATAATCTTTTGAGGAATTTCGTAGCTTAGAACTTATCATTCATCTCGGCGCTTCACTCAACTTAAAATTTGATTTTAGAAGCTCGTTGGATTTAATCCCAGGCTGCTTCTTCGTTGCTCGGCGGACCATTATGTTAGCTCATATTAAATACTCACAAATACGCAAAATAACAAAAGTGCAGTGCACTATTTTTTATTAAATAATATCACAAGAGCCGCTCATGGCTACCTCTCTCACAACAAAAACATTCTATGAACTCGCATAAACAAACGCAGACGATCAAAGTTATTGCCAAAAATGCAAAGCATAAAAACGACCGAACACACATATTTACAGATTAATAAATATTCAAAAATATATTCAGGAAAAATGTAGAGGGTCTAAATAAGTTACGTGAAAAAAAAAATCTTTTCTTTGTATATCGTGTGGGGTATCGTGTGAAAGCTTTCGTAACGCTGAAATTAAAAATATATTTCATTTAATTTTAGATATTATATTTTCAAAGTTATGGTGGAAAATTTAGTGCAAAAATATGTTCCCCCCCCCCATCTAATTCCGAATCTATTGAAACTAAAATTATAAAAAAATAGAGGTAGTAGACATTATTTTAAACCTTGCAGGAAAATTATAGCGATTATCATAGGTCACACAGTTTTTGAGAAAATCGCATTTTTCCGTTACACTCAAATTTCGATTTACAGGCTTCAGCAAAAGTGTTGAGCAGAGCTGGTGGTACCTATCGTAGCAGAATTTTAAAAGCATTGTTGATCATGAATTTCGGAAAAATCGTCGGTAATTAGCCGAGATATTAACCCTTAAAGACACGTACAGTTTGGACATACATAATGACAAGGACGGCGTACTCTATGCTCCATCGGCTTTTAAAGCCTAGATAACAAATTTTAAGGATATATTTATGTAATGCAATGCCCGGTAGCAGTATAAATGCAATAAACGTCAAATTGTTAAAAACAGACGAATTTAATGAAATTTTAATCACATAAATACTATGGGATTCGCGACTAGTTTCCATTGAGTGGTTCTCTCAATACACCTACTAAGTCTTTAAAGGTTAACTAAAAACTTATATGGAATAACAAATATACAGAATAGCTGTATTTGCTATTATTTAGGTTCCATATATCTTTGAACTTTCTTGGTATATCCATTTATACTTTTCTAGTATACAGGGTGCAAAGGAAAGTCCCTTTAACCTCAAAATACTTGTGAACGGAGAGAGCTACAGCTATACAAGTGAGGTAACGGTATAGTAAAGCGACTAGGCCCGATTTAATGAACGACAGTATCTCCCCATTGTGGCGAAATTTCGAAGATAGCCACTGCAAATCGAAAACGAAAAGAGATAGAGCAAAATTTCCAATTAGAAAGTTTTAGAGCATTAATTAATTAGTAGAATACGACATTTGGTTTACATGGATAAGATAAATCTTCGCCTGTTTACCTAAAAATGTCCGAAATCGATGCACTCCATTTAGTGTAAACGTTTGAACGGAATAGTCAGACGTATGAAGAAATAAGCACAATTTATGCTATAAATACGTACTTATCTCAATACATTTTGATAACATCACACACACACAAAAAAAGACAAACTGTCTCACAGTGATTAAAGGTTGATATTCAGTATGTTCGAAAAGTTCGCCATTACTCACGATACACGTTTGTATTCATGAGAGTCTTGGAATGAGGAATATCCTTCCTATACCTATGGTGAGAGTAATTCTGCATGCACATTTCTCAGCATGGAACGTCCATTGCAAGTCTCTTCAATACGACGACATATATTTAAGCCTTTCAAGGGTGGTGGCTAGACGGTCTAGCCACTTAATTTTAATTCCAAAACTGACAAATGGCACCAAGAATATTTTAATAAAATTTTACTTTTGTAATGAGAGTGCAAATTAGCGGGGTTTTGTTTTCTGAGAAATTCGTTTGAATATTCTGGTGTCAGTCAATTATTTCATCAGTTTATGAACAGAATTGTTCTGTCCCTGAAAGGGTTAGTCTAAAATTTTAAATGCATTGGAATACACACATTACAGCACAGTACAACGTCACAATCTGCAATTGTGCACTGCTACATTCCCGGAATGTCAATAGGTAAAGTTGAATCGTCGCTCATCGATTTCAGACATTTTTGGGTATGCAGGCGAAGATTTATCTTATTCGTGCGAACCAAATGTCGTTTCGTACTACTTCATTGATGCTCTAAAACTTTCTAATTGGAAAATTTGCTCTACCCCTTTTCGTTTTCGATTTGCAATGGCTATCTTCCAAATTTCGCACTAGGGTTGCTGCTGTCGTTTGCATTAGGTCGGGCGTAGTCGCTTTACTGTACCGTTACCTCACTTGTATAGCTGTAGCTCTCTCCGTTCGCAAGTATTTTCAGGTTAAAGAGACTTTCCTTTGCACCCCGTATACTATACAGCTATACCCAAATCTACGTTGTATAGTTTTTACAAAGTCTTAGTACTCTTTTAGCAACGGCATTCTTTTAATAATACACTTACTAATTCATATATTATTGTACGGAACCCTTTGTGCGCGAGTAATACTCGCACTTGACTTTTTATTTATTAATACTTTTCGTCATAGTTGAATAAGTTTATGAATTCAGTTTGTTTGTTTGTTTGTCTGACTGCTTGTCATTTCATGCCCTAACTCGCTTAAATATCGCTACTCGCCTACATTCACTCATATTGTCATGTAATTTATATATGTAATTGGAGTTTAAAATAACATGTTCCAAATAAAAATTCCACTGTTCAGGTTTTTATAGCCCGTTTACAGGGCCCTCAAAAGTATTCCATTACGTTATTGTCTATGGGGGGGAAATCGTTTGCAATGTGTTTTAATAATGGCATACTCTTTGAAACTCATTCAAATTGACATACGCCAGGGAAGTGAATACAAGATTCTTACTATAGAATAGGGTGTGCAATAGTATTTATCGTTTATTTACAGTGACACACCAAAAAAAGAATAGGTGCGTTTATAACGCCTGTATAAATTCTATAAAGATCATCTGTTAAATCAACTCTTATTAGGGGAGCTGCTAGGTACGAGAAAACTGCATTTTGTGATAAAGATATCCCGAATGGTCAGTATCTACTTCATATTATTACAATGCATATAAGAAGCTGAGGCATCATGCAAATTCATAGGAATACAAGATGGCGGCTGTTATTCAGCATTGTTTGCATTTTTATTCCTATACATCATATAAAAGTGTCTATGATGTCAATTTTGATATTTTTAAACTGAAAAATACCCTTTTTAATATCAGAAATGCGCTTAAAATGAAAATAGGACAAATATTAAAGTATTTTTGTATTTTATAGTGAAGAAAATGAAAGGAATAAATAGATAACAAAAATGCATTTTATTACCTTAATTATACAAGAGATTAACAGAATTGCATGTTAAATTTACAGTAGAGAATACAAGAACTTCACTTTGTATCATCATATTTCTCACATTCGTTTTCGCACTTGCACAATAATGTGCAAGAAAGTCCAAGCTTTCTACAGCCACACTTATTTTTACAGATTTTGCACATACATGTCACATCAAACACACTTTATACGATGAATAGTATGAAAATTGCAAGAATTCCAGAAAATGACGCCATTTTTAAAAACAGATACCATCTTGAATTCCTTCGACTTGACGCGATATCTCCTCCTCTTATATGGATTGTATTAATATAAAGTAGATACTCACCAATCGGTATAGTCTTATCACGATTTGCAGTTTTCTTAACCGTAGCGCCCACGCTAATAGATAATAACTTAATGGATTTCTTTTGACGGCCCTGTAAACTTATTATAAAATCTATACGCTTCAATTTTTATACGGAGCATGTTATTCTAAACTTCAATAAAATATATAAATTACAGGAAAATCTGGGTGAATTTAAACGAGTAGCGATATTTAAGCGAGTTAGAGCATGGAATGGCAAGTAGAGAGACAAACAAACAGACAAACTGAATTCATAAACTCATTCAAATATGACGGAAAGCATTAAAAACTTAATTTTTGACGTTAAAAACATCGAAATTAACCTGAAACACACATTTATATGATGGATAGTAAGAAAATTCAGAAAATGGTGCCATTTTGAATAATGGCCGACATCTTGAATTCCTACGACTTGACGCGATGATTCCCCTTCTTATATGGATTGTAAAGTAGATACACATCAATTGGTATATTTTTTCCACGATTTGTAGTTTTCTCAACCGTAGCACCCGCACTAATAGACAATAACGTAATGGAATTCTTTTGAGGGACCTGTAAACGGACTATAAAACCTATACACTTCATTTTTATTCGGAACATGTTATTCTAAACTTCAACAACATATATAAATCACATGACAATCTGAGTGAATTTAAGCGAGTTAGAGCATGGAATGGCAAGCAGACAGACAGACAGACAAATAAACGGACAAACTGAATTCATAAACTCATTCAACTATGACGGAAAGTATTACAAACGAAATTTTTGATGTTAAAAACATTGAAATGAACCTGAAACACACTTTTATAAGATGGATATTAAGAAATTTCAGAAAATGACGCCATTTTGAATAACAGCCGCCATCTTGAATTCCCACGGCTTTACGGGATGCCTCCCATTCTGAAATGCATTGTATTAATATAAAGTAGATAGTGACCAATCGGTATATTCTTATCACGATTTGCAGTTTTCACCTTATTTTGGTCGTGTGGCACACTACATGGACAATCTCATTTTTTTAAAGTGAACATTGTCTACTATGGTTGTGAGCCCCTCATATATAAATAACTATAAATAATTTTTCTTCCTTAAAATATAAATAAATAAATAAATAAAAGTAAACACATCTATATATATACAATTTTACTGTTATTTATTTTATATTTACATTCAAACACTATGAATGCAGGCTTTCAAACATAAATATACGCATATCTGTAGGGCTGTATAAATTTTCCCCTGTATTAGAATTGTATTCACAAGTTGTTATAATTCATAACATAAAAGTGGCGATAATATGAAATAAGTATCTAGACTGCGCATTGTAGGGTTTTAATTTAATAGTAAAATGAATCGAATGTAGACTAAAATAATAAACAGATAGATAATAAATGTAATATAATAAAAAAAATAAAAATAATAAAAATATATAATAATATAATAATATCTATATAAATATAAAAATAACAAACTTATAAAATAAAAATATACTAGTTTATTTAAACTGTTTTTAAAATTTTATTTTTTTTTTACTGGTATATCCAAAGTTCAAAGTTAGTGACATTTTTATATAAAGCTTTTCAGATATCTTTCAAAAAGCCAAAGCTCTTCTAAGGA
The DNA here is from genome assembly GCA_963932465.1 of Maratus speciosus. Classification (NCBI taxonomy): domain Eukaryota; kingdom Metazoa; phylum Arthropoda; class Arachnida; order Araneae; family Salticidae; genus Maratus; species Maratus speciosus. The sequence goes on along the minus strand of OZ010795.1, from coordinate 121,476,486 downwards.
TTTGTATTTTTAGCAACCTGATATTTTCAGTGAAGAATTTGTTGAAGTCTATCCCTTAAAAATCTAATATTGTCACTTTTATGTAGTATATGTCAGCCTAAATCCTAATATTTAGCAGAGGGAAATTTTATCCGAAAAGCATGCTTTTTTCCCCTCTTGCATAAAAATGGCATTTTTTTCTCCTGGTAGGTATTTTTATTTATTTTAAAAGAGTGTGTCATGTTTTGTGACAAAAAAATATCGATTTTGCTTTTTTATTTTTAGAAGAAAGTAATTTAAGTCTCTGTAAATAGATAAGTGAAATGTAGTCATTTAATCGTTATAGAAAAAATAGTTATAGTAAAGAAAAGTTGTAGAATATATATATATATATATATATGTATATAGTCTGGGATTTCCTTTAAATGTTCCTCAATTCTGTGTAGCATGCATTTCACCGTCTGATGGGTGTAATTATAACTGGTGAGTGTCATATTGACAAGTTTTACCATTTATACAATGGTTATTTTTGCTGAATGAAACGTATTCATATCATTGGAAAACAATATAATTGTTACGAAATTGCGCTGGGGAAATCTAAAAATAGCCCAGCGGTCACATGACTCGGTAGGTGTGTTTGCGTAAGAGCGCAGAAAAAACTACCTGATTGATACTAGAGTTATGGTTTGATAAGTAACAACCTAAAAATGCTCGAGCGGGGGAAATAAAATGTTTCCTCCGAATAAATGTATTATAATTATATATTAATACGTGAGATGTAATGTAGTGAAGTGGTGCCAGAATATATTTTCTAGAAGATCCAGAATATATTTATGCTTGGCCGAAATGCAGTTTATAGCATTTCGGAACACATATCTTTTTTTAATGTTGAATGTTCTTATATGTCTTCGTTGTGATGTGGTGGTGTCGAATAAAAAATAGAAAGACCATGAAGTTCAATTACTTTCAAGAATTAGATTACAACGAAATAAATATTTTCTCGAAACGATTTTTTTACTACGAATGATTTCTCGACAGTTTTGAAAAGAATAAAATTTTTCATGGTGCGACGAAACTCGGGAAAAACCTCCAGATCGAATTTATTATTGTTTATCAAGAGTGCAACTCACGTCTTCGCATTTATTAATTATAGTGTTTTCATTATCATGGAGTACTAGTGCAGAGATTATCATCGTCTTCAAAATATTGGATTACCCGTCATCGGCTTATTCGTCTTCTCGTCGCGGATAGAAAAAGGTACTGTAACCAATTTTTGTTCTATGCATGAAAGTTATTCTATAATTGTAAATTATGGATGTAGAAAAATCTAAAGGTAAACGAAAGGTCATGAAGACCTCTATAACCAAGCTTATAACAAAAATTGAATCTTATATAGAAAGTATTGATTTTGAAAATAAAAGTAATTTTGATCAGTTGAATGAATATTTAAATAATATAATAGAAAAGCAAAACGAATTAAAAGTAGTAAACAATCAAATTCAGGAATTAATAGATGATGGAACCATTTTCGAAAATGATGTTCAAACGAGCATCGATTACGATGATGTTATTAATGAAGCTAAATTCAAAATTAAAATGAATTTGAAAAAATTTAAATTTGATTCTGATCAGCCTGATACTAGTTCTGTATTTAATGGGAGTACAATTCCATATGTTAGTGCTAAGCCGGCAACAATAAATTTGCCAAAAATAACTATACCAGTCTTTAAAGGGGAACCAAATACTTTTTTAGAATTTATGAATAGTTTTAAGAGTACAATCGATTCGAATGAGAATTTAACCAAAATTGACAAATTCAATTACTTAAAATCATTTTTGTCAGGTGAAGCGCTTAGATCAATTTCCGGTTTGACGCTAAACGAAACTAATTATCAACACTCTTTAGACTTACAGCAGAATCGATACGGTAAACCAGAAATTTTGATAAGCGGTTTTATAAATAAGTTGTTAGAACTAGAACCGGTAAAATCAACCGCGAACATAAAATTGTTACGGGATTTATATGACGAATGCGAGGTAAGCATTCGGAACTTGAAAGCCATTGGGGTGGCGTCAGATAATTTTGGGTATTTATTAATACCAATTATCTTAAAACAGTTACCACATAACTTAGTAGTTGAATTTCAGAGGAAGAAAAATGCTGAAAAAGCTGGTGACGTGAATGAGTTAATGAATTTCATAAAGTTTGAAATAGAATCGCGCGAAGCAGCTAATGCAGTGTCAGGGCTTTCCTTAAAAAATCAGGAAGTAACACGATGGGAAAAAAGGGCTCCTAGGATAAAACCTAATGTTCCCACTTCAGTCGCGCTTAATACTGTTGTAAAAAATGTTTGTATTTTTTGTAACTCGAATCATTCAAGCTTAAAGTGTAACGAAATTACCGATGAACAGAAAAGATATAAGTTGAAAAAAGATGGGAGATGTTACCGATGCTTCTTGAAATCGCACTTAATATCTTTGTGTAAGGTAAAAATACCGCCTTGTGAATTGTGCAAAAGTAATCAGCATAATTATTTATTTTGCCCCACTAAAAAATCGACAAAAACGCGTCCCGATGATGGCTTAGTGAAAGCCGAAACGTCTAAAAATGACAAAAGTCAAGCCGTGTTTTCATATGTAGTAAAAACAAATAATTCACCCGAAAAGTATGCAACATTGTTGCAAACTGCCTGTGTACAAGTGCAGGGAACAGGAAATAAATTAAACACGAGAATTTTATATGATTCTGCATCCTCTAGAACATTCATTACAAAAAGTTTAGCCTCAGCGTTAAAATTAAAACCTGTTACTAAGGAAACACTTTTGGTTTATACGTTTGCGAACCGCGAAGCCATAGAAAAGGAGTTTAATGTCGTAATTTTAACTATTATTAGTTGTCATCATCCTTATGAAAAAATAACTGTAAGAGCGCTGGTTTCTGAAATTATTAGCGGCACTAAGATAATGACTTCTGTTGATTATAAGTTGATAGATAAATTATATCTAGATAAACATGTATTGGCTGACACATTTATTCATTCGAAACCTGTTCAGATATTGCTTGGGGCAGATTATTTATTTGAAACTATAATAGGATCTGTCGAAAAAATTAATCGTCAATTATTTATGCAGCCAACAATATTTGGTAAAACCTTGGTCGGTCGAGTTGACAGTAATAATTCTAACACAACTCCCTGTTTAAATGTAATTTGTTTACCTCCAGAAAATGATCTTAGGAATTTATGGAACATCGAGTCCTTTTTAATCGATTCTAATGATCAAAAGCACGAAGAGACTTATGAGGTCATTAATCAATTCCAGAAAGAAATCATTTTTAAAAATGATAGATATATGACTCCCTTGTTATGGTGTAATGAATTAGATAAGCAAAATTTGTTTAATAACTACGAGGTTGCAAAAAAGCGTTTTGCGGGTTTGGAAAAAAGATTAATGAGTGATAAATCTTTGTTTTTGAAATATAATGAAATTATGAAAGAGCAATTGAGTGAGGGAATTATTGAGAAATGTAGTGATAATTGCTCTATCGATTATGTAATGCCCCATCAATCAGTGTCCCGACCGAGTTCTTCTACTACAAAAACCAGGATAGTTTTTGACGCGAGTAGCCGAAAAAATGGGGAAAAAAGTCTAAATCAATGTCTCTTTGCGGGGGGAAAATTTAAATCCTAATCTCATAGATGTGCTATTAAATTTTAGACAGTTTAAAATTGCTTTCACGGGGGATATTGCTAGAGCCTTTCTACAAATACAGGTATCAGAAAATGATAGAAATTATTTATGTTTTTTGTATTTCGATGACTGCGACATAGATCAACGCACCGTTTTATACCATTTTAACCGTCACTGTTTCGGTGTGACCAGCTCCCCTTATGTTTTAGCCTCTACAATTAAAAAACATATTGGTAATTATAAGGAAACGGAACCCACCGCTTATGAAATGATTAATAAATATTTATATGTGGATGACTTAATTTATGGAGCATCCACGGTTGCAGAAGCCATGAAACTAACAACTACTGCAGTTTCTATATTTAAAGATGCTAATATGCAATTGCGAAAGTTCGTTACTAATTCACAAGAATTAAAGGAATCGTGGAATGGTAACCCGGTTATAGAAATTAATGAAAATTGTGCAGAGTCCAAAGTATTGGGGTTAAACTGGAATATTGAAGAGGATTTTCTGGCCATAGATTTGGCATCTTTAGTGTCAGTGGATGACAGCTTGGAATTTACCAAAAGGCATGTTCTCCAAACTGCCGCCAAAATATTTGATCCTATTGGATTTATGTCACCATTTTTGATTAGAATTAAGATTTTTCTACAAGAATTATGGCAGAGTGGGTTGGACTGGGACGACGAATTTAATGAAGAATTTAAAATTAAATACAGAACATGGTATCAGGAAATAAAATTGCTTGAAGAATTAAAAATACCTAGATATTATTATCACTCAGGTGAAGTGCAGGACAGGGTAGAACTTCACATTTTTTCGGACGCTTCCTTAAAATCTTATGGAGCGGTAGCTTACTTCCGATTTAAATCTTCCGAAGGGCTCTTTAAGACTTGTTTTGTTATGGCTAAGACTAGAGTGGCTCCTTTGAAGAAAATAACTCTCCCTAGACTCGAACTATTAGGTGCTCTAATAGCTGCTAGGATAGCTAATCACCTAAAAGGTATTTTTTCCAATCTAGAAAAAATAGTACTGTGGACTGATTCAACCATAGTATTACATTGGATTCAAGGAGCGGCATCCAAATGGAAGCCATTCGTTGCCAATAGGGTAACGGAAATACAGGGAATGAGCGACCCTAGTTCTTGGAGGCATGTAATTAGCAAGGATAATCCTGCGGATATGCTGACTAGGGGGCTATCAGCTAAAGAATTATTGAACTCAAATCAATGGTGGTGTGGCCCTGAATGGCTTAGTAAATCTGAAAAAATTTGGCCCAAGGATGATAAGTATAAAACAAAATCAGTCAACCCTGAAATTGAAATTGAAGCCAGAAGTAAAATTATTGTTAATGCAACAATTGTTAAGGAAAATTTAATTGAAATAAACAAATACAGTAACCTGAAAAAACTATTACGAGTAACTTGCTATGTTGTACTCTTCATCAAAATGCTAAAGAAAAAACGCGAGAAAAATTCTAATCTTACGTCAGAGGAAATACGAGAAGCAGAAATTTTTTGGATAAAAAATTGTCAAAATGAAATTTTCGCGAAAGAAATCATATGCCTGAAAAATTCTAAACCGCTTCCTAGAGATTCTAAATTACTTTCATTGAACCCATACCTCGATCCAGAAGGAGTTTTGCGAGTCTCTGGAAGACTCTGTAAGACTAATTTATCGGTGGATGAAAAGCATCCAATAATTCTTCCGCCAAAAACTAAATTGGCAGAACTAATAATTTGGGATGCTCATAATAAAGTTTTTCACTCTGCTGTTGCCCATACACTTCTACAAATTCGAGAAAGATTCTGGCTACTAAAAGCTAGACAAACCGTGAGAAGTGTGCTAAAAAACTGCATTATATGCAAGAGGTTTTCTTCAACTCCAGGAGACCAAACGGTAGCTCCATTGCCAGCTGATCGTGTAGAACAGGCAAATCCATTCAGTGTGATAGGATGTGATTTTGCAGGACCTTTGTACGTAAAAGACAGTGATAAAAAACAATACATTTTGCTGATTACGTGTGCAGTAACCAGAAATGTCCACCTGGAGCTTGTAGACAATTTGTCAACTTCAACATTTTTACTAGGATTCCGTAGATTCCTCTCACGACGAGGAATGCCAGCTGTTATATATACAGATAATGCTCAGACGTTCAAACGGGCCGAAAAGGACTTGAAAAAACTTTGGTCCATTATAACTCATCCAGATGTACAAGAATTTTTTTCATCCCATTGCATTAAGTGGAAGTTCATAGTCGAACGAGCAGCATGGTGGGGGGGGATTTTATGAACGTATGGTTAGGACAATAAAAACCGCATTGCGGAAAATTCTTGGCAAATCATCCCTGACTGTGATTGAACTGAATACTGTACTAGTGGAAATTGAAGGCATGGTCAATTCTCGCCCTATAACCTATTTCTCGCCAGAAGGTCCAGACCCCCTACCATTAACCCCTGCTCACTTCTTAATTGGGAGAAGAATATCTTCTCTGCCACCAGTTCGGCTTCACCTTGACCCGAATATCTCTTCCAGGAAAGAGTTAATTAGATCCTATAACTATCGTGAAAAATTAATGCGCTTGTTTTGGTCTAGATGGAAAGGGGAATATTTATTAAATTTGAGGTCAGCTCATTTAAGCTCGAACAAAACTAATTTTCTTCAATTTAAATTAAATGATATTGTACTAATCAAAGATGATAAATTACCCAGAAATTTCTGGAGTCTAGGAAAAATTATTGAATTATTTCCTGGAAGAGACGGCAAGGTGAGGTCCTGTAAAGTCAAAACTGAGAAATGTATTCTCAAAAGACCCATCCAATTGATTTATCCTCTTGAACTTGGAACTGATTGTGACTCTAAAAATTAATTCATATATTAATCCTTTTTTTTCTTATTTTAGTTTGAATTTCATTGTAGCATGTTTAAATACCCTGAAGTATGTATAACATTTCGTATTTTATATTTGTACTTGTATTAATTTCATTATTTTGTATTTGTATTTGTATTAATTTCATTATTTTGTATTTGTATTAATTTGATATATTGTAATTATTTGTGATGAACACCCATATGTTCATGGGTGGGCAGTGTTACGAAATTGCGCTGGGGAAATCTAAAAATAGCCCAGCGGTCACATGACTCGGTAGGTGTGTTTGCGTAAGAGCGCAGAAAAAACTACCTGATTGATACTAGAGTTATGGTTTGATAAGTAACAACCTAAAAATGCTCGAGCGGGGGAAATAAAATGTTTCCTCCGAATAAATGTATTATAATTATATATTAATACGTGAGATGTAATGTAGTGAAGTGGTGCCAGAATATATTTTCTAGAAGATCCAGAATATATTTATGCTTGGCCGAAATGCAGTTTATAGCATTTCGGAACACATATCTTTTTTTAATGTTGAATGTTCTTATATGTCTTCGTTGTGATGTGGTGGTGTCGAATAAAAAATAGAAAGACCATGAAGTTCAATTACTTTCAAGAATTAGATTACAACGAAATAAATATTTTCTCGAAACGATTTTTTTACTACGAATGATTTCTCGACAGTTTTGAAAAGAATAAAATTTTTCAATAATCTTTAAAAGCGTCTCCTGTTTGTCGAAAACGTAACTATTATAAAATCTGAAATGCGATGTATTTTTTTTATGCTTTTACGTAAGATAAATAAATGTACTTAAGGACGTCAACTATACTTCTTAATGATGTAACACAAGTACAAAAAAAAAATTCGTTTGTTTTATGTAAACAGAAATGTAAACTTTTATGTAAACTATAAAATTGAAATTCGCATGATGAAACAAATAATCTGCAAATTGATACCAAGTACAAATTTCGAAATAGAAATTATTTCATGTATTAGCAATTGATGATTAAACTTTATAAATCCAATAGTCTTTAAGCTATTTCTATTCTCATAATTAGTAAACTTGACTCATGTATTTATAGTACAACATATATTCATTCTAGTAGAAAAAATCTTAGCGACATGTTATTATATATCTATATATACTTTATCGGTTAAGAGGAAATTCTTAAAAGATAAGTTTTCATACACTGAGCTTTTATCTTTCAAATAAATTGAAGCCTATACCTTAATTAACAAAGCTTCCTTTCATAAAATATTTTCGGATATTTAGATATTTATGTTTTCAGGTATACATATTTCTATTAAAATGTCAAAGCGAATTTTTCTTAAAAATAAATGTTTCACGAAGCGTATTTAAAATACAAGATACACCAAATGTAAACGAGACTATAGTTTTATCCAAAAAATATATTTATTGCTGAAAAATTTTATTCTAAATTTTATAAAGACAGTTAATGTGTAGTATGACATCTACACATGATGCCTTTTATTAATGATGCAATAATCCCAGCACATAAAAAAGGAGAGGATAACATCAGTGTATTAATTTCTGTGTTGTCTATGAATGAAAAAATATTCATTGAATTATGCATGGCATTGTCCCAGTTAAATTGATTATGTTTTTGTGACTTTTAGAGGGTTAATGAAGTCGAAAATGTTGTTTCAAGGCAAAATATGAGTGATTTATGATAGATGTTTGAGGTCTTCCTTCTAAATTGTCCTATAAATCGAAGATAATCATGACCATACGTGTTTTAATTGTATCTTTCGTTCCTTTCGAGAACTTCGTTATGCAGTTAATATTGTTTAATGATGCATTTTTATTAACATGTTGAAGCACCAGGAAGAAATGTCTTAACATTTATTTTTGCTGATATGGAGGAACCTATCAAGCACCTAGCAGCGAAATATATCATCTTACAACTGTAGAAACAGAAGGAGACATAATTTAATACTAGTGCAAACTGTGAAAAGCACCACGTCATACATAAATGTGTATAAAATTAGCCAGTTCTATTAGATATTACGCCGTTACAGCAAAGATATAATTTGTATTTATGAAATCGGTATATATTTATTTAATTACAGGTAGATTATATATATATATTTTAATATTCTTAATTTTTTGAAAAGTGTATTAAAGATAGATAAATTCACTTTATTTTGAGCCGAAAATTATTGTTGCAAAATATTTAATATGTAAACAAGTCATCCTCTTTAATGACCGCATCTTTTTCTTTTTATAGCATTAGTGGTCAAAATAAAAATTACAAAAAATTTTAATAATGAACTTTTAAGCAATATTTTGAGTTAGGATGGAGCAGAGTATGCATTACCATCTCGTTTCATTTAAAATTAATAAATATATTATAAGATCTGATATGTTTTATACAGAGGAAAATGAATTTGCCAAACGCCTTTGCAGCTAGTTCTTATTGATCTAAAAATACAACGCTGATGAATCTAAAAAGAAAAATAAATATTTAAATAAATAAAGAAAATCACTTCTGAATAGATCAATCATTAATCCGTATATAACTTTATGTACAAGATTCTCGAAAGGCATTTTTAAATCAACTGTGCAAACAATTATTCGTTATATTGATGCATGCCACTAAACAGACTTGCATATAGCAATACTACATATACAAATTTAACTAAATGTTTTGAGTGGGAACTATTTGTAATGCATTGACTGATAGAACTGATTATATTCCAATGCAATTTATAATTATATTTAATTTACATATTTTTTTTCTAGAATATCATTTTCTTAAATCAAAAGTATTTACTTAGATATAACTTCCATTCCATCTCAAAAGTTATGTTTCTTTTTTTTACTTATCCTGTAATATTTTTAATTATTTTGTGGTAATCTAAATTATAGCCTATTTTATTTCAATTTGTGGCCTGTATGAAACTTGTTCCCATGCGGGATTATAATTTTTCTACGTATTAGAAAAATTATACGGTTTGTATTGCATTTATATTGAATTCTTTAAAACAATGTTTTCTTTAAAATTTTAAGTCATTCGTTTTAAATGAGAATTCATATTAGAATTCATATTATGAAACAACAAAATAAAAATTTAGGTTTATGAAATTCTATATAAATGATATACTATATATAAAATATTTACTACTTTCTTTACTTCTCTTTACTAAAATAAATACTTTCTTTGTTGAAATTGTCTCGAAACGAAATATGTTTCAAATTTTCTATCTTCTTATTTATATCTCCGAAGAAATAATGAACATACAAGCATATATTACTACGTATTTTAAATGAGTTACTTTGGTTATTTACTACGACACATTTGATAGGTAATTTCTCTTTTGAAGGATGTGATAGTTTTAAGCTATTACTGAAAGTATTTAGTTGCTTGGAGTACTCCATCTATCGAAAGCGTCATATATATGTCAGTCCTTAAACTATAACATTTATTTACTAAATGCACCGATGTAAAATTCTAATCACAGAAATTGGTAGACATTTATTTAACATGTAACTTTAGTTACGAATATCCATATGTCAAAAATTAGGTTTCGAGTTTCCGTTTAGAATTCAATTATTAAAAATCTTTAACGCTTCTATAATTATGTAAAATATTTGTTAAATAAAATAAATGTAAAACGACGATGCATTAAGTCTATAAAAGGCTTTCTCAGGAAAGAGTAAATTTTGGCATTTAAAAAATGTATATTACATTGTATTGTTTTTACAGAAAGTTAGCTTATTTTTTACATGCAATAAAATAATCATAGTTTATGCAAAGAAATAGTAATGATTTTGTTTTTAAATCTTCAAATTTATCTTAAAATCTTCCTAAATCTAATACTCTAATACCGACAATCATTTTGACATTAGCATAAGCACTCAATTATTTTTACGAATTATAGGATGTTTCTGTGGAAGATTGTACTGATTTTTGTAAAGTACCTACAGAAGAAAGGGAATGTTTAACAAATGGGGACATTATAAACGAGGACATATTTAGCTTTTCTGCGAGGAGGTAGTTCTGGTGAAATTGAATATCTATAAAAATAGCTGATAATATAATGTCTATGAAGACAGATTGTATTATAAAGCCTGTGTTGCCAGATTGGGAACTTTTTGGTCCCCAGATTGTTGATTGTCACCGCTTTTTTGAAATAGAAATATTCGCACTATTTAAAATTAGATTAAAAATTCTGAAAAATAAGTGAATTATATTATTTAAAAAAAAAGTGATGACAGTCAAATAATCTGAATTAAAAAATCCCCAATCTGGCAACACTGTGTAAAGTACTTTTAACTTCAAATACAAGACCGAATTTAAAGAGAAAACAAATATTAAAAGGGAAAAGCATCCAACACTGCTGGGTAACAAAAGTACGAATTTTTAAAAAATCCTAAAAAAGTGATAGCATTGCGAATATTTCTGAAATGTATTTTGAGTTGGTTACTTTAACTGCAGTTGGAATATTTCACGTGTTCATTCGAATAGAATATCTACTGAAAGTATGAGAGCACATTATGCATTACAAAAATGAAAAGAATATAGATGTAGATGAAAATGATAATTATGTTTGTTTTTGGTTTTTTGTTGTTTAGTGCATATCAGAAAGTAACCGGAGAAGATTTATATTGGTGCATTCAGAAAAATCTATTGATCCAAATTTGTTTTGCAGTAATGCCTAAAAATAAATTTAGAAAGTTAAAAAAGTCATTTTATAGATAATACTACCTTGAAATTAGGAGATAAATTCGGAAAAGCAACTCTGTTTCAATCAGAATTGTAAAAATAAAACGTTCCACAGCTTACTAAATTTTAATCTAAATTGAATATAGCAGAATCCCTGGTACCCTATTAGTGTATTCATTGTGCTATAATTTTTATAACCGGCAAACCAATAGGATTTGCTTTTAAAATATGGATGTTGTGTTTTAGGAGTGGCAATCCATATGCTATGAGAATGTACTGCGAATGAAGTTCAGAAAAATAAAATTCTCCTCTTGGATTTAGAGTTTTGTAAGAGCTTCTATCCAGTTTTTAAAATCTAGAAAAAGCATGAAATTTTCATTGACATTTTGTTCTCATCACATAAGCAGTTTCCGGAGAAAGGCTTCAAAGCAACTGACACAATTAGGGAATTTCGGAAAGAAACGTCTCCTTTTAAATCGCGACGAAGAAATTTTGAGTACCAAAGTTACCGTCAAGTTTACATTTGAAGTCAGAAAGACATTGCTGTAGTAACTACACTGTAAACAAAAAAAAAAAAAAAAAAAAAAAAAAAAAAAAAAAAACATTGTAGATTTGCTAGCACAAACTGCTGGCGTCCGAATTGCCAGCACATTGTGATGTTAATTAATTTTACGCAACTACTGTATTTTTCATGTTTATATAGTCAAGAAACCAAAGAAAGCTACAGCACATTCGACTGTGATCGAGTTTGAGCGCGAGATGAACAGCACTTTGTACTGTAAAAATGTCTTTTTTTCAGTGTATTGCATCCAATTATTCGATACATACGTGTATTTGCATAATAAAACGATGTTGTTGTGCACAAAATAATGATGTTTCTAAGCAACATCTGATAAAAATGCATACTGAAAGAATGTGAGTAGTCGATTTGCTAGACAGATTTCTTGGATAATATATACCTATGTTTAGAAGCAATAAATGGTATTTGAATCCATTTAGAAATGCGCTAAACATGACTGTCGCTGCCGGATGGATGTCACATATATTCAATGGCAGTTTAAATTATTTCAATAAAAGTTGAATAATAACTTCATTTACACATCCAGGAGTTTTGCATATAATACTTTATAAACTTCCCTAAAACTAAATGAAGTTTAAATATACATTTCGGTAAGCTTATACATATATTCAGTGCATTTATGAATGGTATGTTATACTAGATATATTATATGAAACCCGAATTAGCTCAAAACAAATCTTTGATAAACGGAATGAATATGAGACAGTAACTCCACAGTTAACTTGAATAACAGTGCAAACATATCATGTAATATAATATAATAGTATAATATTATGTTAATATAGTATTATAGATTATTAAGAATTATTTCACAATCTGAATATAGAACAAATACAAGGAAATATTTTGTCCTAATGTTTATTTATTCTTCAATTCCTACTATTAGTTCCCACTCTCCCTATATTTATTTGTTTATTTATTTATTTATATATATGTATCTTGTTCAAATTTTCAATCGTTAATAAAACTAGGTGATCGTACCCGGGCTTCCCGGGTTACAGAATATAGGTGAAAACATTTTTTTAAACTGAAAACTAATAATTGTTTATATGCAATAAATTTTTTAGAATACCCACTTACATTATAAAAGCATTTTTCATATCAAAAATACGAATTATACAATCAAATAAATTTTTGAAATTTATCAAAAGCGATAATTTCTTATTAGCCACATGCTAAGAGACCAAGATTTTGCTATTTACGCCATCCTTTTATATTCTGATAATTTCAGAGCTTACATATCTGTTAAATTTGTGTTTTATTTATATGATTTTATTTATTTATTCATAGGGAAGTTTTTTTAAAAATGGATATTAGCCGAAAGAAAATGATGAACTCTTTATTTTGTTTTAAGGGCAAACGGATTAATCTTTCGTAATCGAGCTCCACGTACTATAGATAAATTAAAAAATATTTTACACATTAAAATTGTTTTTAAAACCATAGACAATCAGTAAACTGAGATGAACTTTGCAAACAAATTCCATTTGAAAAAAAAAATTCTATTTAGTGATCTAAAAATTTAAATTTTACGATTACAAATATGTTACATTGGTGTTTTTTCAACATCATTCTTTTATTTGTTTATAAAAGAAGTATTGATTTCGTTAATTTGTCTTTCACAAATATGTTAGATTGGTGTTTTTTTAATATATTTTTTTTTATATAAAGGAAGTATTAATTTCGTTATGGAAAAAAAAAATCAAAAACAAATGCTGAACAATGTTTGTTGCTTTATGTGCAAAATGTTTATTATTATTATGTATTGAAACCGGCACGTGATAAGATAAACTTTAAAAAAAATCATGCTTAAAAATTATTTTAGAAACATAATACATCAGTCAATTAAGATGCAGTTTTTAAACAAACTGTATTTTAAAGTAATTTTTTTCCCTATGCAACGAAAATTGAAAATGTACGATGTTCAGAATATTAAAAAATTGCAGTAGCGAAAATTTCAAAACCGAAATTTGATCATGAAGTGTTGCCATTCGCAAAATGGCGTCAGCGTTACGCACAGATACATTTGTTCTTTATAATATAGATACATAATCTGTAAAAAATAATAAAGATCAGTTATTAGGATGTGGTTATCAATTGAAACTCTTGTGCTTGGTATTCCAGAATAAAAAACAGTAATTTTCACCTTCTCAAAATTTGCATACGTACTTCTCATATCCATATTCCCCATTTTTTTTTTTTTTGTATTTTGTTTGATCATTTTAAAATCATTTTAACTCAAAACTTGTAGTCACGATTGTCAGTAATATCTTTTATGTGAACAGACGCACTCTTTACTTGAGATTCTAATCTCAATTCCGGAGAGTAAAAATTTCCGTAATTTATGTTTTTAAGACGCATTTGTGTTAAAATGTTTAGTTTTATCTAAGAAAATGATCGTTTTCTTTTAAATATGACTTAATTTTCACTTAAATAAGCATTTCACCTAGTGTCTGAAACTTAGTATCAGTACACATGCAGAAGGAAAAACAATATAGATAATTTATGAGGAAAAATGCGTGTTTTCAAAAGCAGTAAGGCATTTTCCGTTATTATGCCCCGTATATAATATTATGCTCCTAATGCGATTTTGCGTCCCTGCAATTTCGAATTTTTATCAGAAAAGGCCATGAATAACGATAAAAATACCTCATTATTTCTCCCTTCTCTGCAATAATGAAAGCTATCTAATTTTCACCATTTTGGAGAAATTTCCTAAAATGCTTTTAAAATTAAAATATAAAAGTGGGGATATTAAAAAAAAAAAAAACAGATAGTGCGATCACATCTACAAATGAACACCTTTATGTTAAAAAAAATAGTAAAATTGGTTCAGCAGAAATATCAGGGCAGATGACTAAAAAACACACTTGTGTTTTAAATATATAGATTATATAAATTTATGAAAAATTAAATTAAGTAAATTATGTTATTTTGATAAGATTGTAGTAGAATGTCCTAAAGAATATCATTAAAATTTTATTATTCGAGAAAATTTTGACAAAAACTTCAGGAACATGATATTATTTTAAACCTCGAATTATTTGTTTGCTTGTACAACTCGGCGAAGCAAATCCATCCAGGCGAGAATCATCAATTTCTGTAATATAATTATAAATCGCTATTATTTGCATGTCAACTCTCTCTTTATAAAGACACTCTAAATTTTTGTAAAACATTTGCGTTTTATCCGTGTATGATTTCGAATTCATTATTTTCAAAAGTGAAGCATTTTCACCTGTGAAGAATTTCAAAGTAGCTGGGCTGTGAAAATGATGCACTTCTACAAAACATAATTTAGGTTTAAGAATTAAATTACACGCTTTTTTATAAAATGACGTCCTTTACATCCGCTAAAGCAATCCCCTTTTACAATAAAGTTGTAAACTTCGTCTATAGAAAAGTATGCATATGACGTCATTATCACGGAATAACAGACAATATTCTTCACATAACCCGTATATTAATTTCAGCTTTTTTTTCAGATTTTATCAAAAATGGCAACAAAATATACAGTATCTCCTATTTTCCACTATTTTCCGTTTACTTTCAATAGAAATGGGGTACTTTTGTTGCCACGATTAGAAAAATGGTATTAAAAACTACAAAAAAATTAATATCTCAAAAATAAATTAAGATACAGCTTTCAAACAAACTGCATTTAAAAGAGCTTTTTTTTCCTCATACAACGGTGTAAAAATTTAAAATGTACGATGTTTAGAAGTTTAAAAATTTGCAGTAGAGAAAATTGCAAAACCAAAATTTCATTTCAAATTTCAAAGTGTTGCCATTCGCAAAATGACGTATGCGTTACGAACAGATATGTTTGTCCTTTATAATATACCGGGTGTCCCAAAAAGGACTGACTGATTTTAAAATTCAATAACTTGCAAACGGTGACAGATATTTAAAAAATTCTTGCAGGAGGGTTATGCATAAGGTCAAAAGATTTATTACAGTGATTTTAAATTTTAGTTTGATTTACAAACAATAGATGGCGCTGTAAGCAATAGTCGCTAAATACAGGCTCCAGTTTTGGTCCTTTATCTTGTTCCATGCAGAAAAAGGAGATGGAAATGTATTATCCGGGCCACGAAGTACCAAAAATTGAGCCTGAATTTAGCGCTTTTTGCTTACAGCGCCATCTATTGTTTGTAAATCGAACTAAAATTGAAAATCACTGTAATAAAACTTTTGACCTTATGCATAACCCTCCTGCAAGAATTTTTTTAATATCTGTCACCGTTTGCAAGTTATTGAATTTTAAAATCAGTCAGTCCTTTTTGGGACACCCGGTAGATACTTATTATTCATCCTATCAAGTTGAAATAATATTTTTTAAAACTTGTACTGGATGACAATTGATGTTAATACAGTTTTTTTCAAATATTAATTCATTAATTAAATTTTAATTAATTAATTTTAGTTTTACATGGGAGACAAAGAGGCGGCCATTGGTTATTGAAGCATTTAATGCATGTTCATATCCTATAGGGGGGGTTACAATAGGGGGACCCTGTTCTGTCGCCAAATACCGCCAAGTTTGTTGCCAATTTGGCAATATATCGCCAAAAGTGACGCCAACTTGGCGATATCTCTAATATTTCGCCAAATTCCCATAGGCTTCCATTATAAACCTACTTGCTTATAGAAAATCAACAAAATGAGATATTTTAATGCAACAAAAACTAATATTAGCTTAAGGGATTATATTAAATTTTTCTTTGATGACCTAAGTAGACATTGACTTTAAAAACAAAATTTTTATATTACTTGTTTATTTACTATTCATTACATTCTTTTATAGATATACTAGAATGCCGATTAATCATAATATCGATTTACGGATCTAATAGCAATTGAAGTTTTAATGAAGATCAAGTCTGGGTTATTATTTCTCTTAGGGTAAATTAAAGCATTTTTCTGATCGTTTATATCAGAAAACTAGGATAATAATGTCCATAAGAAGTTTATGAATGAAGAAAGAAAAGTTTATTTTTTTCGAGTAATCGCTATCGATCGTTATTCATCCACTATATTTCTGGGGATTTTCATTTTATGTAGTTTTTAAATATCCTACTTCCAAAATGTGTTCTGGCTGTTTCAAACCAGAAGAAAATGTAAATTTATTTTTTGGAAATTTTCACATTATCTCAACACTAAAAATACAGGGTGTCCACTGAATCTCTTCAAAATTTGAGTCTTTTAATTCGACCTGAAATGAACATATACATGTATGAAAAATAGTATAATATTAGAAGTATGTATATATCTACCGGGTGTCCTAAAAAGAACTGGCTGATTTTAAAATTCAATAACTTGCAAACGGTGACAGATATTTAAAGAATTCTTGCAGGAGCGTTATACATAAGGTCAAAAGTTTTTTACAGTGATTTTTGATTTTAGTTCGAATTACAAACAATAGATGCCGCTGCGATCAATAGACGCTTAATTCAGGCTCAATTTTTAGCTCTTCTGGACCCACTCAATACATTTTAACCTCCTTTTTCCGCATGGAAGAAGAGAAAGGCCAAAAAATCGAGTCTGTATTTAGCGCCTATTGCTTACAACGCCATCTATTGTTTGTAATTCGAATTACAATCGAAAATCACTGTAAAAAAATTTTGACCTCATGAATAACCCTCCTGCAAGAATTTTTTAAATATCTGTCACCGTTTGCAAGTTATTGAATTTTAAAAAAGAAAGACTTGTAGGCGATAATCGTTGACGTTTTTCTCTTATATTATGTTTCGTCCACTCCTTGATTTATAAATTTCTTGGCCAGACTCGATTAGTTTCTTCGACCTTTTACAAATTGGTGGATCTGAAGAGAATAAAATGGTAGAGACCGCCTCATTAATGGATAAAACAAGGAATAGCCTAAAAAATGCATCACAAATGTTGACCATTATCGTTTTTATGTGTTTTTTGTAACAGATAGTGCATTTGATGCAAGAAAAACCTTAAAAATATACGAATAATACAATATGACTTCCCCTATAAGTTTTCTTGTGTACTTGTTAAGCGATTGAAACGTTATTTTTTAAACAAGGATTTAAAATTCATTTTACATTCAACAAAACAATTATTAGAATGTAAAAGAAAACGACTGAGTAATTAATACATTCATCGTGCTTTAGAAATAAAGAAAATGGAAAACAGTAATTACATTAATGTCTGTTAATTGAGTACCCTTTAATTAACCCCAGTATGTCATTTCTTTCAGCCAACAATTGAAGAGTCGTCTCTAAAAAATAACAGAACGTTGTATAAGCCAGCCGTAAAAGAAAGCAGATGTATCATTGAAGACAATCTCTACTGCAATTTTTTTAAACTTAGAAGCATCGCACTTTTTCAATTTTTTTTTTTTACCATAGAATAGAAAAAAAAGTACTTTTAAATACAATTTGTTTCAAAACTTCTCTGAATTTATTTTAGAGATATTAATTTTTGTGTAGTTTTTAATGTTGGCAACTGAAGTACTATTGACTATGATATCTTTTTGTTACCCTTTCCCCATAATAACTGAAATAAATTTAATTAAAATACGTGCTATTTTGAAAAAATATATATATGAATGACTTCTGATAAAACATGGAGCTGCTATAAACTATATTTAATTTGAAGTATGTATATTATTGTTACATACAAACGAAGGCATGTGAGTCATTAGATAGCCGATTTTTTTGGACTGAGATTCTTGAATGGCGGCATCGTTTTTTGTTAGAATTGTGTATTATTCTGCGCGAGGCTAACGAGAAAGACAGGCTACCGCGGTGGGTCCGATTCTTCTTTTTTTACAGACCGGTGGAGTCATGTGATGCTCTTTTCGCACACCTTCATTGGTGCATTCGAGCATCACGTGACTCCAGCGGTCTGTAAAAAAAAAGAAGAATCGGACCCATCGCGGTAGCCTGTCTTTTTTGTTAGCCTCGTATTCTGCGATAGTGACGTCATAGGCATGCTTTTCTGTAGATGTTGCTTAAGATTCTATCGTAAATGTGGAATTCTTTAGCAGAGGCGATTTGCATCATTTTATATAAAATAAAAATGTGTGTTTTAAGTAATAAAACTGAAATAAGTTTTATACTATCTATATTTATATAATTTTGTTTTCCATCGGGGACAACACTAAATTCCGAAAAATTACAATTCCTGTTTTCTAGTAATTTGCTTTCAGCATTTTTTATCAAAATTAACATTACCTGTACCTAATTACTATTACATCTATCAAATTACCATAAAGTCAATCAAATAACGTTTCAAAAATTTAAATAATTTTTAATGAAAAATGAGCGACTTTTATACGTAGTCAAAACACATAAGTTACTAATGTTATGGTGTTGTAACTTCTTTATTGTAAAATGTTTATGATAGTTTAAAAAAGTTTTTTTATTTAATTTATTTCTTTATAATTTGTAGATGTAGCTGACAGAGATTTTGACATAATTTACTTTTGCACTTTTGTACAGAATAAATTGCTGAATTTTAATAATCTAATTCATATTAATTGAATTAATTGATATTAATTAATTAATAATTTTTTCATTATATATTTAATTTTTATCCAGCACATGAAGCAATTTTTATTCGATGCTTTTATGATGAAAATTCGTAAAAAGTTCATAAATGATTTTTTTGCGTTATTGATATTTATTAGGAATTGTTATTTTTATATATAAAAGATAAATAAATTTTTAAAATGATGAAAATAATGTAAAAAAAAAATTATTATTATAGATACAAAATGGGGTTAACGGCTTTATTATTACTTATCTAAAAAATGAAATTTCATGAACCTCTCTTAACAATAAAAGATAAATGAATTTCACTATTTTTTTCATTGTCACATATGATTATAAATGAACGATAGATAAGTGAAAATGATTAATATAAATAATCACATTATACAACATTTTTCTAAATCTACACCTGCATCTATTATTCTACAATTGTCAATAATTGTTTATTGATACTCTATTTTTATAATACAATAATTAAAAAGTTAAATGTTTTTTTGCGTGTAGATATTTTTCGTTAATTAACTTTAATGATTAGATGAAAAAAAATTACAGTTGTACATCTGATAATCCTCCCGTTTTTAGAGTTCCGTACTTAAATTTAAAAACCGAACAATTATAAGATCACTCCTGTGTCTGTCTGTCCGTATGTCAGAGGCATTTTACTCGTAAAATATGGAACGTGGAAAGATAAAACAGGCTGAAGTAATAAAAGATATTGACATACCCATTTATAGATTAATAACCATTCACAAATATATTTAGCAAAAATGTAGTGGAGCTAATTAATTGATTTAAAAAATATATTTTATTTGTATATCGTGTGAAAGCTTTCGTAACGCCGAATTAAAAAATAGATTTATTTTAAATTTAGACTTTATGTTTTCGTTATCTTCGAAAATGCATTGCAAAAATATGTCCCTCTCACTCTATTTCTGAATCTACTGAAATTAAAATTATGAAAAAAATAACGGTAGTAGAAGTTAATGGAAACCTTGCAGTCAAACTCCAGCGATTACCCTAGGTCCCATAGATTTTGAGAAAATCGCATTTTCACGCTATACACAGATTTCGATTTGCGTGTGTTCAGCAAAAGAATTGAGGAGTGCTGGAGGTACCTATCGTCAAAGAAGTATAAAGAGATTGTTGATAATGATTTTCGGGAAAAATGATCAGTAACTAGTCGAGATATTATCCCTTAAATCGACGAACTGTTTGGACATACATAAAGACAGGGACAGCGTATTCTATGTGCCATCGACTTTAAAAGCCTGGACAACAACTTATAATGATATATTTGTGTAATGCAATGCCCAGCAATAGCATTAAAGCAATAAATGTCAAACCGTTTATTTTAAGAGTTCGCTTGCGTTAATTCCTCTCAAAATCATTAAAATCTGAAAAAAAAGGATTTATGTGTAAGATTTTAGTGTTGTAGCTGGGCAAATACCCTCTCCCCACTTTGATAAACAGCTTAGTGTTCCTATGGGAGAAAGAAAAATGTTTTATATACAGTAGAATCTCTTTTATCCGAAACTCATTTAACCGAAACTCTCGGTTAACCTAAATACATTTCTAGAGGTTTTTTACAATCATATTTCTTGTGTGCAAAATCCATTTTGAAAGCTTTTTTTTTTCTTTTCTTTTTAACTGCCATATACCTTGTGTGCAAGCGGTCCATTCCGAACTACGAGTACATATAAATATTTTCGATCCCCTTTCTTAGAGTTCCTTTGAATTTAACATGAGCGCCCTTAAACAGCGGAGTAGAACGAAGAAAACGAACAAATTAGCAATTCTGAAGCTTTTGAATGTATTGGAAAAGGTTTGGCATGGCGGTAGTAGCAGGAACTCTGTGATAAAGTTGAACTAATAATATTAAAATACTCCGTGATAGAGCTTCAAAGCAAAGGCAATCGAAATTGCGACAAACAAAATATTTTTTCAAACCCTTAAATTTAAATTCAGGTAATTTATTCTTGCTTCTATTTTGCTATTGCTTTATTTTTATTTAGAACTTGTTATCATAATAAGAAATACTGCATATATTTCACCTTAATCTTAAAATTCAAGCATTCTCGATTATCCGAAAATTTCAACTTTTCGAAAGATGGTCGGTCCCAATTTCTTCGTATAATCGAGGTTCTACACTGCAAATAGAAGCGTCTTAAATTTAGACACATATGTGACTGAAAAAGAATTTTAGACACTTAAGTGTCTTAATCTGAAAATTCAGACATTATAGATGTCTTAATTTAAGATACATAAGTGTCTTACTATGACCATGGTGCAAATGAACTGAGAATAATGTCTAAAATATCCGCAAACGTCTTATTTTAAGACACTTCATTGCTTTAAACGTGTCTTAATTTAAGACGTTTTGATTCTTCCGACGCAATAACCACCAGGGGGCACTCGCACTCCCAGTTGCGCACGCGCTTTAGATGTCTTCCTTCCAAGTGGTATACGTTGTAATTCAAACGAAGTTTGTTTTTATGTACGCGTGTATTTTAATTCGTTCTTTGCGAAATATGAAGTACTGTGATTTTAATTCGTATTAACTTGGATTATTTATTTATTGAATACATACATCTGACGTGTGTGTTCGACATCAAATGTCTCTTAGAAGCTGTCGTCGATATAAGGGCGGGATAGACACAGAACAGAAGTAGACGACGGTTGAAGATTACACCCGGAAATTCTACAAAGCGTGTGCAATGGGCTTAGTGTTAACTCGTATTAATTTATATCAATAATATTGTGTTATTCATCTTCGTCCTGTCGAAGCTGGCAAGAAAAAAAGAAACTTTTGTCTGGCAGGTCCTGTTTTGAGGATGAAACATCTCATTCTTTAAATATGGCTAGTCGGATGTATTATGGTATTACCTTTTAAACTGGTGCAAGTCTTTCTCCCTCACTGTGGTTGTGGTAGTTTTAAAAATTTCAAATCGAGGAATTTTTCTTACCTCTTGCAAACAGCGATTTAAGTAAGTGTTATAATTTCTTTATAGTACTAACATTAGTGTCTTTTATGATTTTATTTATTGTACTAAACAAAATATTACATGAAATTTAATTAGTTTTGAATCTTTTTGAAAATAATAATAATAATAATAATAATTCTAGAAGTATATATTTTTTAATTTATGACGTTGTCTTTTATTACAAATTATGTATTATTTATTCTCATCTTTTTTCTCAAATTTAAAGTAATAACATCACTAAAAAACAGACATATTTAGAAGTTAAGTTCATTCCCTTGTTTTGTTTTGTTTTCAATATGGCAGTTCCTTTCAATGACTAATGCTTATCTCATACTAAACGACCACAAGGAAATAGAAAAAAAAAAAACTTTGAAAGATCTCATAAAGCTTTTTTACTTCCTAGCTAGGGATTACAATCCCGGATTGATATCCCGGGATCCCGCTTCAATTTTAATCCCGATTTTCGGGATTGCCTTTTTTTTTTTTTTTTTTTTTTTTTTTTTTTCAATTTAACAATATTTAGCTGAAACTAAAAAATATATTTATAGACTTTCGCTTTTGGAAAAAAAAAATCAATTGATTTTTATGAAATTTATATATAATTGAAAAAGAATATTTATCTCAAATATTTCTTAGATATATTTCTAAAGCTATTAAATCTTTTACCGAGTACATTAAATGTGCAAAGCTTTTGACTTTGAAACATAGATGTAAGTAACTCAGTCAGGAAAAAGGAAATCATTTGTTTATTTTAATTTTGCTGCGTGTAGAAAATATATTTCACTTCGAAGGTCATTTTCCCATTAGACTTTACTGATAAGCATCGCAAGTGTGTATCATAGTGATTATGTGGTAATTTCTTTTTTTGCGGCTTTATTTTGCTTTAAAGATGTCTTGTTAAGTAGCTCATAGGAATGATAACAATAAGACCATGTGGCAATATAAATTTTTAAAAAATCTAATTTTTAAACGATAAGGATTTTCATTTTTTTTCGGGGAGGGGGGGGGGGATTTTGTATGAAATTTTCGTAAAGCTGATACTTTAAATCTTGCACTGATTATAATTAAAGTTTTGAACTTTTAGAGTAGGACCAGATTAAAAACACAAAATATAAATAAACAAAATACCGAAGTAATTTTTTTCTCAATATTAACCCTTTGCACTCGAGGGCTCCGGAGCAGAGCCATTTAAAATTTATCTTCAAACTCGAGGTCTCCGCTACGGAGACAATGCAAATAATTTTGTGATACCATGTAATCTTGGCTTTTCTGGACAGGTATTACAAAATTATTTGCATTGTCTCCGTAGAGGAGCCCTCGAGTTTGAAGACAAATTTTAAATGGCTCCGCTCCGGAGCCCTCGAGTGCAAAGGGATAAAGTAGAATATTTATTTATTTATTCATAGTTGTGATTATCATCTGATATATATGTAAAATTGCCTATGTGGCAATATAAATTTTTAAAAAATCTATTTTTAAATTATATGATGTAGAGTAGGACAAGATTATAAGAAATATATATATTTATCCATGTACTTTAAAAGCCATCAATAGCCCTTGCCGTTGAATTTGTCCGATAATCGGAGATGTCTGCTTTTGTGAGGTAAAAATATACAAATATGTATGCCATGCGGATTAAAAAAGTATTCGCTAAATAGATGCTTCAGCTATTCGGGGATGTCCATTAACCTCCACAACGGATACTCCCGAGTACCGGACATCTCAATTTAGATAACAATAATGCAGGGTTGCATTTTTTTCAAAAGAACTTCTTAATTAAAGAATGGGCATACTGGGCCGTGCCCCGCCCCCCTACGATTTTAGTGCTCCCAAATTTGATGTGCAATATTTGTAAAGCTTATGTTTTAAATCTGTTTCGAAATTGTACTGATTATAATCAATATTTTGAACTTTTAAAGTAAAATAAGATTAAAAATAAAACAAATTTAAAAAATCTAATATTTAGATAAATATTTTTAGTTTTAATCTTGTTCTACTCCTGAAGTTCTAAATATTGATTATAATCAGTAAAATGTCGTAAAAGATTTAAATTATCAGCTTAACAAAATTTGCATACCAAAATTGAGAACACCAAAAAAATCAGGCTGTAGGGGGGGGGGGGGGGGGGGTAGGACCCCAGCCAAATATTTTTCCAGGATTCAACGTGGTCAAACATGGCTACGTATGATGCTTGAAAAAAAAATGGATGCTATTAAGACGTTTGAAGTGTCTGAAATTCAGACACAAAAAATGTCTGAAAAAATTCAGACATTTTAAAATGTCTGAAAATTGAACACACCGTTTCAGACATTTTAATTTAGAGTGTACTGCATATTACGGGATATAATCGGATATTACGGGATATAAGGCGAGTTTTGAAACTCATGTCCTCATATATACATATATATATATGAGGACATGAGTTTCATAACTCGCCTTATCCAAAAAAAAAAACGATTTTTTTGTATCCATCTA